>JAAGEH010002531.1:53021351-53304041 GCA_011751065.1 Lasiurus cinereus | reverse complement strand
CAGGGGCATAGAAAGGGAGTGGACTAACAATTCTGGGGGGAGGGGGAGGAAAGGGTGTGGGAGGTACGGGAAGAGGCTGGACAAAAATCATATACCTATAGATGAAGACAAGAAGGGGGTAGGAGCAGAAGGTGGGATGGGAACCGGATGGAAGGAAGCTATGGGAGAGGGGGGTGGGAAGAGGAACAATTATAATAATCTGAATAAAGATTTAATTTAAAAAAACATAAAAAATTAAACAAACAAACAAATATAGAAAAATGATCACCAGTAGGAAGTGATCAACCAACTTAACAAATGAACTTATGTCATAGGAAGAACATGAAGATGAAATGTGTCCTTGTCTATCAATTTCTGTCCTGTACACACTTCAGGGAAGTTCGCAACAGTTGTGACTAAGGATAGTTGGCAGATACCACGCTAAGAGATTTACACAAATAACTTAACCCATTGCACACAACCCTACAGGGTAAGTCCTACTACTGCTCCCATTTCAGATTAGAAAACTGAGGATTGGAGGCTAAGAGATGAGCCAACATTGGGTGCAACCTGGATTGCAACTCACCTCCTGACTCTCATGTCAGGGGTGCCTGACAGTATCATGACCCAGGGCTGTGATGTCTTACCTTTCTTTCACGCAAGAACCCCTCTCTATACATACACCATTTGCCATCACCTGTATAACTTCTCACTTACTCATCAGGAATGAGCCCCTGCTAGGTCAGACCCCTGCAGCAAGACTGCACTAGTGGCCCTGCCATTCAAAGGCCTGCAGCCACCGAGTGGCAGACTATAAACAGAGGTGCAGTGCAAAAAGTGGATGAAGAAAAACACAGGTGATAGAGGGAGGGAGAGTGATGGGCACACACACATAAGTCTTTTGGGCTTTATTTTATTTCTTTAAAGATAGAACTGTCTTCGTAAAGAGAGTTACAATTTTTGGCTGGCAGAGTAGTGAAGATGTAATGTGATACATAAGAAATCTAGTTCATTGTAAACACAAGAGAAACAACCGCATGCTTAAATCATTGTTAAGTATAAGTATACAGTTTACAAGTATTAGGCATATTTATAAAACATTGCGTTTTTAATTATAAATACAGTTTCCACTGCTACTAATAGTAATAAATTTTCCTTTAAAAAACATGGGTTTAACATCGTCCCATACATCAAAGGTTGTATGTTCGATTCCCAGTCAAAGCATACCTGGATTGCATGTTTGATCTCCAGTTGGGGAGCTTTCAGAAGGCAACTGACCAATGTTTCTCTCTCACATCAATGTTTTTCTCTCTCCTCCCCTCTCTCTAAGCCTATCCTCGGCTGGGTATTAAAAAAAATAAATAAATAAAACAACCTCTCCCAAGTTCCTCCTTAAAAAAAAAAAAAAAAAAAAGACGACACAAACCTAAAACTTACCTCCAGACTAACCAAGGAGTTGCGTGAGAGATCTAAAGATTTTAGACCTGTTAAACTCATCAAAGAATTTCCTAGGTGAGTAATCTTTTCTTGATAAGTTCCAGGAATAGATAATGACTGAAGTTCACCTAAGAAAAGAAAATTGTGAGATTTTTTTAACATTATTTTTAATTGAAAATAAATCATCATAAAAGCAAGATATCATAATCTCAAAAGCAAAAGTTGCATATAAAATTTCAGCTTTTGTTCACCACTAAAAACGCTACACAAAAGGATATGCTCAGCTTGGTTGGCACAGCTCAGTGGGTGAGCATCCCCCTATGGACCAGGAACCAGGAGGTCACAGTTCCATACCCATCAGGGCACATATCCAGGTTGCAGGCTCCATCCCCAGTGTGAGGCGAGCAGGAGACAGCTGGTCAATGGTTCTCTCTCACCAATGGTTCTCCCTCGCTCACCAGAGATGTTTCTCTCTCTCCCCTCCCCCACTCCAGCTTCCGCTCTGAAGTCAATAGAAATAGATTTATATATTTTAAAAAGATATGCTCAGAAATATAAAAGACAAATCAAAATGGAAAAACCAAAAATATTCAAGTAAACCACAGGGAAGGCAGGAAAAGGGGAAACAACGCAAGAGAACAAACAGGAAAACAAATAACAAAATGGCATACATAAAAGCCCTACTAACACGGATCGTTACATTAAGTGTAAATGGTCTAAACCCACCATAAAAGGCAGAGATTGTGAGAGTGCATGAAAATGAAGTACTCACTACCTACAAGAAACTAATTCCCGATAAAAGGATACAGGCAGGTCAAAAGACAAAATAGTAAACAGATGGGGAAAGTTATATGCCCTGCCAACAGCAAAGTTCAGCTGGCTCGGCTGCACCAATATCAGATAAAGTGGATGTCTTTGCAAACAAAATGATCGGGGCAAGGGGTCTCCGCCACGGGTTACGCCCCAAGAGTCACCCCAAGAAGAAGAGATACAAATCCAGGTAGTGTGCAACAAGCAGCACACCTTCAAACCACAAGAAGTGAAAGGATTAATAGACGAATCAACAAACACAGTGAGGCCCGCACATCCCACCCCTCCCCGCCCAGGACCCCCACTCCCAGCCCTGCGCCCCGCGCCCCCTCCTTCGCACACGTGCCCCTGGGGACCCCCCCCCGCCCCCCCGCTCAGGACCCTGGCCGGTGGCCGTCGGGTCCTAGTGCCGCCCGCTCCGGCCTGATCCTGACCGTCCGCTGGGAAGCTTGCGCCCTCAGCCAGCGCCCCGCGCCCGCCCGCCGGCCGGCCCGCCGCCACGCACCCAGGTCGTGGTGAGGCGACAGGCCGCTCTTCTCCCAGACCTTCTCCTCACTCAGCACCAACCGCGGGCCCGCCGGCGCCATGCTTTCAAACGGATCTGAGCCTGCGCCTGCGCAGTGTGGCCGCTGAGGGCCCCCTGGGGGAGGCATGGGGGCGTGGTCAGGACGGGGTGGGGCGGGGCCTTCCCAGTGGGCGTGGCCCGGAGCTGGAACCTGGCGGAAAGGGGTGGCCAAGGACCGAAGTGGGGGGGGAACATGGCTGAGCCTCTGGGAGGAGGGGGGAGGGGTGGGTCGGACCACCGGCCACAGGGTGGGGTGAGTTGGAGCCCCTCTTGGGGCGCGGGGCGGCCACCCCGGCCAGCTCTGCCTGCGATGCCCTGGGACGCTGCCGCTGGCTGGGCGCGGTGTCCTCCCTTGGAGAGACCGCTTGCCCGTAGGGACCCGCTCTGCCTGGAGACCCGCGCCACCTCCGGACTCTGCAGGTTCCCAGCCTAGAGAGACCTAGAGTCCTAGGTCTCTCCCTCCGTAGCCACGCGGTGGCGGCCAGTCATCCTCCGTCTCTGTCCTCCACTTCCCGGCGATTTCTGGGGTCGGAGCTAGCCAGGCACCCGCTGCCCTTTGCAGACAAGCTCATTGCGTGTCTGTCCCTCTGGGTCCTTATGGGGTGTCATGAGGAACTTTTGAGATCTGCAGGATTTAGGGAAGACCCCGTTCCGGGTCTGAATCTGCCCCACCCACCCTGCGCCCTGAGTGCCTTTCCCTACCCCCCCCTCCTGGTATATGGGGGCGCCCCTGCCACCCCTCACCCCAGATTTAAACAGGTGGTTGGTAACGTCCCCTGGCATGTCAGCCCAGGTGGCGGGGTGCAGTGCAGGGTGGGTTATGCTGGGTGCCCCATCCTAAGCAGAGCAGAACTTCAAACCTGGCACCCCGGCCTCCTTGGGCACCTGTGCGGAGCGGTTAATTCGACTGGAGGGCACTCAGTAACACTGGGTCAAGATTGTGCTGTAACACAACATGTCCCCATGCTGCTCCGCAGTCCCCTTCCCACAAGACTGGAAGGGTTCCAGCACATCCCAGCCCAGCTGTGGTCGCCACACCAGGTTGCCGCTGAGTGGAACCCTGTGCAGCCAGGAAAGTGAACAAATATCTTTGCTTTTCAGAAGCAAACAAAGGCGGACAAAAGGCTTCTGTGGGCCCCAACCGAAGACAAGTAGCTTGTCAGGCGCAGCCCACACTCCAAACACCGGCGGCTTCCTCCTGCCGGCGGTCACTTCGGGTCAGGTGGCCCAGTCTCTGGGGCTGAGTGGTGGAGAACCAGCCTCCGCACGTGTCCTGTGGGACAGCACACACTGCGTATCGAATGTAAAAAATTTCAGAAGAAAACAAAGATGAAGCCACACAGAGATAACCAGTGTTAACACTTCCACGTGTCTCCTCAGGGATGTCTTCCAAGCCTGTGTGTATTAACAGTGGCTGAGCATTCTCAAAGATGCTTTTTTTTTTTTGCTTTTTATAAGCAGTTACTAAATATTCTTCAACATCACTTATTAAACATCATTTTTCATGGTCACATTCGAACATGAACTACACCCACATTTATTTAACCTTTCTGTTTCCACTTTTTTGGGGGTGACAAATCTAGTCAGGTGTTTTGAAGTTCCTCTTGAGATGCTCTGAGGGAGCCAGGAATGTAAAAGGGGGCGGTTTCCCACCTTCCCCGAGACTCAGGAGCTTAACCCAGGTCTTCAGAGCCAGAGCGGCTGAGGGGAACCTCTGTGCTCCTGAAATGTCTGTTAGCTGCTATGAGTTGTCATCTCTGCATTGCGACAAAAGCCAACAAGGGACCACTGGGCTCCATTGGACTGAAAATCAATGCCATATAGGAGCTCCCGTGCCCCTGAAGGTGAACTTGCACACCCACATCTCCCCTGTGTCCACTGACAGTTCACACACATGCACGTTCCTGCACTCACTAACACCATTGCACACTCTCTGGCAGGCTCTCAGCCATATACCCAAATGCACACTTGCACACAGACCTCCAGAGCCAGCACACAGACAGTGCTCCCACTCTGTGGGTCTTTCCCAGCCAGAGGCAGGGAACTGCCCTTGGTCACCTGTGAGGCACTGTGGATCCTGATTGCTCTGTTGGCTCAGCCCCACCCGGGACAAAGTGGATACTGAGCAGATGCACCTGAAAGACTTCTCATGGATGTGCCTGTGGTCCATGCTGCTTCCAAGTCCTGAGGAGGCCATCAGCCCAGGGAGCAAGCCTTTCCCACCCTCCCGTTCCCTCATCAAAGCTTTTTCTTGGGAATCATATTTTCAAGGACAGCTTTGCAGTGGATATACTTCCTCTCGTGCTCATTCATTCATAAGTGTTGAACGAAAAAGCCCTTTCCCTCACTACATTCCTAACAGTAAAAATCAACATCAATATTTGTAAATAGGCAATGTGTCATTTTGTCAAATAACTTCTCACCGAAGTGTGAATGAGCTGGGGTGCCAGGCCCTCTCTGTGGCCGCTTTAAGCTAAAGACTCTCAAGAATGGGCTGGGAGCATGACAACATCTGGACCCATAGCTAGTCATCTTAACCCAGAGGTTGAGTCCTGCTTCTTCTGCCTTGTCTAGAACAGCAGGGCAGAGCTCTGTCAGCTCTAGGATAGGCTGTGGGGTAACTGCTGCGGCCTGAGGGAGTCCAGGTCTGTGTCTTTACTTGACATTGAAGCTCTCAGTGGAGGCGGGTCCCAGGACACCCGGCAGCAGGACTGACAGTGGGATGGGCCACAGGTGCCCTAAGAGAAGAACCTCATCTGCATGCCTGAGCAGCAGGCCCTGCCAGGAGCAGATTCAGCCTTGTTGAGCCACGGCAGGTGCTTTGCAGGTGTTGTCACAAGGATGCCATTCTCTCATGTCCATTTTACAGGGGAGGGATCTGGGCCTAAGGAGCCATGACACTCGATATGAGCCACACCCACTTCTGTTATCAAACATCAGCTCTTTACTAATGGAGACCACCTTCCATAAGACGCAAGCCTGCAGTGTACGGAGGGACTCCTGGGACCCCTGAAATGGGGGTGGGGGTGTCAGGTGGCCACCAGCCTGCAGCAGTCTGGCCCTCCAGTGTGCACGTTCTTGCAGTGTACGCTCCGCTGACGTGGCGTTGCTCCGAGGGGGTCCACTTTCCTCAGTATCCCTCGGAAAAGACTGAGTTGCCTCCTGTGAGCTATCTGCCATTTTCTGTACTTATGTAACCGTCAGCAACCATTTTCAGAACTCGATCCCTGTCCTGAAAAGGCCCCTTTTCAGTCTCAGGGAGCAGGAAGCAATATTCTTTTAAAAACCAATTAGCCACACATTTTTGCTCATTAAATAAATATTTTTACTTTGGACCCAATTGATTTTTCAGATACGTGGGACAATGGACTGAGTCACCTGTTTGCAGGTCTGCAGCCCCTTTCCTTCCCGGCCTTTGAAGTCCATGGGAGGCGGCCACACCTGGCTCATGGTGGGACCCGTTCCCATCCCACAGACACATGCCTGCGTTCTCACCAACCTCATGGGTGTTTAGATATTGGCATTTAATCTGCTAACATATCTTTCTTCTTGGAACCCCATGACATGCCCTGCAGGGGAAAATGCCAAAGGGATAGAGGGATGGAAACATCTGGGGAAGAGTGCCAGGAAGTCTGCCCCCCAGGAGCGCCTCACACAACCACCGCTCTTGCCAGCTCCTCCCAGAATGTCACCGGTGGCCTTCACCCCGCCTTCTTTACGAAGCCTCGACTTGCCCTGTTTCCTGACATCTCTTTCTCTATTTCATGGCTGCCCGTACCAATGGAAGGCAGGTGAGAGAGGCCAAGACTTGTTCAGTTCTGTAAAAAAAAGCCTTCAGCACAGGTTTATTCATTCAGCACATGTGGATTGAGGGCTAACCTATTCCAGGTCCTGCTTTGGGTGCTGGGTGTAGAGTGGACCTTCGTTTACAGTGAGGGAGACAGGAGTGTGGGGAGCATCAGTAAGTGATGCAGCACGCCCGAAGGTGAGGGAGTGAAGAGAGGAGCAGGGCTAGGGGACAGCACTGGGCAGGGTCTGAGTTCCACAGGCAGGAGAGGCCTCATCAGGGAGAGGCTGTTTGAGTAGATACCTAACTGAGGCATGGCTCTCTACACCAGGGATCTGGGGAAAGAGCAGGAGAGGTCCTGACACAGGTGCTCAGAGTCAGGGGCTGGTGACCATGGCCAGCCACAGGGGTGGGTGAATGAGATGTGCAGTCCTGCCCGCACTAGTGCTGGCCTGCGCTGATTGGCATCAGCACCTCGTGAAGCCAAAATGCCAAATAAGTGTTTGTTTCTATATCTTCCAGCATTTTCTTCTTGTCTGTGATTATTTTTCTGCGGATCTCCACTAAATCCATGTCCCACTAAACTTATAGTGCTTTGGTTCTTTCTCTATTTTATACAGATTGACAGGATATTAAATGAATGAAGGGGCTTACAGAAAATATACTTAATTTAGTTTAAATAAATGTGATATCTGTTACTTAGATAGTCAAATAGTTCACTGAATACTCTTGAACAGAAATAGCCATAGGGATAAATAAATAAAGATTTAGAGTAGAGAGCCAAAGAAGCAGAATCAACAAATAATTGATATATGTAAACAGGTATCTTTCAATTTTTAGTAGTCCTCAGTTTTGTTGTTTGCACATCCATAAGTTGATTATTTTGGTGATACTAATAGAATTCATTTAAGTGGTTTATTTTCTAATTCTTGAAGTGAGCTTAGAACTGGCTTATGAGCTAATTTCTAACCTACACTAAGGGCTATGTGTCATTAAATTCATGTAGCACATCAGAAAGATACACTAGAAAACCATAATATTTCAAAAGAGGCTAAAAAACGCACAAAATGATCAAAGCTATGAAAGAACAACATAGTGATTTAGAATTAGAACAACCTACCTCAAAAAGTGATTTAAAGGTAACATAAATGATCTGGAAAAAAATAGAATTAGAACAACTTAAAAGTGAAGTGGTTGGAGAAAGTAAATATTTGAAAAGGCAAATGACTAAACTCAGAAAAGAATTTAAAATATTTTTATAACTTAGAGAAGACTAAACTAGAAGGAACACACCAATGAAAAAACACAATGAATATTGCCTTACTATTTCTATTTAAAAGAAGTGAAGGCTGTGTTTCAAAGTAAACTATGCAGGATGAGAAGAAAAGGAATCTAGAGGTAGTGGTCCAGAGATACACGAGACCCTGAGGAAAAGAGCAAAGCACAGACCAATAGTGTAAATGTAATTTAAGGAAATGTTCCTGGAAGAAGAAAAACCTCTTGAAAATATATATGAAAGCAAGTGCATTGCACAGCCAGCATGGTTCAGTGGTTGAATGTCAACCTATGAACCAGAAGTCACAGTTTGATTCTTAGTCAGGGCACATGCGTGGGTTGCCAGATCCATCCCCAATGTAGGGGGTGAAGGAGGCAGCCAATCAACAATTGTCTGTCATCATTGATGTTTCTCTCTCTCTCTCTCTGAAATAAATAAAAATATATTTTTAAAAAAGACAAAAGCAAGTCTCTCTCTCTCTCTCTCTCTCTCTCTCTCTCTCTCTGAAATAAATAAAAATATATTTTAAAAAAAGACAAAAGCAAGTGCATCAAGTCTTGGAAAACCAACACAATGCAACACGACTGGCACCAGGCATTTATTCACAAAATAAGTGGGCTTTACAGAAAAAGAGAGCTTATTTGGTCAAGAGACAAAAAGACCAGCTCACTCATAAATGAAAGAAAATCAGGGTCATCTTTTTGGAAGGAGTGACATATTCCAGGTAAAGAGAATGTAGGCCAGGGACTTACATCCAGCCAAACTGACCCCAAAGTGTTGACAGAATTGCTGCAGACACGGGGAATGCTCTCGAGAGCTTGGCTGAGGGTTCACCTCACATTGGTCAGCAGCGATTCCCTAAGGGCGAGATGGGGAAGAATTTAGGCTGTGTGGGCCAAGAGGCAAACTAAAGGGACTATGCAGGGCCTTCCAGAACCATTTAAAATGTAACCACTTAGAATTAAAGACCATTCTTTCTTGGACAGGACTTGACTTTGCCATGAGTCAGGCTGTGCTGGCTCTGCACATGAGAACTAGGCTGAGACAACTGAAGTGATAGGGGAGCTAGGAATTAAGATCTAGAATTTGGTATCTGTTTTGGATTAAATATTCTACATGCGGAACCTGGAATCCAGAATCTGAACACTGAGTAGTTCATAATGTTCCCTTAGGATTCCCTTAGTGTCTGTGGGGACATGATGATATCTCCTCTTTCATTACAGATATTGGCCATTTATATCTTCTATCTCTCTTTCTTTGATAATTCTGGTTAAAGGTTTATCAATTTTATTGATCTTTTCAAAGACCTAGGTTTTAGTTTCATTGATTTTTTTTCTTTATTGTCTTTCTGTTTTTAATTCATTGATTTCTCTTATCTTTATTATCTCTTTTCTTCTGCTTACCTTCAGTTTACTTTGCTCTCCCTTTGCCAATTTCTTAAAGTGAAAGTTTTGATTGTTGATTTTTATATTTTTTGTTTTAAATACAAGTATTTCTTCTTTCTAATTACTTCTTACTATAAATGATGAATTCTAAAAAAATTAAAATAACAAGTGGTCAATTCTATAAATATTTCTATAAACATTGTTTAGTTTTGATATAGTATATTTTTATTTTCATTCAGTTTAATTTCCAATTTTCTGAGACATCCTCCTAAATACCTGGATTACCTGGAGTGTACTGTTTAATTTCCACATATTGGGAATGGAAAAGGTATACCAGACTGTAGTCCAAAAAGGGGTGACATACTAAACCTGACTAGCTCTGGGTGGGGAAGGGGGTGTCACATGGCAGGCCTTACAAACTCAGAGACTGAAAGTAACCACATAGGATGGCCTGAACATAAACATTCATTTACCTTAAGTGAGTCTATCTATTGTCTTTCTGCATCCAAGATAACATACCTTTGAAATGTCAGAGTAATCCCTCTTTTATTTTAAGGTTATAGACTGAAAACATCATCATCAATTTTTTTTTTTAAATTTCAGAGAGAAAGGGAAAGGGAAAGATAGAAATGAGAATCATTGATTGGCTGCCTCCTTCACACCCCCTATTGGGGATGGAGCCTGCAACCCGAGCATATGCCCTTGACCGGAATCGAATCCGGGATCCTTCAGTCCACAGGCTGACACTCTTATCCACTGCGCCAAACCAGCCAGGGCTCATCAGTATTTTCAAATCTAATGTCCATAAAGGTTTCACAGCACTTTTTAAGTTAATAAGGTCACAGAGCAGTGGTATTGTTATCCACGCTTTGTGCTCAAAATTGATAGGATGACAATGGGATCCTCCAAACAAATAGACAGGGCAGGGCCGGTTCTGTGGTCACTGTGCTTAGGAAACACTGAGCTCCTTCTGGAAAGACACGCAACACTCGTGACAGGAAGCCCTGCAGCCAAGAAACAGAGCTTTGTTCAGTCCACACCGAGCTGATGTGGAACTTCTCACCAAGATGTCTATGACCATAATTCCAGAAGGAAAAACTGACTCGTTGCTAGAGGAACAGTTGCTATGGAAATGATTCTGTATCTTTCCAGACTGGAATTCACCAGGTGAAAAAAGAAGTTTGAATAGTTTCGCTCTGTTGGAAGAATAAAGAAAGAGATAAATGGAAAAGCTTGGATGGGAAGAAGAGCTTCTGGGTTTGGGGCAGCTGATGAGGGGATGCTTTAACTTTGTTTTTTTTCTTCCTACTTTTACTCTTGGAGATCAGAGGACATTGGGACCCAGTGGGACCCCAGAATGGTTTCACCTTCCAATACCAACCAGGGCCAGTTGCAAGGTCCAGGCCTTTGGGGTGAGGTGTGGACCTGGTTGGTCAGATCCAGTGGGAGGATGGCATCCAGTCATAGTCCAGTGTGGCCTCCTGCCTTGTGTTGCACACCCAGTTGTCTGTCTCTCAGTCACTTGTCTCGTGTGGCCCCTGTACTTAACCAAGCTTGTTAAGTGGGGAGGGAGGGAGTGAACACGTATCCAGCACGTGAAACACTACCTGGCACAGAGCAATCAATGTATTACCCACTGTGAGAGTTCCTTTAAATTTTCTTCAACTTATTAGTATATCTTCTTTTCAAGAACAATAATTAGGCACACAAACTAAATTTGGGATTACATGGATATTAACAGAGCCCCTTTGTGATGGTCTCTTCAGCTACTTCTGGTTCCTACCCGTGGGACAGTGTCCATGGGGAAAACTGGAGTGGGCATGCCCTTGGTTCCCTCGGAAGTTACACCTTCCCTTTTCTACCTGTCCACTGAGCAATTGATTGATTTTCTCAGAAGCAGCTGGTGGTCACCAAACCCACAGCACCAGTCAACGTGAGGGTGATCTCCAAAAGGTAAGTTAAGGAATGAAAAATACAAAATGTCAGAGCAGGTCAGTCCCAGATGAGAACAGACTTGCAAGCAGAATAAGAGTGTCTGTGCACTTGTGTGCCCAAGTGGGTGTGCAATTCTGCTTTGAAAATATAAAATATCCAATATCTATGTATAAAAGCCTAAACAACCAAATGACTGATAGACCGCTCGCTATGATGCACACTGACCACCAGGGGGCAGACGCTCAGTGCAGGAGCTGATCTATGGCACCAGACACAGGGCTCACGGCTGGCTAGTGCCGCTGTGGCAGCGCAAGCTCTCCCACTCAGACTGACTGAGTGCGAGCCCACGGCAGGCACAGCAGGGCCAGAATGAGTGGAAGCAGCAGGCCGGAGAGGCAGGCAGCGTTGGACTACGAATCCTTGCACCAGGCCTCTAGTAAAATATAAAATGCCCTCATGCCATGTGTTTCATCTGAATGCTGTTACTGCATGAGAAGCCTGCTGTGAAGCATGTGGCTCTCTTGTCAGTGTAACTATTTCCTGGAGCAAACATGTCCCCTATGGCATCTGTAGTCCCTGCTTTTGTTATGGCCAGAAGCCCCCAGCAGCTGTATTGAGGAGCCCTGGTGATTTGTAGGATGCCCTGCACCTGGGCTCTCAGGTTGGTTGTAAATGTGTTCGACACCTCAGTGATTTAGCAGGCGAAGGAAAGAGTCCCTATTTTGACATCTTGCAAACATACAAGTAAAATGTAAATTTTAAAAATTACAATTATAAATGGTGTACATGTTTGATTTTCTTCAAATCCTATTCATTTACCTATCCATCCAGCTCCTTCACATGGTTTCAAAGTGCCTGGAGGTGATACACCTTCCACACCTGCTCCGGTGGCCTGGGCACAGGCGGCGTCCCTAGCTGCAGCACCGCGGTGAGGGCCACTGAAGCCTACCCTGCGAGAGGCACTGCTTTGTTTATCCTCTTCCTGCTTTTAACTCTGTAGCAAACAAGAGCATAATACCCGTGTGAAGGTTCAGGAATGGAAAATATCAAATATCAGCAGAAATTGAAGAATTAGGAGCAAAGAAGGGAACACCTTGTGCTTGGTGTCACGTGAATGCCCTCCTAGTAGGGCAGAACAAATGTAAAGGAATCTTTAAAACACACATAATGAAACTGGATGAAATTCAAAACAAGGCAGAGCTTATCAGAGGAGGAAGCTGCCCAGCAATTTAAGGATTACAACAAAAGGATGCGATATTTGCACACATACTCAATTAACTCTGTGCTCACTCTCACGCCTGCCAGTGGAATCCCTGGTTGCCCGCTTAGCGGGTCAAGGTTTGGTCAAAGATCCTCATCCTGCAAAGGGAAGCAAGGGTGACTGCTTCATGCCACCACTAGCTGCCACCTTTTGAACACCTACTATGTGCCAGGCACCATGCCAAACATGACAACATCTCTAGGTGGGGAGGTGGAGAGGTGGGGAGGTGGGGAGGTGGGAGGTGGGGAGGTGGGTCTGCCTGCAGGCAGGCACTTTCCAGCCAGTAGGAAGTGACAGGTTGTGCAGGGTTCATTCAGACACAATGAAGAATCTGGGCTTATCCGGTCAAATGTCCTCGTTGCAGCCCAGGTACCATGATGTCCTCAAGACCATCGGTCTCACAGGAGGCTGGGACCCAATCCACATAGTCAGAAAGAGGACTCCAGTGTCCAGGATCTCATCCCAGCCCTGAGCCAAGCCCTGGGCACTGACCCTCAGGTACCCCACTTTGGGGGCTCAACTATCTCCAACACTACCATAGACAATGCCTCCATCTCATTTCCTTACACCAATGGCACAGGCCAAAATCAACCAGCATCTCAACCAAATGTGGACGATGTGTGAGCATATGAGGAAAGAGCTCAAGAGTCAGATCAAGTCCCAGCCCAGTCTCCATTCAGCTGTGCCTCTGGCTGGGTCAAGGAACCTCTCTGTGCTTCTGCTTCCTTATGTAAGGGTGACCACAATAGCAGCTCCTGCATCCCGGGCTGACTAGAAGGTAAACACCCGAAGACTAAATTTTTAAATACAGGTGTCCCCCACTCCCCACTTGCACTCAACACTCTGGGCCTCACCTTCAGATTAGTTCCAGACATGCTGGGATTATAGCTGGGGATGCATTTATAGTTGAACTTGGATATACTTGACATTTTAGCAATAATGCTGTTGCAATCCATGAAGAGTATTCTCTATTTGTTCAGGTTTTCTTTATTTCTCTTCAGCCATGTTCTGCATGTCTTATATATCTTTTGTTAAATTTAGACCTTAGGATTTTATAGTTTTGATGCTATTACAAATTGAATAAGTTAAAAGTTTTATTTATAAATAATTTGCTGCTAATATATTGACATATAAGTAATGGTGGTGTCTGAGCTTATCCTGAGACACAGATAAACTCCTATTAATTCTAGTAGGTGTCTTGAAGATGCAGTGAATAGAGATATGGTTTTACTTCTTCCAGACCATTCTTTACTTCTTCTATTTCATTCTTGCTTTGTTTCACCAAGACCTCCACGAAAAGGTGAAATAGAAATGGTTAGGGAACTGCCTTCCTTTCCTTCTTCCTGGTCTTAAAGAAGCATTAAGTATTTTGCCATAAGGAAGATGTTAGCTGAGGTTTTATATCAATGCTTCTGATTGCTTTGCATTTTATCTTGAATGAATTTCGAATATTGGTAAAGGCTCTTTCTGCTCCTATTGTGATGTTCACATGGTTTTCTTCTTCCTTTTTGTCATTGTGAAATCCATTGATTTGATTTCCAATGCAGTACTAGCCTAATCTTGCATTCCTGGAAAAAAGCATTATTTTTATACATCTATGGGTTCAATTTAATAGTATTTTATTTACATTTTTTGCATCTTTTCACGAAAATTTTCTTCTGTAATTTTCATATCTTAGAACATCTTTGCCAAGTTTTGATGTAAAAGTTCTGGAAGGTTCTGGCCCTAGCCGGTTGGGCTCAATGGATAGAGCATCAGTCTGTGAATCGAAGGATCCTGGGTTTGATTCTGGTCAAAGGCACATACCTCAGTTACAGGCTCTTCCCCAGCCGAGGCCCTGGTCAGGGCTTCTGTAGGAGGCAACCAATCATGTGTTTCTCTCACACTGATATTTCTCTCTATCTTTCCCTCTCTCTTCCACTGTCTCTAAAAATCAATGGAAAATATCCTCAGGTGAGGATTAAAAAAATAATAATAATAAGTCAACAAGGTTCTGTTCTCCTTAGTTTGGGGAATAATTTACGAAATTTTGGCTTTATATCTTCATTAACTATTTCATAGAATTTATTTTTGAATTTGTCATACTTAGGAGTTTTCTTTGTGGAAAGCTTTTTTAATAACAAATTCAATTTCTTTAAAAAATATATAGTTATGTCAAAAGTGTTCAGTTCATTAAAGTTCTCACTTAAGGGGGAAATATAGGCCTGTTCAAATTTTCTGTTTTACCTTGTGTCAGTTTTGGTAACTTTCCCAAATAACTTGTTTATTACATAAGATGTCAAATTTGTTAGTATACAATTTTTCATAATGTTCCAATATTATACTATAAAAATGTATAAAATTTATATTGATATCCTCTCTTACACTCCTGATAGTGGTAATTCATGATCAGTCTTGCTAAGGTTTTATCAATTTTATTAATCTTTTCTAAAAATACTTGTCTTTTCTGACTTCTCCGTTTTTGTTTCTTTTTTTCTCATCTTTGTCATTTTCTCCTCCTACTTATTTTGGATTTAATTTGCTCATCTTTATTTTTTTAATTAAATCTTTATTAGTCAGATTATTACATTTGTTTCTCTTTTTTCCCCTCAATAGCTCCCCTTCACCTGGCTCCCACCCTTCTTTCTACCCTTACCTCCCTCCCGTTAACCTCTTCCATAGGTGTATGATTTTTGTCCAGTCTCTCCCTGTACATCCCTCACACCTTTCCCCCTGAGAATTATCAGTCCTTTCTGTGCTCCTGATTCTATTATATTCACCAGTTTATTCTGTTGATTAAATTTTTAATTCACTTAATTTTTAGATTCACTTGTTGATAGATACGTATTTGTTTGTTCATAATTTTTTATTTTTTACCTTTTTCTTCTTCCTCTTCTAAAAGAGTACCTTTCAGCATTTCATATAATACTGGTTTGGAGTTGATGAACTCCTTTAGCTTTTTCTTATCTGTGAAGCTCTTTATCTGACCTTCAATTCTGAATGATAGCTTTGCTGGGTAAGTATTCTTGGTTGTAGGTTCTTATTATTCATCACATTGAATATTTCTTGCCACTCCCATCTGGCCTGCATCATTTCTGTTGAGAAATCAGCTGACAGTCGTATGGGTGCTCCCTTGTAGGTAATGAACTGTTTTTTTCTTGCTGCTTTTAATATTCTCTCTTTGTCTTTTGCTCTTGGTATTTTAATTATGATGTGTCTTGGTGTGGTCCTCTTTGGATTCCTTTTATATGGGGTTCTGTGTGCTTCCTGGACTTGTAAGTCTATTTCTTTTACCAGATGTGGGAAGTTTTCAGTCATTATCTCTTTAAATAGGTTTTCAGTATCTTGCTCTCTCTCTTCTTCTTGCACCCCCACAATTCTGATGTTGGTACGCTTGAAGCTGTCCCAAAGGCTCCTTATATTATTTTCACATTTTTGGATTCTTTTCTCTTCTTGCTTTTCCAGTTGAGTGTTTTCTGATTGTTTATATTTCAAATTTTTGACTTGATTCTTGCTTTCCTCTAGTCTGCTGTTAGGTCTCTGTATAATATTTTTTATTTTAGTCAGTGTATGTTTAATTTCTATTTGGTCCTTTTCCATCTTTAGTTGGTCTTTTTCCATCTCTAGTTGGTTCTTTTTCATCTCCTCTTGGGTCTCACTAACTTTATCCAACTTTTCTAGGATATTCTTGAAAAACCTTATAAGCGTGGTTTTGAACTCTATATCCAGTCATTTGTTTTCCTCCATTTCTTTTGTTTGTGATCCCTTCCCTTGTCTCGGCATTTTCACTATACTGGGAGAACTTCTGTGTTGGATTCAGCCTTATGATACCAGACTTGCAAAACTGCAAAAGCCTCTCTGTTGAGCTTGGGATGGGTGAAGTCTCAGGGCTTAAGGGACCGCCTTGCCTTCCAGTCGGCCCCACCCTCCATGGCCCCTGAGTCTCACATGACTGGGTAATCACTGGAGTGGTCCTTGTGCACGCACGAGCTCTCTCACAGTGCCTCTAGACTGCTGCCCCTTTGGCTCCCCTGCGCTCTGGGACCATATGAATCTGGGTCCCCAGGGTTTCACCCCGAAACTGTGGTTTAGTGGAGTTAGAAATGGTGCAGTTGGGAGGCTCTGTCTCCCGCCCACTCATGAAAGCCAGTGGCACAATCAGCAGTCGGTCCTCTGAGTGCAGTGCTGTGTGTGTCACCAGACTTCTGATCTTTTGCGACTCCCCTAAATTTCCGTGCACTACTCTCTTTTCACAGTCCAAACTCCCCCCTATGAGTTTCTGCTGGATCTGTGGTTTAGTGTCGTAGGATAAGGGGCTCAATGCCATTGAGAATCTCCGTTTCCCTCCCACCAGAGAAAGCCAGCCAGGTTCTCTGGCAACCACTCTCTCTACACAAGCGTCTTCGTGACTCAGCTTTTTGCAGCTCCTCTGGGTCTCCGTGAGCCCCTCTCTTGCCTTCTAGTTGTAGAATTTCCACTCAGCCAGCTTTCCTGTGGTTCTGGATGATGTCCGTCCTGTCTTTTAGTTGTAGTTTTGAAATTGTTGTGCGAGGCAGCAGTGTAGGTGTTTACCTATGCCGCCATCTTGGATTCTCTCTGCTCATCTCTTTTAAACTTCTTAAAGTGAAATCTTTGAAATTTCTTTGAAAATTTTATTTTCTTATAAAGTGAACATTTAGAGTTGCAAATTTCCCTTTAAGCTCATCTTATAGATTTGATATGTTATATATTACTCAGTTTGAAATATTTTCTAATTTCCCTTGTGATATTTTTAACTCATGAATTATTTAAAAGTGTGTTATTTAGCTTGTAACTATTTGTGTATAATTAGTTTTGAGTTCTATTTTAAGTCTACTGTGATCAGAAAGTAAATATACTCCCTGAGATTTCACTTATTGGAAATAGTTAAGACTTATTTTATTATCCAGCATAGGAGCCATAGTGCTTTGAAGTTCTAGAATTTCCACTTGTTTCTTTAAAAAGTAATTTGTTTCTCTGTTTATTCCTTGTGACTATATTTTTCTTGAATTCCCTGAACATATGAAAGTCATTGTCTCCTAGTTTCATTCTCTTTCTGCTCCTATTGTGATGTTCATATGGTTTTCTCCTGAGGTTGGTTTCTGTTGACTGCTTTTTTTTTTATACTGGCGTCACATTTTCTTGTTTCTTTGCATGGCTAGTAATTTTTTATTGTAAGCTATTGTATATTGTAGAGACTCTGGATTATGTTATCTTTCTCTGAAGAGTGCTCAGTCTTGTTCTAGCAGTTTGTTCACCTGGATGAACCCAAGGACATGCTCTTCTTTTCTGCAGTGGACAGTAGCTGTCACTTCTGCTCAGCTCCTCCGGCCTCGAGCTGCTGTTTTTCTTCACTGGGATCCTTGGCACCTTCTTCCATGCATGCAGTCAGGAGTCAGCCAAAGATTTGGAGGGGATTTCTACACAGATTTGATGGCTTTGTTGTCTATGGCCTCCCCCTTTTTGGGATTTTATCCTTCATTTTCAGCATCTGACTTTCAAGCTAGAGCTGCAGCTTCCTGTCTGGGTTATAGCAGCCCCAGGCCATACTGACCAGGTGTGCTCTCCGGCAAAGAGTTGTACACATGAACCTTCCCTGTTGCAATTCTATTCTTTCAAGAGTTGCCTGTATTTACGTTTCTGCCTTTTAGTTGCTCTTAATATCTTCAACTAGTGTTTTATATTTCTTTCCAAAATGTATACTTATTATCTCTGGGAGAATTTCTCTGATATAAGCTACTCTGCCATTGACAAAGCAAGATTCTTTGTGTAATTTTTATATGCCCTACAATTTTTATTTTAAAATAATTGACATTTATTTACATTTACGAATGGGATTTACCAGTTTCTTTTCTTCTGTTCCTTTCATTTCTCTTCTTCCTTCTGAATGAAGTATATACTTAGTGGTTATTTCAGGGAGAGTGTATGAGGCAGACTCTCTTTTTAGTGTTGATTTGTCCCAGAGTGCCTTTATTTTATCCTCATTCTGAGTGATAGTTTAACTCATGGATTAGTGGTGACTATTTCTTGCCCTTCACACAATGAAGCCATGACCCCATGGTTTCCTCGTATGTATTGCTGTGGATGAGAAGTCTGCTGTAGTCTCTGGTTGCCATTCTTTGGTGGGTATGCGGGACTAACTTGCATGCATCCACACAATCTTTCAGCCTCACTTGCCTTCTGGATCCTAAATATTTGTTTTGCCTAATCTTTGCTCTTCACAGATACTTACGTATCTAAACTGCATCCATATCACACTTCCTAGAAAGAGTTACTCACCTATCTATACCTGTCAATCAAGAAAGCTCTGCCTTCTAAGTCACTAGTAGAAAAAAAAGTCAAAGAAAACATTGCAGTGTTTTAAGACATGACACAGTTAGGAATGACATTTCGACTTACATTAGATCTATTTGGGAATGAGACAGAAGTTATCAGGATACCACAAGTAAGAACAACAGAGGCTCATTGTCCCTTTATTTCCTAAGGCAATGCTAAGCAATTTACGAGTTCCGCCCACCCTCTTACCTTCTGCCAAAGGTAAGATTTTTAATGGACTGAACAGTTTGGGTCCTGAGTGTGGTTGCCTTCCTGGTGAGAAGGTACAGAGGAGTGTTCCTGTTACAGCCTAGATCAGTGGTTGGCAAACTCATTAGTCAACAGAGCCAAATATCAACAGTACAACGATTGAAATTTCTCTTGAGAGCCGGAAACCGACTACTGCATATGGGCCATGAAGTTTTAATAGCACTGTACGTGTGTGCCCACACGTGGTATTTTGTGGAAGAGCCACACTCAAGGGGCCAAAGAGCCGCATGTGGCTCTTGAGCCGCAGTTTGCTGACCACTGGCCTAGAGCCAAGCTTTGGGGGAACAGCTAGACATCTGCCCCAGAGGAGGAGGCATTCTTGCTACTCCCAGAATCTTCCTTTAAGAATCTCGTGATATCCAGACATAGCTATCTTTCTTCATTTGGGACACTTGAGAACTGGTTTCTTTTTGTTTCCCTTAAAATGCAAGTGGTGAAGGGTGCTACTGGAGTGATCTTAGGGCCAAGACCTACGAGGTGCCTCTCTGGACCCCTGAAACTGAGGCAGGCAGATTTCTCCAACTCCATGCCATGCAAACCCAGGAGACCCCAGGGTTTGGTCTTCCGTTTCCAATGCCATATGCAAAGGAATCAGATCACTTAGAGACGTGCCCTGACTGTTCATAAGACCAAAAACACAAGATCTAAAATACAACTGACCTAATATTTCTGGAGGCCATTTTCCAACTGAATTGGAACCACCACTTATCTTGAAGGAGGAAATAAAGGCAATTTAAGGCTGGGTGGAATGAAGTGCCTGTTGTGGAAAGAGACAATATTTCTTTTAGAAGTGGGTAAGAGAGGATTCTGGGAAGATAGCAGAAAAGTAAACATCAGAAATGGCCCGGGCTAGTGCGGCTCAGTTGGTTGAGCATCGGCCCATGCACTGAAAGGTTGAGTCTTGCTGATTGATGTTCGTTTTTTCTCTCTCTAAAATCAATATAATTATATTTAAAAAAAATTTTTTTAAATAAAATATAAACTCTAGAACATGGTAGAGCCAGTCCCACCTCATGGCTTATTCCTTTCCAGAATTTTCCTGGCTATTATTTATTTAGCCACAAAATCTTTTATTTCATTTATTTAAACTTAAAAATAAAAGAGCCACTATACTTTAAAGTATTCTTTTGGCATCTTTATTGGGATTACTTTAAATCAATAGATTTACTCGGCTACATTTTTATCTTCATAATACAAAACCTTTGTGCTCAAGAATTATATATGCACTTGGGTTTCAGCACCACATGCTGGCCCAGGACATTGTCCCCACCCCCATCTGCCAGTGTGCTCAGGCTTGACCAGGCAGGATGCCCCACCTTACCTTCAGACTCTGGCCAGGGGCTCTTCACCTGGGCTCAAGTAAATAGGAGACAGCTGCGATGAGGGCCCAACAAGGCTGAGCCTGTCTCAGAGGGAGAGGGCCTGGCAAAAGCAAAGGCCTGGGGTTGCTCTGAAGCCCAGGAGTTCCAGAGAAGGTGGGAGGGAGGGGGCTTTGTGAGGCGCACAGCTTGCTGCAGACTCCACATGGGAACCACACCACGGCTGTTGCATTTGCAGGTAATGTTATCAGGTAAGATCCCTTCCGGTGGTTTCCCCGTCCCACAGCAATATTCCAAACAAAGGCTGAAATACCTGATAAAGAACCCATTAAACCCCATTTCTTCATCTGCTTTTATTTTATGTGTCAGGCAAACTTAATCTCCTGGGGACGGGCAGCCCCTTATCTTCCCAGCACAGGGAAATGGGCACCCCATCCCGGCAAAGGCTTTGAACTCCTGTAGGGAGAGAGCCAGTCCCAAGGAAGGCCGGCTGGCCAGAATGAATGAGCAAGGAAGGAACCAGGAGCTTATCTGGAGATGACTTAGGGGTCAGGGAGCTGCCTGCCACACGGCTGGTCAGTGAAGGGAAGGGATGGTAGTAGGAGTAGAGGGCAGAGCAGACTCAGCTTTAGGATGAGGTGGCTGAAAGGAAGGAGGCGGGGGGCAGGGTGCTATCAGAGACCAGCTGGGCAGTTCCCTACATTAACCAGGTCACCACAAACCGTGAAACCCACATATTCAGAGACTGTTGGGAGCTTGGCACCACATGCCCAGCATGTGGGCTGGGAGTCTTGTCTATGTGCCTTCACATTGCTGGTCTGGCTGATGGGCACTGTCCATCCATGGGCACTCGTTAGTTGGGGCCTAGGGCCAGCACTGACAGCAGCGGGTCCCGGTGGCCAGCCTGCGGTGGCTCTCCATGCGGGCCCCTTCCACATTGCCCTGTGGACCCTTGTGGCCCTTTCGCCCCTTGTGGGTCAGCTCTCTGTGTGGTTTGAGTGTTTCCACTCTTTTCGCAGAACAAGCCTCTAAAAGCATCTACATGCTGTTCTGTCTCTGGTTTTGTTTCATGATTCCTGTGCCTTATGAATATTCTGCAAGTAAACACCGTTCTTCTGGAGCAGCAAACAGGCCTTCCAGGCCCAAGTGAGTGCTGATGAGCACTGGTTACTCACTGTCCTCCCACTGCACTCTCAGACCTGGCACCCTCTCTGGCCAGCTCAGTCCCACACCTACACAGCAGGGTGAGGAGGAGACTAAGGCATGGAGCCTACTGAGGTTCCAAGAGCCTCTTTGAGGTGAAATGGCTCAGTCAAGCACACACGAAAACTGTCCTGGCCTATGCTGCGGTCCGAGGGACCCCTGGCTGCCTGGCTGCCACGTATCTGCACAAATGTGAGCAGAGGAGACCCTGCTCTCTTGCACAGGAGTCAACTGACCACTTACAACTCTTGGTACATTTCTTTAGCATTTTTTATATTGAACTAGAGGCCCAGTGCATGAAAATTCATGCATTGGAGGGGGGTCCCTCAGCCCAGCCTATCCCCTCTCACAGTCTGGGAGCCCTTAGAGGTGGAAAGTGATCTAGAAATCAGGGGAAAGCGACACCCCATCACACCTCTGCTGCTGCCACGACCAGCGGTGCAAGCCTTGGCCGGTCGGGGTTACCTGAGCCTCGGGCAGCTCTGGGCAGCTGGGCAACTGCCATTAGAGGCTTGCCTGAACTTGGGGCCAGCTCTGAGTGGCTAGGGGGCTGAGAGGACTGGGGGACTCCAGAGGCAAGCACACGGAGCTGCCGGGCCCGCCTGGGGGTGGGCCCAGCCTTGCCGTATGCCTACAGTCTTGGTGAGGCTGAGGGGGCTGTGTGTCGCCATCTTGTAGGTGTGGGCACCACCATCTTTGAGGGCTTAGCAGGCAACTAGCATATTTCCTCTTGATTGGCTGTGGGTACTGCCATGTTTGAGATGGCATGAGGGTCAATTAGCATATTCCCACTTTATTAGATAGGATACGAAAAGATTCATGCCGACCACCATTTTCACAAGTTTTGGAGTCCATATTCATGAGTGTTTTTGTTTTTGTTTTGTTTTCCATTTTTTTTAAATTAAGGTATTACATGTGTACATATCTTCCCATTGCCCACCGCCTACCCCACTCCCATACATGCCCTCACCCTCCAGTGTCTTGTGTCCATTGGTTATGCTTATATACATGCATGCAAGTCCTTTGGTTGATCTCTTATCTCCCCCACCTCTCCCTAAACTTTCTGCTGTAATTTGACAGTCGTTGGATGCTTTACTGCCTCTGTATCTATCTTTTTGTTCATCAATTTATAATGTTCTTTATTATCCATAAATCAGTGAGATCATGTGGTATTTTTCTTTCATTGGCTAACTTATTTCACTTAGCATAGTGCTCTCCTGTTCCATCTAGGTTGCTGCAAATGGTAAGAATTACTTCTTTTTTATGGCAGCATAGTATTCCTTTGTGTAGATGTACCATAGTTTTCTGATCCACTCATCTCCTGATGGGCACCTAGGCTGTTTCCAAATCTTAGCTATTGTAAATTGTGCTGCTATGAACATAGGGGTGCATAAATCCTTTCTGATTGGCGTTTCTAGTTTCTTAGGATATATTCCTAAGAGTGGGATTACTGGGTCAAATGGGAGTTCCATTTTTAGTTTTTTGAGGAAACTCTATACTGTTCTCCACAGTGGCTGCACCAGTCTGCATTCCCACCAGCAGTGCACAAGGGTTCCTTTTTCTCTGCATCCTCGCCAACACTTGTCATTTGTTGATTTGTTGATGATTGCCATTCTGACAGGTGTGAGATGGTACCTCATTGTCATTTTGATTTGCATCTCTTGGATAATTAGTGACTTTGAACATGTTTTCATATGTCTATTGGCTTTTCTTTTGTCTTTTTTTGAAAATATTTTATTTAGGTCCGTTGCCCACTTTTTATTGGATCATTTATCTTCCTTTTATTAAGTTGTATAAGTTGGCTGTAGATGTTGGAGATTAAACCTTTATCAGTGATAACATTTGCAAATATGTTCTCCCATACAGTGGGCTTTCTTGTTGTTTTGTTGATGGTTTCTTTTGCTGTGAAAAAGCTTTTTATTTTGATGTAGTCCCATTTGTTTATTTTCTCTTTAGCATCCATTGCCCTAGGAGCAGTATCAGTGAAGATGTTCTTTTGGCATATGTCTGAGATTTTGCTGCCTGTGGATTCCTCTAGTATTTTTATAATTTTCCATCTTATGTTTAAGTCCTGTATCCATTTTGAGTTTATTTTTGTGTATGGTGTAAGTTGGTGGTCTAGTTTCACTTTTCCCAACACCATTTATTGAAGAGACTGTCTTAACTCCATTGTATGTTCATGCCTACTTTGTCAAATATTAATTGAGCATAGTGTTTTGGGTCGATATCTGGATTCTCTAGTCTATTCCATTGGTCTATATATCTGTTCTTGTGCCAGTACCAGGCTCTTTTGAGAACAGTGGCTTTGTAATACAGCTTGAAATCTGGTATTCCCACCTACTTTATTCTTCTTTCTCAGGATTGCTGTGGCTATTCGGGCCTTTTTTTATTCCAGATGAATTTTGGGGAAGTTCTTTCTAGGTCTGTGAAATATGCCGTTGGTATTTTAATGGGGAGTGCTTTGAATCTATAGGTTGCTTTGGGTAGTATGGACATTTTAATGATGTTGATTCTCCCAATCCATGAACATAATACGTTTTTCCACCTGTTTATGACTTCCTCTATCTTTTTTTTCAGTGTCCTGTAGTTTTTCACATGTAAATCTTTTACCTCCTTAGTTAAGTTTATTCCTTGGTATTTATTTATTTATTTTTGGTGCAATGGTAAATGGGATTGCTTTTTTACTCCTTATGAAGCATGCAAGCCTCTTGGTAAGATTGCACAGGACAAATAATTCAGCTGAAAGGGTAAATTGAAGTTTGGGGCTATATAAATAATTAAACGTGACTAAGAAGAAAAACAATGTGTATATGCAATTATGTCTGATTCCAAAGAACTCTTCTTCACAAAGAGAATTAATTTGGCTCTAACGTTTCCCTGTCTGTGCACCAGACTGGTGGACCATGAGTGTGTGCGCCATGGGTGCCAGGAGCCAGAGGCTGAGGGTCTGGTCCCAGCCCAGCCTGCTGCCATTGACCATGTGTCCTTCCAGAATGGCACAACTGGCTGACCCTTTGGTAGCAGTGTCCAACTCAATGCACAGGTCAATGAGGAAATGAAGGGGAGGTGCTTTGCTAATTGAAGAGATGCCTGCAAAGAAGGCTGTGACAAGCATGCAGGACCATCAGCAGACAGAAGTTTACCCCAGCAACCACACACACACACACACACACACACACACACTCACACACACATGTGCGGCAACGTCCCTCTGCTCCCAGTCAGCGTGAGCCTGCCTGGCCTGGATGGAGTCCCATATCTGTCCGCCTGAAGCAGGCTTGTGGCATGAGGGAGCGCTGCACAAGCACCCAGCTTTGAGGAGCGGGACCAGTTTATCCAGTGCTCAGGGAACTTCCAATTCAGACCCCATCCCTTGCCCACCATTCTGAAACCCAGACAGCACTGAATACTAGGAGTTTTCTGAGTTTGGCATGAACTGTATGTATATGTTCCTTATTTCTCCCTGAGAACATTCACAACATGTTTTATTTGTGTGCTGAATGGGGCAACATCTCATATATGCACCACATTCACTTCTAAATCCTAAAAAGGCCTGAATCCCAAAACCCTCTTTTCCAAGGGTCCATAAAGGGAGTGTGGATATGGTTTCAAGTTCTTAAGTAGTGGAATCTGAATTGGGGGATTTCTCATCATTCTTGGGAAAATTCACCCATTGAGCAACAAAGGCATACGTCCTGGCTGCAACAGGAGGGGCTTAATCACTTCAGTATCAGTGAACTTCCAGGTGTCAGTGTTATTGGCCAGACAACCAGACCTCGCTTCTTGTCTTCTTGAAGCAAAGATTCCAATTTAGAGACAAAGGACGTCAAAGCAAACAGAATGTACTGGCCCTAGCACAAACACATTTAGGATAGAGACACAAGGAAGGGCATAGAAGGAGCAACAGGAGAGCCTACGCTGAGCTGCTTTGGCTCACTGGGAAGTCAGAGAAAAGGGGACCTTGGAGATAGGTTCTGGCACTGCCCATGCTGAGTTTTGTGGGGTCCCTCGGAGTTCAGGAGAAGTGTGCCTGTGGGGCAAAGAAGAAAGGGAAAGAAATTGCATGGGCTGGTTCCCTGGAGGGGAAAGCATGTGGGATCCTTCATCCTGAGGGTATTTACCTCTCTTTTGCAGATAGAAATCTGAGAAGAGGTCTCAGGGAAGGGTCTCAATAGAATATTCATTAGCTTTCCAGGTATGCTCTTTCAGGGTTATGGTCTCCACTGATTGGTCTGCACCAGGGCAGGAAGTCATTAGTCAATGCAACTGGTCCTGGGGCTGCTACTGGTTTTGCGGTTTTGCTGCTTTTCTGAGCCTGGAGCTGAAATACAACGGAGGCCTAGATGTTATCCCTAGGGAGGAGGCTAAGCTGCATGACCAGGGATATGCTAGGGAAGGAAAGGTTACCCTGGGGGCGAGGTCCTTGTTTTCCCAGTTTTGCCCCTTGCTGGGCATCTGGAGCTTTCTGTCCAGGTGACCCTCCACACCTGGCCCATTGTCCTTATGCTGCTCATGTTGGTCTAACTGCCTCTTACAGCTGGGGCTTTTTCGGAAACAGAAGGGTGTCTGTGAACCCTGAGCGGCCAGCTTTCTGAGGCTTCTGTGCAAACTGCATGGTTGAGCCTACAGAATTCCCCTGTGGAGCAGAACTAGAGTTTCTGATATTTGAGGATAGATTTGGACTTGGCAGATTTTTCTTCCATTTGCAATATGGCCAGCGAGCAGGCCAGAGGAGTCCAGGAAACAGGTTTTAGAGCTGCAGGATACGAAGGGGTGTGGAGACCGCCCAGAGCCGGAAACCCTGAACAACTGTTCCAAGTTCTCAGCTGGCCACCTGCACCTGGGAAGGCCATCTGGTACTGCCTGAACCTCTGCCTGGGGTGGTAAGTGTGGGTGTGGCCACAGTTAGGGATCCAAGAGCTGGAGTGAATGTGAACCAGACAGAGAAGGTGTTCACCACTGACCAGTAGCTGTACAGGGATCTGACCGTAAAGGATGAATGAAAGGGAGTGGCCTGGGGGACCTCCAGGGAGGGCTGAGGGAGAACAGCCTGGGAAGCCATGCTGAGTGGACCACACAAAACCATCCAGGACACTGACAACCCTTTCCTTCCAGAGAAGAGGCTTGGAAACAGCCAGGCCAAGCCTTTGAGGTGGGATAAGAGAGTAGGGACCTAGTGTGGGTTCCTCAGGGTGTGAGGATCTGGTGGAAGGAAAGTTTGTCTTCTAAAACAGGAGAGATTCACAGCTTGACTATAGGCCAATATGGATCTTTCAGCAAAGTGAGAAGAGGTTGCTGGCCTTGGGCCTGAGCTGGGCTGCAGCTGTGCGTGCACCTGCAGGAGATGGTGGACAGGAGGAAGAAGGAAGCAGGCAGCAGGAGGGCATAGGATTGATTTAAGCACAGGAGCCTTTGCCAAGTGGGTACTGGGGTGATGAAGTGGAAATGGAAGGAATCCAGGGAAATGTGAGGGTGTGACTGTATTAGGGGGCAGGTCTGTGGGGGGCAGGGAAATCTGAGAGTAAGTGGCCTGGAGGTCCCTACTTCTGGGTGATCAGGGAGTAGGAGGCTGGCAGTTGGGTTGGAGGGTTGCAGAGATTGGCAGGACAAGGTCTAGGGAGTGAGGAGCTCAGGTGGACAGAAGATAGACCCCTGAAGGAGAAGGGCTCAAGAAGGAGCCTATGTGCATTTCAACAGTGACAAAATTCAGACAGGGATGAAGTGGAGAGAGTAACACTGAGCCAGAAGCCAAAATCCCAGAGAAATGAGGGGAAGTAACCTGGCAAAGGATGCTATTCAACGACATGGGTTTTTTTTGTTTTGTTTTATTTTGGTTTTTTTTTTTGCAAAGAGAAGAAAGGGAGAATAGTCTGGAAACAGTGGAAGGATTTTAGGAGTCAGGAGGGGGAGAATGGGGTGAGCAGAGCCAGATGGATATGCACTGTGTGAAGTGAGGGTGGTCCAGGAGTCTGGCTCCTTGTAATGGGTGGAGTTGAAGATAACAGACTTGGAGGGACTAGTTCTGGAGGATTCAGGACAGAGAGGAAGAAGGGCTCTGAGTGTGCAGGAAGGAAGGTAGTGCCCTCTTCAACCAGATGACAGGGGTGAGTGCAACCTTAGCCCCATGCAGCCCTCCTCCTGGCATTGTACTGGGGTAGAAGGTCTAGGGGTGACAATTTGGAATGCCTAAACAGCTATTGGGCATGCTTATAAGAGTTTCAGGCTTCAGGACTGGAGCTACTACCATGAGTGTACACAAGCATGAATGTTCAGACAATGCACATTCAGGAGGGACACATAGGAACTAACCTCTGCTTCTGTTCAGAGATGGAGACTTCGAAGTGACTCTTCAGCAGTTATGTCAACTGTGTAGAGGCTCCTCTAATGATAGACAGAAAGGGCTCCAGGTTCCCCAGGAGAGGCCCCTTCCACCAGGTGTGAGCTGTCACAGCCACAGCTGCAGGTGTTGGCAGGCTGGTGGGTTGGGTGGGCACCAACCACATCTCAGTGGACACTGCTTCTCTGCAGTGGGCTATCTCCAGCAATGTTACCCTTAAGTTTTCCTGCACTTGTCCCTGCTGGAATGTGCAAGAGCTTTGCTACTTAAACACGTGGACATGGGCTCGTGAGCTTTGGTAGACAATGCCTAAGTAGTGAGGGAGATCCCCATGCTTCCTGTCCCCATAACTGGTATTAGCAGACCTTTGAATTTTAGACATTCAAAGGGTTCTCATTGTGATGTCGTTGGCATTGTCCCGACTGCTGATGAACTTGGATTTTCTTTATGTTGATATCTATTGATCCTATCGTTCACTTGTCTTGTTCTTGTTTTTGATAGCTTTTTACGTAACTTGAATACTTATCCTTTGTCACTCACATATAGTCACATATTTTCTCCAACTCTGGCTTACCTTTTCCTCTCAAAATCATGTCTTTTTGAATGACTGGTTCTTAATTTTAATGTAAAATTTGTTTTATAGTTAATGCATTTTGTGTCCTGTGTAAGATATCTTTCCAAATGGTACAAACACTCATTTGTACCAAAACCTTTTACTTGTAAATACCATCCTTTCTCCACTAGCCTGCAGTGTACCTTTGTCACAAATCAAGTGACATATACCCTTTAACTGGACTCTTTGTTTCCTTCCATTCAATCTCATGCCAGAACCCAACTCTCTTAACTGCTATTGTTTTATCAGTCTGGACACCCAATAGAGTATGTTCCCCTATGGTCTTAGTCTGCTGTAGCTGCTATAACAAATAACACAGACTGGCAATTTAAACAACAAGAACTTATTTTCTCACAGAGCTGGAGTCTGGGCATCCAAGATCAAGGTGTCAACAGGGTTGGATATAATTAATATAGAGAGAACTCCTAAAACTCAACAACAATAACAACAAAACACTACAACTCAAAAATGAGCAAAAGACTTGAATAGATATTTCTCCAAAGAAAACACACAATTTTTTTTTCCAATGGAAATCTATGACAATGATCGGTAAGGACATGAAAGCACTAGCCAATAGGAAAATGCCAATCAAAACTATAAGGAGATACCATCTCACAACCATTAGGAAGGTTTCTATAGTACAAAAAGTTGTCAAGGATATGGAGAATTCTGAACCTTTATACACTGCTGGTGGAATATAAAATGTTGTGGAAAACAGTATGGTGGGTCCTCAAAAAATCTTATATAATAAAAGGCTAATATGTAAATTGACTAAATGGCAGAACTATCGGTCCCTATGATGTTTACTGACCACCAGGGGGGAGCTACTCAACACAGGAGCTGCCCCCTAGTGGTCAGTGCACTTCAACAAGGGGAATACTGCTCAGCCAGAAGCTGGGCTCACAGCTGGTGAGGGCAGCAGCAGTGGTGAGAGCCTCTCCTGCCTCTGAGGCAGCGCTAAAAATGTCTGACCATCAGTCGGACATCCCTGAAGCCTCCCGGACTACGAGAGGGCACAGGCTGGGCTGAAGGACATCCCAACTGCCCCCTCCCCAAGTGTACAAATTTTGTGCACTGGGCCTCTTGTTAAAAATAAAACTACCGTATGACCCAGCAATTCCACTTTTGGGTATATACTCAAAAGAACTGAATGTTGGGTCTGGAAGAAATATTTGTGCAGCCATGTTTACAGCAGCATTATTCATAATAGCCAACAGATAAAAGTAATCCAAGTGTCAGTTGACAGATGAATGGAGGAGCAAAAATGCAATATATGCAATATATACATACAATGGAATGTTATTCAGCCTTAAAAAGGAAAGAAATTCTGACTCATGCATGAACATGGATAAGATCTTGAAGACTTGATGCTAAGTGAAGTAAACCAGTCACAAAAAGACAAATATTATATGCTATCAATTACATTGAAGTACCCAGAGCAGTCAAATTCATAGAAAGTAGATAGTGGGTGCCAGAGACTAGGGTAGAGGGGTGGAGGAGTTAGTGTTTAATGGGGATAGAGGTTCATTTTGGGAGAAAGAAAAGAATCCTGAAGATGAATGGTGGTGATAATTGCACAACAAATGTCAATGTACTTAATGCCACTAAGCTATGCATTTAAAGATGACTAAGGTAGTAAATTTCATGTTTTGTATAGTTTACCACAATTAAAAAAAAAAGGGAGAGAAATGTCAACAAAGCTAAGGTTGAGAAACTTTGGATGAAGCTATCCCACAACCTATTAATGTCACTCCTGAGTTCTCAAGCCAACATTAAACCCTACCCGAGTGTTTATGACCATCCCAGCCCAGTCCTCCGCCTCCTCCCCTGGGCCGGCGCTCAGAGAACCCACGTCCACACTGCTCAGGCTGGTGTGTGTGCTCCCTCTGCATCCCTATAACGTGTTATCTGCCCCCTGTATCCTCCTTGCAGCGGGTCTCCACTGTCTCCTCTCACCCGGGACCGTTTTCCTCAGCCCCAGGAACCCTCTGCGTTGTGGGGGGGGGGGGGGGGGAAGCTCTTCTTTTGCTGATCTGAAAACACCTTTATTTGCCTTCATTTTGAAGTAGATTTCCCATGAGTGCACGATCTAGGTGACAAGATTTCTTTTCTTTCACTACTTTTAAGATTTTGCCCCATTTTCGTCTGGCTTCCATAATCCTAAGGTCAAGAAGCACAGATTTCTTAGGAATTTCTAGCAAGATTTTTAATAAAATCACTCATTTAGATGGTGTTACACAGGCTCAGGAAGAGGCAAATAATAAAAACTGGATTCTTCAAACAAAAATTTTGGATTACTTTTCTCTTTCATACTGATTTAGAGAAGTTCTATTTTTTTGGATACTAATCTTTTGTCCATTTCATGAGTTGCAATTGCCTTCTCCTTAATCAATGGCTCTTTCAAAAAAAGGTGTATTTTCTTGATGAGTAGTTTTGAAAAGTTGAAATTAATTTCCTGTTAAAACTATCTTTTGATTGTTTTATTTCATTTATGGTATCCATCCACCCCCTGCCAGGGCCACATGGTTTTTATTTAGCTCTTGTTTTAGCAAAATTGTTGAATTTAATCCCTTGGTTCCAGGCTAATGATAATCTCAAAAGCGTGGAAAACAATGCTCTCATCCTGAGATGGGATCATCTTGTTGCTCAAGATGCTTCCAAGGTCATATTTGGGTGCTCAGTGATTAGAGCATTGGCCAGTCAGAGAGGTGGCACAGAGCTGTGTTTTCTTGCCTGTAAATAGCACAGTAATAGCACCCACCTTATTGAATCTGATGACGATGAGGTAATACAATGTGCTTAGAGCCGCCCCACAGTGTCAGCTGTCATTTTTATTTTCCAAAGGGGCAGATACACTGAGACCCTATGCAGTGTGGGTCTTCTGGGCCATGCGGGTGGTCTGGGCAGTATGAGAGGTCTACCTAATGTAGGTGATTGTAAGGTTTGGGTGATCAGGCAATGTAGGTGGTCTCTGCAGTATGATTAGCCTGTGCAGCATGAGGGGATCTGGGCAGTGTCGGTGGTCTTTGCAGTGTAAGTGGTCTGTGCAACATGAGTGGTCCTGGCAGTGTGGGTGAATCTGGCAGTGTGGGAATCTATATGATGTGGGTGGTCTGTAGAGACTGGGTGGCCTGGCAGAGGTGAGGCTGACCATAGAGACATCAAGCTCTGTCTCTTTTCTCTGGAACTTCTGTGGGGCGTGGCATCTCAGCCAGGCCACAACCTCTGAGCATTGCCCAGAAACCCATTGCTCCTCCCAGTGGGCCTTGACCACGGCCAAGGCATTGACTCGCCAGCAGGTGGCAGGCCGCCACTTCCCTGCCTGGGCCACCGGTGCAGAGGCCCTTCCTTGGCTGTTCCCTCTCTTCTGCCATTTAGTCCACAGAACAGAAGCAACTTTACTGCTCGGTCAGTTCCATTTATTTGGGAATGCTTGGCTTTCTTTTTATTTTTTCACTTAATCAGAATTAGGGTAAGAGGTCAGAGTCCAGCCAGCATAGCAGAGAGAACCCCAACCAGAGATGTACAGGAAGGGGTTCAGACTGAGTATATTTCTATGGTTCTATTTAATCTCCTTTGATGGGTTTTGGCTATTATTGGCTGTGTGTTTCCACAGTCGCTTTAGGGATTATAATGCACACCATAGTTTATCACACTCTACCTCCCATAGTGTCATACCAGCGAAGACTTTCACAGCAGGTGCCTGTTCTACACACCTTACAAATTCCACGATATATTGGCAGTCCATCTCCCATCTCTCAGGCAGGGGTCACTATCTAGGTGGCCTGATGTCCAGTGTCTCCAAAACCTTTGTTCCATTTATTGTTCCCGTTTTCATTTGTCTCAGTAAGGCAGTAAAACTGGTCCCAGCTACTCCATCTTGACTTCTAGCTGGAAGGGAAGTCAACCCACTTTTAAAAATAACTCTTTTTTTATTTGTAAGTTGTGTGTGTTCACTATAAAAAAAAATCACACTACTTGTATGCTGTAGGAAAATAAAAGTTAATAAAGTAAAACTCACCCCAAATCCTGCTCTCTAAAGCTAACTACACCTCCATCCATTTATTTTTCTGTGTGTATGCAGAAATATTTTTCCCTTGTTCAGTTATAATCACATATATATATGTATGTTGTGATTGTTTTTCTCCTAACACCATATAGGGAATATTTCCCCATGTCATTAAAACGCCTTGGGTCTGACTGGTATGGTTCAGTGATTGAGCATCAGCCTATGAAGCAGGAGGTCACAGTTTGATTCCTGATCAGGGCACATGCCTGGGTTTGGGGCTCAATCCCCAGTAAGGGGTTTGCAGGAGGCAGCCAATCAATGATTCTCTCTCATCATTGATGTTTCCATCTTTACCTCTCCCTTCCCCTCTGAAATCAATAAATATATACTTTTAAAAATTCCTTGGAATTTTAAAGAAAGCACAACATCCATCATTTGAACATACTGTAATTTATTTAATTGGTCCCATTATTTAGGTTGTATCCTTGTTTTTCTTATCTTTGCATCTCATGGTTTCCTTAGGGTAGATTGCTAACAGTGGAGTTCCTAGGGCATAACATGATAAAAAACTGTGTGTGTGTGTGTGTGTGTGTGTGTGTGTGTGTGTGCACGTGCACGCGTGTGTGAACATTTTCTCCCCACAACTGGTTGGGAGAAAGAGGCCCTTGCACTGTTGGCTTTACCACAACCTATGTGCAGACTAAACAAGTTTTCTTCGCGTGTAGAATGAGGAGGTAGCTATGGTCATGAAGGCTCTCCTCTGTGCTATTAAAGACCCTCACAGGGCGGTCAGCAGGCAACTTACCCCCTGGGAAGATGGGAGAAGCCTCTCCATTGCCAGAGCCCCAGTGGGCATCTCAGGAGCTGCTGGAGGGGGTGAGGCCAAGGTCCACCTCAGCTCCAAGATTTGACATGGAGCTGGACAATTCAGGAAATACAGCTAGACTGTAGCATTGTTTGTTTATGCATTTTCACTTTGGGGCTCACATAGTTGACCATTTTAGCTGGCAGAATTTGAGGAGAGTGGTGGGTACCAGACTGATTTGAAATAGACCAAAAGAGGCGAGGAACAGCCTGGAGGCAGCCCCAAGTTCACAGAGGGCTGGGCAGCAGCAGCAGCACCACAGGCCTGTGGAAAAGGATTCCTCTACTGAGACTGTGTGACAACCCTCTAGGCATTTGTGAACACAAGGCTGGGACCACAGTCATGCCTTCTGCCAGTCCAGTGGCATGGAAAATGATGAGTGGTTTCCCTCCAAGAAGTTCCCAGGACAGCTTTCTTCTCTCTGTCTTCATCTGCAAGCCCCACCCTCAGTCTTACCCCAGCATCACCTGTTCCAGGAAGCCCTCCCTCCACCCCCTGGCCAGGTGCCTTCCCAATGGGGCCCACAAGGGCTCTCACTTCCCTAGAAGACCCTGCACAGAGCTGAAATGTCTCTGAAACACTTGGAGAGCAGGAACCTAGTTCATCCACTTAGAAAACAGGAACTTGGCTCTTGCTGATGACACTCGGCCGGCCCCCTCTCAAGGTCTCCCTTTCTACAGGGGACACAGTACACGGGCTTTTGCACAGAGAGCTGCTGGCGGTTCGTTGTCTCCCTAATACAGATAACGGATGGACCCCTTATAGACAAAGTGACAGGTCTTGTGGCCCCAAAGATGTTCAAAGTGGCATTAGTGATTTTAGCTTTGCTGAGTCACTGTAATCAGATCTGAACTTACCAGGACTCTCAGAGTCCTAATTGTAACAAGGTGTCTCATATAGACTGCGCCCAACCTAAAGACAAGATTAGCATGTGACAGTATTGAAGTTATCACAAGATGGATATTTATTCATTGGAACAAATGGAAAGCTATTCATTGTGCACTTAACCACTAACAAACCCTGGTGATTTGGTGCCTGCAGGCTATCTGGTTGGGAGAGTCCCGGAGGTTCAGGTCTCAGTAGGAGGCTGGACACCATGAAGGCTACAGGACCAGGCACCTGGCTCCTCATGCAGGCGTGGGCTTTCTCCACCTGTTGCCTGAGCTTCAGGTGAGTATGGGTTCACCTGGACTGTCAGCACCACACATGTCTGGCTGTACCCACCATCAGGCCAGCAGCAGGAGCATCGTCCTGACCTGACCATTCCTGGGTTAGGCTGCCCTGGACTGGGTCCCCTGTGGACCAGTGGAATCAACTCTGCTGGGCCTCACTGCACTGCACACGTCCCACATGGCTTGCACGCCTACCCCACCCCAAAGCTATATGCCCAGACAGGACAGCCTGCCAATGAGAGTCTTGGAACACTGCCTGCCTTGTCAGCCCCTTCCCCAGCCAGGTCTCTTCCCCATGCTGTGGATCACCTTACAGCCAGGGTCTCTGAGTTCAGACTCCGTGGGCGGAACTTGACGTCTGAGCGCAGATGCCCAGTGGCTGGACCCCAGCGCTTTCCTCTTCCCTATGTTGGGTTTAAGTAGTTTTGATCCTGGGCCCTTCGATACACCAAAGTAAGAGCCTGGCCCCTTCCTAGCCCTCGAGGCTGTGTGGGCTGCTGCACTGCACTGTCCAGCCAGTGCCCCTGGGACTGTGGCTGAGCCTGGGGACACCGAGACCACTGGTCAGTGCAGACAACACAGAGAGGCTCCCGCTCTGTCATTTCAGTGATTCTAATGCAACAATCAAAACTCCATTTGAGGTTACAGCTTCCTACTCTGGCGTGGTAGATCTGGAGGGCTGGGGCGGAGGGGTCGTGGAGTGCAGGGGGCCATGGCTGACCTTGCTCTCTTCCAGGCTGCTTGCTCCTCCAGGCCCAGGGCAGGCCTGGGGGAGACCCTCACCTGCAGAGGTCCTCTGGCTCCTTGGAGGCCCAGAGCATCCCCTCTTAGTTCTTCCTTCTGCCTATGGGCTCCCAGTAGACCCTCAGGGGGCCCCTTGCCCCTCAGGATGGCCCCATGAGTTTGAAACTTGAAGAGGCAGGAGGCAGCAGCGGGCAGGCACCATGTCCCTGATCACCCAGGAGCTCCAAGGCTGGCGCTGAGCTATGGAGACAGGTTTCTTGCCTCACTATCAGGAAGCAGGAAGTCAGCGAGGTAGGTCTGAGTGGCAGGAGTCATCTGATGGCACAAAGTCCAAGCCTGTAACTCTGTGAACTTTATTGTCGGGAGGGGCCATCTGCCCCCTATTCTAAAAATGATTTTGGCACCAAGTATGTGTGTCCCAGTCCATAGCAAGGCCTTTCGGGGCACAGGACCTCCAGTGAGGCAAAGGGAGAGGACATGGCAAGCCAGGAGAGACTGAGCCGAGCCTCAGGAATGAGCCTGGCACTGGGTCGCAGTTGGGCAGGCTAGCCCATCACCTGACCCATGCCACGCACAGGTCAACAAAGCCCCCGACTCAGACCAAGGCTCCCAATGTCAGTGTTTGGACCACAAGAGATGGGCATGCGCAGGTGGACTTTCCTCCTGATAAGTCCCTGGCAACCGCTCCAGGCCTCGGCTGAGATAAAGTGGCTTTCCTCCACCTCCTTCCCAGAACTTCCCAAAGCTGCTGGAGGGGCAGAGGCTGAGCCTGCTGGGAACTGGAGGAGCTCATTGTGGGCTGGTGGAAACACCTCCACCGCTTGGGCCCCTGGGGCCCAGGGCCTATTACCAGAAAGGAACCGGCCCAGAGGGAGTCTGCCTCAGGCTGGCCTGTAGTTTGTGGGCTCTTAACTTCATGCAGGAAAGATTTCACAAGATGAGTCCAGGTGACTGTGAGAATATGCTTATTAAAGCTGGGGACAGTGGCACAAGGAAGGGCATAGGGCAGCAGCAGAAGGGGAGAACCTCGGCAGGGCTGCACTGGTTCTCTAGAAACATTTAGGAAAGAAATGAGCCTATGCGAGGCCGCTTGGGCTCATTGAGAAATAAAGGTCACAGTGCAGGAAGTGAGCCACAACAGGGCTTCTGTGGCTCACGGAAAGCCAGAGAAAGGGGGACCATGAGGACAGGTTCAGGGCGGTTGCCTGGGACAAGCTGCTACTGCCCATTGCTCCCCTGCTTGCAAAATTCCCGGGGTCCCTTAGCGTTTAGGAGATGCAGGCCTGGGAGGGAAGAGAAGCGGGAAGGGGAAGGCATGTGGTGGCTCCCAGGAGGGAAAGAGTGTGCTGTTTTAAAGGCTGGAGGCTTAGGGGAACTTCTAGGGAAGGTTCCCAATAGAATATTCATCAGCTTTATGCTGATGCACCAAAATAAGGTTTATTCCCTTAACTCATCTGTCCTTGGGTGTGGTTGGCACAAATGGTTCTAATTGGATTTCTGCTATCTCCCTGAGTAGGGTGATTTAAACTATTTACCCTCTGGTTGGGGAAGAGAAGGGTAAACCATTTACTCTTAAGTGTCCTTGGTTTAGGGAAGGTATGATTTTGCAATTTACTAAATGGATAGAAACTGCTTGGCCGTTTAACTATCTGTCTCAGTTTCCCCATCCCACTTGTCCTGGCTTACTAGCCTGTCTCAGGCCAATTCTGTAGGCTCTGCTAGATTGGGTCTTTGTGGCCTTGAAAAGCAACTCCCAAAGGCCCCTTTCCTCCACCTCCTTCCCAGAACTTCCCAAAGCTGCCCGATGGGCAGAGGCTGAGCCTGCTGAGAACTGGAGGAGGTCTCCCATTCCCTATGCCTTCAGCTGCCAGCTGCTGGGCTCTGCAGGACCCTGGCAGGTGAGGGGTGGGCAGTCAAAGGCCCTGCGCTGGAGTGAAACCCTGAGAAAGAAGAATCCCTGCTGGAAAAAGGAACGCGAGAGACTGGTCAATGGAGCACTTGATACAGGGCTTCCCAGCACATCCTAAATGGGGTTCAATGTAGATGAGTTTTGGGGGAACATCTTGGGACCAAAATGCTTGCACAAAGGGGCAGATGCCTGCCCCTCTTGGCGCATCCTCCCATCTTGGGCAGGGAAAGAAGAGGTGCTTGGGTTCAACACTCCTTGCTGACTCAACAGAACCCAGCCTTCCCCCTCCCCGCTTCTGCCTGGCTCTGGTCACAAACTCAGGTCTGGGGCCCATGGAAATGGTTAGGTACCTGATACCCACATTCAGCTAGTCCTGGACCACCCCAGCAATCACACCCCCAGAGACAGTTCTGGCCATCTTGGCTGATGGCATCATCAGTGGGCCCAGAAGTCATACAAACCCTGGGATTGCCCACAGCAGTCAGGGTCATCGGACGTCATTGGACTTCCATTCTCTATCCACTCATGTATCCAGACAAACATAGGCTCAGCAATGCCTGGCAGGAAGGGGTTTCTTAATGGCCAAATTTGAGTGATGTGAGTCCTCAGCAGGCCACCTGCTCACACTCAGGATCGTGCAAGACCTCTTTGCCCATGACTGACTACAGGTTGCACAGCTGACCGTCATGCACAGATCACTCTGGGGGCCTCTGGGAGATGAGGGCTGCTCTTAGAAAGACAAGCTCTTTTTTTTTTTTCACCTCTGGGTTTGGAGAGTTTATGCACCACAGAACCTCTAGGACATACGTCAACACTCTGCCCTGAAAGCAGATGGCAGGAGAAGGGCACAGTGACCTGTTCTGTAGGCACAGGGCAATGAGGTCCCCATCCAGCACAGGCTCCTTAGTGAGAGGTGACTTCTCTGGGTGGTCCATTTTGTTCTTCACCAAACTCATGTAACAATTCGGATCCACCTCACACCAGGCTGCACGAGCACAGAGATCAGAAAGTAGAGTGTGGGTGGCATGGGTCCTCAGGTGGCCCAAAGGGAGAGAAGTATAAGCCATTTACCCTTGGTTTAGGGAATTTACTGAATGGCTGTAAACTGCTTGGGCCATCTTGAGTCTTGCTGAGGAACAGCCCTGACCTTGCTCAGAGGCCCCTGCAATGGCTCTTCATCATTAACGATGAGGCAGCAAGTCCATGTCACCCAATGTCTCCTGTCCCCAAGGAGAGGGCCACTTACTCCTGCCCACTTTTCACTCACTTTCCAGGGGGCAGATCTGCCAGGCTGAAAACCCCCAAGTATCTGATTGTCACAGCTGCAGGCGCCACCCACCCTCCCCATTCTACTCCCGTAATGATAACTGATAACGCGTGTAAAAATGAAACAAGGTAAGGAGGTGGAAGGCACAGAGACCTGGCTCCTCCCACAGCTCAAGGGCCAGAGCCTTGAGTCTGCACTTGGCCAGCGTGTTGACTTCCCTGCACTGGCCCTCACCTAGTGAGTGAAGTTGGCTAAAGGTGATTTGATCATAAAACTATTTTTGGATCCTCCATGCCCACGGCAGGAGCCCTACCCATCATAAGCCATCACAGTGAGACACTCCTGTCCTTTGACCAGCTCCTGCCATAGCTACTTTTTCTTCCCATTCAAATGACAGACGGTGTCCAGTTTCACTACTTGCTCCCGGCAGTTCATCTTTTCTCTTCGGTGGACTAGGGCCATAAACCCTACGAGGCTTATGACTGAACGTGCAGAAAGAAGGCTCTGGGTCTCCTCTCAGCCTGATTGTAATGCGGATCCAGGTGGGCAGCCTTCTTGGTGGGAGTGGCCTTTATTAGCTGCCATTTCAGACCCTCCATCTGACCCTCCTGCTCTCCCCCAGAGGCCCCTGCTCTACGGGGTCCACGGCATGGCCCTGCCGAGGTCCTTGGCCCACCCCATTTCCAGACCACATTCACTCTGATGTCTGAAGGTGGCAAAGACCCGAGGAGCATCCACAGAGGACACAAGCCCAAGGCAAAGTCTCCCACCAGGACCCAGAGGTGGTGGGTCCAGCTCAGGTGCTCACTTAGGCTGCTTCTCCGCCCGCCACCCAAGACCCCTGCCTCCCACAACTGTCCAGCGTCCCCTGTCCATGGAGACTGCCTTTGCAGAAACGGCGAAGGCATCATCGGCCCTGAGCTGTCTGAGCAGTCGGCACTGAGTGTCTTACTAATGTCTTACACAGTGAAGCAGCCCCGAGGATGTGCCCTCCACAACTTTAAGGCAAAAGAAATTGAGCAAAGCCTGCTTTCAACATTGCGTCCCTCGGCCATTTGGAGGGGAGGGCACTGTGCCTTCCTAGTGTGGCTGAGGCATGAGGTGACCCTGGTCTGGAATGCAGCCTGGTTACTCTGCCCATCTCTGAGAAACCCTGGCCCACGGAGCTCCAAGTCAGGGGGACAGACTCTACATCAACTCCATTGTCCGTTCTAGACACTTGTTCTTATCTTTTCTTGTTTTTCTTAAGACTATTTTTTTTAGAACCCTATAGATGGTTCTTATTTCTATTTCCTTGATGACATATGATGTGGAGCATCTTTTTCATAAGTTTACTTGCCATCTGTCTATCTTCTTTGGTGAGGTATCTGTCCAGGTAATTGGCTACTTTTTATTTGAGTTGTTTGTTTTCATATTCTTGAGTTTCAAGAATTCATTGTATATTTCAAGAATTCGTTGCAGATTTGTCTTTGGCAAATATTTTCTTCCTGTTTGTGGCTTATCTTCTTATTCTCTTCAAACTGTCTTTGGACAGCAGACTTTTTTTTTTAATATATTTTTTTTGATTTTTCACAGAAAGGAAGGGAGAGGAATAGAAAGTCAGAAACATCGATGAGAGAGAGACATCGATCAGCCGCCTCCTGCACGCCCCCCACTGGAGATGTGCCCGCAAGCAAGGTACATGCCCCCGACCGGAATCGAACCCGGGACCTTTCAGTCCGCAGGCCGACGCTCTATCCACTGAGCCAAACCAATCTCGGCATGAACAGCAGACATTTTTAATTTTAACGAAGTCCAGCTTATCGCTTATAACTTTGGTGTCCTATCTAAAAGGTCATCTTCATACCCAAGGACATCTAGTTTTTCTCCTGTGCTGCCATGTAGTAGTTGCTCTATTCTGTTTCATTGATCTATTTGTCTGCTACTTCACCAGCACCATACTATATTGATGATTGCAGCTTTATAGCAAGTCTTAAAGCCGGGTAGTGTCAGCCTCCAACTTTGTTCTTCTCTTTCAATATTGTGTGGGTTATCCTGCGTCTTTTGCTTCCATATAAACTTTAGATCAGTTTACCCCTATCTTTAGATTGCATCCTGGGTAGTGTTAATGCTCACCTGCCCCAGCCTCAGGCTGCACCCACTCTCACCCCTTCAGAGTATGATCTCAGAAGGTTGAATCCATCTGAACATTCCCTGGACCAAACCAGTGATTAGCAGAGATTTCTCTAGGAGTAAATACAAATTTTGCTTTGAAGCCAAACATGACTGTTGGATCTCCCAAGTGGGGTCACTGGACAGGTCTGATACTGCAGAGAAGGTCTGTGGGGCTGGAGTCCAAGGCCACCAGGCTGGGGTCCTGATCTGGGTGGGGTGGCATCTGGGAAAAAGTGCCAGGGTCCACAAAGGAGGCCAGCTCTTGGGCACAGACACACCCTCCTCTTGGTCTGGGGTCCTGGAGCTCCATCCTGAAGACTTGAATGTGACAGGGGAGTGGCGAGGCTCCACGTGTAGGCTTGAGGGAATAGGGGAGCAGGAAGCTGAGAACTGGAGAGGGGGAGGGGGGCAGAAAGGACCAAAAGACAGTGAGTGTCTTGCTGGGTCAAATACTGGACCAGACATGCAAGCCAGTTTCTCAGGCAGTTTGAGGGCATCACCCCTTTCATCCCCACTGATTCTTACCCCCACCTGGCTGTTCCCCCATCTGGCCTTGCCTATACTACCAACCCCTCCAGACCCTACCTCACATGGGGCTCCTGCTCACACAGCCACCTTTCCTCCTTGAAGATGCCCCTCACTCCTCAGCTGCCCCAGGTCCTGTGTGAATGTCACCCTGCAGCCTCCTCCCCACCTGCCTGCTCCTGGTGGGCACGTTCTCTGCACATAGGACCCTGTTCCCCACACAGCTCAGGACAGAGCGCTCCTCTGACTGGACCCTCCCCAAGTATCCAGGTGCAGCCTTGAAGGGCCAGAGGGGAGCAGCTCTAAGAGCCCAGCACCGCTCCCTGAAGGCTTGTCTCCCTGCTCACCACACCCGGGCAGTTACAGACATTGTTCTTCTTATTATTATATTGTTGTTATTATTAGTAGTATTACTGTGAATGAAATGATAGTGTATCATTTCATTGGGATGACTTCAAAACCATCAGAGGGAGGGAGGCCGGGGAGGAGGTGACTGGCAGAGCCTATTCCGGTAACAGGTCAAGGAGAAAGGGAGATGTGGCCTGGAGGAGGGGGAGGAGCTTGCGAGTGGAGCTGCTGAGAGAAGACCAGGATCCGGAGAAAGGGCCTGCAGCCCAGGCCGGCCCGGACCTCGGAGATTGGCAGGGGGCTTCTGTTGCTGTCACCAAAGGGAAGACAGTTCTTTGAGGTGGAGATCACGGACAGATTCAGAGGGGGCAGTCACTCCAATGGCTCTGTTGCTCTCAGAGGGGAGGCTCAGGAAGTGTTTGAAACAGCTCCCCACGTGGGGACAGGGAGCCCAGGAGGGGGCCTGGCCAGCCTGTGGGCCAGACATGCAGCGGCCCAGCCCCGAGGCCTGAAACCAGCGGGTCAGGTGGCCGCTCTCCATGTGAAAGCCGCTGTTGTGGATGATGGTCCAAGGTGATGTCTGCCATGATCGCTACATAAACATTAATTAGCACAAGTTAATATATAATTCTGCGTGCACACATACACACACACACACACACACACACACACACACACACACACACGGTATCCCGCCAGTGCCAGCACTATTGTTTGATAAGGATTTAATGAGATGTAGGAAGGGAAGGCGCCTGATAAGAACCTTCTCTCATTGTGAACGGCTCCAAGGTCACAGGATATGGGTCAGGGGAGGGGGGGGAGGGAGGGTTGTTGTCCCAGGAAAGGACACGGGCCCGGCTCCTTTGCTGCCATCGAGGACCCTGCCACAGGGAGCTCGCCGCGTCACCCAGGCCCTGGTGCCCCACTGATGTCAGCACCCACCTGTGAGCACATGTCTGCATTGGAAGTTTGGGGAGGGTGTTTGGCTGTTATTTGGGGTTAACGTTCACCACAAGCTGCCGCTTTGCTGAGAGGCTTGTCCGCACAGGTCACCCACAGGTGCCCGAGCCGTCCCGTCTCCGTGTGCTTTTCCCTCTTGGCGCACAGACAGCAGTCCCGGGAGGGCAAGGTCAGGGAGCGGGTGATTGTAGTCACGCATTCCCGGACAGGCAGTTCCCTTCCTGCAAGCAGGTTAAGGTGGCAGGTAGGGCAGAGCACAAGCACGCGGGGTTTAAGGCAAGAATATGGCATGCCATAAACTGGGCTCGCCTCCCAGCCCATCCTGTGTCTGAGGGGTGCCAACCCTGACTGATTATGGGCCAGCTGCCAGCACCCCGTTGGGATGGTGACTAAGTGCTGATGCCTGCTGTTCCCCAGAATATTCTGCCAGGGCGGTGTCGGGGCCCAGCAGGTGGGTGTTGGCCTTCCCAAGGAGCAGAGGAATGTGTCTTCGGGAAAGGAGGCCCTCTCCCCGACCTGCCCTCTGCCTCGGGTCACCCAGCCACCTAGCGAGCGACTGTGCCAAAGCTAGGAGACTTCTGCTGTGCCAAGGCCACGCCTCCACCCTCCTTCCTGGAGGCAAGCAGAGCCCCCACATGACCCTCTGGGTGTTGCCCCCTCTCCGATGAGCTAACCCAGAAGGGAAAGGGGGCACACGAGGGTGAAAGAATAGCTCAAGAGACAATCCCGAGGGCTCTCCATCGAGGCCCCTGCTCGAAGGTAGACACACGGAGATCATCGTCCTGGTCGTGAGGCACACGCGTGCATGCACACACACAGTTTGGTTTCTCGCCTCTGTTTTCTAGCCTGGAGAACAACGTTCTGGGCAAATCTGGCTGGTGAGTCTGTCGCCTTTGTCTCCTGCATTGAGGGCAGGTGGACAGTGGCGGCTTAGGAAACACATCGGGGCTGGGCAGGGGAGGGATTTCTGCACCCGACGACTCCTGCGCCGGCCAACCCGTGGCAGCCAGGCCTGTGGGCTTTGGGCTGGGCGCTGGAAAACCCGGTCAAAACCCCAGGAGGAAACCTTCAAGTGCATGTGCATTCTCTAGCCCATCAAAACCATGGCTGTCACACACGCTGGCAGAGCAGACCACACCTCTGGAGCGTTTGTGGCATTAATAAAAAGTCACCTGTGACCTTCAGCAACTATTTAAGTGGCTGTTCGGCCAGCCGACGCTGGCACAGTGACAGGAGAGGCATTCCCCCATGGAGCCGCTCTGTGCCCGTGGCCTTCTGGGCATCCTGAGGTGAGCTCATCCACAGGCACAGGGGACGTGGACAAGGCTGAGTGTTGTCCCAGCTCCTGTTCCCTGCATGTTTCTCAGAACCTGCTGTGTGATGGGCTCTGGCTGTTGGTCAAGGACTCAATGGGTTTTTCTCTCCCTGACGCCCTACCACTGCCCCAAGTCACCTGCCACTTCACCATCCAAGCCTTACCTTTTAGCCCCCTTGCTTCTCCCACTGGGGACCCCAGGCTTTGGAGAGAAACCTGGCTGCCCCTTTTGTGTTGGTGTCTGGTAGAGAGGAAGAAGCTCCATGCCAGGCCTGCCACTGGCACGACACCTGCTAGCAGAGTACCTGTTGCCCAGGGCCGTCTGGGCAAGTTAGTAAATCAGTTCACTATTAGCACCTCATTCTTTTTATATATATATTTCAGAGAGGAAGAGAGATGGAGAGGAGAGAGATAGAAACATCAATGATCAGAATCATTGATCAGCTGCTTCCTGCATGCCCCTACTGTGGATCGAGCTCGCAACCCTAGTCCAAATCGAACCCAGGACCCTTCAGTCCACAGGCCGATGCTCTATCCACTGAGCCAAACCAGCCAGGGCTAGCACATTAATTCTTAAAATAAACCAGCCACCTGCCAGCCCCCAGGGGCGGTACATTCATTCCGGCTAATCTTTTCGCTTTCTCCATTCCTGGGCAGTGGCTTCTCTAGGGCCATCACGAGTGGCCTTCAGTTCACACAAAGAACCCCCTTCTCCTGCACGGGGTGGCCAGAGGCTCACACCTGCATCCACTGATCCCAGATGCCAGACCCTCCCATGGAAGTGGTGAGCTGAGTGCTGTTGCCATCACCTTGCCTGACAGATAAAGTAGTTAGGCACAGAAAGGTTACATAATTCCCCAAAGGCAACACAGCAGGATTTCTCCAGGCCCTTGGACTGGTGCAGGGCCCCCCACGGTGCTGCCTCTCCCAGAGAATGTCCATGGCCAGGGCAATCGAGAGGGCCAGGGCCCTGGCTCACGGCTGTGCGATCTTCGGCAAATCACTGAGGTTTCCCACTTGCTTGCTTTAAAATGGGATCCAGAGGTGTGGGCAGAGAGTCTCAGTTGGACCTGCTGTGTGGGGTTCCCAGGGGTATCAAATGAAACTTGGAATGTGGGGTAAGCAGCCGAGCTGTTGTTATTTTTCTGTGTAGCTAATACTTGGTCTCTAAATAGGGAAGTTCAGGGACAGAACAATGAATATATTCATTTGCAGATGAGCATGGATGGAGAACCCCATGGCAGCCAGGGCTGCCTGGAAATAGTGGGCACAGGGTTTCCACCACACCTCGGAGCGGAGTCTATTCTTTCTTGGTACATTTTCATAAACGTCAAAGGCTCTGTTAACTAAAGGAGACCTTGGTCCCAACTCACATACAAAAATCAGCAGAACTAATGAATTCCTGTGGCAAAAACTTCCCCGGGTGAGTGCGTGAGTAGAACATTATGCGTTCGGTACGATGTCAGAATGGCAGAATTACTGAAATAAAACCACAGGCATTTTTATGTGAGGGAAATGGTAAGCATTATTAGGTTGGTGACATCTATCACCCTGGGAAGGTGAGCCAGCAGGGGAGAGCCAGCTGGGGTGTTGATGACGGTGGCTGTAGAAGGACCCCATCCGTATCCAAAGAAAAGACCTTTTTTTACAGGCTGAGTCGGCAGATGCAGGAGAGATTGATTTTTGAAAATATTACTCCTGGAATCTAAACTTGTGGCTACTGTTTCCTGGCAGCTTGGCTCTTTGGGCATCTTGATCCTAGGACACCAGTGTCCACCCTGGGGTTTGGCCGAAGCGGGCCATGAAGCTTGTTGGAACTGTTTCTACATATGGTGTCCCTGAGGAGGGGGAGGGGCCGGAGAGTGGCCCTCACACCTTGCACACTCGCTCCTGGGCCACTGAACTCGTGACTCAGATCCTGTTGGCTTTCCATTTTTTCCTCAGAATTACACTCAATAAACACGGTGACTCCTGCTTTCTGGAGAGAAGTCCTGGTTTATGTCCCCCTCAATCACATCTCCTTAACAGCCCAATTGACCTCGGCCCAGCCTGTACTCTCACTGCCAGGCCCAGGGCGGGTGCTGGGGCCAGCCTGCAGTTCTGTCCTGCAAGACCTCGGGAGGGGTGAGTAAGGACGGGGCTGGAGGGACAAATCCAGTATGGAAGAAGTCCTCTCTGGCAGAGAGGGGATGGAGGCAAACGGGGGCTGAAGCAGAAGGGGTCCCTGGGGCTCCAGGAATAGCTGCCTGAACTGGGGGGGGGGGGGCCCAGAGGGGCCACACCCCAATCCCAGCTGCGGAGGGGTGGCCGAGTGGTTCTCCAGGACCGCCTCTCGGGATGACAGGCTCAGTGTCCCTCTCCCTTCCTTCCTTGAGCGGGATGGACCTTGTCATGGGAGAGTCCCAATCCAGATGGTGTCGTCTGTCACCCACAGGGTCCCCATAGAACCTTGGACGGCACAGTCCAGTACAGGCAGGCAGGGCAAGAAAGGGCATGAGGGGCTGCAAGGATGGACTCTTGTGGACAGGACACCATTAGTCATGTGGCCTGGGGCAAAATCCAGGTGACTGATTTCAAATTAACTTTCAACTAACATTCGAAACTGTCTCTCCTTGCCTCAGTGTCCCCACCTACTAAAAGGGAGGTGCAGTCCCTGGTTTTGCCCTCCTTCAATCCTGCTCTCACACTCATTTTACAGCTGGGGAAACTGAGGCACAGGAAGCCTGAGTGCCCAACCAAGTCCCACCACCCCCTCTGAAGCCCCCGTGTCTGGTGAGCTTGTAGTGCAGTGAGCACCCAGCAGGTCTCAGCGCCCCCACAGGTAACTGGGAGCCCAGGTAAACCATATCCTGTGGAGCAGAGGCTGCAGGGCACCTATCACCGGCCCATGATGACACCCATGGCAAAAGGGTGGGGGCTCAGACTCACTGCCCTTAAGACAAAAGCTGGTCTCAGTCTCGGGGGCTCTGAGGCCCAGTCTTGGTGTCTTGGTTGGGAGGATGTGTCCTGGAGAGGCCCTGGTCGGGGTGCTATGAGAACTGAGGTGCAGAAATCATGTGTGGGGCTCCATGGGGTCTCAGAGCCCCAAAGGAAGTGGAGCAAGGCAGGACAGGAAGCAGATGGGAGCGTCTGTGCGCACAACACCTGCTGGGCCCCTCTGACCATGTGGTCTGTGCAGCATCGCCTCCTGCCTGCGCCCTAGTTCAGAACAGTCTGGTGGGCACTGCACTACGAGGACAAGGGCAGATCCACAGAGCCGCCCTCGGGACCTGGCTGAGGCCCAGCCTTGGCCTCCTCATGCCCTGGAATCATACACCCCAGAGGGCAGGTTCCTGCCAGGCCAAGGCTGGGGAGTCCAGGCACCAACTCAGGACCTCCCTCTCCTCTGCTCTGCCCTTGACCTCCAACCCTTCCCTAAGGAGGCAGATGGCTGAACGGACCCCCCCTCTCGTGGCCCCTTGGCCTATAGTAATGTGCCAGGGACTTCAGGGACCAGGCGGCCTTGCCTGGGTCTTCTTTGTCCAGGGAGGACAGGCTCCTCGAGAGTCTTTACTTCGGTTTTTAGTGATGTCACTCATGGAAGTCTGAACGCACAGGTGTGCTCGGGCAAGTCTGGGTCAACACAGCGTGGCCCCCTGGATGGGTGTGCTACACATGTCAGCAGGACTGGGTTACCAAGACCAGGCCAGCCGGATCCTCCTCCACCCCCACCTACACTGACCCCCTGCAGCATCCAGACAGTTGGCCTCCCTCTCACGACCATCTCAGGCCTGCCCAGGGCCAGGAGCTTCTAAAGGGCCCAGGCACCTGGGAGATTCCAGGGAAAACAGTGAAGGAACGGGATGGGACAGCAGTGTGCCTGGGCTAGGGTCTTCCTCCTGCCCTCAGGACACCCATGAGTCAGCCCCCTGCTGGGCTAGCCCCCATCCACAGAGCTGCACAGGATCAGTGCATTCCCCTGTATTCTTCCTGAGCAAGAGTGAGTCCCTCTGCTCTAAAAGCACCAGCAGAAGAGTCAGGCCAGAGAGTAAAAGCAGGCGCATTCAGCCCCCATCCTAACCTTCCTCAGAGTCAATGTGAGCAGGTGACCAGAGGCATTTTGTCCTCTCTGTGGTCCTCCCGACAAAGGCAATCTGCTTGCCTAGCAGCGTGGAGGGAAGAGGCTGTGTGGGGCCAGGGGGGGGAGCCAGCCCCATGCAGGGACCTTGACTCTGTGCCCGGACACAGAGTCTCCCCCTCTACCCACCACCCCACCCCAAGAAGTCATTCTGTGCCGGTCAGGTCTTGCATGAGCGACATTCCCATCTGAAAGGCTAATTTGTGCAAATGAGTGTTTTGCTCACCTCTACTTAGGAATTCCCGTCCCCACCACGCAAGCTGCAGACATTCCTTTCCCTGAAAACTTTCCACTGTCAGGTGAGCCCGGCTGGTCCCCCTGGAGGGACCACATGCTTGTTGTCTGGGGGAGCCATTCGCCTGCTTCCCCTTCCAGTCTTTGGGTTTAGGCAACACTTCGGGAGGTGAGAGCCTTTAACTCAGAGGTCTGGTCAGAGCTGTCCTGACCAGAGCTCAGCAAAACAAGGGAAGAGGAGGCTTCATGTTCTTCTCAACCAGTGGTTTGGGGCCTCTGACGCTGATCACTGATTTAGCCTGAGTCCCACCAGAGCACCCATGGGGGCCTGACTCTGCTGGTGAGGATCCCCACAAACAAGACCCTAAAGTGGGGGCCTATGGCATTCATGACATGCTTCCTAAAAGGGGAGGATCCCTCTGCTGACAGTGACAGGCCTCCAGAGACATGGTGGCAAACCAGCTGTTCCACCCAATCACTTGCTGAGATCAGTGAGGCTCTCTGGGCCGGGCTACTGGGTGACCAGGTTCTGATTTTGCCAGGGTGGTTCTTGACAGTCCAGGGTGGAATCAAAACAGATGGAGGTGAAAATGAAACTTGAAAGGGGTCCTGGGACATGCAGCAGCCCGACCTGCTCCTTTGCACACAACCCTGACTTGAGCCACTGCAGAGGCAGTTGGGGTTCAGCCATGCTCTGCACCAGCCTACCTCCTTGACCAAAGAGTCCACCTCTCACAGGTCCTCCAGCAGCCCAAGGTGGGGAACCGGAGGAATGGGCTGTGACCCTTCCCTGCTGCAAGAACAAATGTCCCACCACGGCCTTCCTATCTCTGTGCAATCTGCTCAACACTTACTTAAGGACCCGGGTACCTTCAGTAAAAGGGATGATTGAACCCAAGCCTTACTTCGAGGCCTCCAATTCTCTGGAAATCCAGAAGCTGCCAACTAGACTTCGGCCTTTGCTTACACTTAATATAAATAAAAGAACAAATGCATAAAAATGTTAATAGCCAATTTTCATAACACGTTAGTAGGAATTCTACGGTTATTCCCAATCAACAAAACTGACATTTCTTGGAGAAATTCCTCTGGATTCTTTTCAGAAGAAATGCTCTCAGGAGTGAATATGTAAACAAAACTTTATCCACTTCTGTGAACAGGGACCACAGGTGCGTCTCCCCCTACCTGGGAGGCCCAGGGAGTAGGCACAGGCTGGCACTTCTGGGTCATTCCCAGTGTCAAGACAGGGCCCCACCACGGTGCACAGCATGAATTGCAGACAAAGCCTCTGGGTCCAGCTCAGAGTCCTGTTCACATCTGTGTACCACAGTGAATGGCTACTTGGGGTAACTGAGCCTCTTTAATAAACAAGATCTCCCCCAAGACAGGTGGGAGTCTGGGCTCAAGATCAACAGAGCTTGTCTCCCACATCAGGTTCTGGTAAGAAATGCCTGGTGGCTTCTAGGCACTTACAGCTCAAATGAAAATGAGGAGAGTGGAGGAATGGGGAACATCGGAGGAGGGGGAAGTTTCCCCATCTAGGGGGTGAGTTTGGTTCAAGCAAACAATCACCTGATTAACTGATTCCTTCCTTCTTCTATAATTCCGTGATGACAGGCAGGAATTCCACCAGCAGATAGCAGAAGTGAGTCATCGCACCCAGGCCCACCACTGTCTACTCTGAGTGCAAGGCAGTGTTCTGAATGATAATTCATTCCTAGTGGGCACAGCCTAGTGGTCCAGACTCTCAGACTACCAAGTGGGGTAGGAACAAAGCGAGGGCTGCTCCTTGCAGTGGCAGGTGAGGCCAGCACATGGCCACCCCCTCCTGAGTATCTGGTCCCAGCTGCTTCACAAGACCCCGAATGATCCTAGGCATCTAAGTATCCAGTGGGCTCCAGAGTCCTCAGCCAGCAAAAAGCCTCGGATCAGCTGAGAGGGCTGCTATGCTGTCTTTGCAGGTGAATGAATCCTCCCAAAGGGTGGGCCTTGCAGGACAGGGGAGAGGGGCAAAATGCAAGTCTCCTGGAAAATGGGAAAAGCCACAGCTGAGCCAGATCGAAAAGCTCTGTCCAGCAAACCCAAATGTGTCCAGCTAGGAACACACTCTGGAGCCCCTGGGGGCCTTTGGGCCTGGGAGGAAGCCAAGGAGGAGACCTGGATGACCACTCAAGTATGAGAAGCCTCAGGGACACCAACAGAAGCTAAATTCTGAATGAGCAGTGACTGGGAACACAGCTGTGCAAAGCAGTTGGCAGGCCCGACCTGGGGGATGTGGGTGAGATCCCAGTTGTGGTGCTGCTTCCTGGATCTCTCCAGCTCTGCATCTCCAGGTTCATGACTCTTTGGGCTGTCCTCCGACTTTTTCGATGCGTGGGAAGCGAGATTCCACTTCCCATGCATTGACTGGAGGCTTGTCTGTGCTATACACAGAACCTGGCAACCCAAGCCACACGAGCTAAAGGAAAGTGACTTTAATAAGAGAGCTTAGGGAAATTAATCAGGCCCAATGGAAGAAGAAAACATTCAGAGCAAATTCACTTTCCTTTGAGCTGAGTCTGAATTAGTGATGGACAGATGGAGCTGAGTCTAATGAAGTAATGGACAAAAAGGAGCTGAGTTTTTCGCTAAGTGACAGGACAAATGAAGGTGAATCTGATTGAGTAATGAACCGAAAGGAGCTAAGCGTTAGTGAGGATGGACAAGACAGAGCTGAGTTTCAGCAAGTGATGGAACAAACAAAACTGAGCCTGAATCAGTGATGACCCAAAGGAACTGCACGTGAGTGAGTGATGAAACAGACAGTTCAAGTTAGTGATGGACCAAATGGAGTGATGGACAAGATGAAGCTGAGTCTGAGTAAGTAATGGACAATATGGAGCTGAATCTGAGTGAGTGATGGACAATATGGAGCTGAGTCTGAGTGAGTGATGGACAAGATGGAGCTGAGTCTCTGGCAGAGAAGTGTTAGTGATAAATGTCTGCTGTTCATGTGAAGAGCAAGAGGTTAACAACAAGATCCAGATCTTAAGTATATAGATCAACCATTTCCCTGTTATTAGTTAAGAATAGATGCTTGGCCGAAACCGGTTTGGCTCAGTGGATAGAGTGTCTGTCTGCAGACTGAAGGGTCCTAGGTTCGATTCCGGTCAAGGGCATGTACCTGGGTTGCGGGCACATCCCCAGCGGGGAGCGTGCAAGAGGCGGCTGATCAATGTCTCTCTCTCATTGATGTTTCTAGCTTTCTATTCCTCTCCCTTCCTCTCTGAAAAAAAAATCAATAAAGTATATTAAAAAAAAAAAGAATAGATGCTTGAAGATAAATCTTGTCAGGCTTAATGAGAAAACAAAAAATGCACTTTTTTTCTTTTTATTAATTTTTATTAATTTTTTATACATATCTCCCCATTGCCCCCGCTCCCTCCCAGGCATACCCCAACCCCCCAGTGTCTGTGATCATTGGTTATGCTTATATGCATGCATACAAGTCCTTTGATTGATCACTTATCTACCTCACCTAACTTTAATCTTTCTGCTATAATTTCACAGTCTGTTTGATGCTTTATGATTTTTGTCCACCTGAGAATTATCAATCTACTCCCTTTCTGTGCTCCTGATTCTATTATATTCACCAGTTTATTCTGTTGATCAGATTTTTAATTCACTTAATTTTTAGATTCACTTGTTGATAGATGTGTATTTGTTGTTCATAATTTTTTGTCTTTTACCTTTTTCTTCTTCCTCTTCTAAAAGAGTACCTTTCAGCATTTCATATAATACTGGTTTGGAGTTGATGAACTCCTTTAGCTTTTTCTTCTCTGTGAAGGTCTTTATCTGCCCTTCAATTCTGAATGTTAGCTTTGCTGGATAGATTATTCTTGGTTGTAGGTTCTTGCTATTCATCACGTTGAATATTTCTTGCCACTCCCGTCTGGCCTGCATCGTTTCTGTTGAGAAATCAGCTGACAGTCGTATGGGTGCTCCCTTGTAGGTAATAAACTGTTTTTCTCTTGCTGCTTTTAATATTCTCTCTTTGTCTTTTGCTCTTGGCATTTTAATTATGATGTGTCTTGGTGTAGTCCTCTTTGGGTTCCTTTTCTTTGGGGTTCTGTGTGCTTCCTCGACTTGTAAGTCTATTTCTTTTACCAGATGTGGGAAGTTTTCAGTCATTATTTCTTTAAATAGGTTTTCAGTATCTTGCTCTCTCTCTTCTTCTGGCACCCCCACAATTCTGATGTTGGTACGCTTGAAGCTGTCCCAGAGGCTCCTTACATTATCTTCACATTTTTGGATTCTTTTCTCTTCTTGCTTTTCCAATTGAATGTTTTCTGCTTCTTTATATTTCAAATCTTTGACTTGATTCTTGCCATCCTCTAGTCTGCTGTTAGGACTCTGTATAATATTTTTTATTTCAGTCAGTGTCTCTAGTATGTCCTTTTTCATCTCCTCTTGGGTCTCACTAAATTTATCCAACTTTTCTAGCATATTCTTGAAAAACCTTATAAGCGTGGTTTTGAACTCTATATCCAGTCGTTTTTTTCCCTCCATTTCTTTTGTTTGTAATCCCTTCCCTTGTCTCGGCATTTTCACTATGCCGGGGAAACTTCTGTGTTGAATTCAGCTTTATGATACCAGACTTGCAAAACCGAAGAAGCCTCTGTTGAGCTTGGGATGGGTGGAGTCTCAGGGCTTAAGGGACCGCCTTGCCTTCCAGTCGGCCCCGCCCTCCACGGCCCCTGAGTCTCATGTGACTGGGTAATCGCTGGAGCGGTCCTTGTGCCCGAGCGCCCTCAGTGCCTCTAGACCGCTGCCCCTCTGGCTCCCCTGCGCACCAGGACCACACGAGACTAGGTCCCCAGGGTTTCGCCAAAAACAGGGTCTTAGTGGAGTTAGAAGTGGTGCAGTTGGGAGGGTCTGTCTCCTGCCCACTCGCGAAAGCCAGCGGCACAATCAGCAGTCTGTCCTGTGCGCAGTGCTGTGCGTACCACTAGACCTCTCATCTTTTGTGACTCCCCCAAATTTCCGTGCACCTCTCCCTTTTCACAGTCCAAACTCCCCCTGTATGAGTTTTGGCTGGATCTGGGGTTTAGTGTTGTAAGATAAGAGGTTCAATGCCTTTGAGAGTCTCCATTTCCCTCTCACCAGAGAAAACCAGCCAGTTACTCCGGCACCCGCTCTCTCCGTGAGCATGTCTCCGTACCTCAGCCTTTTGCAGTTCCTCTGGGTCTCTGTTAGCCCCTCTCTTTCCCTCTAGTTGTAGAACTTCCACTCAGCCAGCTTTCCTGTGGTTCTGGATGATGTCCGTTCTGTCTTTTAGTTGTAGTTTTGAAATTGTTGTGTGAGGCAGCAGTGTAGGTGTTTACCTATGCGGCCATCTTGGATTCTCCAAAAAAATGCACTTTAAATATAAGAACATCAGTAGGTTGCAAGCAAAAGAATGGGAAATGAAACATTAAAAGAAAGAAAATCGTGTGGCTATTAGAATGTCACAGTACACTTTAGGCAAGAAGTATTAGGAAGAAATAGAGGGACATTCCATGATGACAAGGAGCCGATTCAATCTGAAAACATAGCAACCCTATCTGTTAGCTTAAATTATCGAAAGCAGAAGTCAATAGAACTAAAATTACAGACAAAGCCACCATTATAAATTACTAGAGGCCAGGTGCACAAAATTCATGCACTGTGCGGGGGGGCGGTGTTCCTCAACCCATTCTGTACCCTCTCCAATCTGGGATCCCTTGGGGGATGTCTGACTGATAGTTTAGACCCAATCCCCAACTGGTAGTTGAACATCTCTCTCACAATCCAGGACTGCTGGCTCCTAACTGCTCGCCTGCCTGCCTGCCTGATTGCTCCTAACCACTTCTGCCTGCCAGCCTAATCACTCCCTAACTGTTCCCCTGCTGGCCCAATTCCCCCAATTTCTCTCTCCTGCTGGCCTGATTGCCCCAACTACCCTCCTCCCCTGCCAGCCTGCAGCCTGATTTCTCCAACTTTCTCCTCTGCTGGCCTGATCTTGCCCCCAACTGCTCTCTCCTGATGGCCTGGTCACCCCCAACTGCCCTCCCCTGCCAACCTGGTCACCCCCAACTGCCCTCTTCTGCCAGCCAATTTGTTTCTGATTGGTCAGTTTCTATGCCAGTCATTCTGAAAAGCTCTGCCTCCTAGGCAGCCATTGGCTCCTCACAGTTGACCCAGATTTGGTTCTGATTGGTCTGTCTCTATGCCAGTCAGTGTCTCTAGGCCTATCAGTAGGGTCTGATCAGAAAGGTAGGGCTGATCAGCAGCCCTGTGGAAGTCTGGAGAGAAATGGAGGGGCAAATGCTGACCAGGCCAGGAGCTAAAGAGAGAGGCAAGTGCTGATCAACAGCTGCCACAGAGGCTACGGATCAGACCCTGCTTCTCTCTTCAGGCCTCTCTATGGGCCTGATTCACATCCCCCTCAGCAGTCAGTGCTGGGTCACCATGCCTACAGCAGTAGCAGTCTGTGATGGCAATTCCAGTGCTGATTGCAGACTGACTTATGGTTGGTTGAGCCTCGCATCATTTCAGATGTGACAGACCCAGAGTTTTTATATATTAGGATGAATTTTTTAAAAATATTTTCATTGATTTCAGAGAGGAAGGGAGAGGTAGAGATATAGAAACATCAATGATGAGAGTGAATCATTGACTGGTGGTCTCCTGCATGCTCCACACCAGGATCAAGCCCAGGCATATGGCCTGACCAGGAATCAAACCATGACCTTCTGGTTTATAGGTTGACGCTCAATCACTGAGCCACGCCAGCTGGGCCTAAACATGAAATGTTTGATGAAAACTTTACCCAAAATTTCTTGAAAATGCAATTTACCAAAATGAACACAAAAAGAAACAGAAAGTCTGACTAGTCTTACATTTATTAAATAAGTTAAATCCATACTTTAAAAGTTTTCCCACCTAGAAACTGCAGAGCCAGCTGGAGGATTAAAGAGACTTCTTCCACAAATATCTTGTATATTTCTTGCAAGACAGCATCTTGTATATTTCTTGCTAGATCCCCCTCTTCCCAGTAGAAGTGTTTCATAGTTTTTGATGCTATGTAAATAGTATTGTCAAATTAACTTTCATTTTCTGAAACATCTATTGCAGTGTATAGAAACTGATTTTGTAGCCAGCAACCTTGCTGACCTAACCATCCTTAATTCTAATAATTTGTAAGTTTTTTGGGGCATTACATAGAGGCAATATCTCACATGCTAAGAACAACTTTGTTCCTTCTTTCCCAGTTCTCTCAGTTTTTCTTTCTGCTTGTGTGCAGAGAACAGCAGTGAGGGAGGGATCTGAGGGCTCCTTATCGCCAGGAGACAGGTCCCAGTTTCATCGGCACTGTGCTCCCTTCGGGGTTTGTAGGTCCTATTTGCCAGGCTAAGGAAACTTGCTTTTGTTCTAAGATTGCTTAGAGTTTTCCTCTTAGCAAATGTTTTGTCAAGAGTGGATTTATAATTTTCCCAAAGGCTCTTTCTGCTTCTGTTGATTCATCACTGAGCTTTCTCCTTTAATCTGCTTTAATCTCTCCTTTAAAGCAGCTCTTCTAATAGTAAGCCAGTTCTTCAGTCTGGTACCTTCTCTGCACTTTGCAGGTTTTAGCTGGTCCTTGTGTTTAGGATGCTTCAGTTGTTGTTAGTGACTGGGCTGGTTTCTGAACCGGTTGGCAAGGCTGGGGTCAGGGGCAGAGGGACACGGTTGGTCACCGGCCCTGGGGGCTTTTGCGGGGCCTCAGTGAGGAGCTGGGATTGGGGTCCTCACTGACCATGGGTGGGAGTATGGAACACTGTGCAGAGGGATCACAGAGTGTTTCTGGGGGAAGAGATCCCAGTCAGGGAATGCCAGGTGTATGGGGTCTTGCCTCCAGAAAGGAGGAGGATGTCAAGATTCCTGGGAGGAGGGGGCAGGGCCCAGAGACCAGGGCTTGAATGAGGGGTGTAGTGAGATTGGCAGGACTTCACTAGGGACAGATGTGAGTAGGGAGCGATGAAAGTGGTTGCGGAAGGTGCTTCCACAGAACTCAGTGAAGCCAGATAGTCCCTGTTGCAGAGGGTCCCTTGTGTGCCCAAGGGTGGAGGGGGTGCCAAAGCTGGGGTGCAGGGATCAAGGCAGGTCCAAGATCCTTGGAATCTCAATCCCACCTCAGGATCACTCACATGCTGCCAAGCCACAGACCAGTGGGACGGGGGGAGGACATGGAATGTGACTGCAATTCCAGGTCCAAAGCCATAGCCTGGTGATCCCAGGGCCTAGGGACACTGTGAGCAAGGTGGCAACGTTGGAGCTACTGCTTAGCCTGGAACCCTCTGCCCTCAATGCCCCTCACCTGAAAACTGGTCTGTGGCCTTGGGCTAGAAAGGCTCCAGACTCACCTGAGGCCTCCCGGCTACCACAGGCCGACCACAGAAGAATCCCTGCTCACAATTTGTTCTGGAAAAAATGCAGCTGTACTACTGCAATCTAATAAGGCAGGACACCTGTCATGCTGGTCTGCTCCTAGGATGCCTGGAGCCTAGGCAGGACTAGGCACAGTGGGTACTCAGCCGGCCCACTGGTTAGGATGTAATAGCACCAGGCTCTTCCCCTCCTTAAGAGCTAGTGTGTGAACACTTTGGGTTTAAAAATAAACTTTGGAGATGGGTGGTGAGTGACTGTGTGTATGGGCTTAAACATCCTAAAGTTACATTAAAACTTAACTTTCATCTCTTGTATATTGTCAGCAAAAGTCTAGATGTGGACTGGATGGACTAGATGTGATGTTCTTCACTTTCATGTCTTAATTTTGAAGTTCAGATGCTCATGGCAGATGAAGTAGATGGCAGTTCTTCTGGACTGGTTATTTGCATCGTTTTAACATTTTTGAGTTGGCTATGTGGTCACGGGGGTCTCACAGTGCTAGGGACTAACTGTTTGCCCCCAAATCAGTATGTTGAAGCCACTGGAGCACCCACTGTGGCGGAATTTGGCAATAGGGAGGTAATTAAGGGTAAGTAAGGTTCATAAGGTTGGGGCCTTAATCCAATAGGGTCTGTGCCCTTTTAAGAAGTGGAAGAGACATCTCCCTCCCTCTCTCTCTTCTCATGTGTGCACCCCAGGAAAGGCCACACGAGGACACTGGTGGTTGTCACCAAGGCAGGAAGAGACTCTAACTAAGACACTATGTATACAAGCAAACCCACAGGGGATCCTCACCCCGGGGAGGGTGGGGGAGGGGCGCTCTGCAATGCTGCTCAGGCCTGCCTGATGGCGGTGCTGAGAGGGTGGTTATCAGATCATCACACACCTGCCTGGCCCTGAGGACACCTCCCAACACACGCGCACGCCCAGGCCTCTGGCTACTTTGGGCCAGATGGTCATTTGGATTGTGCACAGCACAACTCTGGGGGCGCCATTCATAATGGTAGCCCTGGAGTGGTGGGATGCTGCAGCACTGCTTAAAACCACAGCCCCTCACCATGTGGCCCCAGGGTCCTTGTTGGTGGGGGGCTGGGGGGGGGGAATAGGCACTGTGGAGAAGTGGGTCAGTGGGTGGGTGGTATATCAGGAGGAATGGAGTAGTACACACTCCCCGCTCCTCTAAACTAACTCCTGCTTGGAAGGGAGGCTGATACTCTCACCACTGTACCATGCCCTGGAGCCTTCCAGCAACCTGAAGTGCAAATGCATTCATCCTATACTTGCCCACAGATCCTGCAAACAGCCTGCTTCTCTCCCGAGCTTGCACCACCCTCCCACCATGCCATCGCAGGGCCTTGCTTCCTTTCAACTCTCCCGTGTCCTCAGACAGCCTGTGGCCACCTCTGCGGCACACTGTCCGATGGCCAACAACCGGCCTCCGCCTTCACTTTGAATCCTCAAGTCTGCACACTAACACTCTGCTCCTCTGCCCTTTGAACTGCCTCCTGGGTCTCAGCAGCAGCCACTCCCAGGAGAAGTGCCCTGAGCTCTTAGGACAGGTTCTGGTAAAAACCCCCAAGGGTGGCATGACCCGAGGGTCACTGGGCATCATAGTACATGCTGTTCTGGTGGGCATTTGGCCTTTCTGTGGAATGCAAGGGCACCATCTTCAAAGAGGATGGTTTAGTAAAGGCTTTATTTACCCTGGAACCACGAGAGAGGAACAAGGAGGGTGTCTGGGTTGCAGGTGATCTGATCATGTCCAACTGGCTCTACCTCTGGGACAGGAGGCCAAGAATAAAGCAGGGGACAGAAGCAGCTACAGCAGCATGAATAGGCTTGAGCTGGGAGCAACCACCATCTACCATGGCCACCAAGCACAGACACCCTAGCAGCTCCCAGTCACATACTCCCACAGACCCTTAATCCAGCCTGCACCCCATGCTTATTACAACCCCGAGGCTGGCCTTTCTCCCCCACCAAGAATCTCTGGGCTATCACAGAGACCCTTATAGCTGGCAAGTCCCCCCAGAACCCCCAGTGAAAACTGATGCCCTGCGCAGCATCCTCCAAGTGGTCACCCAGCTTCACTCGCCATTTAGCACCCAGCCACCCAGACAAGTAAGCATGATTTGAATTAGTTCTCTCTCCACTATGTGACTGATGGCCACCTAACCTCTCATAAGAAACTAGGGAGGAAATCCAGGGAATAAAGTCATCCAGTTTAGCACTGCTCTCCCCACCTCCTGAGACTCCAACAGAGTCTCAGATATTAGAAGATATGTGTCCACCTGCATCCATCTAACCAGCATCTCCTGAGTGCTCCTCTGTGCCGGGCACCGTTTCAGGCATTGGGGAAGCAGCCGTGAGTCTGGTGGGCTTTGTGCAGCCCCTCACTCAGGGAACAGATGTTCCCATGGGGAGGGCAGACAGCATGTCAAACCTGGAAGGCATGGAGGAACATGAGGAGGGGAGCTGAGAGGTCAAGGGATGCAACGAAGAGGTGACATTGGAGCAAAGGCCTGATGAACCCAAGGGACCCTGGAAGTAGAAAGCAGGTGCGTCTGGCAGAGGGAGGCTCAGAGGAGGTGAGGGAGAGGCCTGAGTCTTGAGAGTTCGGTGTTGGAGGGGCCAATAGGAGGGCCAGACCAGGCAGTTGAAGGGGGAGCCTTTGCAGCAGTGGGTGTCGGCCAGAGGTGATGAGCAGTAGCTGGTTTGTATTTGCCAGTAGAACAGAAAACCTGTCCTGGAAACAGCAGGGGCTGAAGGAGAAGTCAGGTTTGGGGCTGAACAGAAGACAGGGCTGCCCCTGCTGAGGCTGCAGGGTGGGTTTAGGGAGGAAATGTGAGGTGCGCTTGCATCGGGGAGGCGGAGATGTCCAGGTGAGCCATCTGCAGGTGCAGAGCAGGCTGAACGGACTTGAGGGCAGAGTCCCCATCCTCGCAACCACCATGTCAATTTGAAGCCCACCCCGAGGTAAAAGGGGCATTTCAGGTGCAATACTAGAAATCTGAGCAGTGTCCTTGGCCTCTGAGGTGGGGGAAGAGGGAGCGAGGTAGAGGTCCCCCCACCCCCTCGAAGGTACAGGGAGAAGGGCAGCGACTTGGATTCTGCTTCACCCCCGTTGCTGACAAGCTGTTGGATCCTGGGACGAAATGCTGTGGAAGACGGAGGAGGCTGGCGGCATGGCCCCCTTCCTGGGTCCTTGTGCCTCTGGTGGGGTCTGCACAGTCCCAGATCCTGCGTTTGTGGAGGAGGAGGAGCTTGGGGCCAGTGTCCCAGGGGCGGCCCCAGGCAACTCCGGAGCTGAGCGAATGCCACCACGGGGCGCTTGAGGCACCAAGCGCCCACCACCTGACAGCCAAGCCCTGAAGGACCCCCAGCTCTGGGCGCTGCGCTCCCTCCCCGAGGGAGAAGGTCCTCCATCGCCCTGCGACCGCCTAGACCTCCCGGCCGGCCCTGCGCCCTGCAGCCCAGGGCTCCAGGAGAGGGCGGGAGTGGGTTGAGGACGTGGGAAGGTGAGGCCAAGGGGCCGGTCAGGCCGGGGTGGGCGTGCCGAGAACGCGCGACGGTGTCTGCGCTCGCGTGTGCGCAGCGGGGGCGGGCAGGCCCCGCCCCGGGGAGGGAGGGGGCCGCTGGATTAAAGGCCACCCGGGCGGGCGGGGACCCGGACAGCAGCCCGCACCCAGAGAGCTCTCGGCTCGGCGCTGCCCCAACGCGCGTCCAGCCGGCTGGCGCGTCCAGCGGCCCCCGCGCAGCGCGTCCCGCGGAGCGCAGCCGGACTTGCCCGACATGAGCGTCCGGACTGGACACTGAGCGGTGGGGACGATGTCGCAGCGCGGGGCACTAGGGCCCGGTGGGGGGCTTCTGCTGGCGTTGCTGCTGGCGCTGGGCGAGCTGCCGCAGGTGGGGGCCGTCGAGGAGGGGCCTGGCAGCGAGCACCAAGCAAGCGAGGGCTTCCAGGTGGTCACCTTCAAATGGCACCACGTCCAGGACCCGTACATCATCGCGCTCTGGATCCTCGTGGCCAGCGTGGCCAAGATCGGTAAGCGACCCCGGATTCCGAGGGCCTCGGGGTTCTGGCCCCGCCGGCGACTTTCCCTCTTCCGACCCCGCCTGCGCTCCAGCGGGCGGAACTGGGCGCCCACCTTCCTCCGGGTATGTGCCCGCTCCCCGGTCTTCCCTGAATGGAAGGGGCGCGTTCCGTGTCAGTTGCTCCGCGGTCGGGTCCCAGAGCACCGCTCCCAGCCCCGGGGAATCAGCCCTTGAGTCAGGCGGGGCAAGGCTCAGGGGCCGCGAGCCTGGCCGGGCCCGGAGCGGCCGTGCTGGTCCCCGAGAGTCACCCGATCTTGCTGGGCAGGTGCTGGTGGAGAAGCCCGCTGCGCACTCCGCATACCTGGTCCTGCGTGTGGGCTCCGGTCTGCCCATCCTGGCCTGCGTTTTCTGTCTGTCGGGCGTGTGGGGGGGCTTTTTAATGCCCTGAGAAGGGGAATGCCCTTGTTGTCAAGCACCAAAGTGATACTTTGTTCCCAGAACAGAAGGGGAACGGTGCTGCTCTTAGTTAACCCCAGTAAAATCCTGCTTATAGGAGCGATTTTCCCATTGAGAGTGTTTCTCTTTTTAAAAACCCCTTCCTGTCAGATTTCTTTTCTTCTAATTTGCGCCAGCAAAGTGCGATTGCTATAACTCTGCAGCAAGGTGATGGGAAGGTCATCTTTCCTAAGTGCTTAGGGGACTGAAGTTTTTAAGTGCTAGTCAACACCGGGGAGGGTCTCAGTTGAGGTGTTGGAGGTGTAGTAGCATTTGTAACTAACTAAGGGGAGCCTGAGAGAGGGCCCACTGAGCGCAAGGTCTGAAGACATTCCCACCCCCGCACCCTCCCCCACCCCACCCCGCCTTCCGATGCCCCCATCCTTGCCCCCCAAGGAGCTGTAGGTGGCAGGAACAGATCACCAATGTTTTGGAATGAGGAAGGGCAACACAAGAAGAAGAAGAGTTCTTCTGGGGTCTTGGAGGGCACTCACGCGCTCAGCATGCTGGGAAAGCCAGGTTTGGGGCAAGGCCTTAGAGGGCTTTGGAACTGCGGATCTGGGGGTACCTCGCAGAGACTGGCTGCAGCTTTTTTTTCCTTCACTTCCTGCTTCTGCCAATGGCCTCCCTTGAAGGCCCTCTCTTTTCTGCTTTGTCTTTCTTAGGAGCTCCCTCTGCCTCCTCCCTCCTTTGCACTGGCATCTGTGTAGCCTCTTGGCCCCTCCTGCCCCGTCGGTCACCTTGCTTACTTTGTCCCCCACTGGAAAGCCCTGTGGTCTCATAAGCTGTGTCTCTGCCAGATGCCTCTGCCAGGGGGAGACCCCTGACACTAGCCATGTCCCATGTGACATTTACTGGGCAAGTCCAACCTCAGTGTCCGGGCTTACCCTGCCCAGACGCTCACACTGCTCACCCAAGTAGAACTGACCTGTTTCTGGGGCACAGTTGTAGTGGGGGGAAGGAGGAGCAGCGTCTCTTCCTCTGTCACCTTCTTTACTCCATGAAAGCATCATAAGGATGATGACATGTGCAGGGTGGGCCCAAGACACTCCGGGAGGTGCAGCACCTCTGTTGTGTAATCAAGCATGCATTTTCTGTCTAGCCCCAGTGGCGGCACAGGTGTGGGGCCTGGCATATGAAAGTCCAGTGCCAGCCATCAGGGCACCAGCTGTTCAGCCTCGAGTGGGTGTGGGGACCCTGGGAGGGTGGCACTGACCCAAGTATTTGCCTGGCCCTGATTTTGTTACTCACCCAGGAAGAGCCATGGCCTGCAGGTCTCCGTGCACTCGGACTGTCCAAAGAGGGCCTTCTCCGGGTGGGGCTGCCCACTCCAGCAGCCCCAGCACCATCTCTCATGGGCAGGGCAGGATGTGTTTCCCTCCTGGCACTCACCATTTAAAACAGCACCACACCCTGCAGGTTGTAATCCTGGGAGGCTGGAGGTACAACATAAAGAGGATCCCAGGGAGAAGATCCCGAGAGTCAGGCCTTGCCCCATCCCTGCCTACCTATTCTTCTGAATTTGGAGGCTCCCACTATGATGGCATCGAGGCCTGGCCTGTGAGTAGGCAGCACCACACACACTCAGTTTCCCCATCTTTAAAAGGAAGCTGGGACTGCACCCGTGCCTAGCCTTGTTCCCTCCCTGTCCTTCCTTGTGGCCTCTCCCCATTAATCCTATACCCTGGAATCCTCTGCACTGAATCTGCCCAGTTCCCCAAGGCCATCTTCATGACCCCACCTCTTTCCCCTGCCCTCTGAAGTCCCCCACCCCTTACTGCCTTGTCCTGTCCCCATCTTCTGAGGCCGCTCCTTCTTCATCCTCCTTGGGGCCCTGCCCCTGGGCCTGGACCTAAGTCCTCCCCTGACCCCAGGTCTTCTCCTTTCACTGCCCCATACCCAGCACCTCCAGGTACTGTCTTCCAGGAGCCCCCGTCTTCAGCCCAGGTTATCTGAAAGCACAGCAGGACATCAAGCATCCCTGAACAGACATCTCCCCACACCTCAGATAAACCCCCACTCCCCCCAACTTCTCCGCTCTCCAGGCTCAAAACCAAGGCTCAGCAAACAATCTGACCCACTGCTTACATTTAGCCACCCAAAGCAGGAGTCACCTCGAGCCAATTACCTCATCTCAGTGGTCCCAGACCAGACCTGACCCTCCAAGGCTCAGGTCTCACCCCCCACAATCCACTGTGCTCTCTGCAGTGAAAATCAGAGCTCTGACCTAGTTTCTGCTGGACTAAGCCAGGGACTTCCCACTCCCCAGCCCACCTCCCTGCTCAGCTCTCTGCATTCAGGTGCCCACCCCTAACCCCACAGCCCAACCCTAAGAACTCGACTTACACTTGAGGTCCTGACTCAGGCACCAGACCCCCTCAGACGTCTCTCTCCCTGCAAAGCCAACCCTAATGCCTATCCCTCAAACCCCTAAAGACTAATCACGCCCACACCTTCTCCTGACTGGGCCCGAGGCCTCGTGGCTGTGGGTCCAACCCGTGCACAGATGAGGGATGTGCTTGGATCACAGTGTACTTCCTCCTGCCCCACAGTCCAGGGTTCATACTTGTTAAGCTACTTGGCCCCTTTCATCATTTAAAATGGTCAGGGATCATCCAGACTATTTGAGTCTCAAATTACAGGAGCAGAAGAGCTGGATTGATACTGATTTCCAAACACCTTGTGTTGGAGAGGTCAGATTTCTTCCAGCCATTTGCAAACTTGTTGGGGAAAAAATTAGACACAGGCAGTACCTCCTGCATAAACTTCACGGCAGCTTCTCCGCACAGCAGCTGGGGACAGAGAGCTGTGGAAAGCAGGGTTATAGCACTGTCTTGATGGCCCTGGACTGGGTTCTGCCACTTTGCAAGGTGAGGAGCAGGTATGGCTCTTGTACCCACTGATGTCCAAGACCCTGAGTCTGCAAGCTCCCCACATGTAGACATCTGGGCCTGTTACTGCATCTGTAGGTAATTCAGAGGAGAAGGAGGCCACTGAGGCCAGGGAGCCATCCACAGCTCAGGGACGGGTGGAAAATGAGGGTGAGGATCCTTATGCAGCGGGTGGTGTCTGCCCTTGGTAGAGGGGTGAGGGGGCTTTCTCTGAAACAGCCAGGAGCCCCAGACATGAGTGCCTCTGGGGGGTCCTGACTCTGCAGCTGCCCATACCAGGGCCACTTTGGACCTTGTACCAGGCCAGGCTTTCTCTCCCTAATAGTGTTCTCAGTCCTCAGGCCGCCCCTGGCTGTGTGGCTTCTGTCTAGACGCCCTGCCTAATGGTGGATTTCTCTGCGGTATGGCTGTCGGGCACTGGATGTTTGCCCTGAACAATGCTCCAGGCTATGTGGGAAGCTCTGGGGTGGTGTTTAACTCCTGGGTTAATTACACCCGCTCTGGTTTTAGACGAGGAACCCCTGACTCATATTCCACTCTCTCCTGTGGGCTTCTGGGCACCTTCCACCATGCTCTCCTCTCTGCACCCCTGAATTTCCCTTGCTGGCCTGGAAGGAATGCATGAGAGGATCTAGAGGACAAGGATGGCCTAGAAGGGCAGAGTAACCATCAGGAGTCCCCAGGGGAACCTATCCTCCCAAGAGTAGACAGTCAGTGGGCCCTGGTGGACCCCATTCGCCACCGGACAGATGGAGTCAATGGGAGTGAAGACCCATCACCCAAGGCCTGGAGTCTCTGCTGGAGGGAAAGTGCCATGCTAAAGGTATAAAGTCTCCCCTTCCAGGAACTGCCCATGGGAGAATTAGCCCCTGGCTATAAAACAATCCATGGGCATTCGGAGCTAAGGTATTTTGTTGGGATAATCTGAGGAAGGGGGCAAAGGTCAGGCAGGATGATAGCACCCAGTCCTGCCTGCTCCAGAAGGGATTCCCCGGGGAGCCTTCCATCCGGGCCAGCTTCCCGAAACAGTCCAGAGAGAATCACCACCAGTTCCCAGGACTCTAGGCTCTTCTTCAGAGCCTGGCCTGGGTCAGCCTTGGTGCACATGCACAGGTTCTGTGAAGGCAGGAGTTTGGTGAAATTTAGCTCTCGGCTTGCTGATCTGGCCCTTAACCAGCCTCACACTTTATTTTTTCATAGACATGTTCAGCCCACCCCACCCCAGTTCTGCCCCTAGCTCTGGCCCAGTAGGACAGAGGCGGGATTTCTTTCCACATGTGCCAGGCTCTTCCCCATGCGCTCCCCAGGAGCCAGGGAGTGTTTAAAATCGGGGTTCCCATTCACACATCTGCTCCCCATTTTCTCTCCGCTCCCTTTTGGCAGCGAGTTTTACCAGGAGCTGTGCACCTGAAGTGGGTTGAGGGGAGCTCTGTGTCTGATGAAGGAGGAGAGCCAACATCAGGGCTAGCCAAGGTTAGGGCTGGCCAAGGTCAGGGCCAATTTCCTCAGCTCCTCTACCTGCCCTCCGCTGGCAGGTTCTCTGAGTTCCTCTCAAAGAAGGGGCTTCCCTTGCTCTGTCCCTCGTGGAGCGAGGACAGGCCTGCTCCCAGAGCATGGTATCCATGGCTCTGAGTCTGACAGCTGGCAGCTCTCTGGTGTGGGGTCTCAGACACCAAGCTTTGGGGTGCTGGGTATTGGGATGCTGACTCTCAAGTACCAGGCCTCAGGGACCATGTCTTTCGGTGCTAGGTATTGGGGGGGGGGGCGCATCTGTGCAGAGCCCACTTTCCCACCCTTAGCACTAGAGTCTAGAGTGGGTGATTTCCTGTTTGAGCCATGCTGGACTCAGTGGCATCTCTGCCCCTTGCATCCAGAAAAGTTTCAAGGCAGCTGGGTGGTTTCCTAGGATAAGAGTCTGAGCTGTTTGAGGTGTGCTCACCTGAGGTAGGTCTTTGCCCCCACCAGTGCCTGTACCTTGCTCACACCCTGCCCCCACCCTCTGACCTCCAGCCCTTCTTCCTGACCTGACCTCTTGCACTTGTTTCCAACTCTTCTCTATCTCTTCATATCTTTGTCTTCTATCTCCTCCTGTCCGTTCAGAGCTGGGGAGATAGCAGTTCTGGGAGTCCATGTGCCTGCACACTCCTCCCCACCCAGCCCTGCCTGCAGAGCTCATCAGATTGGAGGGAGGTGCTGAGCTCAGGAGGGCACCCCAGAGGGTGGGTGAGTTCGTGCAGCCTCCTATCCACCCTGCTGTAGCCCTGCTATACAGTGGCTTTTCTTGGTTTCACCTGAAGCTCAGACTCCTACACACACACACACATACACACACACCTCCCCAGTCAGGCACGTCACCAGGAATTGGAGCCCCACCTACCCAGGATCTTTCTTGCCCCATCTCTTCTGATCTCAGAACCTCCAGCCTCCTACCCCGCAGCTCCTGAGGATGCCCCCACAACCAGGTTAGTGGTGCAAAGGCAGGGACTGTGTATTTCTCTTCCTGCTGTGTACCCAAAGTCCGGCAGCCTGCCAGCTCCTGAAGAACTTCTTTGCAGTGGTGAGGGATGAGTGAATGAGTGAGCGAACCCATGAATACACTGAGGAATCTCAGCTTCTAACTTGTCTGTGAGCGTCCTACAAACCACCCAGGTGCTGGGTCTGGGAAGCAGCTTCCTAAGCTCCTTGGCTGAATTTCACCCCACGCCCCCCTCAAATTGCCATGCATCCTCTGGTGAGCTGAGCGGCACACCCTGTGACAACACCCTCCAGGCAGGCACACCATTGAGAAGTGGCGCCAGCATTAGCTCAGAGCACTGTGGGCGTGTTGGGGTTCAGGGTGGGGAGCACCATCACCCCAAACAGAGCTAGCCTGGCTGGGCCAGGTCCCCAGGAGACGGCACGCTCACCTATGCATGTCTGAAGTGCCCTCCACCACAAACTGAAATCTGCTGCCCTGTTCGCCACCGTGCAACCTTCTGGAATAAGACAGAATGACTCTGCCAGGTCCTGACATGCTGGCCTCCAGATACACAGACACCTGCCCAGGCCCTGGCTCATGCACCTTCCTGGGACACAGCCTGGAACTTGGGTCCCGGGCATGTCAATACCCTCAGCATATTGATGACTCTTTTGGGTTTGAACGGTTTGCTTTATCAAAATAATCCAAAATGTTTGATTTTTTTTTTTTTTAGCAGCCATAGTTCTGGGCACTAGATGAGCTCTCACCAGTGTAATAGTCATTTAACAAATGTTAGTGCTGGCACTGCTGTAGGACAGGAGGAGGCCACTTCAAACCAAATAGACCCAAACGTTGGAAGGTAGCATTTGTGCAGGAACAGACAGATGCAATCATGCCATGGGATAACAGTGAACAAATGATGGAAGGAGTGAGTCCTTGGGTAAAGGGGAAAGCACTTTCAGAGTGGAGCAGCCAATGCAAAGGTTGCTGTGGTGGGCATGTGTGGGTATACCTGAGGAGCAGCTGGGAGAGCCACCAAGGGAGGGGTGGGAGGCGAGGTCAGAGGATGCCAGGGAAGTGGAGCCATGAGAGCTTCTGAACTGAGGCGAACTTGACCCCACTGGGAGGTAAGGCAAGCTGCTGCTAGTGCCAGGCCTGGGGCCTTTTATTGAGTGGTATGGAGCACACTGATACCAGCTGCTGCTTGTTTGAAAGATTTTAGGAAGGTCTGAAGCCAGGACAAGCCATTCATATGGAAAAGCCACTGCAAACAGCTTGGGTGGGGCTAAAAATTGGGTGGGCTGAATCTCAGGGAATCATCAGGGCCAAGCAAACAGTGATCCAGGCAATGAGCCAGGTTGATGGATACTCAGACATGGGGCTTGCCAGTCAGCTCTGTGATGGGGGAGGATGAGGGAACAGTGATCCCTGTGAGCACCCCTGTCTGAGAAAAAGTTGCCTCTGAGTTCTTGCTCTGGTCCCAGGCAATCCAGTTCCTCCCCATATGTCCTTGGACCCCCCCCCCCCCCCCACCAAGCTGCAGCCCCAGCACTGGAGCTCAGAGAGAGTGAGTCCGTGTGCCTCCCCTTTGTAAGGAACTGCCTGGGACTCCAGCAGCCTCCCTGTTACTCAGCCACAATCCCCACTGGTTTTTATAGCACGACGTTATGGGGACTTCTTTTCACATCACTGGAAGCCTGGGCTGAGGGGCCTGGTGTGGGGCTGGGATTTCTTGCTTCTCATGGGAAGCCTCTGGAGCTGAGATATCCCTCCTGATTAAAAAAATACCACACATGTGCGTTGGGTTAGCCTATTCTGTACCTCTGCTCCTCCTACCAGTTTCACTGTGCTTTCTTCTTTAATTCTTTAGCTGTAGGACTTCCATTCAACCAGATTTCAGGTGGTTCTGAATGATGGTTGTTCTGTATTTTTGTTGTAATTTTGTTGTGAGAGGTGGCGAATATCAGTGTTTACCTACGCTGCCATCTTGGCTCTCCTCTGTTGACCATTTTTTTTGCCCCAGGGTGATTTGTAAAGGGGAAAAGCCCTCTGATTTCATAAGATTCTTCCCAGTAACATGTTCAGAATAAACAAGTCAAAAAACCAGTGCATATGTTCGCTAGGGTCTGACTAGAAATGCAAGCTCTTCCCCTAGGATCTCTGATTGCCTTGGTGAGGCAAGGCCTCTGAGAGCTGCAGAGCCCACCAGGGTGTTGTTTTGGCCTCTGTACCTCCAGCATCCCAGGAGAACGCATGCCTGGGAGGTCAGGAGGGCGAATGGTGCCCGACTCTGTGGACTTGAACCACATGCTGGGGAGGTGATAACCACCGACAGCCCCGGGGCTGTGGGTTCCCATGGCAAAGTCCTGGGAAGCACCTGAACGGAGTGAGCGCTGATGTGTTTATTCTTCAGGTCATGCAAGGTGCCTTGGCTGGGCCTGGAGCCCTTCCTTGGAGCTGGCTGTGTCTCAAGTCCACATCTATAACCCAAGTGTTCATTCAGGTCTAGAAGGAGGTGAAAGCCCCATAGTTTACTGGGTGAGGGTTCAGAGTCCAGGCAAAGGGGTCAGATGGTGGCCAGATGCAGGCTTCCTGTTTGTGCGACATCAAGATGGGCCTCAAGGAAGAGAGGTGGCTGGGCTGAGTGAGAGAAGCTGTGGGGAGAATACTTAGGCAGAAGCACCAGCCCAGGGGGCTCCAGTGGGTGGGGGCCAGGGCCATTTGGGCTGCAGTAGTGGATGGTTAAGTCCTGAAGATGGAGATGGGGGATGGGGCATGGTTGAGCCAAGTTGTCTCCCAGGCACTTCCCTTCCCCCCACTCCCGTGCCCCCCACCCCCACCCGACACACACATACCCTAATAGAATGCTCTACTTCAGGCACAGATATGGTCCCTGCAGACAGACCAGTGTCAGCTCCAGGAAGGTGTCTTGTGAACCATCCTAGCCTTAACTCTAGCCTCTGGGGGCAGAGGTAGATCAGCTCCTTTCTGGGTCAAACCAGTGTTCAGGGGGAAGGAGTAGGGCTGCTGGGGAGGGTCGGACTCTGTTTCTTCCCTTCCATGAATTCACCACCTGCCGAGCTGTCATGCCAAAGTCCAACCTGGTTGAGTTCTCAGCTGGAAAAGGGTTTCTTACAAAAGCAGGACGGGAAAGCTGGAAATGCCTGTTTCTAACAGCTTTTAGAACAATGCAAAGGGTGGAAACCACCAGCTCACAGAGGGCTCTGTTCCTTCTAGTATTTAGCTAGCTCTAGTTTTGGGGTGCTATGGTCTCCCCTTCTGCTTTTCCTTGGAACTTGGCCCGTATGTGCTAGGCACTCAGCATAGTTCACCCTCACCCCCACTGCTTGCTAGCCACATATGAACGTGAATGGGTCAGGACCACCGGGGAGGCCCATGTCTGTGCATTTCCATGTGCATGTCCATGTGTAGTTGTGCATGTGTGTGCATATGTGTGTATGTGCGCTGGTTCCCATGAGGTTGGGGGCTTCAGCCTATGGCACTAAGATCTATTCCCCATGTGGCCATGGATACTAGGCCTGGATTTGAATCCTGGCTCTGTGATTGCCCCAGGCCCCTCAATTACTTCTGTGGCACCAGCATCCCTACGAGGGATCAATCAGGAGTGGGTGAAATTAGAGCCAGGACAGATGGTGGCAGGCACTTAGGGGAAATCCAATTAACTCAAGTTACTATCACCCCCACACATCTGATGGAGAGTTGGCATGATGGCTGTGGAACTCTGGACTCAGGGTCACCAGGAAGGCTCCCTAGACCCACCCCAAAGGGAAAAGCTGGGCTCCCAGGAAATAGACTAGGGAAGAGCCTGGGGGTGTCAGAAGAGGCTGAAGCCACCCCTTGGCTGACTTTGGTGAACCCATTGGAGGCTTATCCCACTGAGAGTGTGTAGTGGGGTCACAGAAGGCTTTCCAGCTTGAGAAATCACCAGGCACCCCCAAGAGCAGGGCACCAAAGGGCCTCAGTCTCCTGCTCCTTCCCAAAGGCCAACTGAGAGGCCAGACTCCCTGAAGGCAGATGTCATCCCCAGGTGGTGACAGCAGTAACTCAAGGACTGAGCGGAATGTTCAATAGATTGAACATTGCAAAGCAAAACCACATCTCCACGTGTGGCATCGCTGCCCATTTCCATGTCCTGTTCCTTCAGCCAAGAATCTATGGATGAGGACAGTCGGGGGAAGGGGGCTAAAGGCATGGGCTGGGGTGGGAACCAGGTGGAGGGGAGCTATGGTGGGGAAAAAGAGGAACAACTGTAATAATCTGAACAATAAAGATTTTTTTTTTAAAGAAGAATCTGGATGAGCTGTCTCTGTTGCCTGGGGCAGCAGCTGAGAAGCCTGTGAGACCAGCGGTACTGGACCTGTTCAGGCCCCTGGGGGCAGCTCCAGCCATCTCAAGTTAGTTCTTCTGGGGTGAGGCTGGGGCAGGCCCTCAGCGTATGGATCTCCTGAGGGAAGCAGGAGGGAAGAGGCTGGTCACTGTCCCTGAGCAGATACCACCCCAACTGCAACTCCCAGGAACTGGAGACTCTCCAGGACCTCCCACACGCTGGCTCCTGCCTGGTCTGCTGCTGCCTCTGAGAGGCCTCCTGGTCTTGTCTGAGGACAAGCTGTTGTCCCTTCTGAGCCTCAGCCTCCCCAGCAGGGACGTGGCCAGCAGCAGCATCTCTCTCAGGTGTGGCTGTGAGGTGGACTCAAGCGGGTGGATCGAGTGCCCCAGAAAGTAAAAGGTGCCTGATGCACTTTCTGCCAACATTTGTAATTACCCTCCATAGGGCTCAGCATAGTGCCCAGAGATCAATCGCTGAATAAAAACAAAAAACGCCAAGACAGTCACACAATCGTTGCAGACACCTATATCGCGGCCACTGAGCTGTGGATCTCACAGCACCCAGCAGGGGCAGGGCCAGTGTCCTTCGATGCTGGGTAAGGAGGGGACCCAGCAGTCCCACCCCACACACCTATTACCTGCAGCCTCTTGGTCCTCACTTGTCCCTGAGTTGGAAATGACTTTGTGACCCTGTCCTGGAGGGGCCTGGTTTCCACCCCTGAGTCTCCAGCTACAGGGTTACTTCATGGAGCTGGTCAGGCTTATGAGGAGAGGTCCTCCCGTGATGGTGTTGGCCCCATGCAGGTGCACTTCACACCACAACCGCTAATTTACCTCTTCTTTCTCCACTGTGTCACGGTGCTGGGGTTGTTCGCAATCTCCAGTACAGTGCCTGGGGGCAGGGGGGTCATCATGACTGCCATTTAAAAATACAGTTAGTGAACAGAGCAGGGTCAGGGGTCAGGTGTGGGATGGGGCCTCTGGACACTGTCACCATGTGCAGGTGTTGGCAAGTCCAAGCACCCGCTCCTTCTCCCAATAAAGCTTACTTTTCTGGAACTGGAAAAGGAAGGCAGAGTTAAGTTTGTGAGGAGTCCCTGAGGTTGTCAAAATCCTTTACTCATTAACTCAATAATGCTGAGAATGTTCGCATGGCCAAGGTGCCCTCAGCCCCAGGCTGGAATGAGTCTTGCCCCACATCCTGCATTTTGGGGCCTGGGGGTCTGAGAAGAGTGAATCCTGGCCCAGCAGCGCCCCCCGCTGGCTTCTGGGGTGTCCCCCACAGGAGCACTGGCAGGTGCAGGATGGGCACCCGTGGCCAGCTACCCAGGGACAGGATGGGCTCTTTTCTCCACTCAGACCTGACACCAGCTCAGGGTCAGGAAACCCCCTACCCCAGCCAGGAGCTCCAGCTGGCACAGCGGGGGTGGGGGGGAAGAACCAGGGGATTTGTCTTTGCACTCACTCTCCTTTGAGAACCTGTCGCGGCTGCCCATGTGAGGGCCACCTTCAGTGGGCTTTCCATTTATATTTCTGGTTTTCTCAACCGCCTGAAAATTTGTTTTCGTGTTAATGCGCTGAATATAAGTCAAAAGAGCAATGTGCCTTCCCCAGCCAGTGCCCGCATCTTGCTAAGTGTGTGGTGTGCCGTCTGTAATCCTGAATTGGCCGCGTGGCCCGCGGCTAACACAGAACCCAGTAATATTTCTCTGGTAGACCTGATGTGGCACAGTCGTGTTGGCTCTGTCTTTGGTGGAGGCCTGGCCCCTGACCCACATCTCTAGTGGCCACCATCAGAGGAGAGGTGCTCAGGGCAGGCAGCCCTTGAGTTGAGTGGCTCCATCATACCACCCAGCCACCTGCAGGAGCCTGAGGGGCCGTGTTTATTTGTTTTCAGCTTAAATCTAAGCTATGGGGCCTCAGTGCCTGACTGTGGGAAGTTAAACAAGATACTCTTCCCAGGAAGAAGGTTCTCCTGCTTCTTAATATTCCCCTTGGGGTAGCACCCTGTGCCTCCATCAAGAGGAGCAGGGAGGGTCTGAGCTCCCTGGACAGCCTGGCCCTGAACCTACCATCCTGCCATGTAAGCTTCTCGGGTAGCCCATGGCTGGGCCCAGGAAGGATGCCTGTGCCCGCCATGGTGAAGGTTTGTGCATGCCAGGAGAGGTGTGTGCATGCCGTAGTAGATGTGTGCATGCCGTGGTGAATATGTGCATGCTGTGGTGAAGGCATGTATAAGCCATGGTGTGGGGGAGGGGTATGGGGTGGAAGATCCCTCCTTCCTATTACCCCAGCCAAAAAATCAAAACTAAAGAAAATAAATGACAGCTTTTCCCTTTTGCTTTCATGGGGCTTGGGGTAGAAGCACTCAATGCACGTTCCTTGCAGGAGTCTGATTTTTATCTTTATAATAGCCCAGAAAAGTCTAGACTATATATTATTTTACAATAAGGAAACCAAATCTAAAAGAGATAAAATACTAATAATAACTTATAGTAAGTGCCAAGACAGGTCCCTCCTACAGAAAGCCGTCCAATGTGCAGCCATGTGACTCTGCCCCCCCTAAACTCCTCTCCCACCCACCCACCCACCTGTAGGTGTGGCTCCATGAGGGCCCCTGCAGCTGAGGGCAGGGGGCAGCTGAGGCCATGCAGCAGGGCCTGCCCTTGGCTCCTGACTCTTCTGCATTTGAGGCACACAGTGGGATGGAGTGCCACAAAAGGTGTCTTTGTTCTCTGTGTTTGCCTCCAGGAGCTTTTGTCTGCATTTGCCTCAGTTGAGCTTTCTAGAGACTCGGTGCCCCTGCCGGACCTCTGGGCTGGCAGTCCTTTGTCTTCAGGCTGCGCTGCATTAGTATAAAAAATCAATAACCCCATTGCTTCCTGCTGCTCTGTGGCCTGTGACAAAGTCCTGTCTTCGGTGGATGGTGCTCACAGCACCCTGATAGTGGAACCATGGGGACATGGCAGCCATGTGAGCACGCACAGCCTTGTTTATGGTGCCATGGAACATTGTCCACACATGTGTCTGCAGGAAGATGTGCTCAGAGGAAGTGACCTTGCTGGGATTTTTTACATGAAACTTAAAGGTTAATGAAACCCAAACTCTCCCTCGTTCAGAGCGTCTGTGTACCAAATCCTTGTAGTCTTTTGGGGGGGTCCTCCCAACCCCCACCCTCATCCCCATGCAAAGTGAAGTGTCTTGCTTCAGTGGACTTTACAGTGAATTTGATGGTTAGGGTCAATCCCCAGACCTCCAGCCAACCACAACCCCAATTGAGGGCGAGGTTTTCCTCCTCTCACAGCAGCTTCCGGTGAAGTAATGAACCTTTCATGTTCTTGAAACTTAAAAGCCTTGATAAAAAAAACCCTTCTCTGATTTGCCCAGCCAATCAGGCCTTCTGCTCCCTTATTCTGAGAGGGGGGTCACCGCATGTGCCCTTCCATGTCCCTGTCCCATCTTGTTCAGGAAAAGGGATCCCGTGTGGTGCTGGTCCAGAGCTGCGGGACTCGGATGTGACATCCTCCCTTCTGCCTTCTCTGCTTTTCCCAGAGCGCCTGTCTCAGGAGCTCAGAGTCATTTGTTGAACAAGGTCTCAGAGACAGGATCATCAGCTACCTACTGAAGTTGTGCCCCATGTGTCATCAGCTTGATTCATGAGTGGGCTCTGCCTTCCCTCTTCTGGGGTCCTGGCCAGCCCCGACCTCCACCCAGCTCACCCCCAACTCCAGGTGCTGCTTTTAAAGACTTTCCCCCTCCCCCGACCAAATTTACCTGTCCCGGACCCTCCGCTTATCTCACACCTGTTCTAGCTTCACTTAAAGATAGTGACGCTATCTTCAGATCAGCAGAAATCATTCAATCTGAAGAATTTATCTAATCTGTAAATTTGTATATTTCACTAAACTGGGGGCATTTGGCCATCATTTCTTTAAATTTTTTTCTACCCCATCCTTTCTCTCCTTTTGTTCTGGGACTCCCATTACTCATAAATGGACCTTTTGCCATTGTCCCACAGGCCACTGAGGCTCTTGTTTTGTAATCTTCCTTCTCTTTGTTCTTCAGATTGGATCATTTCTATTGACGGGTCTTCAAGTTCAGCATCTCTTCTGTCATCTCTGTCTGCTGTTAAAAGCCTACCCATTGGATTTTTCATTCAGATATTGAATTCTTCAATTCTAGAACTGCCATTTTTTTCTTTTAGATATCATCTATTTCAAGGGCCAGTTGACTACAACCTATGGGTTGGTCACCTAATTTTATAAATATAGTTATATTAGAATACAGCTGTGTGTTATGGCTGTTTTTTTGTGCTAAATGGTAGAGTTGAGTAGTTGCAAAACAGACTGTATAGCCCATACGCCTAAATGTTTTACCATCTGTTGCTTTTTTGGCCTTTTATTTCACCCATCCCCCATTTTCCTATCCTTTGGCTTGTTCTCTCTAGCCATAGGTCTACTTCTGTTTTGTTGTTGTTGTTGTTGTTAGTTTGTTTTGTTTTGTTTCAGATTCCATATATAAGTGAAAACATATGACATTTCGCTTTGTCTGTTTCACTTAGCACAACACCCTCTAGGTCATTCAATTATTGCAAATGGCAAAATTTAACTTTTTGTATAACTGACAAATATTCCATTGTATATGTATATACCACATATTCTTTATCCATTTATCTATGGATGGGCATCTAGGTTGCTTCCATGTCATGGCTTTTAGTAGTAATGCTACAATAAACATAGGAGTGCAAAAACTTTTCAAATTAGTATTTTTGTTTTCTTGGGGTAAATACCGGAAACGGGATTATTGCTGGTCATATGGCAGCTCTATTTTTAATTTTTTTAAGGAAATTCTATATTTTTTATATAGTGGCTGTATCAATTTGCAATCCTACCATAGGGTACGAGGGTTCCTTTTTCTTCATATCCTTGCCAACACTTGTTGTTTGTTGATTTATTGATGATAGTCATTCTGACAGGCGTGAGGTTATTTCATTGTGGGTGTTTTTTTGTTGTTAATCCTATCTTGAAAATATTTTTTCCATTGATTTTTAGAGAGGGAGGGTGAGATAGAAACGCCAATGTGAAAGAGACACATGGATTGGTTGTCTCCTACACAGGCCCCGATGGGGACCAGAGATTGAACTGCAACCCAGGCACATGTCCTTGATGGGGAATCAAACCCACGACCCTTCAGGGTGCAGGCCAATTCTCCAACCACTGAGAATACTGGCCAGGGCTCATTGTGGTTTTGATTTACATTTTTCTAATGAGTAGTGATGTTGAGCATCTCTTCATATGTCTATTGGCCATATTCTCTGGAGAAATATCTACTCAGTTTCTCTGTCCATTTTTTAAACAGATTTTTTAAAATTTATTTTTGGTGTTGAGTTGTATGAGTTCTTTATATATTTTGGATAGTAACCCCTTATCAGATGTATCATTGGTGAATACCTTCTCCCATTTGGTAGGTTGTCATCTTGTTTTGTTGATGGGTTCCTAAACTGGGCAGAACTATTTAGTTTGAATAACTCCCATTTTTAATTTGTTTGTTTGTTTCCCTTGCCCGAGGAGACATATCCAAAAACAATATTGCTAAGACAAATATCAAAGAGTTTGCTGCTTGTTTTTTTCTAGGAGTTTTATGGTTTTACGTCTTACATTTAAATCTTTAATCCATTTTGAGTTTACTTTTATGTATAAGAATGTGGTTCAATTTCTTTTTTTGCATGTATCTGTCTAGTTTTCCCAGCACCACTTATTGAGGAAACTGTCTTTACTCCATTGTATTTCCCTGCCTGTTTTGTATTAGGTTCATGGACCACATAAGTGAGGAGTTATTTCTGGGCTCTTTATTCTGTTCCACTGATCTATATATCTGCTTTTATGCCAATCCCATTTGCTTTAATTATTGTAGGTTTGTAATATAATTTGAAATCTGAGAGTTTGATACCTACCACTGATTCTGAATGTTTTTTTGGCTATGCTGGGTTTCCTGAGATTTCATATAAAATTTAGGATTACTTGTTCTAATTCTCAGAGAATGTCATTGTTGTTGTATTTTTAAAAATCCTCACCCGAGGGTATGTTTGATTTTTAAGAGAGAGAGAGAGAGAGAGAGAGAGAGAGAGAGAGAGAGAGAGAGAAATATCAATGTGAGAGCAAAACATCCATCAGCTGCCCTCCATGTGTGCCCCAACAGGGGAATCAAACCCAGATCCTAGGTATGTGCCTTGACCTGAAATCGAACCCTCCAAACCTTTTTTGGTATATGGGACAACACTCCAATCAACTGAGCCATCTGGTAGGGGCACAATTGATATTTTAATAGAGATTGCATTGAATCTGTATATTGCTTTAAGTATTTAGGACATTTTGACAATATTAATGCTGTCAATCATTGAGCCAGGTATAGTTTTCCATTTATTTATATCCTCTTTAATTTCGTTCTTCAGTGTCTTATAGTTTTCAGAGTATAGATCTTTCATCTCTTCAGTTAAATTTATTCCTAGGTATTTATGCTTTTTTCCCCATTTTTTAAAACTTAAATTCTTTATTGTTTAAAGTATTACATGAGTCTCCTTACCCCACTCCCCCTCATTGACCTCTCCCTGGCCACTCTCACCCCCAGCACATGCACTCACCCCCCTACAGTCTGTATCCATTGGTAATGCTCATATGCATGCATACAAGTCCTTTGGTTGGTCTCTTATCCCTCCACCTCCCGCCTTCCCTCATAGGTTGGACAGTCTGTTCAATGCTACTATTTTTGTTCATCAGATTGTTATTCATTATATTCCACAAATGAGTGAGATCATGTGATGTTTATCTTTCTCTGACTGGGTTATTTCGCTTAGCATAGTGTTCTCCATTTCCATCCATGTTGTTGCAAATGGTAAGAATTCCTCCTTTTTACTGCAGCATAGTATTCCATTATATAGATGTACCACAGTTTTCTAATCCACTCTTCTGCTAATGGGCACTTAGGCTGTTTCCAAATCTTAGCTATGGTAAATTGTGCTGTTATGAACATAGTGGTGCATATATCCTTTCTGATTCGTGTTTCTGTTTTCTTGGGATATATTCCTAGGAGTGGAATCACTGGGTCAAATGGGAGTTCCATTTTTAGTTTTTTGAGGAAACTCCATACTGTTCTCCACAGTGGCTGCACCAGTCTGCATTCCCACCAGCAGTACAAAAAGGTTCCTTTTTCTCTGCATCTTCACCAGCACTTGTCATTTGTTGATTTGTTGATGATAGCCATTCTGACAGGTTTGAGATGGTACCTCATTGTCATTTTGATTTGCATCTCTCAGATGATTAGTGAGTATTTATGCTTTTTGATGCAATTATAAATGGGGTTGTTTTCTTAATTTCTCCTTTTGATCATTTATTATGATACATAGAAATGCAACAGATTTCTGTATATTGATTTTTTACCCTGAAACTTTACTGAATTCACTTATTAGTTCTAATAGTTGTTTTGGTGGAGTCTTTAAGGTATTATATATATGTCATGTCATTTGCAAATAATGAAGAGTTTTACTTCTTCCTTTCCAATTTGGATGCCTTTTACTTCTTTTTCTTGTTTGATTGCTCTGGTGTTCATTATTTCCTTCCTGCTGTTTACTTTGGGTTTTGTTTATTCTTCTTTTTCTACTTTCTTTAGGTTCAAAGTTATTTTTTATTTTTTGGAATTTGTCCTGCTTTTTGAGATAGGCCTATATAGCATTAACTTCCTTCTTAGAACTACTTTTACTACATACCATAAAATTTGGAAAATTGTGTTTTCATTTTCACTTGTCTTAAGGTAGTTTTCACTTCCTGCTTGCTTTACCTTTTGATCCATTGATTGTTGGTATCCTAGCAAGCTGTTTGGCCTCTTTGTGTTTTTTTCTAGTTTTCTTCCTGTAGTTGATTTCTAGTTTCATGTTATTGTGGTTAGGAAAGATGCTTGATATGATTTCAGTCTGCTTGTTTGTGGCCTGATATATGATCTATCCTGGAGAATGTTCCATGTGCACTTTTAAAAATGTGTCTTTTGTAGTTTTTAATTAATGAAATGTTCAATAAATGTCTTTTAAGTTGATCTAGTCTAATGTGACATTTAGGGCCATTCTTTCTTTATTAATTTTTCTGTCTGGATGATCTGTCCACTGATGTGAGTGGGTTATTAAAATGCCCTACTGTTCTTATATTAGTGTGAATTTCTTCCTTTATGTCTAATAATACTTGCTTTATATATTTAGGTGCTTCTTTCTAGGGTTCATAGATATTTATGATTGTTCTATCTTCCACTTGAATTAATCCCTTTATAATTAGGTAATGTACTTTTTTGGTCTTTTTTTTATTGTTTTAAAGTCTATTTTGTCTATTGCTACTCCTGCTTTCTTTTCACTTCTATTTGTATGGAATGTCTTTTTCTATCCCTTCACTTTCATTCTGTGTATCTGTGTGTGTCTTTCCATTTGAAGTGAGTGTCTTGTAGGCAACATATAAATGGGTCATTATTTTAAATCTATAAAGTCTATATTTTTAATTGGCACATTTAATTTATCTACATCTAAAGTAATTATTAAGTACTAGAGGCTTGGTGCACAAAATTTGTGCATGGGGGGAAGGGGCAGTGTCCTTCAGCCCAGCCTGCTCCCTCTCCAATCTGGGACCCCTTGAAGGATGTCCGACTGCCTACCTGAATCGGGCATAAATGGGCAGTCAGACATCCCTCTCACAATCCAGGACTGCTGGCTCCCAACTGCTCACCTGCCTGCCTTTCTAATTGCCCATAACTGCCTGCCAGCCTAATCACCCCCTAACCACTCCCCTGACATCCTGATTGATGCCTAACTGCTCCCCTGCCAGCCTGTTTGCCCCTAACTTCTCTCCCCTGTGGGCCTGGTCACCCCTAACTGACCTTCCTGCAGGCCTGGTCACCCCTAACTGCCCTCCCCTGCAGGCTGGATCACCCCACACTGCCCTCCCTTGCAGATCTGGTCCCTGCCAACTGTCCTCCCCTGCTGGCCATCCTATAGTGGCCATCTTCTGTACACATGGCGGCAGGATCTTTTGACCACATGGGGGCAGTCACCTTGTGGAGTGATGGTTAATCTGCATGTTACTCTTTTATTAGATAGGATAGAGGCCTGGTGCATAGGTGGGGGCCAGCTGGTTTGCCCTGAAGGGTGTCCCAGATCGGGGTGGGGGTTCCCTTGGAGCATGGGGTGGCCTGGGCAAGGGGCCTGTGGTGGTTTGCAGGCTGGCCACGTCCTCCAGAAACCCAAGCAGAGGCCCTGGTATCTGGGAGTTTTTTATCTCCTACAATTGAAACTTTGTAGTTTGGAGTGGAGACAAGCATTCTGCTCACTCTGTGGCAGCAGCCATTGAAACTTTGTTGCCTTAAGTGGAGACCTGGGCCTGCCAGGGTGTGTGGAAAGGGTGGCTTCCTCCATTGCGGGGGGGCAATCCAAGCCTCCCTCCTGCTCTCTCTGTGGCCAAAGCCATCTTGGTTGGGTTAATTTGCATACTCATTCCTGATTGGCTGGTGGGCATGGCTTGTGTGTGGTGGGGGTATGGTCAATTTGCATATTGCTCTTTTATTAGATAGGATGTACTTAACTGCCATTTTTTTAAATATTTATATTGATTTTGTTTGTTTGTTTTAGAGAGAGAGGAAGAGGTAGAGAGAGACAAATATCGATGTAAGAGATTGGTTACCTTGCATTTGGGGACCAAACCTACAAACTGGGAATGTGCCCTAACTGGGAATTGAACCAGTGACTTTTTTGTGCAAGGGACAACACTCAACCAATTGAGCCATACCAGCCAGGGCACCATTTTGTAAATTGTTTGGGTTTATTTTTGTAGCTCTCTGTTCTTTTCTTCCTCTTAAATCTTCCCCTGTGGTTTCCTGGTTATCTTTGGTGTTTTGTTTTGTTTTCGAATGTGGTAGTAAAAGTACTACATTTTTACTCCCCCATCTATGCATTGTGCTTTTGATATCATATTTTAGATATTTTTGTTTTAGGGATCTTCTAACTACTTACTGTAGTTTCAGTTGATTTTTGGTACTTTTGCCTTTATAATAGGTATTTTTAATATCTGATTCACTGTACTTATTAAATACTTGGATTTATCTATGAGAAATTTTTCTTTCTCATATTTTCTTATTTCTGATTATAGCCTTTTTTTTCCTGCTTAAAGAATACCCTCTACCATTTCTTGCAAAGCTGGTTTAATGGTAAGGAATTCCTTTAGCTTTTGTTTGTCCGGGAAAGTCTTTATCTCTCCTTCAATTCTGAATGATAACCTTGCTGGGTAAATTATTCTAAGTTGTAGGTTCCTTTTGTGCCACTCCCTTCTGGCCTGTAACTATTACTTCTGAGAAATCAACTGATAGCCTGCACTTTCCTTTGTATATACCTAGTCAATTTTCTCTTGCTGCCTTCAAAATTGTCTCTTTATTTTTAACTTTTGCCATTTTAATGACAATGGCTCTTAGTGTGAGTCTCTTTGTTTTCATTTTGTTTGGAACTTACTGTGCTTTTTAGTCCTGGATTTCTGTTTCTTCCCTAAGTTAAGAAAGTTTTCAGCTATTTATTTCTTTAAATAAAGTTTCTGTTCCTTCCTTCTTTTCTTCTCCTTCTGGAATCCCTATAATGCAAATGTTTGCATACTTGATGTCATTTCTGAGGTCCATTAAACTACCCTAATTTTTTAAAATTTCCTTTTCTTGTTGCTATTCTGATTGGTTGGTTCCACTGATCTGTCTTCCAGGTTGCTGATTTGTTCTTCTGTTAGAGAATGTTTCACCTCAGTTATTATATTCTTCAGCTCTGCTTGGTTCTCTATTATATTTCCTCACTCTTTGATGATTCTTTATTATACTTCCTTACTCTTTGTTGAAGTGTTCTTTAAGTTTCTTTATTCTGCTTGATTTTGGTGAGAATCCTTATAACCATTTTTTTAAATTCTTCACCAGGCAAATTTCTTATCTCTGTTGGCTTAAGATATTTTCCTGGGTTTTTTTTCCCCCCTTCATTTAAGAGATATGTTTCTGTCTTTTCATTTTGTGTGGCTTTCTAAGTTTGATTATATGAATTAGACAAAATAGCTCTCTCCAAGTCTTAAAAAAAGTGGCCTTATATGGAAGCAACTTCTGTGAAGGCTGTGTGTGCTGAGTGTTTTTGGAGGCTGATTGGAGCCTGACAGGAGCCCACAGAGCCTGGGGCACTGGCTTGTTGGGCTGGAGCACCTCTGGGCAAGGAGGCCAGGTTCATGTGGTGACACCTGTTGATCCTGCTTGCTCCCTTTAGTCAGAGCAGAAATGGGCTCTGAGCAGTGTGGCTGGGAATATGCTACTGTGATCTTGTAGGTAGGCCAAAGCACCTGAGAAGCCCTTGTCAAGGTGGAGAGGGACATAAGCAATGGTCCTCACTGGCACCCTCCACCCTGGAGAATTCCCGCAGCTCCCAGGGAGCTTCCACAATTTCCAGGACTTCTCTATTTGGTCTGTTTCTCTGATTTGTTATTCAAAGGCTATTCACTCCTCCCTCAATTGTCTCTCAGAAGAATTTTTTTTTCTATATGCATGTGTATTTCAGTGTGCTTGTGGGAGAGAGTGAATTCAATATCCTCTTATGCTGCTGCCATCTTGAACCCCACTATCTAGCCCTTTAGGAAAAATGTGCCAATCCCTGTTCTATTACACTGCTAAGATTTACAGTTTGTTAATTTATTATATTTTCCTTTACATCCTTAAGCACAATTTCTTTATCTAAAATAATATATTTTTATTGATTTCAGAGAGGAAGGGAGAGGGAGAGAGAGATAGAAACATTAATGATGAGAGAGAATCATTGATAGGCTGCCTCCTGCACATCCCCTAGGCTTAGGTGTACCGGTTAATAATGCAGATTTTGTAATCAAAGAAAAATTTCAAGAAAAACATCCAAAGTGCTATATGCAAAGGAATGTCCATTGTTAGCTACACATTTTCTCCATATTTCAGGTCATTTGTGGATAACCGTCCCAATAGAAGTTTTCTTGTTTTGAGGCAAACCATTTAGAGACCCAATTTTCCATTTCTTCATATGTTTTGAAGTGCTGCTCAGAAAGTGCATGTGCCATCGATCAGAACAAGTGGTAATCTGAGGGAGCAAGGTCTGGTGAATACGGTGGGTAGGTTAATATGTCCGAGGCAAGATCTTTTAACATGTTTTTAACTGGTTTTAAAGTGTGTGATGTGCGTAATCATGAAGCAAAATTACTTTGCTGTGTCTTCTGGAACATTCTGGTCGTTTTACAACCAAAGCATGGTTCAAATGGATTATTTCTTGTCAGTAGCGATCAGTATTAATGGTTTCACCTGGTTTTAGTATCTTATAATACACCGCACCTTCCTGATCCCACCAAATGCAGAGCATTGTCTTCTTTCCAAAGAAGATGTTGATGGTTGACCTGGATTAACCCATGATTTTGTATATTTGGGATTTTCAAAATAAATCCATTTTTCATCAGCAGTCACAATTTGATGCAAAAAGACTTTCTTTTGTGCCTTTGAAGCAACATTTTACTGACAAATTTTTGGTTTTTCCATTTGTCTTTCATTCAATTGATGTAGGTGGCACCCATTTTCCTTCCTTTAAAATCTTTCCCATTGCTTGTAAATGATCAGAAATTGTTTGCTGAGCAACGTTTAATCTTTCTGCAATTTGTTTGAGTTTGACACACATCTTCATCCAATAATGCTTGTAATTGTTGGTTTTCAAACTTTATTGGTTGAACTGGACATTCTTTGTCTTTCACATTGAAATCATCACTTTGAAAGCATTTAAACCAGCGTTCACAAGTATCTTGAGATGGAGCATGGTCACCATAAGCTTCCCGAAGTATATGATAACTTTCAGCAGCACTTTTTTTCAAAATAATGAATTAAAACTTCTTGCAAATGCTCTTTTTTTGGCATGGAATTCGACTTTTAAACAATATATTTTTATTGATTTCAGAGAAGAAGAGGAAAGAGAGAGATAGCAATACCAATGATGAGAGGCTGCCTCCTGCACACCCCTTACTAGGGATCAAGTCTGAAGACTGAGCATGTATTCTTGACTGGAATCAAGTTTGGGACTCTTCAGTCCACAAGCTAATGCTCTATCCACTGACCCAAACCGGTTAGGGCCGAAATTCGACATTTTTAAGCATAAAAATATTTATGAGGTTAACACCTTCAGAAAATTTGGCATATGACATTTTGAAGCTTGCTGTCAATACAACAAAACAGCATACATATCAAATCACACATAGATCAACATATGTGTAACTCCATCGATTGAAAAATTACGCATTAGTAACTGGTACACCTGGCACTCTGGGCTCATCAGTGTTCATGATGAAGGGATGCAGGGTCTCCCTGTCTGTCGGACATGAGGGACGGATGGAGAGACCAACCCTTCCATCGTCCTCCTGTCTGCTGCTCACAATGGCTCAGAACTGGCATCTACTGCTTTCCTAGGAAGGCACTAACAACTTTCACTTTTTAATTTAAAAGTTGACAAAGATTGCTGGAGGTGTGTAAACATGCATTGTTTAAAACACTTGTGGTTTGTGAGCAGAAGGGCCAGTCCTCCAAGCCCTGTGCACGTGGTGCCGGAAGCAGCCACCTCCCTACCTGCCAGTGTACACCTACCAGGGGACAAGGGCTCCCTCCTCAGCCCTCCCCAGCGCGAGGCCAGGGTCTCACTCGGCTCCCTCTGACAGTGACCTCAGAGCACTCATCTGGAACATCCATTCTGGCAGGAGGTGTGAGGTCAGTTAGATAATATTGCGGACACTATAAATATCATTGCCTCCTGCCCTGGACTCGGCTGACACATTTACTATTATTCCTCGCAGGGTGCCGAGTGAGCACAGCCGGTGCGTGGAGGTCAGAGAGGAGTAGACTGGTGGGGAGCGGGTACAGAGCCAGCCCCTGTCCTGGAGCAGTGCTGAGGGGACCCTGTGCCTTGTCTGCAGAGTTAATGCTGGGGACCCACCTATATGTGTATCTGTGTGTCTGTGTGTATCTGTGTCTGTGTGTCTGTCTGTGTGTGTGTGTATCTGTCTGGGTCTACATGTGTTCATGTTCTATCTCTCTGTGTGTCTGTGTGTCTGTGTGTACCTGAGTGTGGCATTTCAGGTCCAACCTTTACTTGCTCCTCCTCCAAGCAATGTGGCTTCCCATCCCTCTGCAAAGGTGTTGCTGTTTGCTCTGGTTAGCTTGTCCAGGGGGTTAATTTACGGGCTTACACACGTTAAAGTAAAACCAGGGGATTTACTGTGCTGCTGCATTTGCGTGGACTCAGCTGAAATCTTGTGGAGAGAGCCTGGGAGGTGGCAACACGCAGGGCTGACCCAGGATGAGGGCCAGGCTGGCTCTCGGCGGGCATGACACCCATCAGCCGTGGCCTTGCTGAGCCCCTCGGTGCCAGCTCTGTCCGGGGCCTTCTCCAGACATGGCTGGCCGGCTGGCCAGCGCCTTCTGACCTTTGACATTGGTCAGAGATGGTAATTAGAACTGAAAGTGTGTGTCCCCTCTCATTCTCTCCCTATGGCCCCGCTGTTTGCGCTTAATTAGCTGTCACTCTCTGGTCTTGGCAATCAGTTACCTGTGGGCTTGGAGGTCACTTTGTTCAGGTTCCTTGTTGAAAGACACCTGCCCCGGCGGGCCTCGCTCTGCTGTCTGGGGGTCTCATGTCCTTGGGGCACTTTGATTTTGTCCTGTGAAGAGGCTCCCATGTTGCCTCTCACTGTCCTGGTCGCTCCTTGCTGTTGGCCTTGGAGTACATGTTAGTGTTTGTCGAGTTGGAGTTTACACCGGGGCGCTGTTGCCAAGGAAGGAAGTCTTTGAGGTGTGTGGGGAGTGATGTCTCTGGCTGTGGCTGCCAGTGTCGGCACGCAGGGTGACGTCCAGCTGGATGGCGCTCTGCCCGTGACATACCACAAGACGCACAAAGCACAGCTCCTCCGCCCTTCCAGCTAAAAAGGGTCTGGCTTCCTCCCCAGCAAACTCAGAGCTTTGATGCATAAGGTTACACCATTGCCCACTTCCCAATCCAGGCCACTCTGGTAGTGCATGGTCGTGGGATCCTGGGCCTTTCTCTGTGTTCGTGGCCCAGGCCTTGGACAGGCCCAATGTGGAGCCCAGAGCTGTGGGTCCAGAGGAGGCGGCCAGGTTGCTGCTCACACATGCCTGCTGGTCCCTTGTCTCTTGGGACGTAAAGAGAACAAAGGCTGGGAGGGAACTGAGGCTCTTCCCACTGCCATGAGTGTCCCGGCGGCCGCGCCCACCAAATCACTTGGTTCCTGCAGCCTGGACTGAAGTGCTGGGTCTTCTGGGGATGAGAACAGTGGTGAGGAGCAGGGCAAGAGTCTGGAGCCCCTACCCTGACCACTCTGTGCCCTGCCCCTGCCACCTGGCGCCCTCTTTGCAAGCCTCCCCAGAAGACCACGCTGCCCGAGGTGGTGGGGGTGACCAAGCTGTTGGACTAAGGTTGCTACACAAGCCTGGGTGAGTGTTCTCCCCACCTTCACTTGCACGGGGCTGCGGGCATAGACAGAGAGTGCAGAAAGGGAAGAAAGGCCTGTGTGTGCAGTGCTGCCGTCACCTCCTCCCGCCCCCCTCCATCAACTCGGTAAATGTTCACAATAACCCTGCCACACGCGCACTGTTACCCCATCCTGGCAATGCGCAGGCAGGAAGTGTGTGGCCTGCAGCAATTGGGGTCCTGACCCAGAGCTGAGTCCGCCTGTGTCCAAGGACCATGCCGCAGTGGCCAGGCCGGTTCTGGCCGGAGAGCCTCGCCACCAGCAGCGGGAATGATGCCGCGGGGCACTTGGAGCCAGAACTTGGCTTTCGTATTCCTAAAATGCCCATTATGTGCTTAATTGCTAAACCACTAGCAAATAGCCACTTTAAGCCAATCGAGGCTTCCGTTTAATTAGCTCATTACCATGCAGCCTGGCGTCTGAGAGGGGTCATGGGATTTGAGGAGAGCCGCCCGAGGGCCTGACCTGTCCCAGTCTGGCAAGACACGCTCCAGAAGAAATCCCACCAACCAGAGACCCTGAAATCCGGGTGAAGATGGGGAACCCAGACAATCTCAGTCTGACCCCCCACTCCCCAGTCCCCAAGCCAGAAAGATAAACCAGGCACGAGAAGCCGAGCATTGAAGTGGACAGAAATTGCAGCTGAAAATAATTATTTCCCCAGGAGGAGGGGAAAGAAGGAAAATCAGCATTGAGAGGTATCCTTACTACAAGGATGTGCTCGAGGATGACAAAATTTCTTCTGATCACCAGACAGAAAAAAAAACAAGCCGGCAGGTGACTCGCCCAGGTGAACTAAGTAAGGACAGCAGCTGACCCGCCTTCCCTCCGCACACCACGCAGGGCCACACCTGGGGGAGGTTCTGGGCCGCTGTGCAGCCTCAGGACACAACCCTTGGACACAGGCCACGGCGGACAGGATAGCCGTCTGCAAACGCGAGAAGGCGAAACCCAGCGTGAGAACTCGTGAAGTTGGGAACAAATGCTGTGAAGAGGAAAGGTCACAGAAAAGGAAAGAATGGTCCCCACACGTGGAGAGAAGTTAGATGGAATCTCCCGGGGTGATAGTGCTGTTTCTCACCTGCCTGGGACGAAGACAAACCCCCTGCCCCCACCTCTGTGGGCAGATGTGACCGGCACTTGTACTCAGGTGAGCCCTCCAGTTTAAAATGCGCCCCCTCCCAGGATCCCACCCTCACAGAGTGCGCCCAGCGCTGACGGCAGAAGTTCGGAAACAAGGGCCTGTGCCAGGCACTGTGTGCGGGCATGTTTCTTTCTCTGTGGGTAAAGAGGCCACGTGGTTTTCTTCTGTGGATGTTCGGGGCTGACTTCTGAGCAAGAGCATCCGCTCTGAAGCTGGCCTGCCTCTCACCCTCTCATTTCCCAAATTAATAAGATTGTGTAGTAACCAGCTGCCATACAGGAATGCGGCCAAGGATTAGCCGATGGTGCCGGCGAGGACTTCCCGTTCCTAAAGTGCAAAGTTTGTTGTTGTTGTTTTTAAGGAGAAGCCTGGTCCCTGGGCACCTTCCCACCCCTCTGGCCTGCCTCTGTCCAAGGTAAATGCACCGTGCTCATGATCCGTGGTGCGTCTCCAATTTTGGAGAGATTGTGACTAAACACTAGGTTCTAACCACACAATCTGAGCCAGGGGATCCCTGGCTGCCTCCTCAGCAAGGGGAGAGGTCACTCGGTGCCCCCAAGTGTGGACCTGAGCCCTGTGACCCTCGGCGCTATGTCTTTTGGTCACTGGATTCTGTCTTCCAAGAAGCCTACTGGGCACCGAGCTCCTAGCCTCCCAGCTGCTGCGGGAGCTTTGCTGGGCTGTAAACGGCAAGAGGACCAAGGGAGGAGGCTGCCACCAACACAGCCTCTGCGATAGCCTGGCCAGGACAGGAAGACGGACAGAAAACCTGCATTTTATAGGAAACAGTGACTTCTATGAATGGTGAATGCAGTGAGAGCCTTCAGGAGGGTGGCCCCAACACCGCTGGCTCAAAGCTCCTGGGAATTCCTGGGGGCAGGAGAGGATATCACCTCCACTCCAGAGAAAGGCATTTCCTCCCCAGTGGCCCAGTTGAGGACAGAGAAGTGTGGCCAAACAGGAGCAGGGACCCTGGCCTTCTACACCAGTTCCTGGACACCAAGTCCGTTAGGAAAGAAGAGAAGACCATCAGCTCAGCTCTCTCTGGGCATTAATAAACAATTAGGGAGAGTCCAGATGGAGGGACACGTGCCCCAATCCTTCCCAGAGTCCACCAGGGAGGACCATTAGAAAGCAGACTCCGGGGTGGCCCAGGACCTGCTGAGTCTGGTGTCTGGAGTGGGGCCCTGGGCCCTGCAGGGGGTTCTTGTGCTGCTGAATGTGCTCGGATGTCAGGGCCACAAGCCACAGGGAGGGCAGGGCCTCCCAGGTCTCTTCCCAAAGCAGGGTGCAGCCCCAACGTCCCAGGGCCCAGGGCAGGTGGAGCATGTTCTCTCAGGAAGAGATGACGTCGCTGTGCCCTTGCCTAGCCATGTGCGAGGACCCAGCTGCTGCAGAGGGAGGACGGAGGCCCTCAGACGCTGCCATGTGGGAGCAGAGCTGGGCCCGAGGTAGCCTTGCCGGATGCCTCCTGTCTCACCCACATGAGGTCCTCGCCCCGGCTCAGGGAGAACTCCCTGCAGGGGCGCTGAGCCTGTACACTCTGGGGAGGCCAGGATGTTGCTCTGCTGAGCAGCCAGGCAGGGCCTGAGGGTCTCCAGGAGCCCAGCCCTCCGCCTTCAGAAGCAACCTCTCTCCTCAGGGTGGTTGCCCTGTGGTGCCACTCATGACCTGTCCTCAGGCATGTGGCCACATCCAGGCGCCAGCCTCCTGGGCCTTCAGGTTTCTCCATGAAGGTGGGAACTCCCTCTCTGGGCGTCTGGGCGGCTCTGCTGGGGTGGGGCGAAGAGATGCTACCTCCACCCGATGTGTATGTGTGAGTGTGTGTGAGTGTGAGTGTGTGTGTGAGAGTGTGTATGTATGTGAGTGTGTGTGTGTGTGTGTGTGTGTGTGTGTGTGTGTGTGTCAGTGTGTGTGTGTCATATATCAGAGGGGAAAGCAGGATCTGGTCAGAATGCAAGATGTGCAGCCGGCTGGGGGCTCTTGGAGGGCCTGCTGGTGTACAGACGTGGGAGCAGAACCCCTAGTGGGTCCTCAGGTCCCAGAAGAACAGCCCATTCTGCCTCTCCTGAAACCTGAATTCACCAAGCAGGCAGGGAGGCCTTGTAGCCATAGGTCACAGGCCAGAGGCCCTGGTACCCGGAGGGTCCTGTGCTGGGCCTGTCACTCGGCCCCTTAGCCAGATTGGAGAAGGCTTTCCACAGGGAAGAAGCAGGAGGGAGACCAGGAGACCTCCTTGCTCGGAGAGCTCCCACAGTGACCAGTAATTACAAGCGAGGAAACAGGCCAGGGAGGGGTGAGGCAACCGGCCAGCAGGGGTGGGGCTGGATCAGAACCGGCAGGACCCAGCCTCCGAGCCAGCCACCTCCTCGGGCCTCACCCAAGAATTCTCCCCAGGATGGGACAGGGTCTGCACAGGGCTCGAACCCTGGCAGGACAGTGGCCCAGCTCTGCCTCCCTCTCCTGTCCACTGGGGCCTGGGATCCTGTCAGCTAAGGAGATAGGGCGCCTCTGACTTTCAGAGAAGGCCTCTCAGTCAGCAGGACCTCAGTGGATGAAAATGATAATGATGCCAAACATTGCTTAAGCAGGAGTCCACCACTTCTGACAACTTTCCAGCTGTTTTGAAATTGGGCTTAATGTAGAATTATATTTTTTCTTACAATGGAACAGAAGGAAAATGGACTACAATAAACCTGTGCAGGCAGGGCCTCTGCCTCATCTCCTATGATCCTGCAAGGTTGATGGCCCAGGGAGTTGAAGGGGCCATGGGCCAGTTGTGGGGGCGGGGAGGAGATGGGAGGGGGTGAGGAGACCTCCAGCCACAGTCCCCAGAAAGCTAGGATGTGGGCAGTGAGCTAGTTTCTTTAGGGAGCCCTGGACACCCTGGCCTTAGAAGGCTGTATTCCTGGGAGGGGGTCATTCTCTGGGCAGGGGATGGGGAGACCCCTGAGGAGGGTGTACTCTGGCCAGGTCCAGAGGGGCAGCTGACAGTGGACCGGCCGGGCTGCCAGGCCACTTGAGTTAGACAGAGGGAAGCATCCACAGACTGGATGTGGGCCTTGCTTCTCAAGCCCATGTCTGTCCTATGATGGCAGATAGCCCCTCCGGTGGGGTTCCCTTCCCTCCTCTCTCCCGTGGGGTCCCACTCGCCCCTTCCCATGGGGTCCTGGCCCCTGACGCCCTCTCCCCTGCAGGCTTCCACCTGTCCCACAAAGTCACCAGCGTGGTCCCTGAGAGCGCCCTGCTCATCGTGGTGGGCCTAGTGCTGGGCGGCATCGTCTGGGCAGCCGAACACATCGCCTCCTTCACACTCACGCCCACCGTCTTCTTCTTCTACCTGCTGCCACCCATCGTGCTGGACGCCGGCTACTTCATGCCCAACCGGCTCTTCTTCGGCAACCTGGGCACCATCCTGCTGTACGCTGTCATCGGCACCGTGTGGAACGCGGCCACCACCGGCCTTTCCCTCTATGGCGTCTTCCTCAGCGGCCTGATGGGTGAGCAGGCACCCCTGTCCACCTAGCGGGCTCTGTAGGGTGGACATCGCAGGATGGGCTCCTCAGGGTGGGCTCCGCCGGGCAGGCTCTGCTGGGTGGGCCCTGGGCAGCCCTATTTAAGAAAAGGCTGACCAGCTGTGTCCTGGGTGCCAGTCACAGGTGTCCCTACTCTAAACCCTGAGACTTCCCCGCTGGGCCCAGCAGCCAGAGATGGCCATGCCATTTTAGGTCTGTCCCTGAGTTCTGGAACAGGGGCATCTGCAGGAGCCCACTCTTCCTCAGAGCCCATTGTGCCCCCACAGCCCCCTCAGGGAAAGTGGTCTCTGCAGAGAGGTTGGCGCCCCAGAGGGAGTTTTCTGTGAGTTCCTAAAGCTTCACAGCCTGGGACCAGGATTTTTGTCCTGAAGAAGTGACAGGTGTTCGAAGAACTGGCTCCCGGCGAGTTTAGAATGCCCCATGTAGAATGGGGATCATGGGTTTTGCTTTTCCACCCAAGACACTGTCCGTGGGCAGATGTGAGAACACAGTTCTGGTACATTCTAGAAGCCAGCCACTCATTCCAAGCAGGATGGGGCCTGGGGCCTGCCCTCTTCCCTGGTGGGAGAGTCCACCACCCACTGGCCCTGCCAGGACAGTTCTGTGGGCTCTTGGCCGCCAAATTGCATGTTCTATCCCCTGTCTTCATCCCGGGCAAGAAGACTCAATACCCCTCAGGGGCATCTCCAACTGCCCGCCCAAGCTTCTGCAGGGCCTGTCCCTGAGCTGGCTCGCCTGGACAGCGACCTGGGATGCCTGGGCTGACCCTTCCTCGGAAGGGTGCGAGGGGCCTTGAGCCACTGGTCTGCACAGATGGATCCTGCCTTCCTAGCTCCGTTGGCTCCAAGCTCTGTGTACCCAGGAGCAGAAAAGATAGTTGGCCCCAGGGCACCACTGTGTTCCATGACCTGGGCTGACGCCCAGCCTGACCAGCTGTGTCCTGGGTGCCAGCCACAGGTGTCCCTCCTCTAAACTCTGAGACTTCCCCGCTGGGCCCAGCAGCCAGAGATGGCCATGGTTAGGCATCACCAACTGTGGTAGGTCTCTGGGCTGGGCCTAGGGGGTGGTGCCCACAGTGGGGAGCTTGAGGGAGCACAGCCCCATGGGGTAAGCACCAAGTCATGTGGTGACAAATGTGCGAGGTGAGGAGATGGGGGACCTTTGGTTCTTCTTTCTCAATGTGTCTCCTCTGTCACCAGGAGGAGATGAGAGGCTTGGGGGGTGTCTGGGGTCAGGTGGTGCCAGGCTCTTCCTTCGATCAGATGGGAAATCGCCAATCTGGGCTCACCCCCAGGAGCCTGGCTTCCATGGAGGAAGTGTGTGAGGTGGGGCTGAACGCTCAGACAGGCACTTGTGGGTGCCCACACTCACCCTCTCATGGCCCTGGTTTCCCAGTGCTGGCAGCCAACCTGCAGACCCATGATGCAACAGGGCAGCCGCAGCGTCCCCAGAAAGAATAGCATGTAGGGCTGCACCATGCAGGCACATCTCTGCAAGGCCTCAGATGACCCACTGGCCTCACCTGCTCCAGTTTCCCAGCAAGATAATGACCAACACCCAGATAGGTGGGATGCACCTCACAGTCCCCCCCATCCTGCCCCAGGCCAGGGCTGGATTAAATAACAAACTGCAGGGGAGTAGCTTTGAGTGCCTAGAAAGGGTGTGGCCTTTTCTCCAAGGTTTGAGTAGAAAGGATACCTAAACGTTTTGCTTAGGTGGGCCTTTATGTGGGTCGGGGGTCTCTGCCAGAGAGGCCTCCTCCTCTCTGCCTGTGAGGGCTCAGGGACAGGAGAGTGGGGCTGGACCCCACCTCCCTGCCAAGGGGGAGGGACAGCCGCTGGACTAATTCCTACCTGCCCAGCCCACTGGCCACACTGGTCCAACAGGACTTCATGCACAAGCAGAACACATAACCTTGGCCTGGGGGTGCTGGGCTGTACATGGACTAGCTGGTTATATATTCAGCTTTCACGTTAAACAAACCAGGAGGGTTCAGTGGACCCACCCGTGACATCTTGCTGACCTGAAACATTGCTTTTTAGTCTGTGTTCTGCACCCTGGGCTTTCTTAAGTTCGGGTACAGGGGCGTTCAGGCTCTCCCACCCCCCGTCTATCATCCTTGCCCTGTAGGTGGGCCTCTTCCTGCTCTCAAGGCCTGACTGGCTCCTGGCCCCTGGGTCCACTTGGGTTGTGGGGAGGACTCAAGACCAACAAGGCAGCAGGAAGGCCCACAGCCAAGGCCCTCCTCCAACCAAGCCCAGCCCAGCTGAGCCAGACAGGCTCCCACAGGCACCTCCCTGAGATTGTGGGCTCGTCGCTGGGAAACGGGGTTTGCACGTGGCCTGTCAGTGATCTGGGACAGGAGATAACTCTGGGAAGATTACAAAGGGTGAACGTGCACTTCAGCACCATCTCCCCACCCAAGGGCACCCAAGAACCCCCTGGACAGGAGCCATACTGCAGAAAGAAGCAGGGGCTGGCTCCACATGGACCCACTCCTTCCAGGCCTCCTCCCTCCAGCCCCTGCTCCTCCCCTCCCAGCATCCCAAATGCGCCATCCATCTCCCTTCCCTCCTCTCTCCCCTTCCCTCTGCAGCTGGTTCCCCTCCCAGGGTCCTGGGAGGCCTGCCTCGCCCATCACCTCCCTTTAGGCCCGCCCTGATTGTTCCAATCCTGGCAGAGACATCATTTCTCTGCGAGGCCTCCTCCTACCCTATAAGCCCTTGATGTCTTCCTAGCACCTATGACCCTGCACCTGTACTCACGCCGACCTAGCTGCGAACTCCCCAGGGCCCGGGTCTGATTGCATGTCTCACGGCCAGGCACCCTGAGCCCCTCACCTGCCTGCAGTGGGCTCACTAGTGAGGGGTCAGCCAGGCCCCAGGGGAGATGAAGAAGGGAGCCAGGGGTGGTCCGTCTCCTCTGGATGGGCTGCTGCCTTTCTTGGAGGGCTGTGGGAGCCCCCAGGGAGGCTGGTCATCTGACCCAGGTTCCCACACCAGCCAGCCTGAGCCCTAAGAGGCAGAGGCCCCGCCCGGAGGGTTCCATGCCCAGCAGCGGCCCGGCCAGCAGCAGAGGCAGCCCCGGGAAGGCCAAAGATGTGCTCCTGCTTCCGCTCCCCATAGCCCCTCTTCTCTCCAGGTCCTGGTAGCCAGGGGACGCCGCAGGGACCCTTACTCGCCTGGCCCTCTAGGTCCTCCCTGATGCCCCGCTTGTCTCCCAGGAGACCTGAACATCGGGCTGTTGGATTTTCTCCTGTTCGGCAGCCTGATCGCTGCTGTGGACCCCGTGGCCGTGCTGGCGGTGTTTGAGGAGGTTCATGTCAACGAAGTCCTGTTCATCATCGTCTTTGGGGAGTCACTGCTGAATGACGCTGTCACCGTGGTGAGAGGGGGGCGGGGGTCCTGGCCATGCCACAGAGCGTTTCACAGCTGTGGGTGGGGGGACCCTATTGACTCCCCAGGCATCAGTGTGTCCCTCGGTGAAGTCAGCACGCAGAGAGTCTGCCAGGGTCGCCTACAGAGCCCTAACAGCCCAAAGGCTTTGTGGTCCAAGGCATTCACAGACCAGCTCCTTCTGCTGGGCCTTTTCCTCCACTAACTCTTGAGGCTGGCTGTTGTAAGGCGATTTCTTCATTTGTTCCTTCACAGTTCTTTGTATACCCACGCCCAGCCCCCACCCACCCCCTCACACACACACTTCATTCTTTCATGGATGATGATTTTTAAAACATATATTTTCATTGATTTCAGAGAGGAAGGGAGAGGGAGAGAGAGAAAGAGAGAGAGAGAGAGAGAGAGAGAGATCAATGATGAGAGAGAATCATTGATCGGCTGCCTCCTGCATGTCCCATAGCGAGGATCCAGTTCACAACCCAGGCATGTGCCCTGACTGGGAATCAGACCATGACCTCCTGGTTCATAGGTGGACGTTCAATCACTGAGTCACACCGGCTGGGACACAGGTGATGATTTGACTGTTGAGATCCCACAGTCTCTGTTCCCAGAGCAGGGGGGTCTTTAACTCTGGATCCACAGTTGGGCCCTCCTTCCTGATTTTCTGGAGAAAATGCATATGTAAACAAGCAAAATCTCACCGTTTTTAGGGAGGGGAATCAGGGAACGCTGATGGTGTGCTCAGGAAGGTGGTTTTCCCTCAGGGAGATGGTGCCAGGGACCTGGGCAGGGCCCCTGGGTGGGCAGGGGCTGGAGGCCAAGTTAACACTATGAGAAGTGAATGGAAGATTACTAAAACGTGAGGAGCTGTCTCAGCACGTGGCCATCTTGAAGTTTGCAAAACCCATCCCAAATGGGGCCACGACCTCCCTGGAAGGGAACATCTCTCTGAGCGGCTCCAGGCCTGGCTGCCTGCCCTGCCCACCGTCCCCCACCGGCCCGACACAATGGGACTGGAATTCCCTGTTTGCTCTAAAAGTGCCTGTGGCTTCTCTAAGAATTCCTCGTCCTGATGTCCCTTCAGGGTTCAGGAGATTGAAGGGCCAAAGGGCAGACTGCACCAGATTCCTCTGCCTGGTGATGACATGGCCTCAGGGAATTAAACTTAACTGGAGAGGAGACGCAATCAGAAACACTGGGCCCGGGCCCTTCAAGGCTGGGGCTCCTCTGTCCTGAGCGTTTGGGTCTCTGTGGAGGCAGGCACTCCTGCTGCAGCCAGGAAGTTCTCCCCGCTGCCCGCCCCCCCACCTGGGTTTTCATCAAGAAGCGGGGCAAGCAGAGGTCTGCTTCCCAGTGCCTTCACGTGTGTGCCTGTCCCAGTGCACGGCCCCTGGGGTGCTGCCTTTGTAGGTACAGTTTTATACACCCGCCCCTTGGGGGTCCTGGAGAGCATGGACTTGGGGGCACAGAGAGATGTTTCCTCCTGAGGGCCCTGCAGTCCCTCCCAACGAGCTCCTCGGCCTCCTTGGGGTGGAGCCCAGCGCCTCGTTTAGGGGAGCTCAGGCTCAGAAAACACAGCTGTCTCCACAACCGAGGCCTAGGATAAGGTTTCTGGGCGTTTTATCTCAACGTCTTAGTGGGATAAGGTTTAAACATCAACATGCGAAGATGCCAGCGTGTGTGATCCCACATCAGGGGGCAACATCACAGCAAACTCACCAAGGATGGAACTCTGGGTTTGTCTTGGAAAATGAAAGTGAACGCCATGGGCTAGTTCTGTGGCCGCCCCTGTTTTGCCCAGAGTAGGAAAAAGGGCCAGGTGGCTCCTGAAGGCCCTAGTTCCTTCCAGAATGTTCTGCCTCCCAGGTCCCATCTTTGGCCTTCGTCCTATTGACCATGACTGCCCTGTGATGACTTCCCCGCCAGTGGTCTGCAGGTTCCAAAACAGAGGGCTGCCGCAAACTCCTCTCTCCAGCCCCACATCCCGAAAGGCAGGGGGCCCAGGGCAGGGAGGGGCCGGTGCTGATGGAGGGCTGACCCACGTCTGGTTTGCTTCTCTGTCCCCCAGGTCCTGTACACCGTGTTTGAGTCTTTCGTGACGCTGGGTGGCGACAAAGTGACTGGCGTGGATTGCGTGAAAGGCATAGGTGTGTGGCTGGGGGGCCACCTGTCAGGGGAATGCCAGGGGAGCGTCTCTTCCTCCAGAAGGCAGGCCACCTCTTGGCAACGCCTCTGTGGACTGTGGAGCTGGGCGGGGCCAGCCTTTGGCACCAGGCCTGCCCCTGCAACCCAGAGCCTGACAATCCTTTCTGTCCACAAATACGATTTTATGGGGGTCCAGCTGCACTGGGAAACCTGGGGGTCGTTGCCTGTTAGACCCACAAGAATATGGGGGCCAGGGGATCTGGTGGATGATGTGGGTCCTGGGGGTCCTCGGTGCCTCTCTGGGCTGGGGTAGTGACAGCCTGGCTGTGCCTGTAGGTGCAGGGCTTGGCCCTTGCTGCAAACTCAGCCCCGAGGGCCTCTGGTCACAGTGCTCCCTCTGTGACGGGGAGGGTGGGGGGAGCACGGCCTCCGTGGGCTGCAGGGCTGCCTCCTCCCCAGCTTTCCACGCGGAGGCTTGAGGAGTCCAGTCCTCTCCTCCAGAGAATGGGCCTCTTGTTTGCTGAGCTGTTGGCGCCTCTGTGGGGGGTTACCAGGCAACTGTCATGAGGAATGGCCTGGAAGGAAGGCCAGCCCCACCAGCCTGGCCCACGCCACATGGGTCAGGCCACACCGAGGCCACAAAGGGCCCTTCAGGCAGCTCAGCGTGACATCCTGCCCTTGCAGTGTCCTTCTTCGTGGTCAGCCTGGGGGGCACGCTGGTGGGGGTCGTGTTCGCCTTCCTGCTCTCCCTGGTGACCCGCTTCACCAAGCACGTGCGCATCATTGAACCCGGCTTCGTGTTCGTCATCTCCTACCTGTCCTACCTCACCTCCGAGATGCTCTCCCTGTCGGCCATCCTGGCGTAAGTCCTCCCCGGCTCACCCAGGCCCCGGAGCCAGAGCACACCCCACGGCCCTGCTGAGGGGGGTGGGCTGTGGAGGAAGACAGCTGACCAGGGGAGCGGGACCCACCCTGATACGGGGGAGGCAGGAGTGGCGCCTGCTCCCAAGCCTGGCAGGAGGCACAGCCTTCCCCGGCCCCTTCTCCGGCCCACTGTCTGCTGGCCCACTTCCCAGGCTGATGGAAAGTCACTGTGGGGGCAAAGAATTTGATCTGTTTAGCTTTTTAAATGGGGAGTTGGAGTTCTGATGCAACTATCAGAGCTGGCCCACACCCGCCCCTCCCTCCCAGGCCTGCCCTGCACCTCCCCTCGGAGCCCGCCCACCTGCCCGGCTTGGACAGAAACAGGCAGCCTGCTCTGCAGCCTGGGGTTCCGGTCCCAGAGGCTCACAGCAGATGGCAGTGAGGTTGGGGTGCTGCAGCTGGGCATGAGCCAGCTCAGGGCCCTGGTCCCCAGCAGGAACCCTAAGCTCATGGAGAGAAGGGCTGACCAGTGAGGTGGATGTCTGTCCAGGGCCCAGAGGCCCAGAGGCGCTGCCAAGGGAACAGCGAGCGCTGGGTCTTGGGACTGTTCCCACAGGGTCAAGGGGGAGTGGCGTGTGGCCCGCGGCCTCAGGGCGTGTCGTCCCATCCCCCAGCATCACCTTCTGCGGCATCTGCTGTCAGAAATATGTCAAGGCCAACATCTCGGAGCAGTCGGCCACCACCGTGCGCTACACCATGAAGATGCTGGCGAGCGGGGCCGAGACCATCATCTTTATGTTTCTGGGCATCTCGGCGGTGAACCCCGATATCTGGGAGTGGAACACGGCCTTCGTGCTCCTGACGCTGGTCTTCATCTCTGTGTACCGGGCCATTGGTGAGGGCGTGGCAGGGGGGGGTGTCGTGGGGGGTGATGGTGGGGGACAATGGGGATGGGAGGATGGGGGTGTGTGATGGGGGTGGGAGACTATGGAGATAATGGGAAGATGGTGGGAGGACAACACTGAGGAGATCATGATGGGTGACATAGTGACTGGCTGTGGGGAGTCTATGGACACCACTCAGTGAGGGGTAGTGGCCTTACCACAGTGGGACCAAGGCAGGGTAGCTGGGGGTCAAGGTGGAAGGTTCGGAGCCCAGGGGAACCCATTTGGTTTTCCACTGACTCACTCTGGATGTGGCAGAGTGACGCGGGGACAGTGTGGTCACCGAGGAAAGGAAATGGCATGTGTGAGGCAGGAGTCAGCATCCCTAGTGTGTGGTGCCTTGGAGACCTAGGTGGGGGCTAGTGGGGGCGAGAGCGACTCCAAGTGATCACATCTGCTCCACCCTCCACTCCCCTCCCCCTCCCCAGCCCAGTCCTTTGGGGATTAAGGGCTCAGGGAGAGGATGTGATGATGGGATAGAGTCACTTTCTTCCTGCTGCCCTCAGCAGTGGCCTTTGGCCTGGAGCTGCCTCAGGCATCAAGAGGCAGATCCTCGGCCAGCACAGCCTTAGCCCTACTGAGAACTGAGAATCTCAGAGCTGCCCAGACTCCGCCAGCTCCGAGTGTTCCAAGTGTCCACAGAGAGAGGCCCGGGTCCAGGGTGGAACAAGGGACGCGGTGAACAGGGCCAGAGGGTGGAGTTTTCACCCTCCCCTGTGCTCCGTGTTGCTGTCACCTGTCACCACCTTCCATCCTAGGAGGGATTCCTAAATGTTCCCTCTCAAGCGCAGCGGCTGCCTGAGAAGGCGATGGCGGGCACACGGCCCTCTGTGGAAGCTGAGCTCACGTCTGCCCTCTGTGGAAGCTGAGCTCACGTCTGGTCCCTCAGGTGTCGTCCTGCAGACCTGGATCCTGAACCGGTACCGGATGGTGCAGCTGGAGATCATAGACCAGGTGGTCATGTCCTATGGCGGCCTGCGGGGCGCTGTGGCTTTTGCCCTGGTGGTCCTTCTGGATGAGGACAAGGTCAAGGAGAAGAACCTCTTTGTCAGCACCACCATCATCGTCATCTACTTCACTGTCATCTTCCAGGTAGCCCTCGGCTCCGGACCAGCCGCACCTTGCTGTCCTCCTGTCAGCCCTCCATGCCCGACCCACCGGCCACAAGGGGCAGACCCCACCATCGCTGTGCCTCCAAAGAGCCTTTCTGAGCTCCAGGCCCTAATTGGATCTTATAATTTTAGTAACTAGGAGCTGTTTTGTAGGTTTTCATGTGGCCCCACAGGGGACACAGCACAATTTGCTTAAAAAATGTCCTTCCTTAGCCATCACTAGCTAAGGGAGCCCCAGTTAATATTTTATCACCCCACTTGGCCTTGCTTTAGGCTCATCTGAGGAGCTGAATTTGGGCTCTCGGGAGGCATCAGTAGACCCACAGGGGCTGTTGCGGGGGCTCCTCTCTGCAGGGAAGGTCACAGATAAGGGTGACCCATTTCACCGTCTGTGGGTGTGGTGGGTCAGGTGTGGATTCACACAGGGGGCCCAGTGAGGCCTGCCCTGGCTGTTAGGGTCAGCATTGTCCATTCTCCCAGGGCCTGACCATCAAGCCGCTGGTGCAGTGGCTGAAGGTGAAGAGGAGTGAGCACCGGGAGCCCAAACTCAACGAGAAGCTGCATGGCAGGGTAGGCGGGTGGGGCTGGGGATGGGGACAGGGAAGGGTCCTGGGGGGGAGGGGGAGGCATGGGGAGAAGCACAGGGAGGCCCTCACGTGACACCAACGCTCCTGTCTGTTTTGGAAAGGCTTTCGACCACATCCTCTCAGCCATCGAGGACATATCAGGGCAAATCGGACACAATTACCTCAGAGACAAGTAAGTGGCTGGTGCTGGTGCGGAGACCTGGGGAGGCACTTTTGCCTCAGTTGTCTGTTTCCCTCCCTCCTCCTCTAGTCCAAGACTGAGCTATAGGGCCCTCCGGGGAGAAAGAATACTACCTTCTACCTCAAATCTATCCCCTCAAAACCCTAGTTAGAGAAGAACACTGCTCTCAACGGAGCCACAATGTCTGGGTTTCCTGCCTTCACCTAGGACCCCTCCTGCCCAAGGTGCCCCCTCCCACAGGGCACTAAGCCTCTTTTAGAAGTTCCATTTCAAGTCTGGCCCCGTCACGTCCTATTCCCGACCCAAACAACGGGTCACTGTTCTAATTGTGTTGGATTTTAAAACTCCTGGGCAGCCTGGTTCTCTCTAAGTGTGAGAGAGAGCCAGGGGTTGGGATGAGGGGTGCGGGGGTGGCCTCCTCCCCTGGCTTTGCCTCGCGCAGGTGCAATGTGCCCCTGTCACTATAGCCAGAGCGCACGGCCCCTGCCCTTGCCTGGCCCCACTCTGTCCTCAGCCCACCTTTCCGGAGGGTTGTGTGGTGACTTGGAAAACTCTCTACAATATCAAATTAAAGGAGAAAACAGAACCCCAAATTTTATATACGTTCTAAATGACAACCATCCTTAGGAAGGTAAGAACAAAGAACAGAATTGTGAAATAGGCATGATTGTGGTTTACTGCTCTTTATTTTAAAATTCGCCTTTGTGGTTGCTATAAATAGTAAGGAACAAATCTCTGGAGAGAGAAAGGGGTCTTCTGTGCCCACCCAGCTCTGGGAGACCATGTTCAGTGGGTCTGGGTAGCTGGGAATGCCCTGCCCATCCTCCCCAGGCTCGCCCACAGCCTGCCAGGTGCTGAAACTGTCTGGTTCCATCCCCCAGGTGGTCCAATTTTGATAGAAAATTCCTCAGCAAAATCCTTATGAGGAGGTCAGCCCAAAAGTCACGCGATCGAATTCTCAATGTTTTCCATGAGCTCAACTTGAAGGATGCCATCAGCTACGTGGCCGAGGTACCAGACACTCCACGTCTGCTCTGTGTTGGAGGTGGGGGCTAATGCAGGACCCGGACCTGGGATGTGGACAGCCCAAGAACACGGGGTGGGTGGGGAGGTGGTTGCGGGTGGCACTGCTATTCTTTTGTTGTTGCTGTTAATCCCCACCCAAGGATAATTTTCCCACTGATCTTTAGAGAGTGGACGGGAAGAAGGGAGGGGGAGAGAAACATCAGTGTAAGAGAGACATATTGGTTGATTGCCTCCTGTATGCACACCAAATGGGACCAGGGACCAAACCTGCCATCCAGATACATGCCCTTGACTGGAAATCGAATCTGTGACCCTTCAGTTCACTGGCTGGTGCTCTAATCACTGAGAAACACTGGCCAAGGCACACTGTGCTGTTCTTAATGGTCCACCCACAGCTCCATATGAGGCTCATGGGTCCTTCAACACCCCAGGAAAGGGTCCTGTCACAGCTCCTTCTCGCTCACAGGAAGCTGAGGCATAGAACCTTCCCCCATTACTCTAGCAGCGGTTGCCCACTGGTGGTCCGTGGACCACTAGTGGTCTGTGAGGTTGGTGACCGCTGCTCTGTAGGACACTCAGTGGTGCTGGTGGGTCAGTCTGACCTCTGAGACCAGGTAGGGAGTTATGGGGCCATAGCTCCCAACATAAATGCACACACATGCATGCACACCCAGGCACATGCATACACACGTGTGCATGTGCACACGCACATGGGGGAAGCAGCAAGGATGTCTTCTCAAGTCCAGGGGGTAAGTATGGAACACACCCAGGGACAGGCTGTGGTTCCGAAGTGTCCTCTTCAACATCTCTTTGTCCCTCTATGTGAACAGGATTCTCCTGCACTCACAGAGCTCCCTGCCTTCTCCGGGTGAATGCACCCACCCTCAGGCCTCTGAAAAGGCTCTCTACCCCCATGCATCCAGGGGGTGGCATCAGTGAGCAGGGTGCAAGAAGCATGTGGGTGGACTGCATGGTGACACCCAGAATCTCACTGTTTCTGGTACCACCTCCCTAATGGCAGCCTCCAGCCCCTGACAGGACTTGGGATGTGTCAAATGGGAAAGGAGTTATGGTGGGTCTCCGGTCTAACTCCACTCCTCACGGGACACGCAGCCTGGCTGGCCTCTTCCCCAGTGGCCACACACCACCTGGCAGTGCTTCCTGGCTTCTCAATGCATACATGTGACCATCAATGGCCATTACATTCATCACCAGGCCACCTCCGCAACATGCATGTCTCCACGCATGCCCCGTGGGCCCCAGGCCCACCTGGCACCCTGCACGGACCTGGGTCTAGGCAAGTCCTGAGCTTGATCCTCCCCTCTCCCTAGTGTGTGCCCTTCATGGCCTTGCTGGACCCTGTTGCCCACAGTGACACCTAGCATTCACAGCAGCAGGGTCACTTTAGACCTCTGCCCCTGCCGCAGCCTCCTCTCAGGGGCCCTGACCAGAAGTCCCTGCCTTGCCTCTGATCCCTCGAGCCTGCAGATTTCATGCCTTCCCCTTGTCCTTTCCTGTGCAGCTGGGGTCTGCATAGAACCTGGTGAGCTGGGAGTCTCAGCAAACCTGGTGGCCTCAACACAGAGATGGAGTTAGGGTACTGGAAGCATCTGTTTGTTCAGAGAGAAAATTACTGCTGCCTCTGCAGGTCCCTCAACCCCACAAACACCAGACACTCAGATGCCCGGGTTACTCAGAGGGACCAGGTGCTCCTGGCAGAGGAGCTGGGGGCCATTGGGAGATATGGAAAGGGGCACCTAAACCATCACTGCAGTAATACCACCTCAATCCCACTCCATAGAAACCCCAACCCACATGCTCCAGACCCCCAGACCCCATGGAGGTGATGCAGGCTCCTGGCAAGGCCCCTAGCCTCACCTCTGCCTGCTGCTCCCCACATCCAGTGCCCCTACCACTGGTCAGGCCTACTCAGACGGTACCAGCGGGTGGCCTGTGCACCTTGCTGTCTGCCCTCAGCAGGTTGGCCCATCACCCTTCCCAGCTCCATGTCCCTCCCCTAAGGGGCACCCCCACCCCATAGCCCAGCCTCCACCCCCAGGATCCAGGCAGTGACTTTGGTTCCTGTCAGGCTCTGCTCTGTGTGGTCTCAGTCTGAAGGTTCAATCCTGAGAATTCCTTTCTTGGAGAAACGAGGACAGCTGGTTTGGACCCCCAGTAAGGAGAGGGGTCACCTTCCTCATCCCCTGGGGATCCGTCATGCTTTCCCAGCACTCCCCAGGTGCCACTGAGGTGCCGTGTCCTTCACACACAGCTGTGTCTTCACTCTCCTCTTCACACAATGGCTAACTAACCTTAGCTCAGCTCAAGCAAGGCCTTGGCTGTGGCCTCTGATATCTCCGCTCTCCGGGCTGAGAGGTGACATGATCCGGGTGCTGCAGGCTCCCCAGGCTCGGTCCGCTCTGTCCCAGAGCCTGGGCTGGCCTGGGGTGCTCCCTGTCCTGGCTTATGCAGGCATATCCTCTCGCAGGGAGAGCGCCGCGGGTCCCTGGCCTTCATTCGCTCCCCCAGCACGGACAACATAGTCAACGTAGACTTCAGCACGCCACGCCCCTCCACTGTGGAGGCCTCCGTCTCCTACCTGCTGTAGGTGCCCCAGTCTGCCCAGGCTTCCCGCTGGGAGAGGCCGCCCCTCCCCAGGGCACCTCTCACCATGCCCTGGAGGCTGCTGTGGACAGGAGACAGGGTGGGGGTGATGGTATTCCCTGCTCAGTAATTCCTCATCACAGCCATGCCAGAGGCTCCTCTGGACAGACATCAACCAAGGGGCATCTTGTGGGGTCCGTCTGACCAAAACCCCCAGGAGAGGAGTCCCAGGATCAGCCCTCTTGGTAGTGGCTGGTGCCCAGGCCAGAGGGCACGGGGCAGGAGGGGCAGACACGGAGAGCAGTGGAACTCTCAGACACCCCTCGTCCTCCCCTGTAGGAGGGAGAATGTCAGTGCGGTGTGCCTGGACATGCAGTCCCTGGAACAGAGGAGGAGGAGCATCCGCGACACAGAGGACATGGTCACTCACCACACGCTGCAGCAGTACCTGTACAAGCCCCGGCAGGAGGTGGGCTTCCAGCGTGGGAGCTCCTGTCCAGAGCCCGTGGGGATCCTGACCAAAGAGCGAGCCTTGGGTGGGGGCACAAGTCCTCCCTCTCCTCTCTCTGAGCAAAGGGAGAAATCCTTGTCTTTAGGACAGACACCACTCAGGCTGGAAGGTCAGGGCTTGGCCTACCAGCCAGATGGTCCCTGGGCTCTGGAGTCCTGGAGGTCTGTCGGGCCAACTTCATAGGGAGCCTGCCATGGGGCGAGGCTGGGTGCCTCCAGCTCTGCAGGTCACCACCTGTCCCTGTCACCTCCCCCTTCCCCAGTACAAACATCTCTACAGTCGACATGAGTTAACTCAGGACGAAGATGAGAAGCAAGACAAGGAGATCTTCCACAGAACCATGAGGAAGCGCCTGGAGTCCTTCAAGTCGACCAAGCTGGGCATCAACCAGAACAAGAAGGCGGTCAAACTGTATAAGCGAGAGCGTGCCCAGAAGCGGGTAAGGGTGCTGAGCGAGGGACCACGGGGCATGGCGGGTACAGCGGGGTGGGGGGGAGTGTTGCTGGGCAAGGGAGGTGTGTGGGGTTGAGGTCACCCTGGGACCATGCTGATCAATGCTGGAACCACCAAGGCACCCCCTATATAGGGACAGGTCTGGGCAGAAAGGGGATCTGGGCTGGGGACCAGTGGGTCTCCCAGGGGCAATCTGCAGTCAGGGTCCCCGTGGCCACTGTTCCCTTACCTGTAAGCCATTTCATTCTGTTTTCCAGAGGAACAGCAGTATTCCTAATGGGAAACTGCCAATGGAGAACCCCATACACAATTTCACCATTAAGGAAAAAGGTACCGCTGGGGGCCTTGGCAGAAATGCTTGTCAGCAGGGACTCAGGGGTGTGTGCACGGGGCCTGGCAGGGTGAGAGGGCTGTCCTCGGAGGGAGACCCTCCGCCCAGCACCCAGGACCCTCCTCTGGGGGCGGCTGCCCTGCTTCTCTGGGTAGCAGTGTCAGGGCACTCTAGGTGCATTGGACCAGGGCCTTTCGTGTTTCCAGCCCATTTCCCTGGTGCTGCCCTTTCTTTGCCACCAGATTTGGAACTCTCAGACCCGGAAGAGAACCCCAACTACGATGCTGAGGAGATGAGTGGGGGCATTGAGTTCCTGGCGAATGTCACCAGGGATACAGCCACAGACTCCCCCTCAGGTGAGGGGCTAGGGTGGGCCTCTGTGCCTCAGAAGTGAAGGCGGTCATTGGGCAGGGACAGTAGGACGGTGGGACTGTGGCTGTGCACCAGCACATGGCAGGTTGGGGGTCTCTGCTCTGAGAGAAGGGAGCTGTCACCCAGCCTGCCCATCGTGTGGGGAGGGAGAGCATGAGGTAGAAGGCCTGAAACCCCTAAGGCACATGACCCTGACCTTCCAGGTGATGGCTGTAGGACGCACTGGTGTCTGACCCCTGAGCAGCACCCTAATCCTGCAATTCTGGGTACACCTGGAAAGCTGATGAGCCACTGCCCTTTCTCCTAGGAATTGACAATCCTGTGTTCTCCCCGGATGAGGACCCGAGCATCCTGTCCAGGGTGCCGCCCTGGCTGTCTCCCGGGGAGACAGTGGTGCCCTCCCAGAGGGCCCGTATGCAGATCCCCCACTCTCCCGACAACTTCCACCGCCTGGGTCCCTTGCGCCTCAGCAACAAGTCCGTGGACTCCGTCCTGCTGGCTGAGGGCCCCAAGGAGCAGCCTCCCACCACGCTGCCAGAGTCCACGCACATGTAACGCTCCTCGCCCTTCCCGAGCCCCTAACTCCTGCTCTTTCCTCAGGCCTCTGCCTCTCTCTCTTGGCCCTGGACCTGAACCTCTGCAGACTTTCTCTAGCAGCCGCTCTTCCTCTTTCTAAGCCTTTGCCCTCGAGCCTCTTGTTCTGGCCGAACATTTCTGAGGACACGGTCTCAGTCTCTGCTTCTCCAGCTGGGTGGTCGGGATCCAGAGCTGTCTGAGGATTTGACTGTTTCACCTTATTGATGAGAACTTTTAGATTGTCAGTTTGATCACAAACTACTCTGAGATAAGCATTTAATCTGTGCAAGTCAGCCCATGAATATAAGTCACGAGCTCAGAGGAGACTGGGCATGGGCTGGGCTGGGGTGCTGTGTGGACAGGGAGCATCTATTTTCCCTCCCTGAAGGCCCTGGGGCCCTGGGAAAAGCCCACCTGACAGAAGTGAGTTCAGGAGAGAAGCAGCTGGTCCCTTTTACCCTGGTAAAAGGGGTGCACCTGGTGTGCCCACATCCTTGCTGCAGGCCCTGGGGGCTGGGGGGACTCCTGGATCAGAGAAGAGGGGAGAAGACAAGGAGAGGGTGGTGGGCAAGGATGGTGGATGAAGGACAAGACCCCCATTCAGCAGGTGCTGCAGGGGGGGCTATTGGTGAGTCCCAGAAGGCGCTGTCCCCACTTTGCCTTCTGCGGGGAAAGGGCCTCAGCCCCCTTGAGCAGGGTTTTGGACTTATTTCACAGGTGCCTTAGTGCTTGGTGGGACCTTGGAAGGGAAAGGAAAGCTAGACTTTCCCAAGCTCAGGTTGGGCAGACTCCCATTTCAGCTGAAGCAGTAACCGCTCTTTTTCTCTCGTGTGGACACTTGGAGAGAGAAGGCGGTTATCCGTGCGGCTGGGGGACACAGTGGTGCAGGTGAAATGGTTTCTTGGTACACGAGCTGGACTTTCTCCGGGACGTTTCTGAGACTGGAAGTGACGGTGCACGGGCACGGGTCGCACCCAGTCCCCGGGCCGTCCTGGCAGAGCTTGTCGGCAGGGCCCTGCCGTGTTTCCCTGCTGCTCCTTCCTCCTCGTGGCTTCCTCCCTCCTGCACCACCCTGGGTCTCTGGGTGCTGGAGGGCGGCGGGCAGAGAGGGCCCCTGTTGAGGGTCTGCAGCGTCAGGGCCTCCGCTGAGCCTGTCACCGGGGACCCTCCTGGTCACACAGCCAGAGGATGGCCCGCAAACGTCCCAGAGCTTGGCCCGTTGTGTGCGGTTGGGGCACCCGAGCTGGATCTCTGGGCGCCCCCCCGGACCCCCAGGTGCCCCGCGCTCACGCCCGTTTCTCCCTCAGGTGACACGGGCTCTGACGTGCCGCTGACCGGACGCACGTCCCCGCGCGCGGTGCCGCCGGCCACCGAGAAGCCCCCGCGCCCGCTCGCTCCGCCCCCGGCCCCGCCCGCCGCGCCGGACCCGGCGCCCGCCGCCCCGCCGGACCTCGAGCTGGGGGCGGGGCCGGCGCCGGAGGCGGGGCCCGCGCCCGGGACGTGGCTGGAGCGCCGCGGACTGCCGGGAGCGCACGCACGGTCGGCGGCGGCGCGCCGCGTGCACAGCCGGCGCTCGTTCCAGCGGCCCCGCCCGCGCCGCCGCCCCGCCCTGCTCAAGCTGGCGTCGCTGCAGCCCTCGTGCCACGACCCACCGCACGGGCTGGAGCAGGAGGAGACGCCGCTGTGACCTGCACGACTGCCGTGGTGTCCCCCGCCGTGCTCTGGGGCAGCCTTAGGCACCGCCCCCCCAACCCGGCCCCACATCCTGAGTCTGGGTGTGGGATCGCCAGCAGGGGTCCAAACACCAGCTCCTGGGAGGTCTTGGCAGGTGCCCTTGTAAGGAGGCTGCCTCGCGGATTCTTCGGTACACCTGTCCCGGTTTTGAACTGAGCTGGCACTTGTTACTATTCCCATTGTCACTCCTGACTCAGGGACTGCAAGGGCCCTGGGACCACAGAGCCCGGGCTCCGGGTTTGAGTTCTTGCACTCTGTGTCCATTCTTTCAACGCTGCCAGGGAAACCGGGACAAGCAAAATGATATTTGCCCCTAATACCAACTTGATTCCAGTCCCAGGCTGGCCTCTCAGGGCCCTAGGTCAGAAGCCCTGACTCAGGAACAATTCACAGGCCTAGGGGTTGGGGCCATGATTGTCCTAGGCCCTGTGTGATGTCATGTCCACTTACCAGTTCTGTGAACCACCTGTCACCTTATGGACTGGGTACAATTGCAGAAACATGTTTGTTCATTCTTTGTGTTCAGATTCCGAGCCCGGCATTTGTCCTACCTGGGTTTCAGTGTGGTAGCCTCTGGGTACAGGGGTCCTGTGCCCAAACACCTACTCTCTGGCTTGATTGCCCCAACTGACACTGGCAGATGGCCCAGGCTGGGTTAGAGGTTGCACTGGCCCATGGGTGCACCAACATAGCACCAGCTAAGTCGAGTGGGGCCTTCATTAGCAAGCAACTTTTGTTCAGAATTAGAGCCAGTCCTTACATGGACCTGGGCCAGGTGGCTGATCTGACCCCTCCTAACCACATCAGGGGGAGGTTGGTGGAAGCCCTGCCCTTGAGAGCTGCTGTTTCATGGTGAGCTAAGAGGACTTGGAGGGGGGCTCAGACCCCTTGCCCTGCCCCGAGGCTGTTGTAGACCTCCTACCACCCTGAGCTTTCAGGGACAGTGGCCTTAGAGCTCCTCCTGCAATCCCCCACCCAGCCAGGGGCCTTCCAAAGGCCACTGACTGTCCTAGGGGGAGCGGTGAGCCAGGAAAGGGGCCACTGAGTTGGCCCTCATCTGCCCATCCATTCCTCAGAGGTAGGGTTTTGTGTGAAGACAAGGTAGTGAAGGATTAAAGGGACAAAGGACTTCAAGACACTCCTAGAGGTTTTCTAAAGAAGCCAGGCTCAGCTCTGCTCAGGAAAGACTTCATGCAGTGCTCAAGTGCTCACAGTCATCACAGGCCAGGATTACTAGCATGTTTTAGTGGTGCACATTGGGTCCCTGATGGGAAAATCTCTACAATTTGCTGTTCATAGTTTTGCTGCTGAGAAAAACAAGTGACAGCAAAAGGAACATTTAGTGTGGTGTTTATTCACCAATACAGAGAAGGCTCTTATCCTAAGGGAAGTAGGGCTGCTCATTATGTGAAATGAATCATTAGCTCAGCCATCACAGATAAAGAAGTGTCGGCTGGTTTTCAGTAGTTGTTTTCCCACACTTTGAAACCATTTTAATAAATTCTAAAGAGCACAAAACCCAGCCATGATCTGCACAAAACCTGCCATAAGTGATCCTAGACCAGCAGGCACTGAGCCACGGCCACCAACAGCAACGTTAGGAAGGCAATGCTCTGCCCATTGCCTGCAGGAGTGGTTCATCCAGAGCAGGCTGGGTCCACAGCAAGTCAGTCCAGCACTCCAGCTGCCTTAACAACTCCCTTGGACCACGGGACCCAGATCCAATTTCCAGCTGCAGGGCCAGAGGCTGAGTCAGGTAAAGCAGTTCAAGGGCTGTTCCTGGGACCCACTCGACCCACTGAACTGCTAGGTGGTGAATCCATTTGACATATATCTCCTGAACAAACCCTTCAGCCCTGTGTTTTGGGGAGAGGAAAGGGTAGGCAGATTTTCTGTTAGTTGAATGGCACAGTCTAATAAGCACAGCCATAATGGAACAAAAGTTCCAGACATGAAACCTCACAGAATCCCAAAACCCACATTTCAGTGATCGAGAGACAACTCTATCTGTTAACACAGTGTTATAAACCCTAGTACTGTGGATACATTTCATAAATGAGAATCCTAGCTGTTCTTGTCACTGTAAAACAGAATGTAAACAATGTCATATGAATGTATTTCCTTAGGAAAACTGTTGTAAAATTTTTTATTAGGAAATAATTCCTATTTATTTAATACTGAACTTTGGCCTACTTTGTGGTAGGCTATAAAGCACACAAATTTAGGAGTCGCTACTTCTCATTTCTGTATCTTGAAAATAATTTTGTCACAATGCTCACCTACTACACACTATTGTTCTATTATGAAAAGAATTTTTAAAGCAAGAATTTCATTGAAATTGGAATTGAAATGTATTATAAGTTATGAGTGGTGAAATTGTGAATTCAATTTTGTGAAAATGATCTTAAGTCAAACCTTATGTATCCCTAATCACAATTGATGTGCCTTAAAGTGGCCCCCAATGTGCTGCACAGGGGGCCCATAGTAGAACCTGCCACAACTGATTGATCAAATCTATTAAAAAGATTTCAAGGCATTTTTTTGGTGCAAACGTTATCAATGAGAAATCACCTCAAAGAGAACAGAAGGAACAGTCTCCTGAAGGCAGACATTGCTCTGGCGCTGGAGTAAACGTTGACCTGTGTGCACATGAGAGGAGGGAGGGAGGGCACTTCTGACTGGTACTGGGTCATTGGACACACAGCTGTGGGCACAGCCTGGCTCTGGAAACTGGTTTCTCCCAGGAGAGACAGGTGAACACCACCACTCACTCCCTTAGACTCATCACAGCACAGAGAGGACAGGCCCAGGAAGGATGGGAGCAGCGCCCACCCAGCCTAAGTGGGAGAATGAAGCACCTGAAACAAAGGGGGGAAGAAGGGGACTGGGGCTAAAACAAGAGCTGCAGTTGAGAAAAAGACCAGAGTTACAAACAGTTGGAATACATGTTCAAAGAGCTTTCATATCTGAAGTAAACTGTTTAGTCACTGGGAAATCTTGGTCAAACACGAGTTGGATACCAGTTACATTTACAATTTAGTGTAAATTAGAGTGGGTTTTTAAAGGTTAGTCAAACCTTAAACCTGGATTTTCATAGGGCTCAGATACCTTCCAAAGTTAATTACATACAGCTAATATGACAGTTTAGGGTTAGGGCTAGGACTAGGACTAGGGTCAGGGTAAGGGTGAGGGCAAAAAGAAAGACCCGAGTTAACTCATGACTGGTAACATGTCAATTACACTTCAGTTTTGATTCTTTCAAGAAAAAGTCCTATTTGTGAGTTTTCATGTCTCATGAAGGTGAAAGCGCAATAGAAACTTTGCCATCTGGAATGTCTTAGGAGGGAACCAGCCTGTTGGGACACACAATCAGTCCTGCTGGGAGGGAGCAGCACAGACGCCTTTCTGAGGGACGACCCTCCAGCCTGAACTAGCCAGTTGCTGGGAGCCTGAATCAGGGTGGAAGGTGCCTGTGACAGAGGAATGGCCAACTCCTCTCCAGGCACCACCCACCTAAGCAATCTCGCTCTCTGGGATGGAGGTGAAGAAAGTTTGGGGAGGCACATGCAGGGACTCACCATTTATCCTGGATGGACATTTCCATGAACCTGGTCTGAAGATTAATGTGTAAAACAAAGCTACCACTGACGGCAGTGATGGAGAGACAGCTGAATAACAGAGAAAGGGTCTCAGGGACCCCGAGTCAGGAATAAGCAAGGCCTATAAATCTGAAACACCAAGAGCGTTTGGGTGTGGAGCAGCAGGCCACAAGGATACCAGTGAGACCTGTCCAGGTGGGTGAGGGTGGCAGGTAGATGGGGGCGCCTTCAGGTGCTGTGTCTGGGCCCTGTGGTCACCGTTGGTAAGAAACAGCTGCCAAAACTGGTTTGGCTCAGTGGATAGAGCGTCAGCCTGCGGACTGAAAGGTCCCGGGTTCGATTCCGGTCAAGGGCATGTACCTTGGTTGTGGGCACATCCCCAGTAGGGGGCGGGCAGGAGCCAGCTGATTGATGGCTCTCTCATCAATGTTTCTAACTTTCTGTCCCTCTCCTTTCCTCTCTGTAAAAAATCAATAAAATATAGGAAAAAAAAAAAAAAAGAAACAGCTGGGAAACTCATTTCCCACAGCGTTTACTTTATTGAACAGCAGCATCAGGAAGTGCTGACAATACAGAAGTGAGTGAGACGAGAGGTGAACCAGAAGTCAGCCACGACCCTGCCCACAAAGCTTGTCTGCAACCAGATGAGGGTCAGAACCCACCACCAGAGCACCTGTCGGTCAGGCAGCCTTGCTCTCGGCACCATGAGTCACATGGATGTCAGACATGGGATGAAGATCGTGGGATGAAGCTGTGCCCCAACCACAGGTCAGACAGAAAGTGAAAGGCTACTTGAGGAGCTTGGCCACGTTCAGACTGGGAACGATGATTTCCCTAAAGATGGGCACATAGTTTGGATTCACCTGCGTGGAGCCCTGCTCCAGTGTCTCAATGATGGTCTGCTTCATATCCCGACTGGCATCCCCTCGCAAGGCCAGCAACGCGCCAATGTGGTCATCCCTGGGGAAGTGGGAGGAAATGGCAGGGGTGTATAGGGGGATGCACTGAGTACCCCTCCACACCTTCCACCTCCTGTCCCTGCCTGCATCTCAGTGGGCACTGAGGATCCCAGAACAGGGTCAATAGCCACAGGTGAAAGGCACGTCTCCCTTGTCAGATCAGAGGGAGAGAAGCCCAAGTTTGCATGTTATAATGTAGTCTTTTTTCAATCTACAATTGCTAAGATTTTTAAAGGTTTCTTTTCTAAATCTTTGTTTAGTTAATTAAAGCACGATGATCCTGGAGAGCACAGGACCACTGGTTTATCTGCTCACAGCAAGACCAGAAAGCAGCAGGAAAAGAAGTGACCTAGGCGGCTTCACAAAGGCTGGTGAGAACCTGCAGCCAGCACTGTCCACAGGAAGGCTGGAAAGAGTCCACTGGCTCCCTTCTCTGCACCCACTACAAGCACAACACAAGCTTCCTAAAACCATTCTGCTCAGCCGCACTGAGCCTCCACCCAGCCCTACGTGCATTCTGAGCATTGTGAGCTACGTGAACCAAGGCAGGGCTGGCAAGAGGGCACGTTATCGTTCTCAGAATCCCACTCTGCCTGAAATTGTTGTCTGCATAGCTCATCCTCAGAGAAGTACAGACCTGTCACACTGTCACCCCTAGGGGCCATGCCTAAAGCCTAGGACCTTGGAATGATCCTGCGGCTCCGCTCCCTTAGTTCTAGCTGAGACAGGAGGCTGTTACCTGATGTCTGGGTATTTGCTGACCAGAGTAGAGACTTCCAGGTAAAGCAGGGATGGGTCTGTCAGCTTAATCACTTCTGCAACGGCGATGATCGTATCACAGTACCCGTCTGCATCTTCGCCAAATCCCTAGAAGTCAGTAATGAGGTTGGCCGTAAGCAGCACGCAGCACCACCATGCCTCCAGCCAGACGTGGGCTGGAGTCTGTCAAATCCTCTCTCTGGCCAAGGATGCCTGACCAGCACACTTCCTTCTCACATAAACACCAAGACTGGTTCCCACAGGGCGTCATTCCTGTGGGAGCACTCAGCACAGACATGGAGTTGGGGGTCTGGGTGGATCATGAAGTCAGCTTAGCCCCTCATAAGGGAGGAGACATGTGAGCATTGTGTCTCGAAACTGAAGTCTGGCTACATGCTACCACCAGAAGAGCCTAGAAGCGACTGCCAGGAGTGCATGTGCCCCAACCACAGGTCAGAAAGATCTGCATGCAGACCCTCTGGTTTACAAAGGAAACAGGAACCAAATGGTCACTTGGTCCCTGGCATGACTGATCCTGATCAACTACCCTAAAGTCCCAAGGGTAGGAACGAAAAGAAGTCATAGCAACACTTATTAGTGACAGTGACGGGTATGAGGTGGTGGCACTCACAGACGCCAGCTTGCGGAACAGGAAGCGCAGCTGCTCGGCCTCCCGGACCATCCTCTCGGCACCCTCCTTGCGTTCCTCAGGGCTGCGGAAGGAGATGCGCTTCTGCATAACAGCCCGCAGGTACTCCACCACCACGCGCCGGTGTGCCTCCGCCGTCATCCGCTGAAGAGCAGAGATGTGTCAGCCCCACGAACACGTGGGCTTTGTTTTACATGTAGGTCGACATGTGAACAGAGCACATTCCTTCCCATTTCCCACCAGCACAAATGGCAGAACTTCAGAGTAAATATATTAAGGAAGAAAGTACATCTGTGACTTTTAGTCATAAATTTTACTTTAGAAAATCATAGCAGTATTCACTCTGTTCCCCCTAAAGTCCAATGGTGAAAGGGAATTGCGCAAGCAAGGCACAGCATTGGCAAGAGCTATGCCAAAGGGCGTCCAGGGAGCTGCCCTTTCTGCACCCACCTCAGAGCACTTCACCTGCTGAGCAGAGTGGGGGAGGGGGACTGGTCAATGGGAAAATAGGAAGCTGAGGCGAGGTCCCAACTCCAGCCCTCACTGGCAGACAGGATCCACAGGACAGATGCATGAAGCACACACACTGTCCTCATCTACATAGCTGTTTAATGACCAGTCTATGGAAATGGTGACAGTGCTTCAGAGGAGGGAGGAACCCGAGTCCATCCATTTGACAGTGGTTCTCAACCTTCCTAATGCCGCGACCCTTTAAGACAGCTCCTCATGTGGTGGTGACCCTGAACCATAAAATTATTTCCGTTGCTACTTCATAACTGTAATTTTGCTACTGTTATGAATTGTAATGCAAATATCTGATATGCAGGATGTATTTTCGTTGTTACAAATTGAACATAAAGCATAGTGATTAATCACAAAAACAATATGTAATTATATATTGTGAAATATTTATTTCTAATTACAAATAAATGAAATGTTGTCTTGAATCGTGGTGTAGCATGGGTAACAGTCTTCATATAACAACAGTAAACTATTTTGCTACACTTTGCTACACCGAGGAGTGGTCTGTTGGTTCCTAAGACCATGGGAAATATGTGTTTTCTGATGGTCTTAGGCAACCCCTGTGAAAGGGTCATTCGACCCCCAAAAGGGTCTCGACCCACAGGTTGAGAACCACTGCATTTGAGGACGTTTCAGAGAAGACCATGGTTCTCTCCACAATGTGTGACACAACGTAGATCCCGACTTACACTGGAGCCCATGGGCACCAGGCAGTCATCCCGCAAGTACGTAAAGCAAACTGCAATGACGTGATGTGTAGCATCACAGCCCCAGACCAAACAGAAGCTGGGCCTACTTGAGGAGGCTAGATGCTCCCCATTCTGTGCTAAAAGGAGGGACCCCAAGAGCCCCAAATAAGACAAGCAGGACCACACCAAGCACCCGCGTGGGGCCGCTACCGAGACCAGAGTCAATACTCAAAAATGTTTAAAGAAATAAAAAGTGGAGCCAAAAATTGTACAAGCAACAAGAAATTCAATATTGACCAGAGCTGGTCCCACCAACCTCTAAGCACCAGAGACTCCTAACAGCTGTGAAAGGACTCATGAGTTAGGTGGGTCTCCCTGCAAATATCACTTTTAATAGCAGTTAGAAGAATTTCCTTTAAAATTTGGAATTAAATATGGATCCCCCTGGGCTGGGTTCCAATGCAACAAGACATGGAGAAGACACAAAAGCTGTAAGGATTGGAAATGAAAACATACAAGGTCACTGTTCATAGCTAAAACACCCATCTGCATAGAGACATGAAAAGATGTGGAGACAAATCCTAGGAACAATTAGAAAGTTTTACAAAGTGTCCAGATATGAGGACAGCATATCAAAAACACTTAATTTCTAGAAACAAAAGTCAGGAAGCCTGATTTTACAAAGCAACACTTTTAATAGCAAAACCTATACAAGGCTAAGTGCATATGATCACCAAGCCCTGGATGAGGACATGATGCGTATATGGTTAAGACCTCAGAAAGCGAGGAACACAGGAGCACCCTGTTCTCACAGGGCCTCTGTGGAGTGGAAAAGGGCCGGCAGCCAACGTGCTGTGATGGGGATCTGGACAGGGAACAGCCTTTCTGCCCATCCTCTCATCAGAGCTACCTCAGGGTCCAGGTCTTAGGCTGTGTGTCAGTATGAGTTTAGGAGGTTGTCAGGAGACAGTAGTCAGATGAATGGTCTAAACCTTCACTTAGAGGTCCCATCATCACTACCTCCACCTTATCTTTAGACACTGATGTTTCATACCTGCCTGAGGTTAATAAAACCACCTGTGAACTTCCATTCACAGAACTAATTTGACACTGGATTCTACACAAAATGCCATTTAAGCTCTCGCATGCAGGTGAACTCACATAATGTGAATGTGTCCCCACACTCTTACCTTTTTATACGGCTTTTTAATTTTGGCAAAATCATTGAAATAGTCTTCCACGGTGACACAGATGATGTCTACAGCGTTCGATCCCGAGAGCCACTTTCTTGTCATCAGCTCACTGAGATGTTGCTAAAAAGCACAGCCCAGAGAAAATATCACCTTGACACTGTCCCCAAGTTGTGCACATCTGCCTGATGTGCTAATGTGACAACACCTGATAATCACAAGCACTACTGGTGGGTAACCTGCAAGTATGTACTTTAATCACACAGGGCTCAGGTGACACATACCTGTGAGATATGCAGGTGTCTGTGTATAAACATTTCACCACTGATGACTACATATACAGGGTTTGGCAAAAGTAGGTTTACACTTGTGAGTATATGGAAGTTTATTCTTTATTAATTATTGTATTATTTTCCATGCAAACAATGGTAAATCTACTTTTGCCCCACCTTGTATCTATTATATGAATACTCCATTTACCCAATTCTGATGGACATTTAAAATTTTTTTCATTTTGCAATTGAATAATGCTGCAGTAAATTTGCACACTTCTGCAGGTAAAACTCCTAAAAGTGGAATTGCTCAGAAAGTATAGAAACTAGCCGAGACCCGTTTGGCTCAGTGGATAGAGTGCCGGCCTGCGGATTGAAAGGTCCCAGGTTCAATTCCAGTTGCGGGCACATCTCCAGTGTGGGGCGTGCAGGAGGCGGCTGATCGATGTCTCTCTCTCATCAATGTTTCTGACTTTCTATTCCTCTCCCTTCCTCTATTTAAAAAAAAAAAAAGTATAGAAACTAAAACCTTAATTAGCTGTTTCCAAACTGTCCTCCAAAAGCTGCACAACTCATATTCTATACAGAACACAAGACTGTCCGTTGGCCCCAGCTGGGTGGCTCAGTTGGTTGGAGTGTTATCTCATATTTCATAAAGGTTGTAGGTTCAATTCCTGGTTGGGGTGTGTACGGGAGGCAATTGATCAATGTTTCTCCCCACACCTCCCTTGCTCTCTAAAATCAATAAACATCTTTGGGTGAGGATTTAAAAAAAGACTGTCCCTTTGCTCATGCCCTCAACAACACTGAGCGGTATCAATGTTTGCAATCCTTGTATTTTGATAAGCAACAAATAATACATTTTAAATTTTCATTTCTTTGAAGATCAGTAAGATTGAACATTTTGTTTCATATTTAGGATATTTGTGTCCCTTTTGTTGTGAAATGGTTACTGATGTCTTTTATCTACTTTTGGATTGTCTTTTTACATACTTTGAAATAATTTCAAATTCATACATTTCATTTATTTTCTAAATTATTTTCGAGAAAGTTACAGACATCATGAAATTATCCCACCAATCGTCCCAGGAGCTCCTTTCCAGGGGACCTAAAATAATCATGGCTTTGTATTTTAAATATATTCTGGTTTTTGCTAATACATCTATATAATGTTGAACCATCTTTGCATTTTGAAGTAAACTATGTTATTTATGCCTTTGATATAAAATTAAATGCATTTTGTTAATGACTTTCTTTTGTATCTTTATTCAAAACTGAGATTGGTCTATGTAACATGCGTATGCACCACACACGTGTTCTCAGTTTGGTTTGACATTAAGACTCTGCTAACAAATATAACAGTCTGCCTGTGACATACTTGATTCTAGTTTGTAATTCACTGATATTTATTGGGAGTGTCTATTCAGTTGTGTAGTAGAAGGACCAAAACTCGGGCCTACACCATATAGGAAAGCCACGGCACTTCAACTGTGACTGAGGATGAAAGCAGGTGCGCACTCAGCTCGAATGCGCAGCCAGCGTGCCCTACCTCCAGGTCCAGGAAGACCTCCTCCAACAGGCTGCTGCAGCCCTCCTTTGCGATGGCATCCAGAATCCCATCCATGCTTGGCTGGCCCAGAGAAACACCTTCTTCCACTTCATTTTTTAAATACTTCCTCTTTAAACTGACTATGGATTCTCTGCAAGGGAACAGCTGAGGATCAGTGAGGCAGCTGAGTGTTCTCACATGCCTGTCTTCATCCCCAACGGCCACTTACTTGAAGGTCTGGCAATTGTTGATAATGGCGATCATGTACTGAACGTAGCAGTGCGGGTGCTGCCGGTTTCTCAGGTGCTCCTCTTTATACAACTGAGCTTCTTCTTTGTATCTGAGGACAGAAAACCCACATCAAATAGCATCAGAGAATAACTGGTATTTCAAATGCCACGCTGACATCATACCTAAACAGATGCTTCACATCACTAATACTTGACCAGATGAATCTTTAAAAAAACTTTTTTGGGGGACACTCTATACTAATAGAACAGAAAAGTTGGTCATTTAAAATAAATTACTACAATTTAACTTCCTATCAATCCTTTGAAATAGGATTTAGTATTCTGATTATACAAATATTCTGAAATATTAGGTGTACTGGTTAATAATGCATATTTTGTAATCAAAGAAAACACGATAATTTTAAGAGAAACATCAAAAGTGCTTTACTCAAAGGAATGTCCATCGCTAGCTACACATTTCCCCTATCTTTCAGGTAATTTGTGGATACCGTCCCAATAGAACTTTTCTTGTTTTGAGGCAAACTATTCAGAGAATCAATTTTCCACTTCTTCATATGTTTTGAAGTGCTGCTCAGAAAGTGCGTGTGCCATTGATCAGAACAAGTGGTAATCTGAAGGAGCAAGTTCTGGTGAATACGGCGAGTGGATTAATATTTTCCAGGCAAGATCTTTTAATGTGTCTTTAACTGGTTTTGAAGTATGTCATAGTGCGTCATCAACAAGCAAAATGACTTTGCCATGTTTTCTGGAACATTCTGGTCGTTTCACGATCAAAGTGTGGTTCAAATTGATTATTTGTTGTCAGTAGTAATCAGTATTAATGGGTTCACCTGGTTTTAGAAGCTCATAATACACCACAACTTCCTGATGCCACCAAACGCAGAGCATTGTTTTCTTTCCAAAGTGATTAGGCCTTGCAGTTGATGTTGATGGTTGACCGGGATTAACCCATGATTTTGTACATTTGGGATTCTCAAAATAAATCCACTTTTCATCACCAGTCACAATTAGATGCAAAAAACTTTTTTTTTGTGCCACTGAAGCAACATTTTACTGACGACTTTTTGGTTTTCCATTTGTCTTTCGTTCAGTTGATGTGGCACTCATTTTCCTTCCTTTAAAATCTTTCCCATTGCTTGTAAACGAACAGAAATTGTTTCCTGAGCAACATTTAATCTTTCTGCAAGTTGTTTTTGAGTTTGATATGCATCTTCATCCAATGATGTTTGTAATTGTTGGTCTTCAAAATTTTTTGGTTGACCTGGACGTTCACATCGAAATCATCACTTTGAAAGCATTTAAACCAGCGTTCTCAAGTACCTTGAGATGGAGCATGTTCACCATAAGCTTCCTGAAGTATAACTTTCAGCAGCACTTTTCTTCAAAATAAAGTAATGCATTAAAACTTCCCTCAGATGCTCTTTTATTGGCAAGAAAAGACATTTTTAAGTGTAAAAATATCTATGATGTTAAAAGCTTCAGCAAATTTGACATATGAAGTTTTGAAGCTTGTTGTCAATTCAACAAAATAGCATACATATCAAATTGCATATATATCAACATATGTCTAATTCCATCTATTGAAAAAAATCCGCATTATTAACCGGTACATCTAGTATCTGATGGTGAGTAATGGGGAAAGTATTATCTTACTTAGCTCACATTATTTTTCTAGAAACTTATACAAACAGAACACTCTCGTGTGTTGCATATAAATTAGACTCTTTAGATATCACAGAAGCAAACAACTGAGATGCCTTATTTTTTTATTATGAAGATTCTCTAATATGTACAGGAGTAGAACAGATCTTAGGAAAGGACCAAACTAAACACTGGCAATTAAAGGGAAATTATTCAGTATTTATTCTACCTTTCTGTCCAAAGTGTGATTCAAACTACTGGGGCAGATGAGGAAAACTTCCTCTTTACAGAAGAATCCTACCTCATTCTTCTAACAAAATGACTAACTCAGGCCATGTTCCCCAGATGGACAGCCGATGGGGACTCTGAGGGGCCTAGCTGCTAGCACTGAGCCACCAGAACAGGATGGAGGGACATGCATCTCCTGATGTGCTGCCATGTGGAGCATACACACCACCTATGCAGGGTTCTTGCAGAACAGTAAGTAAAGAGGGAATCCTACAAACCTTTAGAGACAACCTGTAGTTTGTGGGCAGACGGCAATCTGAGACCCAGGCTGGAGAATGCTGGATGCTCTACAGCAGCGGTTGCCAACCTTTTGGACCTCACGGACCACCAGTGGTCCACAGACCATTGGTTGGCAACAACTGCTCTACAGGACGATGTGCACATCTCCATAAGTCAATGGCTTACAGAGGGAAGGGATTGTTCTCCTGTATTAGAGTGCTGAGAACCCCAAAAAACCACATGATGTAGAACACATAACTATAAAGAGATAATACGTCTGAAGCCACTGGGAAAATCCAAGTACAAACTTGGTATCAGATGATCCCATGGAGTAATTGCGCAAGTTTTATATGGGTTGACAGCACTGTAGTTAGGGTAGAGAATGCAGGGGAAATGTACCATGTCTGGGATTTTCTTCAAAGTTATTTCAGCAGAGAAAAGGAAAGAGGAGGAGGTTGAGAGACCAGATGAGGCAAGGCATGGCTTTAAAGGGATAGCTTTTGAACCTGGATGATGGATAAACAGTTATTTATGTCATTCTTTCTATTTGTGCACAGGTTTGAAAAATCTTCTTCATGAACAATTCAAAGGGAGGGAGGTGTCCTGGAGATAGTCCCTCTGAGCCCCCTGTCAAGGGCTGGCTCTACTGGGGGTGCCTCCCAGTGGTGGGTATTCAGAGTGACCCCACTGCACCTAGCGCTGTCCTCCGCACTCCAGAAAGGCAGACTAGGGGAAGGATATATGTCTCAGGAAAAGCTCTAACTTCAGGCTTGCGGTATACTGACTACATTGCTGGGGATGTCACAAATCAGATCTGGCTCTCGGGGAACTGGTAAAATACTTTCCATAGGAAGTAGCAAGAAAAAGCTGCTTTTTTAAATAACAAAAGAAGGTGACTATAGTCAATCCAGACTTATTTTTTAATATCAAGCATAATATCAAAGGACTCTTCCCCAAATCCATCAAGATCGACACATTTTTACTTTAATTTTTAAAAACATAAACTTTCTAAATTAGTACACTGGCAAAAATACATACCTACTTAAGAAAGAATTCATTTGCTGAAGACACAAAACTAGTACCTTTGTTTTCAAATCTTCACTTATCTGAGCAGCAACTTGAAGATTCTGTTCGAACATCTAAAAATTGGAGAACTTATGAATTTTGACTTAAACTCACAACATCACAGATTTCCTGTTATATAAACCCCCACCTGCTAACTGGTAGTTAGGACAATCCAAATTCAGAGGGGGAAAAATGAAAACGTGAAAAATAAAGTTAGTTAAACAATCAACTTTCTCACTGGGTTAAAAAACAACAACAAGTAAGCCATTTCCTAATTACCTGAAAACAGACAGGTCTCCTTGAAGTGGGAAGCTGACAAGGAGATGAAAAGCCCAGAGACACAGTGATATGGGTGCCAGGGGCTGCACTGTAATTAGTGATGTGTATTTCTTACGAAGAATTAGGACATATAATGGAGCTGAGGAGAACCGGATTTGGAAAAACAGCAAGGCCAGCAGGCAGAGCTCACCCCAGGTCCTTGTTGTAAATGAGCTATCATGTCATACTTCCCAAATTAAAGAAAAGGTAAGGACCAATCAGTGGCTAAGTAATGGTATCACCTGAAGAAAAACACCACCAACGCTCACTTCTGCTGGCTAGAGTCCCAGCTCTGTCAGCAACTCACTCGAAGGGGAAAAATTCCTTGGGTCAAAGAAAAAGAGGACACTAGGGGATACCAGCAGGCGACAAGGCATTAAAAAGTAAATGCACTGTAAGACTGCATGATTATCATTAAAATCTAAAGGACTCTTCCCCAAATCCATGAGGTTAGACTCAATTTTGTGGCATTTATGAAGATATATCTTGGCCATTTACAATCAGGAAACTCCAAACAAGCAAACTCAAATCTGAGCATTACACATAAGTAATACAGAAGTCACTTCTAGTTCAAGTAAAAAAAGAGTTAGGAAAACTAAAATGACCCTGGGCAGATCTACTTGGCAGATACAACCCTCTGTTTCTTCAGCTCCAGAAAGAGGACCTAAGGAACTAGGGAGGTTCTTTCTATCTTCACTGTGAAATGATGCACCTTGTGTTCATTTGTAAAACCGCAGACCTTATTAACCAGAAATGAACCTCAGAATTTGAGATGGTACCTGGAAGACGATGGCTGGGAGTGTTGTCTGGTAGTACCCATCTTGGTCAGCTTCAGGCTCAGTCTCTTTTATCCAGTCTTTCTTGTCTGTTTCTAGAGCTTTCCGCAACCAAGCAATGATGTTTGACTAAGGAAGTTGAGCATCAGAGGAAGGGAGAAAAGAACAGGCTCTCTGAGCCGAGGATAAAATGGGGCAGCTGCAGAAACCAAACACAGCACCTTGGGAATTCCTGTTCCCAAACAAGGGAATGACAGAAAAGCCCTAGCTCCACAGTGGTGATGCCCCCACCACCTCCACCAACTTAACCTTTTGGAGGACAGGCTGGGGGTGCAGACATACATGGAAGATGGAAGCAGACTTATCTGTGGAAGACCAGACACCAGCACTGTTACCTCCTGTGCACAGAGCCCTCCACATGTCATAATACTGTCTGGTGGGCAAGTGCACCATCCAAAGATATCAAGGCAGAGCCTCACTCCCTGCTTTTGCTCACTGGAATCAGTTCCATGATCCTCGGAGACCCAATGCAATGTGTGGGGCACTAGGCACAGACCATTCTGGGACAACACAGTGCTCTACTCACAGTGAGAGTTGACATGTACGTGTCCAGCAGCTCAGAGACTACATTTGGAGAAAGCAAAGGCTCCAGAGTGCTAACATCCACTTCTGGGGCCAGCTCCACATTTCCCATCATCTCTGTGCTACAGAAAAACCCAGGAATGAGAAAGATTAAAAACCAGAAAGATAGAAAGTCGCAGGTAAGTGTTACTATTTCTTTTCACATACAAATACCCAACCATCCTTAAGGCAGTGAAGAGGATAGGCGGGAAGAGCGCTGGCCAAGGAGCCCCTGTGCCCACACCACAAGGTACTGGAGGCCCAACTTAGGGAAGAAGCCCCGTGAGGACAAGATCTGTTTGTTCCATCCATGGTGACTCCCATGGAAGACCAGGACAAATAGGGGGTGTCAAAGGACATGTATGTGAAACAGGAGAATAATCTCTAATGCACAGAACACATGACATCCACAGTGAAACTCAATTCAGTAAGAACAACATCACCAAATCCAGTCCATCGTGCTTAAGAAGGCAAGGATGTGGACTAAGTTTCAGAAAAAAGTTTTCCTTAAAAAGTTAATACCTGCCGAGACCGGTTTGGCTCAGTGGATAGAGCATCGGCCTGCGGACTAAAAAGTTCCAGGTTCGATTCTGGTCAGGGGCATGTACCTTGCTTGAGGGCACATCTCCAGTGTGGAGTGTGCAGGAGGCGGCTGACCAATGTCTCTCTCTCATCGATGTTTCTGACTTTCTATCCCTCTCCCTTCCTCTCTGTGAAAAATCAATAAAATATATTTTTTTTTAAAAAAAAAGTTAATACCTGTGTATATGGTTGGGTTCTTAAAAGTCCAAGGTTCAACTGCTCAGAAAATTCCTGTGCCTTATGCTGCATTTACTGTGTATTTAAATGATACTTGTTCACTCTTTATCAGAAACCCAAGTCAACCTTATAATCTTTATAAGTTTATGCCAATGTCAAAAGACTATCTACTTAACCCATGACTTTCATCCCAAGAATCTTAATTAAGCATGAAAATGTTTGCAATATGAAAGCAGTTCAACTCTACCCATAAAGTCCACTATGACAGAATGGGATGACAACAGGAAACTGCCCAAGAGTTCCCAAAAACAGAAAAGTGCTTACCATGTAATGAGTGAAAAACAAAATGAACACACAAAACTGGGCATGTCACACAAACACACACTCCCCAATCAGGTGGCCAGAGCACAGACGAGAGCCCAGATCGATTTGAATCCTGCTCCCCACTTGACTTGCTGGCCATATGAATTGGGCACATTACTCCCTGTGCTCATGTACAAAAGGAAGAAAATCATCACAGTGCCTTCCTCACGGCTAGTACGTGTAGGCCAAGGCTGCATGGAGATGACTGACAGATGGGGCAATCATGGCAGCTGTGGACTCCCGGGCTGTGTGAGGGCAGCACACAGAAGGCAACAAAAGCTGCAGCCACAAGAATAATCATTAAAAAGATATTTCCTCTCTTTATATTTTCCTGTGTTGAAATGTACACATTTTCTACTGTAAGCCATTAAACAAACAAAAAACCTTATTGCTAAAAAAAAAAAAAAAGATTTAATTTGTACATAATAGCAACAAGACTACAAAAACTATTACAATCCAGTACTTATACTGTTTTCTATTCACAAAACCATGCAAGATTTAAATGTGTTTTCCTCTCAGCTAGCTAATCTTGAAGAAATTCAGAATACCCCACCATTGCCTCGTTTTCCAAACCCTACCTTAAGCTAATACATGAATGAAATGGCTCATGTTATTTTTGTGAAGTGACAAAGCCCCAAGGCTGAAATTGAAAAGGAACCACGTGAATCTGAAAGACCTTTTGGACTCAAGTGTCTTCTCACCTGTCAATTGAGGTGAAACCATCTGCTCAGTATCACCTCATGGAGAAAGAAGGGTAGTACATAGTGAACACTCAGTACCACAATAAAGTCCAAGATGAACTGCTCAATATGGACTGGATGTCAAGGGCAGAGGCACCACCCAAACATAAGATGCACACAACCAGTGGCTGGGCCCAATCTCAAGGACAAGCCCCACAGATGGACTAGGAAGAAACCAGAAACTAATACCTGTGGGTGCCAAGCACCTGAGAGGAGCAAAACAATAGTAGCTGTTTAGAGCCAGTCAGTATAGTTTTGTAAAATTCCATATAAAAGAAAACACAAGATGTAAAGTTAATGTTACCTCGTGTAGGTGTTTAAAACCCAAGTCAACAGGCTCACAATCTCATTTGCTTCTAGGTCTTCTGATGCAAGATCCTGCATCCGTACTGTCAAGGCCTGGTGGTACATGCTCAAGAGATTCCTGAAAATCTCATAATGGGGAGGAAAACACTGAACCATCAGGTTTTTTGCAACGATGAGGTCATCTAGGACGTACTTCCTTATGATTTCTAGGTGGCGAACAAGCCACATCTTGTCAGACTCCCTGGTGTCGGCCTGTGTGCCCTCGATTCTGGTAATAACAGTTTTGTCCAAGATTTTAAACATATTCTCCTTCCAATTCTTGGGCCTCCCCGGAGGAACAAAGCTAGTTTGCTTTTTTCGGTCAAGTATGCGCCTGTCAATTTTTTCTTCCCTTTCAATGATCCTGACAACTGACACCAGCAAGGTGGGGTCACGGCGGACGGTGACCAGTGACCTCTGTAGCACCATCCACAGTTGCTTCGCCAGTTCGTCAGAGAGCCCCTGTGTGCTCCCAAAGTAGCTGTGGATGAGAGACATGTCACGAGTATTCCCACTGTCCATACGGTACTGCTCGTACATCAGCCCATCTCGGGAGCACTCCAGGTCCATCAACTTCCGGTGGGCCTGCAGGAGCGCCCCTTGCTCTATGAGGTCCTGGGTTTCTCTCACAATCTCTGGCACTAGGGAAAAAGGCACAAGATGACTACGCATAGAGCAATGGGACCAGGTATATTCAACAGTGCTGCCATCAGACGCAGGCATGAGAACAGGACACATCTCCAAGGTACAGTGTGTCAGGAACAAGGCCTCCTGTGCTTTGGATTCACAGCAGTGGGCAAGTGAAAAGAACTGTTCTAGGATATACTCAGAAGTTGAGCAGTTTGGGGAAAGACTGAAAGAACTTCCAGAGACCAAACATGAGATAAAAGTAGGGAAGTGGTCAGATCATCCCAAGGATTCTTGCTGGAATACTGATGAATCTGACAGAGGCAAAGGGACAAGTGGAGGGACAGGCTCTGGGGAAAGCACACAAGGAGCTCCCATCACAGCACCATATGAGGAACCTGTGCTGAACACAAAGGGAGCCCACCCGGGTGACAGCTAACACTATCCTGAGTAGTGCATGAAACACTCTTCCTACTACTGTGGAGGTGTTGGGAAGATTACTCTGAAAGGGTCATTCCTGCACCTTCCTGCCTCCACACAATCCCCACAGCCTCTACCAAGTCTGGTTCCAACTAAGACTGAGGCTCCAGAGCATGCTCTACCCAAGCCCTCAAGACCCCTAACCTGTATATAATCTTTTTTGCTCCTGGGAACTGCTGCTCTCCTTAATCACCTCTCCTCTGTCCTATTCACAGGGCTGCTTCTCTCACAGATCACAAGCTCCTTTCGAGGGGTTGTTCATTTTTATTCTTCTGCACCCAGAAAAACCCCAGCTGGTCTATTGATTTAACCACCTTGAAGGAACGCAGCTCACACAGAACTGGTTGTTACCCACTTCTGTGCCCCTGTCCTGACAAACAAAGAACTACTAGCTCTTACTTGCTCAGTTGGTCATTTCCATGCATGTTCAAAACAATACACTAACTGTATAAGCAGGAATCACACCTATTGCCAACTCTGAGATAGGTCTACAAAACACACTGCACAGAAGCTGGACTGCCTCTGCATTACCCACAGAGCAAGGGAAACCAAGCAAGAGCCACGGGCATGAGCACTGGTAGCACTCTGCCCTGTGATGCCCTTAGTGCCCGCTGGCACCACTGTCAACCTAGCTACCTGAGAAAATGTTCTTGAGGTTCTCCACAGCAGCAGCGAGCTGGCTGTGCCGCACCACAGCATCCTTCACGTCCTTGAGGCTCTCGATGGTGTTGATGCCCTGTCTCCAGTCCTTGCTGACATCGGCCAGGGACCGCTGGATGTCCTTCACATCGTTCAGTGCATTGTGGAGCTGGCTCAGGCCTGTGCGCACTCCATCTAACTGAGACTGGATAGCTGCCTGGGGGAGACAGTGAGCAGTGAGCAGTGCTGGGCAGCCACAACAAATCTTACCAGGAGGTGTAAGTGCAGAAATGCCATCTCTGTAGCAGGGAACGGTCAACACCCAGAGAAAAGAGAATAAAACTCAACGAGTACCTAATTGATTCCCAATGGAACTTTTTGCTTTTTTTCCTTATTGCTACCTTGGAACAAAGTAACGCCTTTTAAAGCTTTTTGAGAAAACCTCACAACATTCCTAACCCAGCCACACTGCCTGAAGAGAATGGACACCACTGTGGGTGCACCTTAGCTCCTATGGCCACACCTTAAATGGTATCTTTAGAACGGGTGAGGAACATCTACTCCACCAGCAATATGAGGCCCGAAAAATCATTTGGTCTGACCCGCCAAGGCATTAGAGGTGAATTATTAAATGTTTGACCAAATACAGCAGGCTAATTTTTAAGTTGATAATTTTGTATGGCCTGCGAATGATGTTATAAATATCCAAATGGCCCTTAGCAGAAAAAAGGTTCCCACCCCTGCTTTAGAAGGACCTCTTCCATTTCTCAAGTGCCTCTTTTTTTTTTTCTAACAAACAGGCCTTATCTAGGTACACTCAGAAAACTGTCAGGATTTGCTCATCAGCTTTAGTAATGAGGGGTCTCCTGCCATTCAGCCCAAATCAGTCTCTGCTCAAAAACAGCCAGCCCTACTACACAGAACTGGTACACGTAAGATTTGGACTCACTCTTTGGGCCACAGGAATGCCACCTAGTAAATTGTACAGTCAGAAGGAGAAGGCATGACCAAGCAGCAGCAGGTGGACAGGAAGGGAAGGGAAAGAGCCGGCAGCACAAAAGAGGCCAGGAATACCTTTAACCCAGGAGTCTTAAATTGCATTTAGAAATAATTAACAATGATTGTAACAGACCAGGCAAGGTTTCTAAATCACTATTGATAATTCTTACTTAATTCCACGAGTTTTCAGAACAGATTAAAATTCTGACTAAAAATGCAGCAGGTCTACATTCATTTTAAAATTAATATGAAACTGCTGTTTCAAATCCATTCATGGGTTTTGGGATGCCCCGGGGTACAAACAAATGGCCTCATCCTGTCTCATCAAGGCTGCCAGTACCTTATCTGGCTGCTAGTATTTTCTAATGGAGAGCTGACCTTGCCATATCAGTGTGAGAATTAACTCTCATCAAAGACAAATCCTCAAACTGTTCTACTGCCTTGTCAACCATGGCAGCCCAGGATCTTAACATTTTTATAACTATACTGAGTGTGCATATGAATTAAGGTAAAAGCCAATCCAAATCATAAAATATCTTGAAAATAATGATTTTCAATCTTGCCCCACTCCCACACACTCTTAATGTGTCTAACTCTCCTCCTCCCTTCTACCCCAGGGCCAGCATATACCTGGCACACAGTCAGCCTGCTATATATATATCATGTGCTTAAATTATCTAAATAAAATATTCTCACTAAGCACTCTGTACAAGAGCTGTTTAGAAAAAAAGAATAACTGTTAAAGGTTGTTACCCTGGTGTTTTCAATATTCCCCAAATCTTTTTTTAAAATATATTTTTACTGACTTCAGAACGGAAGGGGAGACAGACAGAAACATCAATGACAAGAAAGAATCACTGATCAACTGCCATCCAGTCTGGGGATTGAACCTGTAACCGGGCATGCATCCTGAAAGGAATTGAACTGTGACCTCTTGGTTTATAGGTCAATGCTCAACTACTGAGCAGCACTAGCTAGGCTCTGGCTTCTCTTCAGATTGCATAACTATTCCCACAATCTTGTTTATAAATCTACTGATTGGTAATACACTGTTGGAAGGAATGTGCTAAGTAAAGGTGATGTTCCACTCTGTCTCTTCCCAGATCATCACCAAGTCTAGTTTAGGAAAATTACAATAACGAAGCTAAGCAAGAACCTAAGACTCGGGTTAAATAATGCTGTCCTGCCCCAGGGAGGGGGGAGGGGGGCAGCAGGTGCCTGTGGCCTCTCTGGCCTCGTACCTTCAATCTGGCCTCCACGGAGGCCTTTTTCCGGGCCTCTCTTCTGCGATACTGCTCCACTTTGTCCAGCTGGTCCGGGCGCTGAAGCATCCCAGCAACCCTTTGGACCGCTGTTGCAACAGCCTCCTGGTCTGTCTCCTTCATGATTAAAAAGCAGGTGGATTCTCCAGACCCGTCATACTAGAGTTATGGACCCTGTGTGCATGGGAGAGAAGGAACAAGAGGGTAAGATGTGTTAGATGGGTAGAAATGTTAGGTACAACTGTCCTCCAACAGGCAGTTGTTCATAGTGGAGCTGTAAGAAGAGCATTTGATTAATCCAGTAAGCCTGAAGGAACAACTGAAGCTAGGATTATCAGCTCCTTAATAAGAAATACAAACCTTCAGAACTCAAATATGGAGAAAGTTCTGCCTTGAAGGGGGGCTGAGGCATCTACAGGTATGAGATATGGACAATATCTCTATGTGGACTCCCGGCCACTCAGCGTATGAGATGTCAGCCTCCAAGGCATTATTCTTACCCAGACCGGACCAATTTCTCGTTTCCCGAGCATTCACACCACTGCTTGGCCATGCCAGTGGGGCAGAACGTCTTAGCGAGGAGGTGGAGGCACAGGGACAGCACACCTCGCCACCCGGCCAAAGTCCCGGCACGCACCCTACGATTCCCCTTAAAAACCACTAGTGTCTAGAGCAGTGGTCGGCAAACTGCGGCCCTGTTGCCTAATGGGTTTTCCCGCCAATGGTCTATAGCATCCAGATTTCTGCTTTCTGCTATTTAACGGAGCCTATGCTTTCTGCTATTTAACGGAGCCGAGTAAACAACAGTCAAAAGGCACAAGGCTCCGGTGCACTGTACAGAACAAATGCTCTGAAACTGAGCAAACCTGCCTTCAACCCAGCTCTACCGACGTCCTGGTCCTGCAGCCAAAAGGGAGCCCGGTGAGAGTGGCAAACGAGGACAAGCATCCGTCCCCCTCAACTTCAGCCTTTGAACGTCCATTTCCACGCACGTGTGCTGCCCACAGCTTCTCAAGAATATGAGTAAGCCCCCCCCCTCTCCTTAAAGATTCCCATGTCCCCATTCCCATGTGCTTCCGCAACAACACCGAAACCCACGAGGATATCCTAAGGGCCGGGTGTCAAACAATTCCTCCGTCTGTACACGACACGCTCTCTCGGTGCTCTTTCAAAAGGGGGACTATATGGCAACCACTGTCTTTTTTTTATTTTTCTGATTATGAAGCTGTGGACACCAACGCAGAAAATCTGAAGAGGCAACCCGCCTAAACCCGCATCCACCGGCGGGCACTCCTCTCACTCAGGGCTCCGTTTCTCCTGCGCATTCCCAAGTCGCGCCCACCTGCTTACATAAAAAAACCCTGCACTTGCTTTCGACTCTCGTTCCGCTTGGCCATGTTTGCAGCATTTCTGGCGACCTGAGCACCGCCGGCCCGGCGTGCACCCAGGGCCGGAGAGGCGCACCAGGAAGGGCCTCCGGGCTGGGCCTCCGCCGCTCCCTCCGCCGCTCCAGGCGGGGGCAGCCGGGCGCCCTGGGGACCTGGCCGCCACCGGCTCCGGCGGACACCCCGGGCGAGGGCCCACACCGCGGCCGCACGCGAGGGGGCGACGCCTGACGGCGGCCCGGACCTCCTCGGGGCAACGGGGCGACGGCGGCGGCGGCGGCGGCGGCTCGGGCTGCACCGCCCGCCCCCGGGGCCGCCCCAGCCCGGGGAGGGACAACGACGGAGACAGGTGACCCCCGCCCTGAACCGGCGACAACCGCCCGGGAGTCCGTGTCCGCCCCCGCCCGCAACCCCCTCACCGTCTGCGCTGCCGCCGCCCGACCGGAACTGAGCGAGCCGCGGACACTTCCGCTTCCGGTACTTGGACCGGAAGAACGGGATTGGGGGCGTCCTTGCCCGTGGGGAGCGCCCACGCGCGGTAGCAGCCGGGACCTACGCGGCCGCTCCCTGGGGCCGTTCCCGGTCCGTGCACCGGCCGCCCCTTCCCCCGGGCCGCGGCCTCAGGGCTCCCCCGCACCCGCGCTGTCGCCCGCACGTCCTCGGCAGCCCTCGCCGACTTCCGGGTGCGGGACAGCCAGGCCCCACCTCGCTTGGGGTCTCCCTGTTTACCTGCTACACCTGGTTGCCTAGCACCTGGGCAGGTGGCGGATGTTCAATAAATAAGCCTCAGGTCCTAGTGCAGCGGTTCTCAACCTGTGGGTTGCGACCCCTTTGGGGGTCGATCGACCCTTTCACAGGGGTCGCCTAAGACTTGGAAAACACCTGTTTCCCATGGTCTTAGGAACCAACACACCGCTCCTCGGGGTAGCAAAGTGTAGCAATGTAGTTTACCGTTGTCATATTAAGACTGTTACCCATGCTACACCACCATTCAAGACAAAAATTTCATTTATTTGTAATTAGAAATAAATATTTCACAATGTACAAGTACATATTGTTTTTGTGATTAATCACTATGCTTTAATGATGTTCAATTTGTAACAACGAAAATAACATCCTGCCTATCAGACATTTACATTACAATTTATAGCAGTAGCAAAATTACAGCTATGAAGTAGCAATGAAAATAATTTTATGGTTGGGGGTCACCACAACATGAAGAATTCATTCTATTAAAGGGTTGCGGCCTTAGGAAGGTTGAGAACCACTGTTCTAGTGTGTGTCTGGCCCATCTCGCCCCGTCCCACCCCGCTGGGCACCTAAGTGAGCTGTGGTCCTGACGTGAACTCAGTGTTAGGTTTGATGGAGCAATTGAATGAATACCCCTCCCCTTGGGAACTGGCTTTTCAGGCCATTTCACTATGGACATTCCCTTTGCTGAGACCCCATTTCACGTGCTGCGACCACATTCCATGATCTCCCCTCTGGGTATGCACAAAGAATTCTCCGCCCAGAAAAAGCCTGCCAACAGTCCTTTAATAGCCCATGGCTCCCATCACTGGGTGCTGGAGCCATCCAGGCTCAGCCATCCCCTGTGGGGACGATGGAATAAATTCATAGTCCCTCACCATTCTGGCCTCCTGAGTTCCTCCTTCCCCGAGGAATCACTAAGCCCCTCAGGGAGCATAAATGATCAGAAGTCTATGTGGGAGCAGCCCCCCTGGGACTGGTGGTCACAAAATGGATCAATGCGAGGTCACCAGCTGAGCTGGCAGGGGGGCGAGGCGGGGATAGGTTGGGAGAGGTAGTGCAGGAGGTGAGCTGGAAAGGAAGCTGGAGGAAGATAGTCCCTGTGTTACTCCCAAGTAATATTTATATATATAAAAAGCTAATATGCTAAGTGTCCCACCATCCAACTAGTCACTATGATGTGCACTGATCACCAGGGGTCAGATGCTCAACAGAGGAGCAGAGGGAGCCCAATTTCTCACTGGGCCGCATGATTCCACCTTTGGCCATGGGTTATGTTGTTGCTGGGGCACTGTCAGCCCTGAATCTGGTTTACTGCACACTTGCGTTTGCATTCCATACCCTGTATGATGGCAACTTTGCAGAGTACGCACTTGCACTGTGACCCCTCAGGGGATGTCGGAAAGCTGGTTTCAGCCTGATCCCCGCAGGCCAGGCAGAGGGACCCCACCTGCAGGAGGGACCCGGCTCGCGGTAGAGGGACCACAGAAGGTTGGTTCCACAGTGTGCCTGGCCCATCTCGCCCAGTCCCGCCCCTCTGGCCACTTTCTAATTAATTTCCTTTCAATGTGCAGGAATCTATGCACCAGGTCACTAGTGTACTAATAAAGTTTCAGGTCTTGTCTGTTGTGATGAGAAACGCTATTTGCCTTAACTCAAACTGAAAAGGAAACCTTTCACTGTTACCAACTACTAGACTACCCCTGGCACCTTCTGAAGTCAGCTGAGATAATACAAATAGGGCAGAGTCCTGAACAGGTGGGGATTGAATCTGGAGGGGAGGAAGGGTGAGGGCAGCAGCACAGGAGATGGGTGCCTGCACACACACAGGAGCACACACATGCACGCACATGTGAGCCCACAGCACACATCTAGGTGCACAGAGGGGGCAGGAAGATGGAGATGTATGAGCTCCCCACCATTGCCAGGGCAGCACAAGTCACAGCTGAGGAGGGGCAGTACCTCATTATTCCCATGGCTGATCCCTTTATTATTTAATCTGTACCTAGCAATTGTGAAAATACAACACTAAGTTGAGCAGTGAAGAATGTAAATAAAAAAATTAAAATTACATTTGAAGTTATAATTGTAAAGGCATTTTGAAACTAATGAAGAAAAATATGCCAAAATGGTCAAAGCTTTTAGGACTATCACTTTAAAACATAGCAACATTGAACAATAATGGGAAATGGAGACTCATGCTATCAGTGTCTGTGTTTGGATGTAGGGTTCCCCAGGATGATTAAAAATGTGATGCTTTATCTGGCTTCCAGAACTCTGAAAGAATAAATCCCTGTCATTTTTTTAAAAAGGAGGGGGGGGTCATTTGTTAAATCACTATTTTTTCATCCTTAAAAACTAAAAGAACAAAACATTGATTAAAAATCTTTTTCTGACTTCTGTTTTTTTTGGAAAGTAAAATAAGTGAAATGCCCCTATAAAGCACTGAATAAACACAGCAATCACCCTTTGCCTTGATTGGTTTTACTCGGTGGTTAAAGCATCGGCCTGTGGACCAAAAAGTTTGGGTTTCATTCCTGATCAAGGGCATGCACACCCAACCCAACTGGAGTTGGAGCATGTGCAGGAGGCAATCGACCAATGTCTCTGTCACAGTGATGTTTCTCTCTCTCCCAACTCCCTCCCTTCCACTCTCTAAAAAAATCAATGTGGGGAGGGAGGGAGGAATATCCTCAGGTGAGGATTAACCCAAATCAGTAAGTTTTATATGTACCTTTTAAATGCACAGACTTCACAACCAAGCGTAAGAAATGACCACGGTGGCAAAGCAAAGAGGGAGGGGAGAATGAGGTGAGCAAAAACTGCCCCTGGAGCAGGGGTGGGGGTGGTCCTGATGCCCAGCGTGGTGCTTTCACACCCACACAGGGCCAGCAGGTGGACTCGGAGACTCCTCCATGAGAACAGGATACTCAAAGGGTGCATCAGTGCAAGAGTGGACAGGGGAAAGAACAATCCCCAAAGCAGTTTCTTCAGTCCCAAGGAGCACACTGGAGAGTCTGGAATTAACCCCCACGCCCACCTGTCCCCACAGGAGCGGGGTAGTCATGTGACAGAGTGAAAGTGAATAACTTCTATCTCAGGTCCCAACACAGGTGAGTGTGAAGAACATGAGCAATTCAGGGATGGGGGACAGGGACACAGGGAGGACAGACGACTACTACAGAGGGTCTGGCCCAGCAAATGGGGGCTGGCCAGCCTGTTCTCCCTTGGGAAGGACTGTCTCAGAATGTGCATCCACCAACACACACTTTAAAGGAAATAAAATGACTTCCTTTGAAAAATCAAGTAGATGTTTCCATTTATGCTAAACCCATATTACTGTGATTTATTGAACATCAATATTGCAAATGTAATGAAACCACAGTCTCAGAAATACATTTGAAAGCTCTAAAGGCACCAAGAAAAGTACAAAAAGTTACATTATAGTCTTCCATTTGTAAAATTAAACAAATCAGTCTAGATATTGAAAACTTTTTTCTTCCAGTAGAAACTGCAAAAATATAAAATAGAATTTGTGTTTATCTCCCTCCCAACCACCCATCCCCCTGCCTTCCATTTGATTGTCACCTGTTTCAGTGACACAGTCCAAGCTTCGGACAGCAGAAGATCGCATGTACTCAGCACTGCCAGTGACATCGCAGAGCAGGAATGCCAGGCTGCACCTTCGGCCCCATCGTCTTCCCCACACAGTTTTCAGGACAGACGAGCATGTAAAATAACAGAAGTGCCAACTCGGGGAAGTTTTGCTGCTGCTGACTCAGCAGAGGAAGGGCCCTGGGTCCAAGCATAATGGAGGTCTCAGGACAGAACACTTCAGAGTTGAGGTCCGGATGAGGAATTCTACATCAACAAGCATGACCTGTCCACCCAGCGGCGACCAATTAGATGCAGGGGGTCCAAGAGAATGTAGACAGACGGGTTCATCTGCATGTTAGGGGTGAAGTGGGGCAGCACGGGCACTAATGTTGGCAGGATGGGGCAGCCCAGGCACCTCGCAGGCAGGGACCACGGAGTGTGTTTGGAAAGGCTTCTCCTCACGTGAGGTTCATGCCTACAGCTCTCCTTTGGTTTCGCTGGGATCTGGCCACAATGTGCAAAAAATGCCATGTCTGCGAATTCCATCTCTTCAGTCCCATGTTCCCCCAGTTATACATTTCATCTGTCTGCTGTACTCTGGGATGGGCAGTGGCCTGCTTCCCCTCAGTTGAATGAAATGAGAGAGGCTGAGGGAGCGCCTTCCCAGGCAGGAGCACAAAGAGTGGACAGCTCCTTCTGAGAGACGGGGACTGGGGGAGGAGCGGGCACTCAGTTTGAATAGAAAGAAGCAGAAACATTCTGAAACTCCACTGCTTGTCTTTGGGATTAAATCCATAGCTACCCAGAGAGCAGAGGTGTGCTCTGCCCAGTGTGAGAACTGGGCAGATGGGACACTGGCCCAACATGGGGCGAGAAGGGAAGTAGGTGGTCCTCAGAGTGGCTGGTCCTCAGGGTGGCATTTACCAAGCAGTTTCAGCATTAACCCAGAAACTGACACCTCAGAGCCACCCATGACAGGAACACCTGCACTGAGAGCAGAATTTCCAGATGGAACAGCAAGTCCTCACCGGGGCTCTGGCCACTTCCTGAGACACCCAGCTGCAGGAACTTTAGAGAGGGGTGTCCTTGTCCTGTACAGGCAGGGCCACAGGCAGACCCCAGGTCCAGGACCTCCCTGCTCTGGCCTCCTCCTGCCGGTGGGTTTTCAGACCCCGATGAGATGCCCTGGGGTTCCCCTGGAACTTTGCCATCAGCCACAAGCCGTCTCTGGATGGGGATTGAGGGTCGCGTTCACTTTTTGATTTATGCTTTGTATCCAAATTTCCTGCAATCAGAATGTATTACCCTTCCAATTAAAAAAAAAAAAACCTGCCTGGCTTTTCTCTAATTCTTCCTGGGATGGGGATTGAAGTCCTGATCTAAAAAACTGTGGACAGTCAGCAAGACAGCGGGACAATGCGATCTCCAGTTTCTTTTCTCTGTGTTTTCGACGTCTCTCTACCTCCAAACCCAGACTCTGAGAACTCTAGATTATATGCTGCACCAAGAGACAGGTGAGCATAAACCATCTTCAGAGGCCTATTCAAAGACCCAGAGAGACTTCTAGAAGGAATTGGGCATGACCCCATGAATCTCTGCTCCAGTTTGGCCTCCAACTCCACTGCAGGTCCCAGCGCACATGCTGTAGGGCCTGATGCTTCCAGTGTCTCCTGCCTGGCACTTCCCAGATTCCTTCCGTGAATGGGGCACGGTCCCACCTGCAGCTGAGTGAGTTCCAGCCGAAGGGCCTGTCTGGCCGCGGAATCCCCAGGGCACGACGGCTGCTCTCTGAATGGGACCCGGAGCTGGAGGCAGGTGTGGGGCCGCAGGGAACGTCTCCTTGACAGCGGTCAGGCCCTGTGGACTGCCAGTCAGCCTGGAGCTTGCTGCCACCTCCCAAGCTGGAAGTAAGCCCCACCTGGCCCACAAGCCTCACTGTGGCCGCTTCCTGAAAAACCTAGCCCCTTGGAGAGAAATACTGTCAGACTTGAACAGACTTAAGACCACTTTGCATTTAAGACTTTGGTGATATTTTACAAAACACAGAATACACTCTTGCACCTGCCACCAGATGACAGAGGACTGAGCCTGAGCCACGTGCCGAGCGCCCCTGAAGAGAGGCTCTGGCCTGCCCCTGCCATCCCTGCTGACAGCACATCGGAAGGGAGCAGATGCGCTTAACAAACGGCCGGCTTATGGCAGAAAGGAGCACTCGGAGGCTTTGGGCGGCACCAGTGTCGCCAAGGCACTTTTGGGGAGCATCCTGGGTGCCCCACCCTGGCTGTGAGCGGCCCACGGGGGTGAGTCCAAGGGCTCAAGTTTGATCATGGGTGTGGTCCCGGGAGCTCTGCAGTCACAGCCCAGAGTGGGGGGCCGGGGCCCCCGCACACATAAGCAGGGGGGAGGCTCTGGCTCAGGAGGGCCGTGCCCACGCTCCAGGCAGACGAAGTGTGCAGGGTGGAAGGGGGCCAGCTCCCTGCCAGGCCTAGGGGGAGCCCCCAGCACGCCATGCCCCAGGTGCGGGGAGTACAGGTGGTGCTTGGAGTCTGGCTCTGTTTTCAGGTGCATCCTGGTAGGGAAAGTGACCAGCTGTCTCTTAGCCACGTCACTGGCTCCCAGCCACACCTGGCTTGGGGACACAGAATAGCCATCTGCGGCATCCTCGGACCCAGAGTCGCTTTCCATCTTGATGGGCACATTAAGTGACACCATGGGGTTGCACGGGGCCTCTGGGGGCATGGGCACACCTGGCAACTTGATGTCCTGGGTGGCATAGCCGCCCACTGCGAGGCACTGCACTCCAGGCGGAGGGACCTGGCTCTCCAGGCTCCCCAGGGGGAAGGGGCCGCTGGCAGGAGAGTGGACCGGGCCCTGCTCGCCCTCCTGCAAGGCTCTGCTCTGCTGGCTGGCATAGGCACTGGGGGCCTGGTGAGCGCCAGGGGAATTCCGGAAGGCAGGGATGGTGGTCGGGGTGCTGGGGTAGGGCACGCAGGAGCCCCGGGAGGTGGCATGCACAGGGAACGGGTCACTCCTGCTGGGCTCCAGCTTTGGCTTGGGGCCGTCCTGACCGTGTTTGCCTGCCATCCAGCTCAGTTGCCTCGTGGGTCCTGGCGTCTCGAAGCAGCAGTCGTAAGCGTGTGCTTCCTTCCTCCTCCTTACCCCGGAGCCGCTGGGCACCCTCCCGTGCTCCTCTCCTCCCCAGTCCCTGTGGAGAGATGGCTCGTCAGGGCAGAGGAGAGAGGGGAGGGCTCTAAATTAGGGTGGCACTGACTGACTGTGAGGGCCACTCTGTGCCCGCCCTACCCTGCAGCTCTCAACCCTGCAGCCCATGAGCCAGTGTCAGCAACCTCCCTTCCTGTGCAAGACCCTCCCACTGCCTCTGGGTGCCAGGGGGTGGGGGTGGGGGTGGACTCTGAGGCCAGGGTGGAATGGGGTGAGATGGGGTAGGGGTGCAAGGAGCAGTATCTTCATGAGGCACAAGGCACCTGTGAAGGGTCAGCCACACAAGTAGCTACTAACGCTGGGAGGGGGTCCTGGGTGGTTTCTGGGTGCCAGGGCCTGTCATGTACATTGCATGAGGTGGCATCACCTGTGGTGACAGGAGGTGGTGCCTGGGAGAGCGAGATGGTCCTGTGACTACACAGTAGGCCAGGCCTCCAAGAGGAGAGCCGTGTCAGGGGAGGGGTGGGGCCTGGGGGCTGCAGAGGGTTTCCATGCAAAGGGGAGGGCAAAGGACGAGGCAGCCACCCAGGGTCCAGGCTACAGGCGAGGCGAGTCCAAAGGTCCTACAGTGCCCACGGAAGTCCGGTCCCCGTCTCCAGCCAGCCCCCGCATGTGTAATGAGGGACTTAGAGCATGCCTGGGTGTGTTCCTGTGCATCTGCATGTTCCACTAAGAGCAAGGTGAGCTGTCACAGTCAAGGCCACCAGTCGCTCTTTCCTTTCTAGATACCCGGCTGTGACTTCGAGGTGCTTGGCTGGACAGAGGCACCACTTACCCAGTGGCCCCCTCGGGGTAAAAGACGAGGTCGGGGCCACCCCGCAGGCACAGGCACGTGGCCCTGGCGGGAACCCGGGCCCAGCGGCAGGCGTCCATCTGTGCCCTGAACACAGAAATGCCATTTTCTCCACTGTTCCTTCCTGTCAGGAGGCAGACAAGGGAAAGGCGTCGTGGGTGCCGTGAATAGCACCTGGGCCCGAAGAGCAGCTTTGCTCTCTGTGGCCACGGCTCCTGGAGCCCCTCAGAGCTGTGCAGACCCGCGCCCACGGGAACTGGCCGTCACCCAGCCTCTCTCGCTCCAAACGGCACTTCCATGAAGCATGCCATGGTTCCTGGGAGTGGGGAGAGCCCTCCCAGGGACACTGACACAGTTTACCCATTTAAGAAGAATGACAGTGTCCCAGCCATCATGGCTCAGTGGTTGAGCATCGACCTATGAACCAGGAAGTCACAGTGCAATTCCTGGTCAGGGCACATGCCCAGGTTGTGGGCTCGATCCCCAGCGTGGGGCCTGCAGGAGGCAGCCGATCAGTGGTTCTCTCTCATCATTGATGTTTCTATCTTGCTCTCTCACTCACCCTTCTTTTCTGAAATCAATAAAAAAATAATAAAAAGGATAACATAGTGAACTTTTAAAAGTACCTGCTAAGTAATTGGGTTTTCCGTGCAATTCTGATACACACAGACTTCTGGTGGCTTTTGCTCTGCAGAGAACAGATAATAGCAAATAATATACAGATGACATGTGCTGATGGTGGAAGTTAACAACACGACAGGCATTACAGTTATGGCTAGGAGGGGAGATACAACAGTGACTCATACTTTTTAACTTGGTATAGATTGTAAAGTCTTTTCTCAGCTAGAGATTGGCTAAATATTCCAATTTGTATCACTTTTTAGGCCAATAGAGGCCTAATGTATTTGCTTCAGAAAGTAGACCAGACCTGCACACTAGATGATTTTTCAGTGCCTTTATTATATTCTGGATGGCCAGAATGAAAATACAGTAAATTCTTGTCATTTACACTAGTTATGCTCTATACCAGAGGTGGGGAACCTTTCTCTGCCAAGGACCATTTGGATATTTATAACATCATTCCCTGGCCATACAAAATTATTAACTTAAAAATTAGCCTGCTGTATTTGGTCAAACATTTAATTAACTCACCCCTAATGCCTTGGCAGGACCAGACCAAATGATTTTTCAGACTTATACAGCCTGTGGACCGGACATTCCCCACACCCTGCTCTACACACTCATCATGAATGACTAAATTAGTGAATACTGAGCCATCATCCCTGAGCATGCGCACACACATGCACACACACATGCACAAGCACACCCATATACATGCCTGTCACAGAACTTAGGCAGAATCTTAAGCCTAAGGAAATGCATTCTGCTAGATTCTTTTTTAAAATTAATTTTCAAGAAAAAAATACAGGTCCCCGATGGGTGTAGCTCGCTGGATGAGCATTGACTTATGTATCAGGAGAGCACAGTTTGATTCCCAGTCCATGCACATGCCTAGGTTTTGGGCTCAACCCTTAATGGGAGGTGTGCAAGAGGCAACCCATCAATGATTCTCTTTCATCATTGATGTTGCTGTCTCTCTTTCCCTTTCCCTTCATCTCTGAAATAAATAAAAAAATATTTTTAAATAAAGAAAAATATAGGCTCAGAAGTGTTATGTGACTTGCCTGAGGCCATCCCTCTAGCAAGGGCAGGAGTGGGATTCAAATCCAGCCCACCTGGCTGGCCCAGAGCCAGAGCTTCATGCCCTGCTATCCCCTCCCCCTCCTACCCCCGTCTCCATCCCCTGGTCCTCTGTAGCAGAACAGAGACAGGAGAACAGGGGTGAGAGGCAGAGGCTAAGAACAGAGATAAGAGAACAGAGACAAGAGAAGGGAGAGGAAAGAGCAGAGGAAGAGGTGAAATGTCTCTCTCAGTTGGAACATGTTCATTGGACGACTCAAATATCTGTCACTCTGGGCATGACTATGAATGACTGCAAAGGCCCTTGGGTATCGGTTTTGGAGCACAAATATGTTGATGGATTTACATATACAGAATCCATGTACAATCAGGCATGAAGGTGTGTCACAAACCCGTCAGGAAAGTTGTGAACAATTTGAATAGCATCTTCAGAAACCACAAACCACATCCAGAACAGCCCTCAGGGCCTCCAATTCTCTGAGTTTGCATCTTCCACTGTCTCTGAGCTCAGAGGAAAGCGAGCATGACGCCTGAACTAACCCTTGGTTTAAGAATTCCATTCAGAACAGCTGGAAATTCCCAAACCAGGAATCTCGAGGCAGTTGTTCTCTCCTTTCTTAGAATGTTGAACAGAATCAACATTCTCTGAGGGCTTTTGCCTTTCCCTATTCTGAGTTTTAAGGATATCCTGTACAATATGATATTTTATATCAGTGGTTCTCAACCTTCCTAAGGCCGCGACCCTTGCATACAGTTCCTCATGTGATGGTGACCCCCAACCATGAAATTTTGCTACTGTTATGCATCGTGATGTAAATATCTGCATTTTCTGATGGTCTTAGGCGACCCCTGTGAAAGGGTCGTTCGACCCCAAAGGGGTCGCGACCCACGGGTTGAGAACCACTGCTTTATATTGAGTCAACTGGAATTAGGTGTGCAACCTCATGCATTCACAGCACTTGTGCAGCCAGCCTGCACTTCCCCACATGGACGCCAGGGGGAGGCAGAAGCCCACCTTGCCCACAGACCTCTAAGGGAATGGGAAGGGTAGAATTCTCCTCTCCTTGTTGGTAGGGCTGGAAAAACATATACAGAAAAGAGAAAAGTCACTGTATAGTTTCAATTATAATTACCAGACCACAACAGCTTACAAACCCAGAGAACTCGAAGACAGTAAATGAAGATGGAAAATAATTCAGAGTATGAGGGTGTTTGTCCAGGTGGTAAGAAAGCTGATGTGGACAGACGTATCCCCCTCCAGCCCATTAAGTCCTTTGCAATGGGCTCTGCACAGTAGGTTGGTCTTTGGACAATAACCTTTGCCCTTCAGCACACCTTCCCGATTTAGCTTGCTTCGTCACTTACACTTATAGCTGTTTTCATTGACTATTCTGTTTTTTCTCTCTCATGTGTCATGACATATTACATCTTTAAGAGTAAAGACATATATATTTCACTTAAAACCACTCCTCAAAACTACTGTCTTAGCATGGTGGCGCGTGTCAGGGACCTGGAGGGCAGACCCAGGCCCACGGCTGTGTTTCTGGAAGCCACCTTCCATGCAGCCGTGTGAGACCAGCAGCAGCAAGGTGGGGGGTCCTGCCGTGAAGGCAGTGGCTTCAACTACAGCCCTGAGGCAGACCACACCACAGCGCGTGGACATGGGAAAGCAGTCAGATTTTCTAATCATCGTGCTTGTGGGGATGTCCAGCCCACAGACCCTAGGAGGCCAGCGAGATCATTCGGTCTGGCCCTGTCCAGGCATTTAGATGAGTTAATTAAATATTTGACCAAATATAGCCGTTGATTTTTAAGTTGATAATTTTGTATGGCCTAAGAACGATGTTATACATATCTAAATGGACGTTGGCAGAAAAAAGACCCCCACCCCTATTCTAAATGGTCATGGAAGACATCGAGGTGAATCGTGGGTGCTGATGAGGAGTGGACGCTCACTCCTGGCCCTCTAATGGGACAGCTATGCAGGTGGCCGCTGGGGCTTGACTGGAACTGGAGGATTTAGGGACAAACGATGAGGGCAGTGTTTGCTGCCACGGTTCACAAAAGCATTTCTGTTTTGCTAATGGTTGTTCCCATAATGTGGTAGCTTAAGAAAACACCACATTTCTCTCTCTTCCTCGCTTTTCGAAGATAAAGAAAAACGTAGAAAGTGAGCACCAGGACAGTGAGCATGGCTGCCGAGGGGCTTACTTACTTCACATCCATTGCGGTCGAGCCGTCTGCCCTGTGCTTCGCCCGCAGAAACGCACCCTTCATTTTCATCTCAGCCACCGAAGGCAGGAGCACGGGCACCACGATGCAGAACAGCGAGAGCCGAGGGGACAGGGCTGTTCCTGACGGCGCCTTCCTCTTCTGGCCAAACAGGAATTTGAGTTTTCCTTGAAACTGCATCGTCTGATGTTTTAAGGACAGACACATGTTCACAGAGCCATTAGAGACATGGTCAAAGGAGGTGAGAATGACGTTCACAGGGATCGGAACACAGACAAGAGCCTTTATCCTCAGTCCCTGAGGAGGCATGCACCAGCATTTCTCCATGCTTGGCCTCCATGGGACAGGAACTGCCCCACGGCCTCTGAGTGATTCCCAGGTGCTCTGGAGTCTCTGTAATATCCTTTGACTGACAAGCACGTGCTCATGTGTACACTCATGGGTGTGTGGATGTGTGAGCCAACCTTCACGTGTGAGCCAACCTTCACATGTGAGCGTGCAGGACACAGGGACCTGAGGGGAGGGTCTCCCAGATGCAGCAGCAGCTCTGCTTCCTCAGTGGTCAGGATGGAGCTGAGAAGGAGGGGTATGGGGAGAGGGGAGCCAGAAACTGGGGAAACACCCCAGGAAGGACATGTGTAGGGGCCGTGGCATCTGAAGAAGCAGGTAAATGCAAAGGAGGAACATTTGTTTCATTCTCTACTGTTCTGAAGTGACTGAATTTGTATTATGCACAAATAATGTTTTTAGTAAGACAATTGTTGGAGGAGAAACCATGATGGCGGCATAGGTGAACACCTAAACTGCTGCCTTGCACAACAATTTCAAAACTACAGCTAAAAGACAGAATGGACATCATACAGAACCACAGGAAAGTTGGCTGAGTGGAAATTCTACAACTAGAAGGAAAGAGAGGGGCACACGGAGACTCAGAGGAGCTGCAAAAAGCTGAGATACAGAGATACACATGCAGAAGAGGACGGGCAGCTGAGTGCCTGGCTAGCTTTCTCTAGCGGGAGGGAGATGGAATCTCCCAACTTCGCTGAACTCCAGTTCCAACTGCACTAAACCCCAGTTTCGGGCAAGACTCGGGGGACCCAAACTCATACGGGGAGAGTCTAGATTGTTGGAAAAAGAGAGGAGTGCACAGAAACTCAGGGGAGCTGCAAAAGGCAGCGGTCTGGAGACGCACACACGAGTGCATGCAGAGAAGATTGAAGTGATTACTGAGGGATACTCAGACTCAGGGGCCTCAGAGGGCAGGGATGATGGGAAGCCAAAACTATCTGTTCAGGCCTGAGACTCTGCCCCATCCAAGCCGAGAAAAGACGCTTTTCTCATAAGGCTGTCTCCAGCACAGAAGTTCTCCTGACACAGCTGATCCTCACAGCCAATTGGCCTGGAGGTTAATTCCCCCCAGTGATACCAACAACAATCAAGACTTAACTACAATAAGGCTATACACACAGTCCACAAAGGAGTGCACCAAGAGTGTCCACCTCAGATAAGTGGGGAGGCTGAGCCACTGGGCCATATCGGACACCTAGCACACAAAGATACTCAACCAACTTAGGGAAGCAGCGAAATGCAGAGACAAAGAAACAGATCACAAATGAAAGAAATAGAGGGGAAAAAAACAACTGGATATAGAGTTCAAAACCAGTTATAAGGTTTTTCAAGAATTTCCTAGAAAAGATCAATAAATTGAGCGTGACCCTCAAGGATATGAAAAAGGACCAAGTAGAAATTAAATAAACACTGACTGAAATAAAAAATATTATACGAGACCTAACAGCAGACTAGAAGAACACAAGAATCAAATCAAAGATTTAAAATACAAAGAAGCAAAAAACACTCAACCGAAAAGCAAAAAGAAAAAAGAATCCAAAAATTTGAAGATAGTGTAAGGAGTCACTGGGACAACTTCAAGCATACCAACATCAGAATTATAGGGGTGCCAGAAGAAGAGAGAGAGCAAGTACTGAAAACCTATTTGAAGAAATGACTAAAAACTTGCCCCACCTGGTGAAAGAAATAGACTTTCAAGTCCAGGAAGCACAGAGAATCCCAAACAAAAGGAATCCAAAGAGGACCACACCAAGACATATCATAATTAAAATGCCAAGAGCAAAAGACAAAGAGAATATTAAAAGCAGCAAGAGAAAAGCAATTGGTTACCTACAAGGGAGCACCCATACGATTGTCAGCTGATTTCTCAACACAAACTATGCAGGCCAGAAGGGAGTGGCAAGAAATATTCAAAGTGATGAATAGCAAGAATTTACAACCAAGATTACTCTAACCAGCAAAGCTATCATTCAGAATTCAAAGTCAGATAAAGAGCTTCACAGATAAGAAAAAGCTAAAGGAGTTCATCAACACCAAACCAGTATTATATGAGAAGCTGAAAGGTACTCTTTAAGAAGAGGAAGAAGAAGAAAAAGGTAAAGATAAAAATTATGAACAACAAATACATATCTATCAACAAGTGAATCTAAAACCCAAGTGAATTAAAAATATGATGAACAGAATAAACTGGTGAATATAATAGAATATGGGGCATAGAAAGGGAGTGGACTAACAATTCTCAGGGGGAAAGGGGTGTGGGAGGTGTGAGAAGAGACTGGACAAAAATCGTACACCTATGGATGAGGACAATGGGGGGAAGGTAAGACAGAGGGTGGGGTGGGAACTGGGTGGAGGGGAGCTATGGAGGGACAAAAGAGGAACAATTATAATAATCTGAACAATAAAGATTTATTAAATTAAAAAAGAAGAAGATTGTTAATGCAGAAACAAAACAACCAACCATCAGGTAAAGGTTTATGAAACTGCAGCTATGGGCTGGTGGTCTTGGCCTCTGCACTGAGCCCTGTGTGCAGAGACCTGGGAGGGGTCCCAGAGTGAGTGATGCTAAGGGTCTCGAGTCCTGAAGGGGTCTGGCCCTCAGCCCAGGGCAGCAGGGAAGCTCTGATGTGGGATGGTTTTTGTGTGCATTTCCCGAAGGTCTGGGACTGGGAGGGGAGGTGGGGGTGTGCGGTGGCTCAAAGGACTCTGAGCCGGAAAAGCTGGAGCAAAACAAGATCATTGAGCCAGGCACTGATGCGGCCAGCTGGTAGGCACTGCCCGAGGGCTGGTATGCAGGGACGGTTCCCTCTTCCAAAGCCACTTAGAGCAGTGGTTTTCAACCTTTCTAATGCCGCGACCCTTTAATACAGTTCCTCATGTGGTGGTGACCCCCAATCAAAAAATTACTTTCGTTGCTACTTCAAAACTGTAGTTTTGCTACTGTTAATGAATTGTAATGTAAATATCTGTGTTTTCCAGTGGTCTTAGGTGACCCTGCTAGCAGTTCTCAACCTATGGATTGTGACCTATAGGTTGAGAACCACTGCTGTAGAGCCTAAGACCATCGGAAAACACAGATATTTACATTACGATTCATTAGCAGTAGCAAAACTACAGTTTTGCAGTAGCAACGAAAGTAATTTTTGGTTGGGGGTCACCACCACATGAGGTGAGTCATGTCAGCTGAGTCATGTACTCCTCTGGTGGCAGGTGACTCAGGTTTGCTCTCGTTCACCCATCTGTCATCACTCAGTCCTGCTGAGAACCACTTGCAGGTCACCCCCCAGTCCCTCCCTTCCCTCTCCGTTCCTCCCGCCAAAGGACACAGGGCGCCCGAACATCGCTGGAGCCCCCGCCGCACACTCACCAGGAAGCCCGAGGTGCTGTCCAGCAGGCAGCGCACGCGGCAGACGAAGCAGCGCGTCAGGAAGGCCGAGTACTCGGTGGGGCCGGCGGCCCCCTCCTGGGCCCGGAGCAGCCTCCCCAGGATGATATCCTCTCCTGCCCAGGTGGGCGCAGGCGGGGGTGAGAGTCCCAAAGCAGTGACAGGGAAACGGAAAAAACGCGCTGGTAAGCAAGGCTGTGCATGCAACAGCCAGCTATCACCATGTAACACGCCACCCTGTAGGGCACAATTCACATGTCCTGTGCGTGCTCCCACCCATCCCATCCCCAAGACTCCATAGTGACAGCTGCTCCCACAAAGGTGCTCACAGTCCTTTGCCTTTAAAAACGTCACTTCAGCTCTAGTTGGGTGGCTCGGTTGGCTGGAGCATCATCCCATACACCAACAGGTTGGGGGTTTGATTCCCCATCAGGGCACAGGCCTACATTGTGGGTCTGATTCCCAGGGTGGGGCTAGTACAAGAGCAACCAATCGATGTTTCTCTCTCCCTACCCCCTCCTCTCTCGGGGACAGGAGATTTGACTTTGGGTGGTGGGCATATGGTCCTATGTACAGATTTTGTAAGTTAGCAATCCACACATGTAACCTATATGTTCATGTAGATTCGTGGTCGGCAAACTACAACTCGCAAGCCACATGTGGCTCTTTGGCCGTGTGAGTGTGGCTCTTCCACAAAATGCCACGGCCTGGGCGAGTCTGTTTTGAAGAAGTGGCGTTAGAAGAAGTTTTAAGTTTAAAAATTTGGCTCTCAAAAGAAATTTCAATCGTTGTACTGTTGATATTTGGCTCTGTTGACTGAGTTTGCCAACCACTGATGTAGACAATGTCACTACAATAAAATCCTATATAATAAAAGGCCAAACAAAACCATCCACAATACAAAAAAAAAAAATTAAAAAATCAATAAAAACAAATGCTCTGGTGAGGATTAAGAAAACGAAACACCTCCCTTCAGTACGACTGCACCTGTGCCACACCGGTTGTTTAGTCTGCCCCTTTTGAGTTTATAAGATGGGCTTGCATGTCAGTACCTGGGTTTGCTTTCTTCACTCAGCTTTATGAGGAAAGTATGCTGTTGCATGAGGCTGTGTTGGAAACTTTTCTTGAATCGTTTACAACTTCTGGGGAGACTGGGACTCACTCCCCCATGCTGGGCCCCAGTGGGAGGCATCCTGTCTCCTTGCGCCCGAGTGTGCTTCCCCTGCCGAGCGTGTCCTGAGTGGGCAGGGGCTTAGGTCTGGGTCTGGTAGGGCTTTGCCAGGAGGGGGTCCTGCCCGCAAGGGGCACATCTGTGAGCAGACAACCATCTTTGGGGGCTCTCTTTTTTAAGGTAAATCAAACGGGGCCAAAGGAATTTCCTGGAAGACTGCGTCCCTGGGGGAAGACAAGCACCACGGCTTTTGGGGGAGGGGTTTCTGGACCCTGGCAGAGCACAGAGACGCCATCAGCCATCAGGCTCAGGAGCCCGAGAGCCCTGTGGGCCTTCTGGAGGGGCAAGAGGAACGCGGGAGGAGGTCTTCGGAAGAGGGGTCGCTGCACCCGATGTACAGGGAAGGAGATGCAGGTCGGGTGGCACTTTGCCGGGCATCCACGTGTTGACAAGCCCGGCTCCCAGTCTCGGTGAGACCCACCTGTCTCCGAGCGCAGGGGCTGCCCACACACCACCTGGGGAGGGTCCATGGCCCAGTGGAGCTGCCGGCAGAAGTCCTGGCGGTCGTCCACGTGGATGTAGTCATAAATGTTCTGGTGCATCACGTCCGTCTGAAACATGGCAACAGTTACCCCCGCCTTACCCCAGGCAGTTTTCACATGGTCCCTAGTGCTGACTACCTCACAAACACCTCGTCCAACTCTCTGGAGCAAGCCCTATCTGTGAAGAGAAAGTCCACAGGAAAGACTGGAGTGTAGCCTTGAGGCCATTCCCTCCCTAGAAGGATGGGTCATGCCACCTGGATCATAGAGCCCCTCAATCTCCACCCACCTGCCAGGCGATGACTTCAGAGGCAGAGCGAGGCTCAGATCAACTGTCTTCTAGAGCCAAGATACCCACTTTTCTACATTGGTTCCGGCCCTCAGGGACTCAGGGAACTTATCAAGCTTTATGATTTGGGCACTTTGCAGCCAAAAGTTTATTAGGAAATCACCCCTGGGAGTGAGGTAGGAGCATCAGTGCCTCCTAGCCAGTGACTTCCTTCTTCCTGGTGCCTTCAGGCTCCGCCCACCGCCTTCCAGGATGCCCCATGGACACATCGTCCATAGCCCTCTCTCTGGTCCTCTGTCCTCTCTTGGCTCGGCAGAGGCCGACCCTTGTGGCCCCAGGTCCATACTGGGAAGCCACTGTCTGGGGCACAGAGGCCACAGCCATGTGCCACGAAGACTGTAGGTATTGTCGGTGAAAACGTCCTCAGAGTCTGTTGATAAATGACGAACGCCTGTACCCATCTCCCAGGACTTCTCCTTCCTGTAACTCTGGCGAAGGCCGGCTGGGATTCCCAAATGTCCAATATGACACCCTCAGGGAGACAGAGCAGGAGTGTGATCATAACTCAAAGTTGGACCCCAATCTCTGTGCACCTACAGTCCAAACAGACTGTTTTCACAGAAAGAAGTGGACACAGAGGTCAGAAGTGGTGCTGCCCTTGGTCAGTGTTGTCCAGGGTCAGGGGCTCTGGACATGCATGTGGGACCATCAGGCAGAGACCAGCTCCTGGTGGAAGGGGACGCGCCAGGCTTTCCCTCCAGCTTCAGGCCTGCTGACTCGCACCTTACCTGGCAGCTCCCACCTCACCCAAAGGTTCTTGTCTCACCTGCTTCCAGCTCCCCTGATGGCTCTCACCTTACCTGGGGCTCTATGATGGCAAGTGCACTACCCACAGGCGTGTTTTCCTAATACACTTTTGTGATTCCAGTATAACTTCTAGGCTGGAAAGTACCCATATTATCAATACACAGCGTGCTGAGTTCCCTGTGTAACCACCACCCAATCAGCAAGCAGGACACCCACAGTGCCTTGTGGGCCTCTCCCTCTCTCCTTCCCGGGGGCGAGCATGCTGGCCTGCACATAAGTGGAGCGCTGTGTGCTGTGCTCCTTGGTGCCTGTCCATTCACCCACGTGTGTGCATGTGGCAGTTTTCACTCCCATCATTGTATAAGTTTTGCTGTTTGGGTACCCCACCTCTGGTTAATCCCCTCTCCTGCTGACAGACATTTGGCCTATTCCCTATCTGGGCCCGTTGGCGTGACGTGGCTGCGTCTCTGAGAGCACACCCAGGAGTGGAATTGCTCGGGCATGGTAGCCAAAGTTCAGCTTCAGGAGATGATGCCAAACAGCTTTTCAAAGTGAGTGTACAAGTCACACCCTCGTTGTGGCGAGGGCAAAAGCCCAGTTGCTTTCCATTCTCGCCAACATTCGGCACTTCAGCCCTTCTCATTTGAGCCTCTGCGGCAAATGTGTCATGGTTTCTTAGTGTGGTTTTAATTTGCACATCATGAAAACTAAGGAAATTGAGCATCTCACAGATTTATTGGTCTTTAGATGTGAGTGTGTGTGTACACGTGTCATGTGTGTGCGTGTGTGTTGGCCATTTGTGTCTTTTTCTCCATTTTCCATGGAGCCATCGTGCTGACTTGTCAGCGTTCCCTGTCTGTTCTGGTCATGAGGACTTTATTGGGCATGTTCCATTGCAAACATCTCCATTCCCTGGCCTGCCTTCCCGCTCTCTTAATGGATCTAACACAGTTGAATTCATCAATCTTTCCTCAGGAATGGGGTTTTGTCCTAAGGAATCTTTCCCCATAGATCTCCCACTTCTGCTCTGTTATCTCATAGAAACTTCTACATCTACCTAATATGTATTGTGTACAGTGTGAGGCAAGAATCAAGATTCGTTTTCCTGCCAGTAGATCCAGGTCACCCAGCTCCATTTATTGACCATTTCCCCACCATTGGCAGGACCGCCTTTAACATGCGTGCACACCTGACTGCCAGTTCCCCTGTGGGTCCACTTGTCTGTCCTTGCATTGAGGCCATACTATCTTAATAACTGAGTTCTGTAGGGAAGTCTTATATTCAGGATCGTAGGTCCCCCAAAGTCCCTCCCACTCCCTTAACCTGCTCAGATCAACTTAGCTTTCTGCACCTCCAATTAGCTTGCCAATTTCCAGAAGAGCTGCTCAGTTTTTGTGGTAATGTCATTAATTCTATAACTTGATCTGACATCTTTATGATAATACGAGTGGCCCAGTGCACAGATTCGTGCACATTGAAAGGAAATTAATTAGAAGAAACATTTTAATATTGCTATTTATCCTTTCTCTATAATAGAAGTGTCAACCAAATTCACAATCTACAATGACAGATTGAAACACACGAGTGTGATTGGCACCAGTGAGAGCTTTATATGTATCACGCATGCACGAATCAACATTTATTTTTAAATTGCCAGTGTGTGTCACATGTACTGGCTAGTCAGTTGGTCAGATGGTGAGATGGACGAATGGTTGGTCACTTAGCCTTTTATGCATATAGATTGGGTCTTCCACCTCATAAATAAAACCTATCCCTTAATTTATCTGGATCTTCTTTAATTTATTTAAAGATTGTTTTATATTCTTGAGTCCTCACTGAGAATTGGGTGTTTTTCCATTCTGTTGCAGACAGATGGCATTTCCCCCTCGATGGCTTTGTTTAAGGAAAAGAGTATGCTGACCCTGAGCATTGAGAAGTCATGATTCTCACTGTGGTTCACATTATTCCCTCGTGAGTTTTAGTCAGTGACCCCAAGCCTCACAGAACCCGGAAGGCATTGGGCCGACCACAGGTCTCCCTGGGTGCCATTCACCATCGTCACACCGTAGTTATTAACGAAAGGAATGTGTGGAATTAACATGCAAGGTATGAGTCTGCGGCTCAACCAAAACAGGGGACAGATGAACTTGGAGGAGGGCAAAATAAAACCGGAAAAGGCATTCCTGACTAAGGCCAATTTGAAGACATTAAATGTGAATTTTTTCAGTTTGAGGAAACAAGGATCTGTATTGTAATAATTAGTGTGGCACGTCTGACCACCCTTCTTCTTTCTTAACCTCCTAGAGCTTGATTCCTAGGAAGTGAGGTCAAGGGAAGTAAGTGGTGGGAAAAATGCGAGGAAGGCAGAGAATAATATAACAATTATTCAAATAGACAAAAACATGGCTTTGATCAAGTAAAAGCAGCCGTTATTTTAGCTCTAAACCATCATTATGGAGTTAAGAATAAAAGCATTACTTGAACAAAACCCTCATGCCAGCAGTTATCATCTTTACTTTTTCGTGCAAAGTCAACACGCTCCATAGGGCCTAGACTCACACGGGGACAGCCTCCTCACTGCTGCCCTGTGTGAGGACAGACAACTTCTTCAATAAAAAAATGGCGACTGAACTATACGCCTAAACTTATGTGTTCACCACAAAAAATACTGGGCCTGAGATAGACAATGGGCACCGGCTATGATAGGAAGAATCTGGCTCCTGACTTTGTAAATCATTTTACATAAGAAGCTCACAATAGCACAAAGCTGTTCTTAGATTTTTATGAAATATTTTTGCATAAATTAAAGTCGATGCCTGATTTAATGGCATTTGGAAACAATTTCCTTATAATAAAAGGTAAAACTTTTTTATTTTTTTTTTACTTCTAACTCTTGGAGGGAAATAGCCAAGCTCCAATAAAACAAAGGTCCAATGACAAGTTCAGATCTGGAACCAAGGCTGCCCTATAGGACCCCTACCTTGATCACCGAGCCAACGTCTGCGCTAAGACCTTCGAATAACGGCGAAAGAATTCACGGGGCAACTCTTGGTGACAACACAAAAAGGCAAACCAAATGTGTCTCTCTAGACTCAGCCTTGCAGAAGCAATTGAGGGAAGTCCATTAAACCTTCACCTCTGGGGCCTGCATTTGAGTCGTGTCCACATTCTTGCCCTCTCCATCAGCAAGGGAGCCATTAACCCCAGCCACGCCCACCAATCTACTGGCCACTTAGAGGTGAATAGCATTGTGTAAATGAGGCACCCCAGAGCTTCTGAGATGTACAGGAGGGGACCGTGGACAGGGAGGGCACCAGGACTAAGCTGGCCACACCTGGTATTTGTATTGTCCTAGGAATGAGAGACTCATCTCAGGACATGGACATGGTGTATGTCACACACTGCTGAGTGCAGCCAAGGGGAGAAACACCCCGGCAGTCTCCCCTGTAGTGGGGCTCGTGTGGGGACGCCTCTCAGGAGTGTCACAGGGGCCAGTGCCCCAGCCACACAGAGAAGTGTCCTTTTCCTTTCCTGGGTTTTGGGTGGGGCTTCTCATTGCACCTTTTCTTAGAGGAGCTGCTCTTCTGGGTCCCAGCATTTGATGGGCTTCGGCCGCAGCTCTTGGCCCCCATGTCTGGAACTACCTTCCTGGCTGGTCTGCAGCAACATTCCAAGTGGATTATCTGTGCATCCAAGAGGGCGTTTCCAGAACACACTTTGTCCTGATGTTTAAGGCATCAATCAATGCTGCTGGCAAGGACTTGCCAGAGCGTGATGAGTGGGGGCTGTGCCACAGTCAGCACTCTTGCTGCTGTTTAGATTCGGGGCACCCTGGACACGGTCACACCACTCGCCATGACTGAGCCCCAGACAAATGCTTAACTGATAAAACCTCTGTGATAAGGAACGCGTGATTTTGGAGATGTTAAAACTGTGAAGACAATGGGCATTTACAGGTAACGGGACCTATCACACGGCAGAGAGAGGGTTTGCTCACCTGGTGGAAGCCCAGGTAGTCCGCGATCGTTGCTGATGCATAAAATATCACTCCTTCCGCGCTCACCACCAGAGCAAAGCCGTCCAGGGACTGGAAGAAACAAAAATCCGGTTGGCCTCAAGATACGTTCATGCAATCACTCGAAATAAATTACTACAAGCGTTGTTTTTGCTTGAGCTTTCAACCTTTTCTCCCCTGCTTTGTAGTCTGCATTCATAATCCCCAGAAATGCTTACTGTCCATTTATTTATGACCATTTTGCAACAGGTCCCCAGGTAGCAGACGACATGGGCATTTGGTCATGGTGTATGAGGCTCAAGACTTGGGTTCTTGTTCTTGCAATGATTACACATTTACTTTATAAAAAATAAACATCATCAGGACAAGATGACACACCATCAGTACTTGAAACTAAACACAAGCCTTTCGTTTCACCTGTGTGACTTCCTCACATGTTCACCTTCCTCTTTACTGTGTTCTGGTTTTTCTAAAGGGTTTTATAATGAAAAGGTGTCGAACTCCATCAAGTGATATTTCTGTATCTACTGAAATAACCACACACACTTTTGCTAGTCTATTATTGTGGCGGCTTACAGGGATAGATTTCCCAATGAAGAATCACTGTCACACATGGGGTAAACATATTTGATTGTAACTTTATATGCTACGAATTGATTCATTTCATTGGAGAGTTTTTCATAAGTGTATTCCATATTTAAGGAAAAGCCAGACTGTAAGCTTCTCTAATTTGGGGGTCAAGTACACATAATCATCAGACATGAGTCGGCTCCCTCCCCCTGCTTTCATTGTTTTGGACCCACTTATTTAAGATGGGGTTCATGTGTTCCCTGAGAGTTTGGTTCACCTCACCTCTTAGATCACCCAGTTTAGGTGTATTCTGGGGAGATAGTGAAAATGGATAGATTTTAGTACTATGTCATTTATTTAATGGCTGTTAGCATATTCAGGATTAAATTATTTAAATACTAGAGGCCCAGCATGCAATGAAATTGCTCAAGGAGGCACCCCGTCCCCTGCCGTGTAAGGAGGCACCCAATGGGGGGCCAGGACTCATGCCTGACTCACAGTGTCCCCTGGCCCCCCTGCCTATGTCCACTCCGGGGCCACCTGAGCCACCGCACCAGCTCGAGCAGGCCCCCCGCCTCTGTCTCTGTCTCCACTCTGGGCCTCTGGGCCTCACCTGCACGCGCAACCTCCGCCTGTCTGGTTGTGACCCATTGTGGAGTCCCGGTCTAATCTGCACATCACCTCTTTATAATATAGATAAGTTTTGATATCTTAAAATATTTTGTAACAATGCATCCATTTTATCTTGATTTTAAATTTGCTTGTGTTTGTTATTCACAATGCTTTTATGATGATTAAATCTGTTATAATTATCGTGGACTTTGTGCGTGTGGAGAAAAGTAGGGATATGGCTGTTGTACTTGACTTAAAGTCTCCATTTGCAAAGAAAGCTCTCTCAGCTTCCAGAGCCATCACTAGTGAAGATGCACATAGGACCTAACTGCATGACCAGTAAGCATTCTATCATCTATCTACCATCTATCTACCATCTATCTATCATCTATTTTCTATCTATCTATCTATCTATCTATCTATCTATCTATCTACCTACCTATCTACCTACCTACCTATCTATCAGCTATGATCTATATACCATCTAACATCTATCTATCTATTATCTACCTATAATTTAGTTATTTATCAATCATCTATCTACCATCTATCTATCATCTTCTCCATTATCGCCATCACCATGATAAAGTCAGGACAGCACATGGGTGTCAGGCATTCTGTGTGGAATGTCTCATTCAATTTCACGTCACCTCCATGAGGCAGGAACAGCTGTGACTTCATTCTGCCAGCACAGAAGCTGGAGGTGAAGGAGGCTGAGACACCCAGTCAATGGAGTTCATAAATATTTCAACTTGTATCTTTAAAACACAGACAATTAGAGACTTAGATTAACTTTCATTAAGTCTGTGGCCATCCACAGTATATCATAATACTCCTCTTAATTCTTGGCAATCTGGGTATTTTCTCTTTTTTATTTTCTTTTTTAAACCTTATCGAATTTGATGTGATAAATTATTTAACCATTACTAGGACTTTCATTTCTTTCATTATCAATGAGATTGAAAACATTTCATACAGTCATTGGTAACTTGTATTTCTTCTTTGGTAAACTGTCCATGCAGGTCACGTGCTAATTTTCTCATGAAGGTTTATAAACTTCTAAGAGCTTTCAAGTTACTGATACTGGATATTTCTAGGCAGCCTAAGATAATGGCAGACACCAAGATCCAATCCCCACACATCTAAAAGATTATGGAGAGCAGCAGGAACCAGCAGAGCTGAACAATCCATGCCCTCGACTTGATGAGGACACAAGAAACTGGTAAACTTCAAGTTATTTATAAGCAGAAAGGCAACATGAAGTCCCAGTGAGCCTAAAATGATTGTTTCAAAAGGAAAAAAGTGTAAAACTCTCCCTCAATAAACTAGGGAATAAAGCCAATGAAATCTATGGTAAGTAGAAGGAAAGAAAAGTAAGAATAAGAGTAAAAATCAAGGAAATTTGTCTAAAGCAGTCAAATAATAAATGTCATCGATAAAATAAAACTTTGGTCCTTCAAAAAGATCAATAAAATTGTAAACCCCTAGCAAGCTTGATCAAGGAAAACACAAATTACTGACACCAGGAATTTTAAAGACTTCATTATTATAGATCCTACAGATATTAAAAGAATAGTAAGACTGATATTCAATAAAGTAAGCAATTTAAATGAAATGAACACATTTCTCGTAAAACACGAAGAAAAGTCATATAAAAAGAACTAGAAAATCTAAATAGCCCTATTTCTATTAAACAAATTGAAGTTGTAATCAAAACTATACCACAAAGATGACTTCAGGCCCAGATGAAATAAATATTAAAAAATTAATAACCTAGGAAAAAAATCTAATAAGACATGTGCAAGACCTACATGCTGAAAACAATGACAATGCAGAGAGGAGACCTAAGCACACTGAGAGATATGCACGTTCCTGATGGAAAGTCCCCCTAAATTAATCTATAGATACAAAGCAATCCCAATTCTTTCACAGTAGGATTTTTCTTTTTATAGAAATTGACAAGCTAATTCTAAAATATGTGGAAATGCAAAGGGCCCAGACTTGCAAAAGCAATCCTGGTAAAGACCAAGCTGTAGGACTTATGCTGACTGCCTTCCTGACTGACTCGAAGGCCATGCTAACGAAAGCTAGGACAGACAGGCAGTCCTCAGTGGAAGTGCTGGCTCAGGCCAGTGGGGAAAGGAAAGTCCTTTATACAGATATATCTAGGACAGGTGGTTACGTGGACAGACAGTGAGGCCTGACTGTTCTCTCATTCCAACACGTCATCCATGAAGGAATCATTCAGAAAGGAAAGGTCACGGTGCTCAGGAAAATACAGTTCTACTCAGAGGGAAGCAGTGAGATGTTAAAAACCAGCCTAAAAAACTATTGGGAAGCGAGGTGACCCCAGGCAGTTAGGACTGGTGGCTGTTAGATGCAAAACTAAGTCCCTGGATGATCCTTGAGTGGAAAGGTGCCACCCAAGTTGTTACCCCCTTCCCTTCCTTTTTCTTCCCTTCCCTTCCCTCCTCTTTTCTTTTCTTTTCTTTTCTTTTTTCTTTCCTTTTCTTTTTTCTCTCTTCTCTTCTCTTCTCTTCTCTTCTCTTCTCTTCTCTTTTCTTCTCTTCTCTTCTCTTCTCATCCTCACCCAAGGACATTCTTAGAGAGACGAAAGGAGAAAGACAGAAGGAAAGAGAAACAGACAGAGAGAGAGGTAAAACCTACAACCCATGTATGTGCTATGACCGGGAACGAACCAACCTTTTGGTGAATGGGACAATGCTCAACCAACTGAGCTCCACTCTGGCTGGGCTTGTCATCTAATTTCAACGGTTTAGATGACTTTCCTGGCACAGAGATGCAAACACCAGGGCAGTAACTTCACAATGTGATTTAGACCCTTTGCTGAGTTTTCTGAACAAGAAATTCCAGCTCACACAGCTTTCAATGGTCCAGCCAGAGACGATGACCACAAATTATCCTGAAGTCCATTATCAGCAACCATCCCTGGACCCCGATGTGCTTCTAAAGAATGGGAAGCTGACCTGTGCAACACAGACGTGTGCCAGAGTGTCTCTGGGAACAAAACAGACTGTGCCATTTATCATTTCAATTTCTGTGCGGCTCCAAGTGCCTTGTCCCACTGTCCTCTGAGTACATTGGGACGTGCAGTGTCTGCTGGGGTCTCGTCCTACAGGGTTATTCCGGAGTTCATGAATGTGCCACAGTCTCCCCAAGGCCTCTGTTCTCAGACACACAGTATTTCTTAGGGAAAAACCTATGAAACATTTGAGATTTACTTGTTCATATCATTTAACAAAAAGACCCAAATTGCTTGGTCTGATGAGTGCAGACAGGACACAGCTCTTACCCTGGCATTTGGGTCAGACTCTGGGACATGAAGCGGGTGGAGGGGAGGGTGCAAAAGCTGCATTATGTGGGTGTTCTCCTAAATAGATCAGTCCTGGGCTCAAAGGCTCATCTCCCCCACCTGGCAATCATCAAGTGTGGATGTTCCCCACAACTGTGTCCTAGGCCACTTCAGAGACATTGTACCTAAAAATAAGACCGTCTCTTCCACTTGGCCCAGGCTGGTGGTTGTCCCTAAGCGCCTTTACCGTTAGCACCTGTGACCACGAAGGGACCCATTGTGGCCAGGTTTCTGTGTTCCTTAGACCACCAACCCAGCCGAGGCCGTGCATTATTTTTATGACAGCTTTTAAAACTCAATTTATTAAATTGTGGTATGATATACAAAACATAAAACTCACCACTCTAACCATATGTTGGCATCAAGCATTCTAGTATTCACATTGTTGTGCAGCCATACCCACCATCATCTCCAGAACTTTTCCATCTTCTCAAACTGAGACACTGTGTCCATTAAACACTAACCCCTGCTCCCTTTTCCCAGCCCTGGCACCTGGCTGCTCCCTTTTCCCAGCCCTGGCACCTGGCTTCCTACTTTCTGTCTCTATGAATTGGACAACTCTAGGCATCTCACATTCACACAGGATGTGTCCTTTTTGGAGCAGCTTATCTCACTCAGCATAATATCCTCAAGGTCCATGTAGCATATATAAGAATCCCCTTCCTTTTTTAGAGCTGAGTAGTATTCCAGTGCACGGATGGACCATACTTGGCTTCTCCATCGATGGACACTTGGGTTGCTTCCACTTCTGGCTTCTGTGAATGATGATGCTGTGACGATGGGGTTCCCAGTAAGACAGTGAGTGCGTTTTCAAGCAGCAAGGTATCTGAGGTAAGAATGATATTCATTCCAACACTTGGCTCTTCCCTGCCACTCTGCCTGGGATGAAAGAGGCTCATTAGGGGGCTTAAATGCACTGCCACCCGCAGAGCTGGAAATCTTTTTAAAAGAACGGGTGGTGCCCTGGCACGCAGCCTGCATCTCACGGCCATCCTGCGATGGCTTCAACGCGCTTCATCTCAGAAACCCCGGCACATCCACTTCCCAGGCGGTGAGAGGGACACACTCAGACAAACCAGGAAAGCTCAGTGCCTGGCTCTCACAAGTGCTCAGTGGATGAAGTGCTGTCACCACAGCGGCTCATGCCTGATCGGGAGCCAGGAACAACCTCCCAGGATGGGGGACCCTGCAGGCTGCGCATCACTGACACTGACTCCATCGGTCCCCTGCAGCCCCATCTCCAGGATCTGGGCAGAGGTAGGGTGGGAAATGCTGGGGTCCACTGACAAGTTGTTGGAAGATAAGGTGTCAGTTCTAATAGACTCTCAGAGCAACTATTTGCTATCACAGCAAATCGCTAAAAAAGTGAAAACCTGATGTGATCAGCGGGCTGTGTGGTCCAGGGAACATATGCTAAAAGGGCAGTGGTCAGAGTCCAGTCACACATGAGTGCTGGACAACAGTGACCTGAAGGGATCTCAAGTCCATCTCTTGGGCAGGCTGAAGGGGTGCAGTCACCTGCAGGTTCTGGGCAGCCCCATCCTCCAAGCCCAGCGACTTGGGGAGCAGCCCAGGTGGAGGAAGTGGGCACCCGGGCTTGGCACCAGTTCCCCCACAGCTTCTCCCAATGCCGAGGTTGCAGCGTACTGATGTCCTACTAATAATAGTTCAAAGAGCAGAGAAATGCTCAAGGCTTGAGCATATAAAATGCCTTCTTAAAAAAGATTTTATGAGATTAGTCACAACCAAAACAACCTTAATTTTAACTCACAAAGCAGAAATTTAAAAAAAGATGAAAGACCATAAAATGCTGTTTGCCGAGTCATATGGATTCAATATCAGACTGACTTTCTGGTCCAGAGTCCTCGCGCCAAATACTTTTACACATGTGGGACCATCCTTCAAATATGCATCGCGATCATTTGTTTGTTTTCTCTCTCTCTTTTTAATCCTACAAGAGTTTTTTGTGTGTTTTTTTAAACATGGTACATGGAAAATGAGATCACTTTTCCAAGTGGAAAAAGGGATTTGGCCCCAAGCTTCAGGCTGTGCTTTTTTAAAAGGGGAAAATAATCACATCTACATTCAATTACTGAACGTCACGCAACGTGCACCTGCCACTTCGCAGATAGGCTCTGAGGTGCCCGGGCCTCCAGGCTGGCTTGGCCACTGACACGGTTGCCACCCTCAGCCCCTTTTGAGGGAAAAGGGACATCTGAGAAAGCCAGGACTTCCTTTGGCCAATCCCTGAATATCCTGATCTCTTCCAGTCCTGAGGCCAAAAAAATAAATAAATAAATAAGCAGCAAGCATTTCAGAGATGGATTTGTCAAGGTCACGGCAGAGGAAAAAAAGAGGGAAAAGGAACAATTCTCACAGCCCCTTGTTGCTCCTCCGGAATAAAGGGCAGCGGGGAGCAGAGAAGTCCCCTGAGAGCCGTTGCCAAGGTCACCGAGCAACAACACAAGGCCAGGCCCTGCTAGTCACGCGAGCCAGCGAGCAAGCGGGCACCAACCCGCGGGTGTCAGGCAGCTGGCTCGGCCTCCTGGAGCCAGATCACTCGCTGGGCCTCTCCTCGGCCAGCCAGCGTGCGTGCGAGCGGCGTTCCTGCTTGGGGAGCGGAATCACTGGCTGTTTATAGATCCCACAAACAGTACACTCAGGCTTGACTCCCTGCCATGAAGCAGCCACAGCACTTGAGAGCAGTTCCTGAAGGATGCAACTGTCCGAGGGTGCGAGGGCCACAAGGATGGGCAGGTGGGCCCGGCTCCTCCCCGTCGCCCATGGCGGCCTGGACAGGGTGAGGAGGACACTGGAGGTGGCAGCTTGCAGGAGCTTTGGGGAGGCAGAGAGCAGGTGGGAGAAATCCGTTCTATGTTACGCTGCTGCCCCTCTCCATTGTCTGGGGACAGCCTCTGCCTGGTGGGAGCACAGGGCAGGCCTGGAGGTGCAGAGCTCAGCTGCCCTCCAGGTACCCACCTCTCTTCTTCTGCTGCAACCCCCAGACCAGGGTCTCCTCCTACTGTGCCCCTTTCTAAAGGGGGGCAAACCGCCACCCAGCACCTTCCCTCCCCTCCTCTCCAACCCTTGACCCTCAGCTAACACACACACTGATCAGAGGGGCTGGTGTCAGACACCTGCAGGAACAGAGCACACAGGAGCCCGGGAGATGGCCAGCATGTGGGCAGCACAGAGCAGGCGCCAAAGAGCATGATTCAACTACAGATATTTGAGGAGATAAGAAAAGCTACCAGCAAAATGAAACAAGAACAAAAAAACGGTACAAACAAATCAACTGGAAATTCTAGGGATGAAAATGGTGCAAAGGGAAAGAGTTGAGGGGTTTGGACTGATGAGTCTCCCACCCGCTGAGGCAGCCAGGGAGAAAGGGGGAGAGGGGAGCAGACAGAATATAAGAGAAGCCGGTCAGGGGAGGATGGCATAGAAGGGCCAGCAGCTGGACAAGGGCAGCTCCAGTAGCTAAAACAATGACGTGAGGGGACAAAGTTGTGTGAACGACGGAACAGCTCAGAGGGACAGAGCTCAGAGCACCACACAGGTGACACAGGCCAAGGACACAGTGAAATTTAAGAATATCTGCCCTGGATGGTGTGGCTCATCCTGTGCAACAAAGGTTTGCTGGTTCAATTCCCAGTCAAGGCCCAGGCCCATGTTGGGGGCTCGATCCCCAGTGGGGGCGGGGGGTGGGTGGGTGCAGGAAGCAGCCAATCACATCGATGTTTCTCTCTCCCTCTCTCTCTAAAAATCAATAGAAAATCTTTTTTAAAATAAAGAAATTTAAGAACATCAAAGCCAAAGAAAGAATCGCAAAGTTGCGAGAGATGGCAAGAAAGGATGGGGATCGAACCTCTCAGGCTTCTCCACACCGGCAGCCACAAGGACACTGCAAACTACGTGACAATATTTTTTGATGTTGAAGGATAAAACTTTGAACCTAAAACTGTATATTCAGCCCAATGATTATCCAGATGTGAAGGTACAACAACATTGCAGCACCAGGTGGGGGTGGGGAGGTGTGTGCAGGGGGTATGGGGAGGAGACCAAGGAAGATTTCACATCCAGACCCACAAGAAAAACACTTTGGGGGAATCACTCAAAGACAAACACATCCGGGCTGCAAGGCATGACAAGGATGGTGAGCAAGTCCCAGTAAACTTTAAAGAGGAGTCTTTTAAAAAGCCAGGGACAAAGACAAGAATCCGTGCCATTCAGGATTCAACTTCTAGACCAAATCAATGTGCAAGTGTGAGGGGGTGGTGAGGGGCAGGGAACCAGAAGACCCCAAGCATATGGGGGTACAAGTCTTGTTGGGGAAATGCCAACATTGGTAAGTCTAATAAATCAGGTAAAACCAACATGAAAGGGGCTTATGCTAAAGACAACGCCAAAAGAACAAAAGCGTATGAAAGTTCAGTCTGTAAATGGAGAGCTAGAGAGAGAAAAAAGGAAACTAATGAAAGTATAGGAAATGGGAAATAGGAACTAGGATGACAGAAATTAGCCCACAAATAAGAGTGATTACAAGAAGTACAAATAGCTTAAAATAATCACTGGAAGAACGTTTGAAGGAAGGGTGCCTCATGTTCGTCTGCAAGAGGCAGACTTAAACAGAGAAGAAAAGCTGTCAAAGATGTATCAAGCGGCAAGGAACCCAGAGAAAGCTGTAGACAATCTTATATCTGATAAAATGTAAATTTACTGAAACAAAAAAGTCAATGTGTAAGCTTTAAGATGCCTGGGGGGCTGGGGGGAGAGGCATGGGGCACCCCACCCCTGTCGACATTAGCAGTCCGTGCCTGACCCCGTCCTGCAGCTTCCGCTCCTTGGAGCTGTGGCTTGAAGCTCCTGCCCTGCGGTGATGGGGCTGGTGGGACAGACCTCAGCTGGCCGAGCTGCTGGCTTACAGAACAGCTCGCTCTCCCTTTCCCAGGGTTCAGACATCACAGTTGGCCAGCTGCCACGTGTACCTGCCCACGATACACGCTCGCACGCTCGCTTCCTCTCCCCGTCCTAATTTAGCTGTGTCATAATTTTGCTTACAGCGATGGGTAGTGTTCCTGTTATCACAGACACTTCTCAGCTGAGCCAGACGGATGCCCATGGAACCCTTCACTGTCCCTCAACAGGCTTTGGGCCTGGAGTGAACACATGCCTGTGTATTACCTTATGTACACGGTTCCTGACTTGCCCCCCAAATCGTCCCGGGTGGAGTAAAGCCTTCCCCCTGCCCACCATCTCCTGGAAGCCTGCTCCCCCTCCCCTCCTCGTCACCCTGATTCTGGTGGAGAGACCCTCCTCCTGAGAGGTTCTTTGGATGAGGGAAAACCTTTGAGCCTCCAAAGTCTGAAACTGTCCTGATGCCACCTCCTCTCCAACGAAGGAACAGGTATGTGCTTGAGCCAGGTGAGAAAGCACTCCCTCCAGGGCTTTGTAGGCATGTCCTCCTTGCGGTCCAGCCTCCAGCATCCCGTGGACATGTCCTGAACCTGCTCCTCTATGGGAGCACCGAGAGTTTTCCATTGTCCCAGGTGTAGAATGTCACAAAGGCAAACACCCTCGTCCTTTCAGCCATTGTGCTAGTCACCCAGTGGGACTTCTGGGCCGGAAACTCAGTCCTCGGTTCTGGGAAGCCTTCTGGTTGCTTCCTTGCCCATTTCCTTCCCTCTGATCTTTCTGGAACATTTTACTCAGGTCTTGTGGGGTCTGGCAGTCTGCCTGACTTTCTTCTCCTCTCCTCTCCTACTTTTCATTTACTCTTAGAAAGATCCCTTCAAAATTTAATTTCTTTCTTTTTTTAAAAAAATATTTTTTTATTGATTTCAGAGAGGGAAGGAGAGGAAGATAGAAACGTCAAGGAGAATCATTGATCGGCTGCCTCCCACATGCCCCACAATGGGGATCGAGCCTACATTCTGGGCATGTGCCCTGACTGGGAATTAAACCATGACCTCCTGGTTCACAGGTTGACACTCAACCACTGAGCCACACTGGCCAGGCTCAACTTTAATTTCTGACTATCCTACATATTTCTAAGTTTTGCTCTCATACTTTTAATTGTTGACCTTTTTTAAAAAAAAAAAAAAAGAAAAGTCTCTGAATATTCCCTTTTACAGAAACCTGTTTTCATTTTGTTGACCTTCAGTTTTCATTTTGTTGACCTTCAGTTTTCTCTGAAGAGCTTAATGACATCTTTTTTTATTATTAATCCTCACCTGAGGATATTTTTTCCATTGAGTTTTAGAAAGAGTAGAAGGGAAGGAAGGAGTAGAAGTAGAAGAGAGAGAGAGAGAGAAAGCATAAAACATCAACGTGAAAGAGATACATCTATTGGTTGCATCCCACATGCATGCGACCAGGCCAAGTATCAAACCTGCAATTTAGTATGTGCCCTTGACCAGGAATCAGCCATCCCACTCTGTCAGAACCCAGACACCTCAACCTCATGGTGGCTAAGTGCTTCCTAGTTATGTTTTTAACTGACCAGGGGCCACCATGTCCACATGCTCAGATAGTCTCTCAGTCCCCTTGTGCTGGTTGTGTTTTGACTTTAATCTCTTCATTGCTTTTTGAAGGCATGAATCCAGGGCCCAGGGTCCAGGATCCAGGGCTCGCTCTCCATTGTTCCCAGTGACCTCCATGGCTATTTCTCTTTGGTTTGCTAGGACTTTCTGTAAAACCATTTGGAACACTGCCTGAATTCACATCTTTTCCCTTGAAAATGTGTTCCTTCAGCCTGGTCTGCTGACAAGTCCCACGCATACCCAAGTGCCTACTCACCCTTCAACCCCACCTCTCAGCCTTCACACCCCCACCTGGGCCCCTCAGAACCCTGATCAGCATTGTCACTAAACTTTATATGATGGCTGGTTTTCCTGAAGAGCCAGAACTGCAGCACCCAGACCCAGCTGCCTGCATGGACCTTGATTCCTGGGGAACGTCCTGCCCAGTGGGGTCCCCAGGACCCCTGTCCATGGGTCGCCATCCATCCTTCCATTCTGGGTGTCATTGGTTTCTAACTGGGTTCCGTTTCCTCTTCTGTGTGAGAGGCTCCGAGAAAATCCTCTACAATATGGGTTTGGTGCTGAGAACTGGCAGCCAGGCACCCAGCCACCTTCCCGGTTCAGTGTGAGCAGGAACTGGAGGCCTCAGGGACTGCAGGGCAGGCCTGACAGAAGCTGCCCCATCCAGTTGCCCTGGTGCTTTGGCTTTGAGGTTTGACACAGACGCTCTGGGAGCGCTCTGCAGGGCTGAGAGGGTCACTCCACTCGAGATCCTCATCTCTACTGACAGGGGGACGGCCCCCCGCCCTGCCACCAGCCCCGCACTGGGCCGCCTCAGGCAGGACATCTGAGCCCAGGGCCCTGCAGAGTCCCGCAGAGGGGGTGGTGGGGGCCAATCCCTGCTCTGCCCTTCCGCAGGATGTGACACTGAGCAACCCATGGAACCCCTCAGTGGAGAAGCTTCGTCCTAACCTGTGGCTGCGTGTCAAAGACTCCCATGGCCACAGAAACAGCTGCTGCATTCAGTAAAACGGGCGCCCGATGCCATGGCCTTGGCGGTGGAACTGGAGACAGGCCCTCGTTTGTCATTCATGTTAGCCAATGTGTCGGCTTGGTGAAGAAGTCTAACGAAGCTTCCTTGAGAGGACTGAGAAGCCGTTTTCCCAGGCCACACGCTTGGTAGAATAGCAACCTTTACATGTGGGTTACGATCAACTTATTTTGACACTTAGCAAAAGATACTGCTCAGCATTTAAAATGTGTGTGTCATTTGTACCAATGAACTTTTCCTGGAAATTGTTAAGTATTGAGGTATGTGTTTAAATCTATTTCAAGTGCCAGAATCTTATCAATACGCTAGCTATAAGAGCTTTAGAAAGATTACATGCCCAAACACCCAGCACAATACTTGTGTATTTTTAGTTTCATACAGAGCGAACAATCCCAGGAACTCTGAACACTCTGGACCTTATGTGGTTTATCCCTTACGTCATTTCAAACACAGAAAATAGGGCCTACACTTGCCTGCTCCCCCTATGTTCACATCTCCCACATTCATACAAGTGTACAACAGGTTTGCTTCTAAAAAATTTTTATACCAAGTCTTGTCTTTCTATAAATCTCACCTTGTACTATTAGGGAAAAGCCTCCCTTTTGAACATCTATATTGTACAGAAGCGCATGTCTTTAATGTCTCCAGACAGAAAGCCTCACATTAATTTTAAGGTTTGCACATGGGGTGCAACTTACAGGAAGGGCCTGAGGGGGGCTAGTAAGTATTTTTAGCAAAATGTGGCGTTTGTTTTGTGCAGAACATAGAATATGCTCTTTAATTTAGTAAATATTTTTTAAAGATAGAGATGCTTTGATATTGTAGCTAAAAACAATTCTTAATCATAAAATTCTTATTTTTTTTCAGACTTTCTGAAGTTGTTTAGCAACTTATTTTTGTTTGAAGTATGTTTTTTCTCCCTCTTCCCACCCTCTCATACACACACACACACACACACACACACACATTTATTGGTTTCAGAGAGTAAGAAGAGGGAGAAAGAGATAGAAACATCAATGATGATAGAGAATTATTGATTGACTGCCTTCTGCACACCTTCTACTGGGAATTGAGTCTGCAATCTGGGCATGTGCCCTTGACCGGAATCAAACCTGGGACCCTTCAGTTTGCAGACTGATTGATGTTCTATCCACTGAGTCATACTGGCTAGGACCCACCCTCTCTTGGAAAAAAAAAAAAGAAAGAAAAAAGTGGGTTTCTGCTAATGAATTGAGCAGACATTTAATATTTTATATGCCTTTGAGCTGTGTAATTTATTATATGGATACATGATAATTTGTTTTATTATGTAATTGATAAAATGGTGATATATATTAATGTTAGTTCAACCATATATTTATACTGACGGGGAATGTGTGGTTTTAGTTCTGTGAGAGAAATAACTTGTCAGTATTCACCAACCTATAAAAATCCAGTGCAAGAATTTAACATCTAAATAAATAATAGATGCATTAAAAAATACACTTTAAATAAAACATAAATGGATTAAAAGTAAGAAGATGGAGTAAAATATGCCAAGCAAATATCAGTATTAGGAAAACTAGACTTTAGAACAAGGAAAATTATCAACAATAAAGAATCATTTTACATAATGATAACAGAAGAGTCAATTCATGAAGACAACATAACCCTAAATGAGTACACACACCCTCCAACACAACTTCTAACTACATAAAGCAAAAACTTATATACTAGAAAAACAATTATACTAGAAAAAGTTAACCATTGTCTTTAAAGTTGAGACTAGATAGAAAATCAACAAGGATATGCAAGATTAGAACATTATCAAGCAACTGGATGTAACTGAGGTTTACAGAATACCTCACCAATAACAGTGTCTAGTAAGGGCCCACTTCCTGATTTACTAATGACCATCTTTTTTGCTGTAACATCACATGGCAGAAGGGGAAGAGATCTCTCTGGGGCCTCTTTTATATGGGTACTAATCCCAATGATGAGAGCTCCATCCTCATTACCTAATCACCTCCCAAAGGCCCCACATCTCAACGCCATCACATTGGGGATTAGATCTTTGCATATCATTTTTTTTGGGGGGGGGATATAATTATTCAGTCCATAGCAACCATCAATGAAACCAATACTTTTGTCTTTGAAAAAAATAAAAACTGGTAAACCTCTTATCTAACTGATTAAGAAAAATTTAAAGAAGATACATATTATCAATGGAATAAAAGAGGAGCACCACTATAGAAATTATAGGCTTTACAAGAACAATATGAGCAAACCATGGATATCTAACTCTGCATCTGCAAATTCAATAAAATAGGTGAAATGGACCAATTCTCTAAAAGACCCTAACTACTGAAATTCACACAAGAATAGATAGCCTGAACAGTCCTATATCTAGTAAAGAAGTTGAGTTTATATTTACAAAAATCTTCTAACAAAGAAAACTTCCAGACCAGTTGTTTTCACTGATTAATTCCATCAAATATTTCAGGAAGAAAAAATACCAATACTACACAATCTCTTCCAGAAAACAGAAGAGAAGGGAATACTCTCAACTAATATGAAGCCTGCATTACCATATCAAAACCAGACAAAAACATTACAAAAAAGAAAACTACAAAAATATTTCTCATGAACATAAAAGTATTCCCACAAAATATAAGCAAATGTAATCCAGCAATAAGATTTATCTTGAGCATGCAAGGTGGGCTCAATATGTGAAAATCAGTTAATGAAATTTATAATATTAACAGAAGAAATACCATGATCATCTCGATAGATGCAGAAAATGCCTTTGACATTTATTCATAATAAGAAATTTCCCTCTATTTCTCAGAAAACAAAAAATAGAGGGAAATTCCTTAATCTGATATAAGATAGCTACAAAAAAAAAACCAACACAATAAAACAAACGTAAACTACTATCATACTTAAGGTTGAAAGATTAAAGACTGAGTGGAAGGATATATTCACCATTGATACGTAATATCCAAAATGTATAAAGAACTTAAACAACTCAATACCAAAAAAAGCAAATAATCCAATTAAAAAAATGGGCTAAAGACCTGAATAGACACTTTTCTAAAGAAGACATACAGATGACCAATAGATATATGATAAGATTCTCAATGTTACTACTGATCAGATGAATGCAAATTAAAACCACAATGAGATATCACCTCACATCTGTCAAAATGGCTATCATCATCAATAAATCCACAAATGACAAGTGTTGGTGAGGATGTGGAGAAAAGGGAACCTTCATGCACTGTTGGTGGGAATGCAGATTGGTCAGCCACTGTGGAAAACAGCATGAAGCTTCTCAAAAAAATTAAAAATGGAACTGCCTTACAACCCAATGATTCCACTTCTGAAAATATATCCAAAGAAACCCAAAACACTGATTCAGAAGAATATATGCACCCCTCTGTTCATTGCAGTGCTATTTATAATAGTCAAGATCTGGAAGCAGCCTAAGTGGCCATCAGTAGATGAGTGGATAAAAAAGCTGTGGTACATTTACACAATGGACTGCTACTGAGCCATGAAAAAGAAGGAAATCTTACCTTTCCCGACACCATGGCTAGACCTAGAGAGTATTATGCTAAGTGAAATAAGCCAGTCAGAGAAAGACAAGGGCCATATGATTTCACTTATATGTGGAATCTAATGAAGAAAATAGAAACAGACTCAGAGATACAGAGAACAGACTGACAGCTGTCAGAGGAGAGAGGGTCTGGGGGGAGAGGAGCTGAGAAGTGTGGGGCTGGGTGCAACAGGAGAAAAGATTAAATTAAAACAAAAACAAACAAACAAAAGAAAACAGCCGAAACCGGTTTGGCTCAGTGGATAGAGCGTCGGTCTGTGGACTGAAGGGTCCCGGGTTCGATTCCGGTCAAGGGCATGTATCCTGGTTGTGGGCACATCCCCAGTAGGGGATGTGCAGGAGGTGGCTGATCGGTGTCTCTCTCTCACCGATGTTTCTAATTCTCTATCCCTCTCCCTTCCTTTCTGTAAAACATCAATAAAATATATTTAAAAAAAAAACAAAAAACAGCAACAACAACCTCATAGACAGAGAACAGTATGGTGATTCCCAGAGGGAAAGGGGGAGGTAGAAGAGAGCAAAGGGGGATAAATGGTGATGGAAGGAAACTAGACTCTGGATGGTGAATACACAATGACTAATAGGAATTGTACACTTGTTATTTTATTCAACACTGAAACCAGAATAATTCAATTAAAAATACAAATTTTAGAAGATGTATCATGCAGCTACAATGCACTTGAACTCCCGCCAGAGTCAAGCAGTTGTAGCATCGCCCTGACTCCATCCCCAGGCCTGAGTTCACAGTTCCTGCGAACATGTTATCATTTCCCCACTGATCACATGGCCTTGCAGCCCACCTTACAAGTAGAAAACTGAAGCACTCTGACCCATGCTCAAAGCTCACAACATAGCTCTGTTAACACCTACTGTGTGTGTGTGTGTGTGTGTGTGTGTGTCCAGGACCCTCTGTCTCACCACATCCGCTCCTGGTTTCCTCTTCCCACCAAGCTCCCACCCCCAGGCCATACACAGCGCCTGTGCCAAAGCGCTCACTAGGTGGCAGCTCTGTCTGTCTGTCTGTCTCTCCTGGCTTCTCATGAGAGCTAAGGGCTTGGAGCCATTAAACTCAGATAAAGAAACACGGGTCCGAGTTCAGCTCCAGCCCCAGCCTCAACGGGGACTCTGGACCAGCCCCTAACAGCTGCAAATCCTGGTTTCTTCATCTTGAAATAACAGACACTAGACTACAGACACTCTAAAGTCTGCGCCAGCTCTAAATTATTTATGAATTAATGCCCTGCCATAAACCTCTCCTTTTTTTCTGGTCCGTCTTCAAGAGATTGAAGATTAGAAATAAAAGCTGGGATTTTCTTGTTATTGTTGCTTAATCTGCTCTTTTTGCTCTATTTGGGAATGCTTTTAAACTTCATAAAGAATCTCTCACCCAAAGTTTGAGAATCACCAGGTGAAAGAGGACACTCACCACGTAACCTCCCTGACTGCAACCAAAGGAAGCTTCCAGAAACTTCCTGTGGGCCATAGAGGACAATAAACAAGAGGCGGCAGAATGAATGAGGCTTCAAGAACATTTAGATCTCAGGCTCTCAAATGCAGCGGGGAGAGCATTATTCCGACCTGGTGGTCGTCAGCGGGCAGGAGGGGCACCAGGACAGCCTGCACTTCCCTGAGCAGATGGGCAGTGGACCCAACCCCCCAGCCTTAGAAAAGTCCTACCCAGGAGGGGAGCTCCAAAAACATCCACACACGCTGGGGAGAAGTCAGAAAATCAGTGGCAGCTAAAGGGCCTGAGATCTGCCTTTCCCTCCTTCCCAGACCCTGAGGGAGCTGGTGGGGACTCAAGAGTCAGGCCTGGTCCTTAGTTCCTGGGCTTCAGCCTCAGTCAGCCGCCCTGAGGCCTCCAGGGAAGACAGAGCCCCCAGAAAAGAACCATGGGGGGCGGAGAGAAGGGCGGTGCACAAGACAGCCTCTGGGGTGCTGCTCTCCCCAAACCCAGCAGAGAAGCAGGACGAGGGTTGGTGGTGAGGACATGTGTGAACATATGTGAAATTGTCCCCTGAGCTCCGCCAGGGAGGCTGGGGACTTTGTGCATAAGCTCCTGTATTTATAGCTCAGAGCAAAACTTTTTAAAAGGTTTTATGATTAAGATTTTATTATCTTAACTTTGAACATGAATAATAAAAATGTATTGCCAATTATCTTTGCCAAGAATAAAATCCAAACTGCCACATTTCCAGCTCCAATTTTACTAGCACTGACCAAAGTTTTTTAAGGAAAAGGAATATTTAAGGATTTGCTTCCTAAAAACCTGACAAATAATGAAGTATGGAAGTATTTCCTCCACCGAGAGCGTGATATTCCCTCCACATACACACTCTGAGGCTGGACTCATGCTCTGCTCCAGACAGACCCGAAATGAAACCCACACTCACTCTAGGACTGGAGTCCTCCAAACACCCACAGACCCCAAAAACTAGACGGCAAGAATGTACTTCCTCACGTATTTTTGTTTTTTAAAAAGGAAATAATTTATAAGCTCACCGATCCTCATGAGACCACACCCAAACCCTTTAACAGGGCAGAGATCTTGCGGGGAAGGGGGGGCACAGGCCATGGGATCCGGGGGCCATGTGGTTCCTGTGGGGACCATGGGGTCACGCCAGTTAGACAGCTGAACATCGAAGTTATGAGACTGCTTAGGGAAGCCGCCAGGGGGACCCAGAAAAGCGTGGAGGGAAGAGCTGGGGTCAGAGGAGGAGGGTTGAGGGGCTGAGTGAGCTGAGGGTGGGGCCTCACCTGGTGTCCCCACTTCACACACACAGCTCCTAGGTGGCCCAGCGCCGCTCTGGTTGATGAGCACATCCCAGGCTGGTCAACCACCTGTCTCTGTGGGAGGACCGAGACCAGGGGACCATCCATCCTCCCTTGCCCCTGGGGAGGAGCTGCAGGAACCCCGAGGGTCATTCCTGGGGGTCAGGCAGGGAGCAGGGCCCGGTCTCCTTTCAGGGTCTGCCCGTTCTGGTTGCCCCGGAGCAGGTTGGGGGGCAGAAGACGCGTTTGGAGAGAAGCTGCTGCCAGCGTTCAGAGAAGGGCTATGGACCCCGCTTAAACGGCACCAGCAGTTCACCATTTCTGCCCCTCAGCCACCCCCTAACAGATGAGCTGAATGTGGGAGGAGGCTTCACCCGCCCACCACATGGGGCCAGGGGGTAAGAACCAGTTCTGCGCTGGACATAGGGGTCTGAAGTGGACACTCTGGGGGACACGTGAGCCCAGCTCCTCCCGGAGAAGCACCTGGGGCTTCAGGAGCACCTTGGCTGCTGGTTGTGCGGCCACCTGCCACGGGCTTCTCTCCCTGAGTCCCCCCGCACCCTCCCACGGAGGGACTGCGGCGTCCTCCCAGCCCCTCTGAGAAAGGACAAGCCAGGGCCTGGGGAGCTCGGAGTCCTTGGCCCCAGCGAGGCAGCAACCCCGGAAACTCCTCACCATTACATCCCCTAAGAAACCGACCAGGGCTCCCCTGTCCTGCATGGAAAGGCCCACATGAGAGAGGCCAGGGAGACACCCCAGAATCATGGAGGGGGACGTCCATCCTTGGAGAAAGGGCCGAGCTGGCCCTCGCCATCAGCGTGTAACATCAATAAATGGAGCAGCCAGCCGCACCTGCCAGACCTCAGAAAGCTTAATACACAATTTCCTGTCCTTAATTTGAAAGAAAAAAAAATCCTGCTTAGTATTTTATTAGGTTCTCCCATGGATAAGTAAAACCAGAGAATGCAGAATGAAAACGGCTTTCAGATCCAATCCCCGGCCCTGGCTGGTTGTCTCTGGCCAGCACTCACCTGGGGAGAGTGCAGCACCTGAGACCCCGGATTTGTGCTGCTCCCAAGGAGATCCTGGGACTCTGTCCACAGAGACTCGCCTCAAAACCTTAACTCTCGTTCATTGTAAACGGCCACAGTCTCAGGGCCCTGGGAGGGGCCTGCACTGCGAGTGTGTGGTCAAGGAGTGAAGGGGCGAAAAGGTGGGTGAAAGGAGCTCACCTCCAGCAGCAGCCTTCCCTCCAGTACGGCCGACCCTCCACGAGGACCACTGTCTCCTGGTGAGGGGGCACCGGCCACTGGCTGGTGCGGGCACTTCTCCTGCACGGCTGTCGGACAGAAACAAGCATGTTAGCACCCGCCCCAGGCTCCAGGCCTAGTTGTGAGCCTTTGTTAAGTTGCATTTCTCCGTTCTTCACCCCACTGTTCCTCACAGCCACCCTCTTCAGTCCCACACTGACCTGTGGCCACCAGGCCCACTGGGGCAGCTCGGCCTCCCCGAGAAGAGGGCAGGGCAGGAGGAGCCAGGATATCCGACCAGCGCAGCCAGGTGGGAACAACATGTTCACATCTGGGAGATCCAGACATCTTGGCTGTGCCTAACCTGAGGACCCCACCTAACTCTGCTCCCCAGAAACTGCTCTCTACCCACCTCCTATGAACCACTCAGAGCCCCACTGGCTTCTGGGAACCTCGTGTGGAGCAGCCCGCACCCCACAGGCATCCATTACGGCACTGACTGCTCCAGTCCCGGAAGCTGCCGGCCCTCACATTGCCACCCTGCCCTGTGACCCTGGCGGCACCCTGATGCTTCTCCCATCCCTACATCCCCACCCCCTTCCCAGTCTGGCTTCATCCACTTTGGGGGGAAGAGTTCAGACAGACAGACAGACAGACAGAGGTTCATTCCCAGCTCCCAGGTGCGGATAGGGACCTCCCACTCTGCATTGGCACCCAGGAGTTAGGGGAGGACCCTGGGGCCAAGAGGTCAGGTGAGTAGAGAGATGCAGTCTGGAACCCAGAGCACCACCTCCGGGAGGGCAGATGGGAAAGTGCCTCGCAGCTTCCCCTCATTTCTGGGATTTGCAAACTGAAGCTACAGGTGATGTCAGTGCAACTGAGGGCAGGGGCCGCAGGTGGAGGCCCAGCACTTGCTCGGGTCTTGGGATAAAACATTAAGTAGGGGCACTTCAATCTCCGGCATTTTCTCTTTCTGAACTACTTTTTGCTCCAGGATGCGCTGGTCTGTGTTGCTTTCTTATTCAGGCAGCTTCATCCATCGATTGTGAGGGAAACCAAGGCTCTGCCCTCACCTCCCCACTGGGCCCCACTCAGACACAGGGCCTGCTCCGCATAGATGCCCCCTCACCCCTGTTAGTGAGAGGTGGGCAGCACCTGCTCTAAGGGGGTCCAGGCCCCTGGACCCACAGCACAGTAGGGCCCGAGTGTGAGCTCCAGCTGGAGACCCTCCTCCCCACAGAGAGGACACACAACAGGTTACCCCTGGGGCCAGCAGCCCCCCACCCCACAGAGGCCACGCTGGACCCCTTCATTAAATCCTCTGGTGCTGACCTGAGTGTCCTCAGGGCAGAGAGCTCAAGGCAGGGAGACAGCCCTGGGGAGAGTGGGCACCTTTCAGTCACCTTGTGGCCTTTGGCTTCTCCGTCCCTCTCTCTCAGAAGCCGTGTCCCATCAGCCTCCTCTCCCGTAGCCAATACACACTAACCCACATCACTGCACTAAAATAACACGAAAAGAACCCCTTTCCTCCCAGAAGGCAGGTGTATTCCTGGAGACAAGAACAGTCACCCCCGGGGGGAGGTGACCAGGGGGTCCCTGACAAACACACCGAGGCTGTCTGCTACCAGTCACCCTCTCAGCAGCCAAGTTCCCACACGGCAGACAGGCTGAGCTCTGAGACATTAAAGGAGATTGTTTTCAATCCCCTCTGGTATGCACCTGCTTTCTCAGCACAGGTTCAGAAGTCTGGAAGGCTCTCTGCTCCCCAAGAGAGACCTAGGAGCAGCCCTTCCTCTGAAGCAGCGGTTCTCAACCTGTGGGTCGCGACCCCTTTGGGGGGTTGAACGACCCTTTCACAGGGGTCGCCTAAGACTATGGGAAAACACCTATTTCCCATAGTCTTAGGAACCAACACACCGCTCCTCAGTGTAGCAAAATGTAGCCATGTAGTTTACTGTTGTCATATGAAGACTGTTACCCATGCTATACCACGATTCAAGACAAAATTTCATTGATTTGTAATTAGAAATAAATATTTCACAATATATAATTACATATTGTTTTTGTGATTTATCACTATGCTTTAATGATGTTCAATTTGTAACAACGAAAATACATCCTGCATATCAGACACTTCATTACAATTCATAACAGTAGCAAAATTACAGTTATGAAGTAGCAACGGAAATAATTTTATGGTTGGGGGTCACCACCACATGAGGAGCTGTCTTAAAGGGTCGCAGCACTAGGAAGGTTGAGAACCACTGCTCGGAAGGGACCTCGGGGTCTCAGAAGGCTCAGCCAGTGTGCGTTCTATACAGATCAAGTCGAAGTCGGTGTGGGAGTAAGACAGGAGGTCTATCCTCCCCACCGCTCCCCTCCTCCACCCCTCCAGGCAGCCCCTACGGCCAGGCCTGGCTTCCTGCCCACCCAGAGAGTCCTACCAGTTAGGGCTTGGGGCTGGGGAAGGGGCCCACAGTGCCTGGAAGGATCTGGGGCTCAGTAAAGGCCAGGAGTGATGCTGGGGTTGGGAGGACCCCCACCTCAGGGCACCCAGGTCACAGGCTACAGACCCAGACCACCAAGACCTGCCGTTCAGCAAACTCCTTTGCAAGTAGCCACCAGCCTCATCCTAGCTCCTTGGCCGGCGCCTCCCTGGGATTGAGGGAAGAAGGTTTGGGGCTGGGCTGTCCGGGCCCTCCTACTCTCTCCCCAGCAGACCCTGTGGGGGAGGGGGATGCTGACTCCTGCAGCTGCGAGGCTGGGGGTGGACCCGAGGCGGTGACATCACCGCGGATGCAGCCGCTGACCCCTTCGCCCCGCGGGGACCCTGCCTGCCCCTCACTGCCCTGTGCACAGCTCACGCCCAGACGCACAGGGGTTGCAGCCCACTCCGGGGGCCAAAAGTGTGTGTTTTGCGGGGGGCGCCCCAACTGCTAATTTCTCCCTGACCCCGCATCTCTCTACTCTTGGACACCGCCCCTCCTCCCGCCACGCATTGTACTCCCCCACATCTCTTCACCAGGATGCCACCCCCTCAGCAACGCGTCCCCCCCTCCACACTCCCCACTGCGCAGCAGACACCCCCCCCCTACTTCCCTCCTGCACACATCTCTGCACCTGGACACAGCCGCTCCCCCGCCCCCGCATCGCAGGTCCCCCCCCCCCACCCGGCACCCCGGGCCCCCCCACTTCCCTCCTCCGCAGCCACATTCCGGGCCACACCCAGCGGCCTCCTCGGGTCCTGTCACGCGATGGGGCCTCAGCGCAGTGACAGCAGCCTGGACCCCGGCCAGGGCCTCGCGTGCGAGCAGAGCCGCCACCCCCAACCCCAGGCCTGAGGCAAGACAGAAAGAAACCGAATGCGATTCTGATTCTCAAGGGGCAGCTTTCCCCAAATCCCTGGTCAAACGGGGCCTGCCCCTCACTTCCCAGGTCCCCAGTTGAGGGGTGCTCAGGATGCTGGCTAATTCCAATGGGGGTGGGGTCCCAAGGGCTCTGGATCAGGTCTTTCCCGTTAACACGGGGTGAAAATGGTGACAGTAAGAGGGTTGTGGGGAGCAGCCCTCACCCCCAGCCCCTGCAGGCACCCCAGGCCCCCTCCCAGCAGCTCCTGTACTTCAGTACTGCCTGGCCACCCTGGATCTATTCCATCTCAGGGCTTCTCTCCTGAGTCACCCCTCTCCCTAGGCTCAGATCTGAGGGTCTGACCTGGGAGGGGAGCTGAGCAAAGGTGGGGCTGTGCGCAGGGGTGCCAGCCGACAGACCCCAGCTCCACTGCTAGCCACACCCTAGAGCAGTGGTTCTCAACCTTTCTAATGCCGCGACCCTTTAATACAGTTCCTCATGTTGGGGTGACCCCCAACCATACTTCATAACTGTAATTTTGCTATTGTTATGAATTATAATGTAAATACCTGTGTTTTCCGATGGTCTTAGGCGACCCCTGTGAAAGTGTTATTCGACCCGCAGAAGGGTCGCGACCCACAGGTTGAGAACCACTGCCCTAGAGGGTCACAGCCTCTCCGTGCCCATCTCCCACTCCTGTGTGAAGAGGGCAAGCCCTCATCCAGGTTCCATCTGTGCCGGACTGCCCGGGGTTATGGGTCAAGGAGGAGGGCTGGTAGGGAGCCGGTGTGGGTGTCTTTTCAGAGTCACTGTGCACCCCCTCCCCAAGGCCGGCTTGTGGAGCAGGTGGCGAGGAGGCGATGTTCCGGGGATGAGAAGTACTCCAAGATCCAGGGTGCAAGGACCTCCCTATGGGACAACCACCGAAGTGCCCAGGGCCTGGCCTCTGAAGGGCAGTGCGGGGGCGCCCCAGAAGCCGATCTCGCCCTGGGCAGAGCCTCGAGCATTCCTGTGCTGTCCACTCCCAGAATTGAAGGGGGCGCAGGCTGGCGCAGCTGCCTGAACCCCGCAGAGTCGGGCCCACTGTATCCTTCCCCACTAAGTCTCCACAGCCCCAGAACTGCAGCCGCACTTGAGATTCTCACTTCCCGGTCCATGCTGTCCCCCAACTGGCTGCAGAATTAACTGGAACCAGCCTTCCTCTCATTCCGCTGATGTATTGCATCCCTGAAAAGTTTCCTTTGGAACAGAGAGAATGTGAAGAATTACCATGGAGATGGTGGACCTCTCTGTATGTATCCACGCAGGGTGGGTAGGAGATTCCCTTTGAGGTTCAGACTGGAGCTGACTGCACCCTGCTTCTTGGCCCCCACCCCAAGCCCCCACCCTGCTTGCTAAGAGACCTCCCTTTCCTTTGCACAAAGGAGACTCAGGGTAAGGTGTGAACTATGTGCCATGGGGGGTCAGACCCCCCCACCAGTGGCTGTTTAAAGTCCTATGCCTGAGTCTGGCCAGTGATGGTGCCAGTTCTCTTGGTGGAAGTCAGGAGACTCCCCCGTTCTGCCTCTGGACAGTGCTGTGATGACTAGAAGGTGGCAGCCTCCTTGCTCCCAGCTCAGGGGAAGCCAACTCCTTAGTGGACAGACAGTGGGGTGCAGCATAAGTGAGTCCATGACATAGGGGTCCCGGACAGGTGAGCCCAGGATGTGGGATGCACTGGATGTGGAATGCAAGGGGCTGACTATGGGCTGGAGTTCAGGACTCCTGTCGCCCAGGGCTCCCAGGAGGCTGGACTGAAAACTCGATTCTCACCAGCTGCAGTGCCTAGCAGGCTGGCCCATGTCCACACCCAGTCTCTGCTTTGAGTGGAACACAGGCCCCGTAAAACCTGGCACTATTTCATCATCCAGTCAGAGCCCCAGGGGTGCTGCTCTGCGCCCTAACCTCCACGCTTGGGGTGGCACCCACGGCAGTGTCATCAGGATATTTCTTCCTCCAGCCCTGGCCCAGCAGCTTGCTGGCCCCCGAGGCTCAGCCTCCTGCCCAGGCCCTCAGAGGTCAGAGCCCACCTCCACACCTCCTCCTGTCCCTCTGCAGGCAGCTGGCACGGTCCTGGCCCCACTTCGGTCCACCTCATTGGAAGCTAATTTCCAGCCGGGCCCCCGGGAGTTGTGCTCAGCACAGGGATGTGCACAGCTTAGAGCAGCTTCCCAGGACCCCCTGCAAGCCAGGGTCCCACAAGGCCATACACCTGATGTGGCTTTTGCATCCTGAGCAGCAGGAGCCCCATAAACACCTTCCTGTTCTGCTTCTACACCTGATTGCTGCGGCTCACTCCACAGTAAGGTGGCGCTATTGACCGAATGTGTGTTCCCCCCAAATTCCTGAGTTGAAACCTAACTCCAAGTTGTATTTGGAGGTGGGGCTTTGGGAGATGATTGAGCCATGAGGGTGGCGCTCCATGAATGTGATTAGGGCCCCTACAAGAGGAGGCCACAGAGCTTCCTGCCTCTCCTGCCTGTGAGGACAGAGAGAAGGCTGCGTCTGCTACTGGACTAGGTTTTCACCGGAACCCCACCACGTGGGCACGCTGGGCACATGGTCCGAGAATGTGAGACACCAATGTCTGTTGTCTGTGGCAGCCTGTGTTGACTAAGATGGGTAGTTACCAAAGTATCCAGATTGTGACCACATGGACACACATCTTGCAGGGCAGGGTCCCCGGCAGCCCATGCACAAGGGCCACTACCAGGTGCACTGCAGGTGGCCTGTCCCCTTTGTGCAGCTAAGAAACTGGGACCTGGGCCAGGACAATGGGAGTGTGCTGCCCCTTCTTGGTGACTGTGCTGAGGCCTCTCCAGGATCCAGAGGCTAACTGAGTCCAGGAGTTGACAGGTGACCTGAAAGCCCCAGCTCACCTCCCAGATATTCGCTCTCTCCTTAAGTGCCAGGCATGTTTGTGAGTCCAACACAGTGCAGTGCCACCAGACCCAGGGGAGTAAACAACCAGGGCCTGGCAGGGAGAGCAGATGGTGGGTGCTCCGGGGGAGGGAGAGAGGGAAGATTGTGGGAGAGAGGACAGGTGACCCAGGGGAGGGAGAGAGGGAAGGTTCTGGGGGAGAGGACAGGTGACCCAGGGGAGGGAGAGAGGGAAGGTTCTGGGAGAGAGGACAGGTGAGCCAGGGAAGGGAGAGGGAGATGGTTCTGGGGGAGAGGACAGGTGCTCCAGGGAAGGGAGAGAGGGAAGATTGTGGGGGAGAGGACAGGTGACCCGGGGGAGGGAGGGAGGGAAGGTTCTGGGGGAGAGGACAGGTGATCCAGGGGAGGGAGGGAGGGAAGGTTCTGGGGGAGAGGACAGGTGATCCAGGGGAGAGAGAGGGGGAAGGTTCTGGGGGAGAGGACAGGTGCTCCAGGGGAGGGAGGGAGGGAAGGAAGGTTCTGGGAGAGGACAGGTTCTCTAGTGGGGGAGAGGACAGGTGAGCCAGGGGAGGGAGGGAGGGAAGGTTCGGGGGGAGAGTACAGGTGGGGGAGAGAGAAAGGGTAGATGCAGGGAGAGAGCACAGGTGCTTCAAGGGAGAGAGGGTTCACCAGAGGAAGAAAGGGAAGGTGTTGGAGGTGGTGGGGCAGTGGGGAGAGTCTGTGCTCCAGGAGGGAGAGAGGCAAATAAATGCAGGGAGAGGGGCAGGTACTCAGTGGGAGGGTGGGAGGAGAGGGTGATGTTGCAGGAGGGGGTGCTCCTGATCTCTGCTCCCCATCCTTCCTGTGTCTACGCACGCACCTCCACTGACATCACATTAGTGGATCCCCATCTCACAGGTGTTGGAATTCCTTCCGTTTTTGCTTTCTGAGAACTGAAAGATAAACCCCTTGCTTTGCGCTGGAAGAGGAACATGAAGTGTGCATGTATTCAGGTTTCTTTTTGGCTACAAACTGTATTTGTAGAGGAAGCTTCTGGCCTCAGTTACCTCCTGCACAGATTGTGTTGCCTGCACCTGGGGTGCAGACAATTGATCCTTCCTGTCACCCCAAGCAGCTGGTGCTTAGTGTCGGACACCTGCCGGGCTCTGCAGGGGAAGCACTGGATCCCACCTGAAGGTTCTCTGTGCAGGACCCAGACAAGCACAGCTTTCTCCTAGCCACCCTAAGGAGGTGGAGTCCCCCCCCCAATAAGTCGAGCGCTCAGAGGGGTAACAGGAAAGGCAGCCTTAACCTCAAAGTGCATGAGGAGGGACAGAGGGCACCTGGCGGTTCTGGAAGGATCAGTGGCTTTGGACAGCCTCCTGTGTACACACAGCTACAAATAGACAAGGGACACACACTCTTTAGCCTGCAAAGCAGGTGAGTCCAGCACACGTGGTTAGGCGGCCCAGGTGAGTGTCTGGGGAGGGGCCAAGATGATGAGGATCCCAGAGAGCCCCGGCTCTCCCAGAAAACACATGGCACCCGGTGAGAGGGAGCAGAAGGCTGTCCAGGCTGTCCCCTGTGGGTCTGGGGGAGCTCGGAGCATCACAGAGCTGTGTCTGTCCTCTCCCGAAGAGTGAGGACTTGAGGACATGATGGCCCCATCCTGTCCTGTCCCGGGAGGAGTGGCCTCTCACCCGCTCCCCTTTACCCAAGAGCTCCCCTGTGGATCAGTGGAGCTGATGAAAGGGCATTCCCTGCAGGCACTTCACCTGCAGGCTCCACCATCTGCCCCAGGTTGCAGGTGGATGGGGAATTTCTGGAGGAAAATCAGTGACCCCTCTCCTCTATGCCCATTTCACCTGGCTGCAACCTGGTCTGGAGGAGACCCCCAAGAGCAACACAGGGGGACAAGGTGAGGGGGCAAGCCCACTGTCCTCCCCACTGCTTAGCAGGTGCCCCCTCTCTAGGCAGTGACCTCCCAGTAGTAAAAACAAAACACACACACACACACACACACAAACAGAAGGGACCACAGAAGGGGGAGTAACCAGCAGGGCCTATGGGAACTGTGTGTGTGTGTGTGTGTAAATGCTGTTTGTGAATACTGTCTCTATGAATGCTTTGTGTCTGAACACCGTGTGTATGTTGTGTTTGTGAATACTGCGTGTGAATGCTGTGTGTGAATGTCATCTATGTGAACACTGAGTGTGAACATGAACACTCTGTATGTGTGTGTATAAAAGCTGTGTTTGAACACGATGTGGACACTGTGTGTGTGAATGCTGTGTGTGTGAATGCTCTGTGTGCCTTTGTGTGTGAATGCTGGGTATATGCTGGGTATATGTGAGCGCTGTTTGTGTGTGTGTATGAACACAGAGCATGCGAATGCCCTGCTCTGGGTTAAGACAATGAGCGGGAGAATGACTCCTTGGTGAGGAAGCTTTCCACAAATGGTGCAGATGTGCTTTAACAGAGCATGACACACATGTGGGGAGAGGGTCCCAGCATGTGGGATTTGGTGTGGTGTCCGTTCTCCCAAATGCTTGTCCACCCTCTTTAGTGGTACAGCTTGAGGGGAGAAGGGATTAAAACTGCCACTCAAAGCCCCAAGTTCCCTAAGACAATACAACTCCTCAGGAGTATAAATAAACATGTGCCTTTCATGTATTTAGGAAATGAACGCACATTCCAAGATGTTTATGCATCAAGTTGTTAACTTTCTACAGAAAGAACTTCCACATTTTCTTCTTATTTCTTTCCTTGTTTTATTTTTAGAGCTGTCACTATTACAGATGTCCCCATTCCCCCCTTTCCCTACTCCCACCTTTGTCCACCTCCTTCCAGCCTTCACCCTCTGTCCCTCTGGCCACCACCACACGTTGCCTGTGTCTATGGGTTATGCACATATAGAACCTCCATATTTCCTAAAATGCCCCAGGCAAGCCTTAGACATTTCACACTGCAATATGACTCCAAGAACCACCAAAAATGCTTTTCCTCAGAGCCAGTGATGATGCAGAGGCAGCGGCCAGGGAGGCTGACTTACCACTTTCTGAGGCCACTCCTCCGTGGAGCCCACGGGGGCTCAGTGGAAACCTGGTCACAGGTCATGGAGTGCAAACACACCCTCCCTGCAATCCCCATGCCACAGTGCTAAGTGCAACTGAGAATAGCTCCTTGGAAAGAAAAAGAAAGGGAATAATATTTGTATGCATTGCAGGTCCATATTTGTTCATGGCATAAAACCTGGAAGAAGCCAACTGTTTGGGTGTTTTTGTTACATTTCTTTATTTATTTTAATAAATCTTTATTGTTCAGATTATTACAATTGTTCCTCTTTTTTCCCCCTATAGTTCCCCTCCACCTGGTTCCCACCCCACCCTCTGCCCTTACCTCCCCCCACCCATTGTCCTCATCCATAGGTGTATAATTTTTGTCCAGTCTCTTCCTGCACCCCTCCTCACCTCTTTCCCCCTGAGAATTATCAGTCCACTCCCTTTCTATGCCCATAATTCTATTATATTCACCAGTTTATTCTGTTCATCAGAGTTTCAATTCACTTGATTTTTAGATTCACTTGTTGATAGATATGTATTTGTTGTTCATAATTTTTACCTTTACTGTTTTCTTCTTCCTCTTCTTAAAGAATACCTTTCAGCATTTCATATAATACTGATTTGGAGTTGATGAACTCCTTTAGTTTTTTCTTATCTGTGAAGCTCTTTATCTGCCCATCAATTCTGAATGATAGCTTTGCTGGGTAGAGTAATCTCGGTTGTAGGTTCTTGCTACTCATCACTTTGAATATTTCTTGCCACTTCTGTCTGGCCTGCATAGTTTCTGTTGAGAAATCAGCTGACAGTCGTATGGGTGCTCCCCTGTAAGTAATTAATTTTTTCTCTTGCTTCTTTTAATAATCTCTTTGTCTTTTGCTCTTGGTATTTTAATTATGATGTGTCTTGGTGTGATCCTCTTTGGATTCCTTTTGTTTGGGGTTCTGTGCGCATCTTGGACTTGCAAGTCTATTTCTTTCACCAGGTGGGGGAAGTTTTCAGTCATTATTTCTTCAAATAAGTTTTCAGTATCTGCTCTCTCTCTTCTTCTGGCACCCCCATACTTCTGATGTTGGTATGCTTGAAGTTGTCCCAGAGGCTCCGATCAAGAGCTTCCGGAACTCTGCCTTTCAGGTTCCCCTGAGTTTCCATGTGCTCTAGGGACCCGTATGAGTCTGGGTCCCCAGGGTCTCGCCCGAAACTGGGGTTCAGTGCAGTTGGAACTGGATTTCAGTGCTGTTGTGGGGTTCTGTTTTCCTTCCACTGGAGGAAATCATCAGTCAGCGCCCTGTGTGTGCACTTTCACTCACACTTTCGCATGCACTTTCACGAGCCCCCAGACTCCTGTCTTTCATGGCTCCCCTAAGTTTCCGTGCACTCCTTATTTTTCACAACAGTCCAGACTCCCACTATGAGTCTCGCCTGGAGCTGGGGTTCAGTGCAGTTGAGATTTTCCATCACCCTCCCACTACAGGAAGCCAGCCAGACCCTCCTCCGCCCATTCTCTCCACAAGCGTGTCTCCGTACCTCAGCTTTTTGCAGCTCCTCTGAGTCTCCGTGTGCTCCTCTCTTTACTTCTAGTTGTAGATTTTTCACTCAGCCAGCTTTCCTGTGGTTCTGGATGATGTCTGTTCTGTCTTTTAGTTGTAGTTTTGAAATTGTGCGAGGCAGCAGCTTGGGTGTTCACGTATGCCGCCATATTGGTTTCTCCCTGTTTTTGTTACATTTCAATACCGCCTAAGGGAAGTGCACCAGTGGCAAGCTGAGGGTTCAAGAAACATTTGGCAAACAAAACATAAACGAAAAAGGTGTCCTGATGCTTTAAAAAATTTGAATATTTGTTCAATCAGTAACTGCACAATGTGCAGGTGTGAAGACGAGGCGCATGAGCCAGGACCTCACAGCTCGACAGTCAGGGAATCCTGGGTGGAGTTCAGACAGGACAGAGCCCTGGAGGGACAGCCCCACACAGTGTCCTCAGTGGCAGCCCCAGCTGACAGCAGCTGACAGAGCCGTTCACCCCCAGGCTGGTGCCCTGCAGTTTAGAGGAATGCCCAGCTCAACTGTCAGAGAGCCTTGGATTCCTGCATGAGTCCTGAATGTATAGTAACATCATAGTAGGTTCATAGAGTAAAAACTGGAGGCTAAGCTTCCAGTTACCCAGGTTTGCAAATAATGATGACTTGAAGTTGGCCTGTCAGTCATCATCACCTTCAATTTCCTCACAAATCAATCACATGTCCCTGGTTCTTGGTTCCTTTCAGTCATGCATACTTCATCCTGGACAGATAAGACTGAATTGATGAGAAGACCTGGAGAAGCAGAGGGACCAGCAGGGCTTGTCTGGGTTGTCAGGAGAGCACCCCCATCTGAGGCAGGGGACCCATCTTTGCGGTCCATGGCACCCCATCCTGCCGGGGCTACCCCAGTCCTCACGGCCAGAGCTACCCACTAGCCTGCTCCTGCTTGACCACCCACCTCTGCTCATTTGTGAGATGGCCAGTGGCTCTGGTGGCTGTGAGGAAAGTGCTGGCTATTCTCAAACATCTCTTTACAAAAAGATTGGGCGCCTGAAAATGCCCGAGGCTATCCTAAAAGGTCCCAATGTGACTTCCTCACAAACACAAGCACACCGTGTTCCCTGACACAGTTACCGCGTCCAGCACTACCCACATGCCACCAGTGCCAACCTCCCAACCTCCAGGAAGGACTTGCTCTCCCCACACCACTAGGAGCCCCACCATTCACACCTCAGAGCAAATGTTCGATTGTGCGGTTTTCTTGGTTTCTTCTTTTGTTTATGTTTTGAGACAATGTTGGACTTACAGACAGGTTTTTGGAATAGTACAAAGCACACCAAGTATCCTTTCCTGGAGACTCCACTCAAGTTTTGTATACTGTTCCACTAACATCCCTTGAGCCTGGGGTCTGGGCCTGCTGTACCCCTTCACCCCCGCTGCTCCCATCCATCTAAAGTCCATCCTTGGTCCATCCTTGATCCCATTACCTTGACTTTAAACATTATAGCAAGTTATTTTTCAGATTGCCTCTCAGTTTGGGTTTGTTGGGTGTTTCCTCGTATTCATCCTCAGTAGGAATATGACAGAAGTGGCCATGTGCTCTTCTCATGCACGATGTCAGCTATTCCATTATTGATGGGGTCAAATTTGATCACTTAGGACAGTGTGTGCTGGGTTTCTCCACTCGACGTTTTTTACTTTTGTACTTCATTGGTGTATTGTTGGGATAGGCCAAGGCTACAAAAATCCCACTTTGAAGTACTAATTTTAGCATTGTTGATGTTTTTTGCCTGACTTGTTACTACAATGGTTACCAAATGGTGAGTTTATAGTTCACCTCTTCTACTTAGAGTCCTCTGTCTAGAATCCTGTCTCCTGCCCATTAGTCAGCAGTTTACTGTAAGGAGGAGCTTTCTCTGTCAGTGTGGACTTATGGAACCCTGTTTCATTCCCTGGGTTAAACCCATTGTTATCCTTACTCTTCTTAATGTTGAAATTGCCTCAGATGTGGCTAGTGCAGCCCCTTCTGATGGCTCTGTGTCCCACCACATTACTATCACAATGTGAACACAGTCTTGCTTTCTGACCTAAATGTTCTAAGCTTCTCTTGTACTTTCCCTGCTCCAACTCTGGAACAAGACATACACACACCCACACAGCAACAACAACAACAACTCAAAGAAAACACACCCTCATTCCTTTTTAATGAGTCGTGCCTATATAGCAAGGTCTGAATGTGAGTTGTGCTCACTGAAACTGGTGTCACTGCTCCCAGATCTCATCAGTGGACAGAGCTAGAACACACTAACATTCAATACACACATATTTATGTCTATATCCACATGTGTAAAAATCCATGATTTCACATCAATACCTGCAACTCCAACTCCAACTACAGGATTCAGTATAGAGTGAAATTATTTTTTCTTTAGTATTTGTTGGAAATTGCTTTAAAACTATTTGGGCTTAGATTATCTCTGTGGAAGATTTATAACTCATTCAGCTCCTTTAATGGTCATATGACTATTAAGGTTTTCTATTTCTTCTTCAGTCAATTTTAATAAGCTGTATTTCTAGGATTTTACTCATTTATGTTTTCAAATTTATTGGCATGAATTTGTTCATAGCAGCCTCAAAGTATCTTTGAAATATCTGCATCTTCTACCATTGTGTCCCTTAAATATTCCTGATACTCTCTCTTTCCTCCTTTATCAGTCTCACCAGATCTTTGCAAGATAGCTCTATTGTATGTTTATTTTCTATTTCATGAACATCTTCCTTTATTATTTGCTTCCTTTGAATCTCTTTTTCTTTACTATGCTTTTCTAAAATCAAAACTACTAAACTGAATGCTTAGGCCATAAATTTTCAGCCTTCTTTTATATAAACACTTAAGATTATTTATTTCTAAATATTGTGTTAGTTGTATCAACACATTTTGACTTGTAAATATTTTTTAAATTCCACCAAATTTTCTTCTTTAAACTATGAGTCATTTACACGAGTGTTAATTTCCTATTATGAGGTTTTTCAAGTCATCTTTTCATTATTGATTTCCAGCATAATTGAATTGAGGCCTTACCATGTATTATTGATTTTGTCTTTTGAAATTTATTGAGACTTGCTTTATTTACCAATCTGTTTTCAATACATTTACAAGTTTCATGTGGACTTGAGAAGATGTAAATTCTGCAATTTCAGACTACAGTGGTTTATGTATACCCATTAGATTAAGCCTTTTCTGCATTGTTCAAATAGCCTATAATCTTTACTGATTTTTATTTATTTGATCTATTAAATACTGAGAGAATTATTTAATCTCTTTCTCTATGATGATGAATTCATGTATTATTTTTCCTTGAAGTTCTGTTGATTTTTGTTTTGATTTTTGAGGATAGGTTATTAGAAGCACACAGATTTAAAATTATTTTATCTGCTTGATGAAATAAATGTTCTAATCATTATGTAAGGACATATGATATCCAGAAATATTTTTCCCCAAAATTGATTTTTTTAATATATTTTATTGATTTTTTTTATAGAGAGAAAGGAAGAGCGATAGAGAGTTAGAAATAGCAATCAGCTGCCTCCTGCATGCCCCCTCCTGGGGATATGCCCGCAACCAAGGTACATGCCCTTGACCGGAATCGAACCTGGGACCTTTTAGTTCGTAGGATGATGCTCTATCCACTGAGCCAAACGGGCTTCGGCCCAAAATTGATTTTTTGACATTAATGTGGTTTCATCAGATTTCTTCTGGTTAGCATCTCTCCACCCTCTCTCTGCCCTGTCCTGTGCCCTCTGTGAATACACATAGCTGTCTACCATTATAACCCCAGGCTGCTAGTTGGCATGCTTGGTCTCTTACATTTTCTGTAATTAGTGACATGCTTGGAATTTTGTGCTATTTGCTCCACCCTTTTCATATATATTTTTTCTCCTTTCTTCTCTTTTCTTTCGGTTGATTACATTTCTCATTCCACTTTTTTCTCTCCACTAGTTTGAAAGTTGAATCCCATTTTGCTTGTCTTGATGATTATCATGGAAATTTTATAATTAGCTAATCAACTTCCAAAGGTAATTCATACAAGAATTGTTGGACTAACACAAATCTCCTGCCCCAAATATATATGCTCTTATGGCTAGAATTTATTTCTCTTTGTTCTTACAATGTATTAGTGGCATTGCTTCATATAATTGGGGCCTGATGTACCCACAATCAGTACCTTCTCATCTTCCTCCCTCCTTGCATCTCAGACCCACCACCTGGAATTCCCTTCCTTCACAGTCTTCTTTAATGAAGTTTTCCTTGGGTTCTCAGCTTCACTTACTTCTCTTCTAAGTATTCCTTAGTTTTCCGCTGGCTCATCAACATATTTTCAAAGGTTTCAGATATTTTCTTGTGTTTTGGGCTCTTCTACTGGTAAGCAGGAGTACTGACCGGTTATATCTCTGCTAGACCCTGAATGCCAGGGGGCGGGATTACGGCTCTTCTGTTCACTTGCATTAAAACAGGTTGTTAATGCAGAACTCTTTCGGTCTGAATTTTGGCTGAGGCCCTAAGATAACAGGTGCCAACTACAGTGACATTCCAGGGGACATAGGCAGGGCTGAAAAGCTTCTGGACCTGCCCCCCTACAATGGGGGTAAAGCAAACCTATCCAACCCAGGTGCCTAGAGAACCAGGGCCATCTGGTCAGGGCTCCAGGACAGGCATGTTTGGAATTGGGTGCCAGAGGCTGAGCTCGAAGAAGCAAAGGGACAGGAGGCCAGGTTCAACCACAGGTCCGTGAAGAATGGGGGGATAGTATTGTCACAACAGATTTTGTAATCTTTCCCTTCTCAGCTGTGTTTACTGAGGTTGCGCCCCTCTCCTTAGCACTTCTCTCCAGGGCATCAGCAGCACACGTCTGTTACCCCAACGACGCTCCTATCTGTGTGACTCGTTGGGGGCATCACCGACGTGCCAGACCTGCGTGGACATTGGACTCTCTGTCATCTGTGTGAGCTGCTTCTCCCTGCTGGGCGGGCACTTGTCCTTCTCCCGAATGAGTGGGTGCTCAGGGAGGGTGGCCTAATTGACCACTCAGCCTAAGTGAGTGGATGAGGGGCTTCTTGGACCCACAGATTCAGGGGCCACATGTCCTGGAAAGAACCCCAAGACACTCCAGCCCCACCTAGGGGGTCCTCAAGCTTCTCTTCTACCCACCTTCCCCCACATCGTCTGATGAAGGGTGAGATTTACGAGTGGAAAACTCTGCTCTTGGATACAGGCAGAGGGTTTATAACTCGGAAGCACCGGCCCTTTGCTCTGTGTAAAAAACAGTAAAATAAAATAAAGTAATCCCGCTGCCTTTTAAAAATTCATGAAAGTCAGCACTCAACATTACTGGAAATTTTCAGGTCATTGTTACCCTTTGAAGATGAAACTTTCCAGTTCATGTCCTTCCCAAAGGTGACTTTTTTATAGAAGCTGTAATGAAATTAACTCACCCATTTCTGAGTCAGGAAGCACAGATTAAGATCCAATTTTTATAGCCTGACTTTTTTTCTAGCTGCTCAGTGGAAATGAATTCGGGAAAGCATTTAGAATTTTCTCTAAAAGGCACACCTTGGGAATCCTTGAGAGAAAAGCTGCGCTGGCGGGGTCAGGTTTGTTATTTCACTCGGCGGTGAGGGTCTCGACACTCCCACGGCGTCTCTGTGCGCTTTGGAGCCAGGCTGGCCTGCAGCGGAGCAGGAAGCTGCCGCCCAGGCTCAGGCAGGGGCCCTGCACCCCTGGAAGCTGTGGGGTCGGCTGGGAGATGGGATGTCACACTGCTTCTGGTTAAAAAGTGGGCATTCAGGTGGACACCTGGGCAGATGTCTGAACTCCTGGGAACAGCAGTCTCTCCAAGACTGCCAACCCTGGCCTGGCTGGGCACAGACAGGAAGTGATCGGTCCCTCCCAATCTCTGGGCCAGCAGGTCTGGTCTTCGTGGGAGTACTAGTGCAGGAAGGTGAACTGACCGCCCCATTGGGCAGCCCCAACCTGCCTGAGCTGTCCAAACAGAATGGTAGCTGCAGCCATAGAACAGGTGCTTCCCAGAGGCGGGTCTGGCGCCCCATGCAATGGTGCGCTATCATTCTGTGTGACTTCCCCCACTTCTTCACCACCTCACAGCTCTCCTGGAAAAGCACAGTCGTCCTGCACAACCTGATAAGGCTCCAGGTCAACGCAGCAAACTGACCCCAGCACCAGGCGTGGGACTGGGCCTGGTGAGGGGCAGGGTCTTGGTGAGGGGAGACTCGGGCACCGGGACATGGGCACGTGCCCCCCACAGCATCAGGCCAGGCAGAGGGCTCTGAGGGATGGCGTGGGCCTGCAGCACGTGCTCTGCATCTGCAGGGCTTCCCGGTGCTCCCTCCAGGGACTCTTAGCTCCGTGAGCACAGCCTCTGGCCCAGCAGTCAGGGCAGGGTAACTTCTACTGTCCCAGCTCTCAGAGTCAGGCAGCTTCTCCGATGAGACGCAATTCCTTCTTTCTGTCACCGTCCCCGGCAGGCTTCCCGCGCTGCCTGGCGGTGCTCCCCAAGCCCCCGCAGTCTGCTCAGCCTCGATTGTCTGAAGTGCTATGCAATGTGTGGTTATGACAAGAAGCATACATGAGGAGCGATGTGACGATTTTAACAATTACTGGACTAACTGGAACTATCTACCCAACAGCCCCGGCTCCGCTGGGTCCGGCATAAAAAGCCGGGAGCCCCACACCCAGATGGCAGCAGCGCTGTGAAGGTTTTCTCCGCTGTTTCACACATCTGAGTTTTTCCTGTTCACAAAATTGATACACTTCAGGGTGAAAATTAAGTCCCTGGAAAGTGAAACAAAACCCCTGGAACGTTTCCATTCAGAGATTCCTGCTGCTAACACATTGGCCTGTTCAGCTCCAGGGCACTGGGGCCGGCCAGGGCCACTGCAGGGTCAAGGGACAATGCTGAGTGGTAATGCCATTCGGGCGCCCTCTCCAGCGTCCCCACAGCCAACACCCTTTACAAGGGCCATCTGAGGTGCCTGGAGACAGCAGGGCCTCTGTGGCAGCGGTCACACATACACACACACACACACACACACCAGACCCTCCTGAAGGGACACAGGAGGGCCAGTGGAGGCCTGGACAGGCCCTGACTCCAAGTCAGAAAGCTGCCACACCAGGTCCCCTCCAAGCCCCCGGACCTGGCAGCCAGTGCCGAGCCCACACAGGACTGGAACCACACTCTCTCGAGTTCCCTCGGAGGCCCCACTGGCGGGTGACTGTTGATTTTTAGCTTTGAAAGGAGTGCGATTCAAAACCACTTGAATGGACATCACTTTCTGCTTCTGATTGGAATACAGAAGCCTGACGCCCACCACCCCACCTCACAACAAAGCACCGAGGGAAATTTTCAAGTTTGCAAGTCTTTGTGGGCTCATCAGAGACCCAAGGTCCCAGGGCAACCAGTAACCCAGAAATGTAAGGAAATAAAGGCACTTCCAGAGACAGGACATGAACCTGATAACTGTGGACACCGCGAAGGAGACTTCAGACTCAACTCAGACAATTCTGAATGTGGGCCCAGAACCCAGGGAGAGGACCCAGCACCCTGGCAGTTATAAAGATTAGAGACAGGAACCCGCTGTAGCTGCTTCTCCAGGGACCTCGGGTGCTCACAGAGAAGAGGGGGCTGGGCTGCAATATCTCAGCCCACGTGCCTGTGTAAGGTGTCCACAGGCCTGAGTGTGGGCGGGCACAGGCAGGTGGCCTGGGGAGGCACGGGAATGCAGGGATACCTCAGAGGAGCCCCGGGCATGGCCAATACCTGAGCCACCAGCGCACGGGACCCCGCCCAGCTCAGCACATGCCACGGCCACGCAGCCTGTGTGCCTGGCCTCCCCGGGGGCAGATGGCCCTTCCGTGCTGGGACATCTCAGCGTGGCTCAGCCTCAGCCCCACACCACCAACCAGGGGTCCATGTCCCAGAGCAGAGTGGGAACAGAGATGAGTGGGCTTCACAAAGAGGCTGGGAGGAGCCGAGACCACCCGTGAGGAGATCTCACCCACAGACCAGCAGTGGCCAGAGGACTTGGGGCTCCCGCTCCGTGTGAGTAAATGCAGGCCAGTGGGCCTATGGAGGGGATGCTGTCCAGCTGGAGTACATGGCGGGCAGAGCTGAGACCTCAGGAAAACTGCCCCCATCTCCAGGAGGAGCAGAGAAAGCTAGCAGTGGGCAGAGGCTGAGTCTCACCCCAGATACAGCTCAGTACAAACTGCTCCCGCTGCTGTGCAAAGTGGGAAGACCTGGTTCCCCCGGCCCCAGGCCTCAGCCCTCACCTCGGGTCCATCCTCACTGCAGCCCGAGGCATTTTGTGGAGCAGCGTGAAGAAGCACAAAAGTGGGCGGCAGGCCGAGCAGGAACTCCACAGTTTACTGCAGTCCCCACCCCTCCCTGTTGTCCACACACGCGCGTTGAGACACTGACCTTTCCTGCTCCTGAAGAAATACCGTAAGCTCGAGATTTTGTAAGAAGCCCACCCTCAGTGCACTGGCAGTGGCAGCCACAGCTTTTAGGACAGGTGACAAGCACATTTCTTTCCCAGGAGCTGAGCCAGGCCACCGGGGAAACAAACATGTCCTGGCGCACCAGGTGTCGGGAGCACAGCAGGCACCCAGGACAGCAAAGCAGCACAGGAGGCCGGCCCCCAGCTCACTCCAGTCAGCAGCAGGGCACGAGGCAGACCCGCCTGGGCCCGGGAGCCCGGGGGTTGAGGAAGCCCCAGGACCCTGGCAGGGAGGGAGGCTGAGAGCAGGGAACCGGCTCTGCCCCTGCCACCAGAGCTGTCTGGTCCGGCACTCGGCGAAGCCTCCTCTAAATGGTCACACCGGACACGAGGCACACACCGTCCGTCCATCCAGCAAAGAGGGTGAACCCGGGGGAGACCCAGCTGGGCACAGGGGAGAGTCCTACCTTGGAAGAAGCTCTTCACCCTGAGGTAACTGACGCTGAGACGCAGGACCGAGAGCTTGTCCAGCTTAGAGACAACGTCGGGAGGGAAGGGCAGCAGGCTGGCCAGGTGGTCCAGCTCGGCGTTGAGGCGGTCTCGGTGCCGCTTGGAAGGGTTCGACTTCTCAGCCCCCACAGAAGGCTTCCTGCGGGGAAACAACCAGTCAGACTGGGGTGACCCCTCCAAAGTCCATGGAAACCTGTCCCTCCTAAAATGGGGGGGGTGGGGGGGAGTCCATGGAACAAACTAAAACTCACCCATTCCTGACAAGGTTCTTGCTAAGAATCTGAAACTGCATCTCCGTGACTCTTTCTCGTTATGGGGGAGGGAAGGAACAGAGAGATGAAGAGCAGGTAGCCTGGGAACACGGTGCGGTGCAAGCTGTGTGACTCCAGCTTGGTTCTTGACCTCTCTGTGCTAACTTTCCCAGAAGTGGGAGAGAGAAAGGCAGCTAGCTCTAGGCTGTATCTGCTCAGCCTCTTTCAGTAATTCCTGTGTCTGAGCACATGGCCTTCTTAGGACCTGGATTCCTGGCCCTGCAGTCCAGGTGCAAGTGGCCTCTCTGGGAGTGGCCACCGCAGGACTGAAAGGGAGTGAGGACCCTGAGGATAACCGAGGACCCTGGGCACCGTGCGCTGTCCCACCTCCCCCTCCACGGCCTGAAGTCAAGGGCTGTGTCTCTGTGCAGGTGGGCAGGGCCCCGGCTGCTTTCTCTCCTTGCCCCGAAATAGACCAGCTGGTCCTTCAAAGGGGTGTCCCTTGTCCACCCTCCCTCACCCCAGACCCCCACCTGCCTCACAGTGACCTCCCTCATCTGCCCTTCTGGTCCCCAGGATGACAATGTCCTTCTTTAGACCCTATTTCCCACCTCACAGAACAGCTTCTCCCCCTGTTCTTCCTAAATCTCGCCCCAGGAAACCTTCTGCCCCTAAATGGCAGCTAAGGCTGCTGGGAGGGGCGCTGGCTCCAGGGCTGACCCCCATCCCCACTCCCACCCCAGGCTCTTGCTGCCTCTAGGGGCTGGGGTCTCTTGTCCAGAAGTTCCTATTTTCCTACGTGTGTTCACGTGTAAGCATATGGAAAGTGGGCCTTAAACGTTCCGTCCTCTTTGTTCTGTCTACAAAGCTGTCCCCTGTGCTGTCTGAGGGCCTCGGCCCCAAGACCCACGGCAGGACCTGCAGCCCCAAACACAGAGTCACTTCTTTGGTTGAGATGTAATTCATACAACGTTAAGCTAGCTGACTTAACTGCCATCTGCTCTCCCTCTCCTGTTGGGGACATTTCACATAAATGGAACCATATAATGTGAGACTTCATGTTTGGCTTCTTTCACTGAACATCATGTATTTAAGAGTCATCTGTGATGTAGCATTTATCAGAACTTTGTTCTTTTTAAGGCTGAATAATGTTCCTCAGCATGGATTTACCACGCTTGATTTATCCCCTCGTCAGCCCAGGCACATCTGAGTCACTCTCGCTGCTGGGTATGGTGAATGTGCCGCACAGACATCCGTGGCCCAGTTTTCACATGTGTGCTCAGTTCCTTCGGGCATAAACCCAGAAGTGAGTAACTGGCTTGATATGTAAGTCTATGTTTAACTGTTTGAAAAATTTCCAAACTGTTCCCACGAGGGCCACAACACTTCATATTCCCAGCAGGAGGGTCTCAGCTGTTCCACATCATGCCCGCACTGTGATTTTCCATTTTATCTGAATAGACATTCTCCTGGGTGTGAAGTAGTATCTCAGGGTGCTTTGGTTTGCTTGCTCTTAGTGAGCAGTAAATGTTGAGCATCTGTTCATGTGTTAGTGTATCTTCTTTGGGAAATGTCTATTCAATTCCTTTGCCTGTGTTTAATTGGGTTATTTGTCTTTTTATTGTTGAGTTGTAGGCAGTCTTTATATAGTCTACATATAAGTCCTTTAGTAAATACATAATTTTTAAATATTTTCTCCTAATCTTTGGTTATCTTTTCATTTTCTCTCCTCCCTTCTCTTTCCTTCCTTCCTTCCTTCCTTCCTTCCTTCCCTTTCTTCCCTTCCTTCCTTCCACCCTTTCTTCCTTCCATCCTTTCTTCCTTCCATCCTTTCTTCCTTCCTTCCTTCTTCCTTCCTTCCTTCCTCTCTTTCTTCCTTTCTTTCTTTCTTTCTTTCTTTCTTTCTTTCTTTCTTTCTTTCTTTCTTTCTTTCTCTTTCTTTCTTTCTTTCTTGGTCTTAATAAGGCCCCTACCTCAAAGTTACTCACACTGGTAGCCACAACATAAGTACACAAGAGATTTGGGGATAGCCAGAGCAGTCTCCAATGTGGACTGGCACTTGCTGGCCAGAGAAGAGACCCACATTGTCGGTGAAAGACCCCTGAGGTGACCCCAGAGATAGGGCAGCATCAAAGGCAGGAGTGGGGTCAGAGAAGAGGAGAGATGCCAGGTAATGGGCAGGAAGCCAAGGCTCCAATCTCACCTCTGTGTAGACCTGGGGGAGCAGCTGCCCACCTGTCTCCCCAGAGAGCATGTACCTGAGAATGAGCTGAGCATGACTATTCTCCCACCCCCACCCCCACCTCCATGGGACACTTGGGGGTCAGGCTGAAGAAACAGGTATCTGAAGATCTTGGCAATCATCACTCTGTTCCTTCAGAACACCTGGCTGCCCCTGATGCAGTTCCTCCACCCCACCCACCCCAGCTCCAAGGGCCAGGAACTGCCCATCCCACACCCAAGTGGGTGAGAACAGATGGGGTAAGGGATATGTAGAGGATGCTCCAATCCCCTAGGACAGAGACTCAGCAGAAAGCAGGGGGGCCAAGGGACCCTGCACCACCAGCATAGCAACAGTGCAGGAGGAGCCCCAGCCAGCTCAGATGGAAGGAGAGTTAGAAAGGAAGCAGTGACACCAAAAATGTGAACTTCTTAGAGTAAATCTAGCAAAAGACATCCCAGATACCTAAACTGAAACCATAAAATATTGCTGAGAAAAGACTTAAAAGACCTAAGTAACTGAAAAGAAATGCCATGTTCATAGATTAGAAGACTTTATATTGTTAAGGTGGCAATGCTCCCCTAAGATAATCTGTGATTCAATGTGATGCAATCAAAATTCCAACAAGCCTTTCTACAGAAATTGGTAAGTTGTTTCTAAATTTGCATAGACATGAAAAGGACCTAGAACAACCCATTAGAAACTAGGAACTAGGTTGGAGGGCTTATCCTATTGATTTTAAGTCTTCTCGAAAGCTACGATATTCCAGATGATTCGATATTAGAGACAAGATAGAAACATAATGGAACAAAATAGTCTAGAAACAGATGCACATATATTTGGGCAATTCATTTGATAAAGATACTAAGGCAATTTAATAGGGAAAGAAAAGTCCTTCTAATAAATGGTGCTGATTAACTGGACATCCATGAAAACAAGTGAACATCAACCCTTACCTCACACTACACCCCACAATTAACTCAAAATGGCTCACGGACCTGAATCTGCCACCTACAGTATAACTTTAAAAGAAAAAAAAAGACTTTTAGAACATACACACAAAAATCATAAAAGAAAAAAGTTGATGAATTGACCTTCATTAAAAATGTTTAAATGTCTTTTGAAAGTCACCTGCTGGAAGCCAGTTCCAGTTTGTCAGCGGGGCTGAATCACCTGGGATGGCTGAGGGCATCTCCCCCAAATCTGAATAGGACATTTCCCCAAACCTAAAGATTTGAATATACGTACAGTATTTTGTCTGCTGCCACACAGCTCAGGGCATTTTATTGCCTCCTGTTGGCCAAACACCTGAACAGCTGAAGGCTATTCCCCAATCTGACAATACCCTTTCTTAGCCTTCCCTTTTAAGTGCATTATCTCCACCTTGCCTTAGGACAAATCGTGTGAATAAAAGTATGGGTCCTTAGTCAAGGAGGAAGTCTTTTGGCTTCTTTAGCTGGAAGATCCTCTGACCCCAATGCCTTTCCAAATTATCTTTTGTCTTTGGACGCCTTCTTGAATCTACGCACAGCCCCTTTCTCCAGAATGCTGAAATCTTTGTAATGCTGGGGCAAGAACCCAGGCAGTGACCCTTACAAAGATCAAAAGGGAACCCTAGATAGGAAAAATGATATCCACAAGAGCTTGTATCCAGAACACGTAAAGAAGTGCTACAACTCAGTGGAAAGACAGCCCAGGAAGACAGACACATCATTTAAGCAGACACTTCACCAGAGAAGGTGTGTGGCTGGCAAATGAGCACCTGAAGGGTCCTCCACACCAGCAGTCCCAGAGGCAGGGTGAGCACCAGCCACAGCACCTGGCAGAATGGCTGACGCCAAGGGGACGGTGACCCATTCGGGGACAGAGGGCAGAGCAGCTAGGACTGCAGCCGAGCTGTAAACAGTGCAACTGCTTCGGAAACAGTTCGGTGGTTTCTTAAGAAGCTAAACACGCACCCCCAATATGACTCAGCGATTCCACTCCTAGGTATTTATTCAAGGGAAATAAAAGCACATCCACACCAAGACCCACGCACAGTTAACGTTCGCAGCAGCTTCAGTCGCAAAGGCCCCACACTGGACCAGCCCAGGTGTCTGCCTGCACGTGAATCAACGGACGTGGGGTTCCCGTCTGGGGCACGACACTGATGCAGAAACCATGGAGGAATCTCAAAGTCGTCTACCAGGGAAGGAGCGTCACCTCTATGGAAACTTCCAAGAAATGCAGGAAAGAGGCACCAGAGGTTGCCGGACAAGGTACAGGAAGGAATGACAGGGAGACTCTGGGAGTGACAGGTGTGTCTGTGACCTTGGTTCCAGTGACATTTTCACGGGTGTTTACGTAGATCAAAACCAATTGGACAGTGCACTTTAAAATTTACTTTTTAATATATTTTTTATTGTTTTCAGAGAGGAAGGGAGAGGGAGAGATAGAAACATCAATGATGAGAATCATTGATTGGCTGCCTCCTGCATGCCCCCTAGTAGGGAGCAAACCCACAACCCAGGCCTGTGCCCTTAATGGGAATTGAACCCAGGACCCTTCAGTCCTCAGGTAGATGCTCTATCCACTGAGCCAAATCAGCTAGGACTGAATGGTGCACTTTATTTATTTTTTTAAATATATTTTATTGATTTTTTACAGAGAGGAAGGGAGAGGGATAGAGAGTTAGAAACATCGATGAGAGACATCGATCAACTGCCTCCTGCACGCCCCTTACTGGAGATGTGCCCGCAACCAAAGTACATGCCCTTGACCGGAATCAAACCTGGGACCTTTCAGTCCATACTGAGCCAAACCGGTTTCGGCTGAATGGTGCACTTTAAATCCATGCATGCAATCGAAGGTACTTCAGTTATACCTCAATAAAGATGAAAAATGCAGACAACAGAATGGAAGGCCCACTGCTCACTCCCCCCCTGAGCTCAAAGTGTCACCCCGCTGCTCCCAGAAGCCCTCGGGACCTGACAGCACCCAGGTCTACTCTCTGCGTCCAGCTGCGAGGCAGCCTCTGAGGAGCAGGTTCTGCCCAGGAGCCAAACACTCGTGAGTCCAGGCAAATGCTATCTCCTCTCTCCACCCCGTGCTCCACGACTTTCTCACCCACGCCTTCCAGGAGAAAGATGGGCACCCACAGACCCAACACTCCCCCCATCCCCTGAGGGCAGGCCAGACCAAAGCCCCATAGCCCTCTGGCCTGGCAAGGAGGTCGGGGCCACAGCTGGAATGCAAGGATGTAGCTCACACCCAAGCAGGGGCTGTGGGCTTGGGTGCCCTGCATTCAAACATCAAAAACAGAAGTCGTCTGGACCCCAGTTTCCTGGAACGTGTCCCTGTGGAGATGCTCGGCACGCATGCACACACCCAGCTGCTCCCCATGAGCTTCTTGAATCGGAGTCTAAAAAGCTCGATGCCGCTTACATCAGTGAGGAAAGGACTGATTATTCAATAACGGTGTTAAGAACAACACTCTAACTTTTTTAAAGGAACCCATAAAAGTTGAGGAGAAATATTTGCAAAATGCTCTTGTAAACATGAAACATTTCTAATGATGGTGTAAAATTAGCCACAAAGGAAAAGATTAATGCATTCAACTTCATAAAAATTAAATTTTTCTGCATGGCAAAGAACACCATAACTAAATCAAGACTCGGGGAAAGTATGTGAAACACACTCAAGAATTAGTCTCCTGGACAGACAAGTTCCTAAGGATCAAGAAACACAGAAACATTAACAACTTAGTAGAAAAATGAGCAAAACTTATCAACACAGTTCACAGAGGTGGAAATACAATGGCTCTGAAACCTCACTTGTGACTGAAGCATACAAATACTGAAGTCTGAACCACACCATGTGCCCTGGCCGGGGAAGAGGCACATCTTGAATGGGGGACAGTTGGTGACCTGTCAGGGTCACAGACGCCCACACCGTTGACTGAGCAGTCCCACCTTAGGCATCAGTGTGCATGTGAGGCTGGGCCTTGATTTGCCTTCTTGCAAGCTAATAACCTGCCACTGCCCCAGGGATGCTGGCAGGAGGCACCAGTCTGCGCCTTCTGCCTGGCCCTCACCCAGTGCTCATTCTCCATCCTCTGGCTGCCTTCCCCTGCAGACCACCTGTGCCTGTGCTCCTGGCATCCCCCTATCTGCCCCCACCTAAGACCTGTGGTGCCCTGAGGCCACAGTGGCCACATGACAGACTCAGGTGGCAAATCTACTTGCCAAGGTCCAGCCTCACAGGCCTTTGCTGCCTCTCCTTGGGACTGTGGAGCCACACTGCCGAGAACCTCACACAGAATGCTGCAGCTGCCGGAGGCCAGGGGGCTGTCAAAGAACACAGACCCACACACAGACTGCTGAAGGCGTGCACCCACACACACAGTCCATGCACACACATAGTCATTCAGAACCGTATTATACACATGCACACACAGCTGTGTTACACGCACACTCACATAGCTATATTGCACACACACAGCTGTTTTACACACAGCAGTATTGTGTACATGCACACACAGCTGTATTACACACACACTCACATAGCTATACTGCACACACACAGCTGTTTTACACACAGCAGTATTGCGCACACATTCACACAGCTGTATTGCACACACACACAGCTGTATGACACTCACACAGAGCCCCACCCAATGGTGGACATCTGTAGGACCCCTGTTGGAGGAGCAGAGGTAGCTGTGGGCCACTGGGATGCCACTCTCTGCTGACCCCCAGCAGGGCATCCCCTAAGCCCTGTTATTCCCGAAGCTACCACACACCTCACACCTTGGTGGCCCAGACTCCACGGGGCCAGCCACAGGCAGGCAGAGAGAGTGTGAGCAGGGGTGATGTGGTGGAAGGGCGTTTGGAGCCACCTGTGGCAGGGGTTCCAGAAGCCCCAGGCAGGAAGAATGAGCCTCCCCCCCCCCACTCCTTCCATCTGTGGTGAGGCTCTCCAAGGAGCCCTGGGGGGGGTCCTGAGGACAGGGGTTCACCAGGGCACGGAGGGGGTTGTGTGTCACCACTGACAGGGGCGACATCACAACCCTCCATGTGGGCTGCTGGCCAAATAAGTGTCACTGAGCCCTCACCTCCCCTTCATCTAAGTCAGAGAGCAGCTGTAGCAGGCTCTACATCAGTGGCCACCTACAGGAGGGCAGTGGCGGCCTCCCGCTGCCGGGCCAGTGTGCACGCCCTGCCAGGCCTCCGCAGGTCCCTCCATCCCTCAGGGAGGCGTGACCAAAAGCTCTCCTGGAGTTCACTTTGCCAGTGAAAGTGCACACTCCGTGCCCCTTCACCAGGACAGCCAGCAGACAAAGAAGGTAATACGTTACTGTTTCTGGATGGGCTTCCTTCTCTTCCTCCCTGCATACATGCACTCCCCCGGCGGGATCATCTTCGGCCTGGAAGAGAAGGGAGCACCAGGTCGGTCATGTTGAAGAGGCCCCAGGGCCCACCCGACTCCCCGTACCACCAAAGGCTATGTGTCAGCTGAGGTCCCTGTGCCCAAATCGAGGTGTCATGTTGCCCTGCGCCCCCTGTACAGGGGTCCCAATGCCTCCATCGCCACTTGAGCAAGATGGCCCATGGCACTTCCAGCACAGCCTGTGCTGCCCGTGCCTCCACTCGCTCAGTGCATCCAGTAACAACTCCCCTTTGATGGGCAGCAGCATCCCATGCCCCAGCCTGGCATCACTGCACCCCTACCTAGAGCAGCGCTGTGCTCTTGCCCCTGCCTCCCTCGAAAGCCTTTCTGTGGACTGCCTTCAGGACACAAGCCGATCTACATGGAGCCGTGAGAGGACTCACAGCCAGGGCCCAGCAGCAGGCTCCGTGCAGGCCCAAGGCTGCATGTCCTCTCTCGGTGGCCTCTGTGGTGGGTCTTCTTCCTCTTCCCATCCTCCCACTAATGGCTCTGAAATTCTGGGCCAATAGGCTTCCTCTTTTCTGTGTACAATCTGTCACTTAGGCCACGGTGCGGGGCTTCCACTTGGGCCGCTAACTCACAGCTGCACCAGGCCCAGCCGACCAAACCCACCAGTCTCCACCGCACCGCTGGACACAGGCACCTCAATCCAAGCAGTGGCCCTTAGGGGCTGTCACACGATCAGTGCCCTGAGGCTGGCCACTTGCCAATCACTTCAGGCTTCTGCACAGTGAGGAAGTGACCTCTCCTGTGCAGTGACCACTCAATGCCAGGCTCTGGGCCCACAGATGTGGAGAGGAGGTGAAGAGCCCTCACCTGGCCTCAAGCGCCTGCAACCTGGAAGAGAAGGTGGATTCAAACACAGAACTTCCACCCTGTGCAGAAAGTGCCCTGATAATATCAGGTATGTGTCATGGACCCACTTCAAATACACGCAACGCACTGTGAATATGAAGATATCAGTAGGTACAGTAAATGGATGAAAAAAGACACAGCATGCAAACGCCCATCAAAAGAGGCTGCAGTGGCTGCATGAGTATCTGACAAAGTAGACCTCAAAAAAGGGGTATTCTCAGCAACAAAGAAGGATATCACATGACGACAGAGGGTTCTGTTTTCCAAGAAGACACAGCAATCCTAAATGTGTGCTCACCTAACAACACAGATACTTCAAAACACATAAAAAGATAATGCATCAACACTGCTTTCTCAGTAATTAAGACAATGAGTAAACAGTAGCAAAATGATATGGAACATCCAAAGGACAGACATGAAAGAACTGGAACTTACAGAACACTCCATCCAACAGCAGCAGAGTACGCATCCTATCATTCATCAAGATAGATTACATTCTGGGGATTAGAACAAATTTCAAAGAATCGAAATGATATAAAGTATATTTGCTGACAATTATGGAATTAAACTAGGGAATATGTCAAAGATCCCAAAATATTTGGAAAGCAACCTATGTCTAAATAACCATAGGTCAAAGAGAAAGTCTCAAAGAAATTTAAAAGTCTTTTGGACTAAATGAAAATACAACATATCACACTTTGTAGGTTACAAGCTGAGCAGTACTTTGATGGAAACAGAGCATTCACCATTTATATTAGGAAAAAAATGTCTCAAATCAGTAATTTAAGCTTCCACTATAAGTAACTAGAATAAAGGAAATCCTAATCAAGCAAAAAGATGAGAATAATAAAGAGGAAAAAATCAGTGACATTTAAATAGAAACATGAAGAAAAATCAATGAAAACAAAAGTTGGTTCCTTGTAAAGATCAACAAAATTGATAAACCTCTAGCCAGACAGATCAAGAAACAGAGACACACAAATTATTAATATCAGGAATGAAAGAAGGGACATCACTATAGATCCCACATACACTAGAAGGAAAAGAAGAGAATAATATTGCTATGAACTTAGTTGTGCCTCACCCCACCCCAAATCCATATGTTGAAGCCTTAATCCTCCATTTGACTATATTGGAGACAGCGCTTTTCAAGAAGTCATTAAGGTTAAATGGGGTCATGAGGTGGAGCTCTGTTACCAGGGTAAGAAGAAAAAGAACTCTCTCTTTACCATGTGAAGGTGGCCATCTGCAAGCTGAGAAGAGGCTCTCACTGGAAACCAAATCAGATGGCACCCTGATCTTGGACTCCCAGCCTCCAGAACCATGAGAAATAAATTTCTATTGTGTAAGCTGCCTAGTCTACAGTGTTTTGTTATGGAGCCTGAGTTGACCAAGACACATACTATACCTACAAACCCAACATTTTAGATTAAATAGACAAATTCCTCAAAAAACACAAACTACCAAATTTTACTCAAGAAAAGAATAGATAGCATAGTCCGTGTTTTGTTATGGAGCCTGAGTTGACCAAGGCACACTATACCCACAAATCCAATAATTTAGATTAAATAGACAAATTCATTGAAAAATATAAACTACCAAAACTCACTCAAGAAAAATATAGATAGCATAGTCCTATGTCTATTCTGAAAACAATAGTTTCACTGGTAAATTCTACCAATTTAAGGAATAAATAATACTAATTCTCTGCAATATCTGGCAGAAAATCAAAAATAAAGTAAAAAATCGCCAATTCATTTATAAGTTCAGTATCACTCTGATACCAAAAAGCAAAGACATTTCAAGAAGAGAAAACTACAGACCAATATCCCTCATGAAGATCCCATCTATGAAGAAAATGACACTGGGCACAATGATAATCAAATAATCAGCCATAAATAGAATAATCTTTGAACAGTCATTGAGCAGAGAAACAAAGGTGAGAGTGACAGCAGATGCCTCGTCAGAAACATGCGTGCGTGAAGACAGTGGGGCACTGGCCTGAAAGCATGGAGAGAAAAAACACACAGACCTAGAATTCAACACCCTGTAAAAGTACCTTTCAGAAATGAAGGTGAAATAAAGATTGTTTCAGACATATGAAAGCTGAAAGAACCCAGCTGACCCAACAAGAAGAAATGTGAAAGGGTGTCTTCAGGCCAAAGGAAACCGAAACCAGATGGCAACATGGAACACAGAATGGAACACAAAGCACGGATTTGTTCCTGCTATTAAATATCTTTAAAAGATAATCGACTGTTTAAAAACAATGATAACACTGTATCATGGTTTTATAATATAACACATGCAAATGTCAAGGGTGTGGCAAGGATAGCACAAAGGCCAGGGGGGAAGTGGTGGGGGGGGTCAGGGTCCTACAGTGCCCCTGAAGGGGTAGAAAGTAGCCTCCAGGTTCCACACTCACCCTCTCTGCCTGATCTGCTTGGATGGGCTGCACCCCTCAAGCATTTCTTCTTTGAAGTCAGCACAATGTGCAAAAGTGAGGGGCTTTGGGTTCTAGTGCTTCTGTTCTTTCTGTTTGTTTCTGCTCACCACTACCACAGGCTGGGCCCCAGGGAATTCACCCGCCAGGGGACTGAACAATACCTTTTCCAATGGGGCCTGAACCCAGGATTGTGGGGGGGGGGGGTGTCTTTCACATCAAAGTGGGCACCTTGACTTGCTCAGGCCTGGAGAACCCTTCAGGGTTCTCATTCCACCTTACAGTTAGTCCACTGTTGGAACTAGTACTTCTTTATATTTAAGGCTCTCAAATCACACACAAAAAAATTAAGGATATAAAAACATAATCACACACAAAAAGATTAAAGATATAAAAAGCTAATTTTTTAAAGTGCACCTATTTCAGAGATACATACTAAAACACATATGAAAGAAGTGACATGTCAGGGATTTGCTTCTTCAACAGAAGAGCAGAATGTTGTCTGAACAGAATTGGATCAGCTAATATGAGTGGTTTGCCATCTATGCTGGCTGAAAAGCAAATTGGGCTCATTATAAAATTGTGCCCACTTTTGTATAAGATGTAAAAAGATCCATAATAACTTTTCAAAGCACTAAAAAGAAAGAAAATGTGCCATATGAATAGGCGTACTGCAGTCAATTGAGTTTCAACAAGGGTGTGAAGACCATTCAACAGAGAAAGGACACTCTGTCACAATGGTGCTGGAACAACTGGAAATCACAGGCCAGAGAATGAAGATGGACCCCTACCTGACAGCATATAAAAAAATTAAAAATTAGTTAAAAGACCGAAGTGTAAGAGTTAAACTACAAAACTCTCAAAGAAAACATAGGGCTACATCTTCATGTCCTTAAATTTGGCAATGGATTCTTAGAAATGTTATCAAAAGCACAAGTAAAAAAAGAAAAAAATAGACAAATTGGACTTCATCAAAATTAAGACTTGTGCTTTAAAGAACACTATCAAAAAAGTGAAAACACAGCCCACAGAATGGGAAAAAAAACATTTGCCAATCATATAACTGTAAGGGTCTAGTATTCACACTATACAAAGAACTTCTACAACTCAACAACAAGAAGACAAACAATCCAATTTAAAAGTGGGCAAACCATTTTAATAAATGTTTTTCCAAAGAAAATATAGAAATAATAAACAAACACATGAAAAGATGCTAAGCACCATCAGTCACTAGGGAAATGTAAATCAAATCCACAATAAGATACCAAGTCATACCACTGGGATGGCTATAATCAAACAAGTCTTGCTAAGACTGTAGGGCAATTGGGAACTTCGTGCACTGCCAATGGGAATGTAAAATGGTATGGCTGCTGTGCAAAACAGTGAGGCCATTTCCTCAAAAAGCTGAATACCGAGTCACCATATGACCCAGCAACCCCACTCCTAGGTGGGTGTCCAAGAGAACTGAAAACCTGGCACACAATTGGCTCACAGCCACATATTCACAGGAGCCGGAAAGGGGAAGCAACCCAAATGTCCATCATCTGGGGGATGGATAAGCAAGGTGTGCCCTCTATAGAGTAGAATATGACTCGGCCAGAAAAGGGATGAAGTTCTGTTGCGATAATATGGGTGAACCTTGAAAATGTGACGCTATGTGAAAGAAGGCAGACTTGAAAGGGCACACATTGACTCTGTTGATATGAAATGTCCAGAACAGGCAAATCCATAGAGACCAGAAATAGGTTCATGGCTGCCAGGGGCTGGAGGGAGGAATGGGGAGTGAGTGCTAATGGGTAGAGAGTTTCCATTTGGGGTGAAGAAAATATTTTGGAATTAGAGGTGGTAATTGCATGACTTTGGCAATATACTAAATAAATACCACTGAATTGTACACATTTTTAAATGGCTAATTTTATGTTATGTGAATTTCACCTCCAAAAATGTACAACACAGATGTATATTCAAATATAAATAACATTTCTGGAATGGTAAGATAGAAAGGGTATGGCAGGGGAGAAACCGCTGCCAGAGGCAGAAACGCCTGCAGCGAGCTCCTCAGAAGGGAGCGGAGAGTGGTGGAGCCGCAGGGGTTTGGAGGTCAAAAGCAAGTTTTAAGCTGACAGAGACAGTGTGGTGGCGGGAGCCCTGAGTCACGGCTGTGGGGGTGAGCGGGGATAGAGTCCAGATGGCCACAGGCTAGAGCGGGAAAAGGTGGACGGAGGGTTCAGAAGATGTGGCCTTCTCAGCCGCACGGTGCCAGGGCCACCATGCCCACCCTTCTCAAGAAGCCAGGCCAGGCCCTCGGTGGCTGGACGCCTGCATGCAAGACCCTCCTCTCTGAACTGCAGGCCCTTCAACTCAAACAGGAGAATCCTGAGCCAGCCTGGGGGAGAGCAGGCCAGGGAGATTCCCCTGAACCCCGAGGGGGACCAGGCACTCGGTAACCAACTCAGCCACCCCTCAAGGTCCAAGGTGAAGGGGACAGCTGACCTGCACCAGCCCCAGCAGCACCATTCCCCAAATGAGTCTAAACCTCAGATTCAGGATATGGGGTACGGGGACACCCAGGAAGATAGAGAGGGTACCCCAGGGAACACTAGGGAAGGGGAGCACTGACCCCCTTGCTATCCATCCAAAACCCTTCTCCCCACAGCAGAGCTAATACAGGCTCCAGGCTCCTTTGTGTGACTCCACCACAGTCTTGCACCCCCGCCTCAAGCCACATTCTCCCTCAGTATCTCCAGCTCAGTGCTCAAAGAACCCTAAAAATGCAGGTTATGGCAAAAAACCACCAAGAACAGATATATATCTCCAGGTACCTCTCTACTGGGGATATCAGAGCTGACAATTGCGCCCCACCATCTCCCCAGCTCAGTCCCAGTTGAGTACCACAGCTTGGAGTCTGATCTGTGCCGAATTCCTAGCCGAGGAATCATAAATATAGGAGGCGGATACTACGTAGTAGTTTCTCCATTTTACCAAATATTCGTGCACTCTCCTCAAAAAGATGAAGCCTCCTAGGACTGAACCAGCCTTCCCACAGAAATGCTCCTGGGAGGAGGGATACAGGCCCCAGCCCAGGATCAGCTTCCTTCTCTGGGGGTCAGGATCCTTGTAGCCCGAGGCTGCCCAGGGCCAGGGTCCTTCAGCAGAGGTGGAGGGTGCAGCGAGCCCGACTAGCCAGCTGTGGGCCTTCGTCCCCCACCAAACTCTGAGCTGACTGTGTGTCAGAAAAAGCTGAACTTTTCCACAAACTTTTCCCTTGTAAGAGGCAAAAGGACCAACTGTCCTTTTAAGAAAAAGAAAGGTAAGCAAAAAACAAACAAAATCCCTCCCCATCCAGCAGCATCCCCACTCTCTTTCCACAGGGCATCACTGCTCTGGGACCAAGCCTGGATGGAAGCCACACACCATCTGGGTCCAGACTCCACCAGTTAGTGCCTGGAACTCATGCTCTGCAAAATAGGGTGACTTTCGGCCACTTCAGGAGACGGCAGGACACCCTTCGTCAGGCCGCACCTGCCCGCCTGTCTGCACATCACCACTGAGTCTCCTCACCCTGTCTAACCGGCTTCCACCGGGGCGCCTGCAGAAGCCAGGCCGGGCTCTGGGCAGAGGCCAGCCAGGTTTAGGAGCCATCTCTACCAGAAGCCCCCTGCAGAGCGCCCTCAGGGGAGGAGTCCAGCTCACAGCTGTCAAGTACTCAGAACCTGGGGACAGATGCCCAGGGCACACACTTAGGACCAGAGCCCGTGGCTGGTCCCACAGAAGCCATCTCCTCGGCCCCCATGAAGACACTAACAGCTGGAAGCCTGCTGGATGCTTCCAAGGGACAAGTACCTCCAGCCCTAACCCTTGGAACCAACCAGGAAACAGGAGGGAACAAGGGCTGAAGGCCCAAGGCCTCTGACCTACGACCCTGAATAGCACCAGTCCCTCCCAACAGGGTCACTGGGGCAATACCAGAGTGGGCAGGTCCCTGAGGGTCTGTGTCACTCACCAAGTACCCGAAACCTGGGATTTTCAGCCACTCAAACCAAGACTTTGGGGAGGAGCGGTGGGGCGGACTTTCTTGGTGCCACTAACTGAAAGGGAGCGAATTCCTGGAACTTGGGCCCTTCCGCCCTTCCCAAGGGTGAGAACCAAGCCCGGTGCTCCATGCCAGGAAGCAGGGGCCGAGCTGCGCCATCCCGGCTCTGGAAGCCCCCAGCCCAGCCTTCTATCCCCCTGCTGCCCTGGTGAGGGCTCAGGGCATGGGTTCAAAGCCCAACATCTGCCCAAGACATTTCTGAAAGAAACTGGGCATAGATTGAAGGGCAATTAAACCCACTGCCCTAGGGCGGGTGGGTCAGAAGCAGGAGCTTCAATTCACTGCATGGGGGCGTGGGCTACTGGTGGGGAGAACTGAGGACCATGCTCAGTGGCAGTGGACAGGCTTTCCTCAAACATCCTGATGGATTTTTAAGTGAGAAGCTGCCCGTCGGACCCCAGAGCCTGGAGACTGGGGATGGGCTGGGAGGAGGGTGATCCCAGGAAGGATGGGGTAGGAGGACCGTGGCAGGCAGGCTCCCCAGGAGCGCCTCCATCGCGCAGCGGGGCCACGGAGCCCGCCCCGGGCACTTACCAGGGCCGCTCTGCACGGAGGCTCGGGCGCGCCCGCGGGGGAAGCCCGGGCCGGGAGCTGTGGCCGCGCGGCTGCAGGCTCTCGCATCTCGGGGACCGGGCGCCGCTGGCTGCAGCCGCGGAGGGACGGCCCCACCCCGGCACGCGAGTCTGCCCCGCCCAGGAGCCGGCCGAGCCGGCGGCGGCAGGGGGCGCGCGCGCGCAGCCCCTCGCCTGCCCGGGTCCTCCGGTCTGTGCGCCCCTCTGTCCAGGTGGCCTCCCCAGGAGCTGTCAGCTCCGGGGTGGGGGGCGCCCTGCGCCTCTCTCGAGGCCCCCGTGCTCCCCTCTCATCCTATATTCGTTATCCTCATCATGCTTCCCTGCCACCTGCGCCCGCCTCGCTGGGCGCACAGGGGCGCGGTGCCCAGGTGCAAGGCTCAGGCTACCCTGGCCGCGGGGACGCGGAGGCCCGATCCCAATAGGTAACAGGAGGACAACGTGTCCGGCCCTTCCAGCTCCAAGCGTATTTTTCAGCCTCCCCGGTGCAGTGGGAATCAAAAGGTTTACAAACTACAAAATAGTAATACATGTGATACTTTTGACCCTGAACTTCCCAGGAACACCCGCGTCGTTCGTGCCATGTCCCAACCCGGGATATTTCGGGTCCCACCCGGTGTTTGCGCGCAGCGTGGACGCCCTGCTCTGCCAACCCGCACACGCAATTGGGCACCGGGACCCCGCGCGGCCAAGCACACGATCCTCTCCTTGACTTTCCTCCCTGGACATCCAGGGGGAGTATCTGACTTCCCCCTCGGGCACTCTCCCTCGTCCTCCACTCTTCCACACTGTGGTCCTCAGGCCCCTGCAGACCTCTGGACTTTTACCCACACCCGCCCCCCCACCTCGAGGCTCAGGCCCGTGTCCTTCTTTGGAGCTGTGGGCACCTCCCCAACCCCGCCATCCCCCTCACCCAGAGCCTGGCCTCATACCCTGAGGTGTCTGTCCAATGTCCGAGAGGCCCCAGAGACTGCAGATACAGCAGCCCACTCTGAGGCCACCGTCCTGTCCTCACAGGGTCCTTGGGGTGGCCCAGGCCTCTGTTCTCCCTCATGTCCAGTCCCTCAGTTGTTCCGGGGGGATACCTCAGGACCTGCAGTGCCATCCTCATCCAACCTCCATCTACTGCCTCGAATCCCCACAGACAGCCCTGCCCAACAGTCACAGCCAAAGATGTCACTCCAGGTGCCCCCTCCCCCCAGCCAGGCTCCCCAAAAGCCCCACTCTTTCCCTGGTCTCACTGATGCCCTGAATGTGCCATGTGCTGCCCTCTCAGGAAAATGCTCTCCTCCAGGTACTCACCGGCCAGTCCCCTGTTCTTGTCGCCTCAAAGGGAACACCCACCCCAAGTGGAAGGCCACCACTACCCATCTCCTCTCCCAGATGTTTGTCATAGTGTATACACTCCTGAAATGACAGCAGAAGTGTGATTTTATTTCTGTGTCTAGCAAGTAAACTCACCAGCTGCACCTGTTTCAGCCCACCTGCATCCAAGAAAGAGCAAGGTACCTGCTGCAGAGCAGGAACTGAAATGGTGGCTTAATAAATGGTTTTATATTATATTTGGCATGAAACAACATGCCACTATATCGCTGCATGTTTTAAGAAGTTAAAATCAGGGAGAAACCGAGATGGCTGCGTAGGTGAACACCTAAACTGCTGCCTTGCACAACAATTTCAAAACTACAGCTAAAAGACAGAACAGACATCATCCAGAACCACAGGAAAACTGGCTGAGTGGAAATTCTACAACTAGAAGGAAAGAGAGGGGCTCACAGAGACTCAGAGGAGCTGCAAAAAGCTGAGGTACGAAGACATGTGCTTGGAGAGGATGGGTGGTGGAGTGCCTGGCTGGCTTCCTCTAGTGAGAGGGAGACATAAACTCCCGATTGCACTGAACCCCAGTTTTGGGTGAGACCCTGGGGAACCAGACTCATATGGGTCCCCGGAGCACACACAAATTCAGGGGAGCTGCAAAAGGCAGAGGTCTGTAGGCGTGCACGTGCCAGTGTTTGCAGAGAGGGCTGGCTTCTGAGTGTGCCGCTGACTTTCTCTATTGAGAGGAAGATGGAACCTCCCGACTGCGCTGAACTCCAGTTCCGACTAAACTGAACCCCAGTTTCGGGTGAGACCCTGGGGACCCAGGCTCATATGGGGGGAGTCTGGACTGTGGGAAAAAGAGAGGAGTGCACAGAAACTCAGGGGACCCAGGAAAGGCAGAGGTCTGGAAGTGTGTGCGCACACTTACCAAGGGACACTGAGTCCCAGGGGCCTCATAGGGCAGGGCTGACAGAAGTCAAGGCTGAGACTCAGCCCCATCCAACCCAGAGGCTTTTGCAAATTTGCAAGTCTTATTTCATAAGGCTGTCTCCAGCACAGAAGTTCTCCCTGCATAGATACAGTTGATTCTCACAACCAATTGGTCTGGAGGTCAATACCCCCCAGTGATACCAACAACAATCAAGACTTAACTACAACAAGGCTGTACACACAGCCCACAAAGGGGTGCACCAAGAGAGTCCACCTCAGGTAAAAGGGGAGGCAGAGCTATAGGGCCATATAGGACACTTCACACACAAAGCCACTCGACCAACTCAGGGAAGCAGGGAAAATGCAGAGACAAAGAAACAGATCACAAAGGAAAGAAATGGAGAAAAACGACTGGATATAGAGTTCAAAATCACCATTATAAGGTTTTTCAAGAATTTCCTAGAAAATATTTATAAATTTAGCAAGACCTCAAGGATATGAAAAAGGACCAACTAGAAATTAAACATACACTGACTGAAATAAAAAATATTATACAGAGGCCTAACAGCAGACTAGAGGATTGCAAGAATCAAGACAAAGATTTGAAATGCAAAGAAGCAGAAAACACTCAACCGAAAAAGAAAAAAGCAAAAAGAATCCAACAATGTGAAGATAGTATAAGGAGCCTCTGGGACAACTTGAAGTGTACCAACATCAGAATTATGGGGGTGCTAGAAGAAGAGAGAGAGCAAGATACCAAAAACCTATTTGAAGAAATAATGACTGAAAACTTTCTCCACCTGGTGAAAGAAATAGACTTACAAGTCCAGGAAGCACACAGAACCCCAAACAAAAGGAATCCATAGAGGATCACACCAAAACACATCATAATTAAAATACCAAGAGCAAAAGACAAAGAGAGAATATTAAAAGCAGCAAGAGAAAACAGTTAATTACCTACAAGGGAGCACCCATACGATTGTCAGCTCGTTTCTCAACAGAAACGATGCAGGCCAGACGGGAGTGGCAAGAAATATTCAAAGTGATGAGTAGCAAGAATCTACAACCAAGATTGTAGATTCTACCCAGCAAAGTTATATCATTCAAAATTGAAAGGCAGATAAAGAGCTTCACAGATAAGAAAAAACTAAAGGAGTTCATCAACACTAAACCAGTATTATATGAAAAGCTGAAAGGTACTCTTTAAGAAGAGGAAGAAGAAGAAAAAGGTAAAGATAAAAATTATGAACAACAAATACATATCTATCAACAGGTGAATCTAAAAATCAGTGAATTAAAAATCTGATGAACAGAATAAACTGGTGAATATAATAGAATCAGGGGCATAGTAAGTGAGTGGACTGCCAAGTCTTGGGGAGGAAGGGGTGGGAGGGGTGTGGGAAGAGACTGGACAAAAATCGTACACCTATGGATGAGGACAATGGAGGGGAGGTAAGGGCAGAGAGTGGAGTGGGAACCGGGTGGAGAGGAGGTATGGGGGGAAAAAGACGAACAACTGTAATAACATGAACAATAAAGATTTATTAATTTTTTTTAAGTTAAAATCAGTAGTCCTGTCCTGATTCATTTTTTACAAAGTGCATTATGTTGCTAGTGAGATGACGAGACCTGGGTTCTTTTTTTCTTGAAGGAAAGATGGCCCTGTTTCCCCAGTTTAAGTCAAGAAACAAAGTGCAGCCCTGACCAGTTTGCTCAGTGATTGGAGCATCAGCCTGCTGCTGACCGAAGGATCGTAGGGGTTCTGTTCCTGGTCAAGAAGCATGTACAGTACCTCTGTTGCAGGCTTGTTCTCCGCCCAGGTTTGGGCATGTGCAGGAGGCAATGTCTTTCTGACATTGATGTTTCTCTCTCTTTTCCCCTCCCTCCCTTTCACTCTCTTTAAAAAAATCAATGAAAAAATCCTTTGGTGAGGATTAACGAAACAAAATAACCAATGAACAAAAAAAGAAAGTGCAGCAAAGCAAGCAAGAATTTATTGGCCACAGCAAAAACACACTCAGATGAGACATTTATTAAAGCTGGGTTCAGTGAAACAAGGAGGGGCTGAGCAGAGAGGCAGCAGGAGAGCTTGGGCTGGGATGGGCTGCTGTGGCTCACTGGGAAGTCAGAGAAAAGGGGGCCTTGGAGACAGTTCAGGGGGTTAGCCCAGGATGCGTGCGGGGTCCCCTTTTGAGTTGAGGGTATTTATCTCCCTCTTGCAGATGGAAATCTGAAGGAGGTCTCTGGAGAAGGTCTCAATAGAATATGTATCAGCTTTCCAGGTGTGTCCGTTCAGGGTCGTGGTCTCCACTGATGGGTCAGTGCCAGGGCAGGAGGTCATTAGTCAATGCAGCTGGTCCTGAGGCAGCCATACTGTTGCTAGTCTGGTTTTGCTGCTTTTCTGGGCTTGGAGCTGAAATACAACTGAGGCCTACATGCCATCTTTAAGGAGGAAAGTGGGAGGGGGAGGGGTGCCTAAATGTATGACCAGCGATATGAAAGGTCAGGCGTCCAAACCCGTGACCAGTGATATGCTAGAAGAAAACAGTTTACTCTGGGGACGAGGTCCTTGTTTTCCCAGTTTTGCCCCTTGCGAAGCATCCATCTGCGGCTTCCAGGCCCATAATCCTGGCTCTGTTCATGTCTGTCGAACTGCCTATTACAATTATACACAGAAGAGTTGGTTGAATAACTCTCAGGTTACAGGAGAACTTTAATCTTTTTTTTTCTTTTAAAAAATCTTTTGTAAGCAATGGTACTTTTTTGGTATTTTTTTCTCTTTGTTAAAGAAAATAAGCACTTGGAGTAGCAGTGGTGACGTGGGTCCGAGTGGGAAGTCCAGGCCTGTAGGGGGACCCTTGGATCTAGGATGAGGGCAGACACCTGAGTGGGCACCCTGAGGAATTTGAGCTTTGTAGTAAGAGCGGACACTTCCCCTGCATGGGAAGACAGCACCCCCATATCTCAGGGGACCCCCTGCTGACCTTGTTGTCCAAACACCAGTCATACCCGCCCCCCCCCCATCCCATCAGGAAACTGGCTGCAGCCAGACAGATGAAGCTGCACAGCCCAAGGTGCTGAAACAGCCAGTGTCCACCTCCCCCGCCTCCCCCTGGATGGGCACAGGCCACCCATCTCGGCCACCCCTGGTGCAGAGCCTCAGGCAGGCAATAGAAACAGGATGGCCCTCCCCCGGTAGGCTGCCTCCCCTGCAGTCCCAGGGCTCCCAGGGGAGTGCCCTTGCTAGAAGCCCCTGGGCATCCCCACAGGACAAAGTGGCTCCCGCCCTCCTCCATCCGAGTCAGTGTTCCCAGGAGCTCAGTGGGCACATCTTCCCTCTGGCAACTTCTTGTTCACACAGGTCGTGGGTGCACACAACAGTTGGCAGTGTACATCCTGGCATCCCCTATGCCTTTCCCATCGGGACCACCCTTCCCTACTCCCACTATGCCTGGTCCAGGTGCAGCTGGACATGCCCGTCACAGTGCAGGTCCTGATCCAGGCCTTCTCAGAACCTCCGGGTGGATGCCCATTCTCTTTCCCTCCACAGTCAGGGCCCCCCCACTGCAGAGAGGGGAGTCCTGCTCGCACCAGGTGAGGATGAGCGCCTCTTTCCTGGTCCAGTTGTCCAGAGTGGCAAGAATGAGTGCTGGGGAGAGAAACCCCCAGGTGCCACCCTCTCGCCCAAATGTCTGCATGCAGATGTGGCCATCCCAAGCGAGAGCGCAGTGATGTGACAGCTAGCTTCATGAGCTGTGGCCACTCCAAGAATGGCCCTGCAGCCACTGGACTCCAGGTGCCTCCCCAGACTCTCCGCCCGCAGGGGCCCCAGGACAGAGGTGGAGAAAGGGATGGGACCGTCCAGTAGCTATTTATCTCGGGAAGCCCGGAGCCCCCACTGGTGCAGGGACATTGAATCATTTAATTGCCATTCAGAGGTTGTTCCTGAACACCAAAGACGTGGTTGTGGCTGACTGGCAAAGAGGTACAGAGGGTGAGGAGGTGAAATACTCTCAGGGAGTGTATTGCCACTCACCTCTACCTCCCAGTGCCCACCCTGATGTCAATAGCCCAGCCTCTGGTGTCCCAAAGCCCCACTGAGCCCCACCTCTGCCGGCTGATGCATCTCAAAGGTGTGTCTTGGGGGCCCCCACCAGGTGACCATACTTTGCAGGTTCCCCACCCAAAGCAGACCTCAGGTTCTCACTCAACATGGGTGTCAAGCCGGGAAGCCACTCCTGGGGTGCACTCTCCTTCCAAGGAAGTGGGGAGTGGGAGACCCACATTTGTGAAGAGGGCAGAGCAAAGACGCCTCAGGGTTTGCAGGTGCTGTTCCCTCTCCTTCAAGAGGCCACTTTTATGCCCTTCACCAACTGATGTTTGTGTTTACGGTGGGGGCAGTGCATTCCTTCATCTTGTACTCTGCTATAGCTCCACAGTCCATGGGGGAGGGGGAGGGATGAAGAAGGGGAAAGAGGAGAAGGGCAAGGGGAGGAAACGGGAGAGAGAATGGAGGAAGGGGGAGGAAAAGAGATGGGGAAGAGAGGGAGGGAGGGCCAGCTTACTGTACTTTATTTCCTGACATATTTACTCTATTTTATTTTCTTTCTTGCACACCCCGAGCCTGACTGAACAAAGACCCATTTGCTGGGTTTTCTTTGAACCTGCTGTTGTCCTCCACATCCTCTGGCAGCTCTGCAAATTCTGTCCCTTCCGCAGGGGTCCATGAATCAGACCATCTCCATCCCACACACACAGGGACAGCTCCCTCCGAGCTGCTGCCCGCTCCCTGGCTACGGTGGGCCTGTCCCATGTTGGTCCCAGTTCCTGAGGCCCAGGCCTTCCCCTTGGTCGACTCACATTTGCTGGAGCACACCCTCCAGGAGGTAAACGTGAGAGGAAACCTTGTGAAGACTCAGCCCACCTGCACAGCTGGTAGATGGCTCGACAAGAACAGGATTGAAGGTGGAAACAGCTTTCCCTCCAGATGCCTGACGTTCGCTGCTCCTGGTGCAGCCATCCACCCCCGAGCCTCACGTGGACCTGTGCCAGGCCTCTCAGGAGGTTGAGGGTCTCCTTGCCCCCTGTGGTCCTCAAGGAAGCCTTGTCCATCCACAGTGCTGGACACCAGTGCACCCTTCCTTCCAAACCAGCCTCATCTGTTCTGGAAAATGCCCCCCGCCTTTGTTTAGAAATTTTTTTCTCTATAATTTGTTCTTTCATTTTGCCCTACCAGATATTCTATTTTTTAATTTCAACAAGTAAATTCCCAATCTCTATTCTTTCTTCCTTAAAGGATCTGTTGGTTTTCTAATGGATGCAGGTCTTCAGTCATCTCTGGGATGCCGGCTGTGGAGTGTAGCATTCTAAACACTTCAATTGCCTTTTACAAACGTCAGGCCAGTGGTCAGCAAACTGCGGGTCACGAGCCACATGCGGGGCGCGAGCCAAGGTTTGCCGCTCTGTTGACTAATGAGTTTGCCAACCACTGCGTCAGGTAAACTCTGTGGGGCTTTCAGGAGGGAGCACTGCCCTGAACAGGCACTCTGAGGGGTGGGCGTGTTGGGGGGTAGGCATTGCAGGCATGTTCTCAGTATGGTGGTTTCTCTGACCTCCTGCCTCTGAGTGAGGAGCTTGTCCTGCAGGAACCCCCAGGACTCCCTCATCCCCTTGTGAGCAGCCTCTGTCCCCCTTTGCTGCCACTACCTTCCTGAGCCTTCCCAGGCTCTGCAGAAACTGGCACCTTCTCCCCTGAATTGCCTGAACCCAACATTGCACTGTTGAAGGCAATGGCAAGAGGAACTTTCTATCTGAAAGCCTTCCTGAATTATTGGCAGCTAGTGTGACCTATTTAAAACACCCCTGCTGGCCTCTGTGTCATCTGATGGGAAAAGCTGACTGGTTAGACGTGCCTTCTGCACTCCCCATCTCCCCAGTGTGACAAGGCAGGATCAAAAACTCTAACCTAACCACTGCCAATCATGTGATCTCTGCCAAATTATAGACCGTCACTGGGTTCCCATTTTCCTATCTATAAAACAGGTCAATCTAGACAATGGGTCAGAATAGAGATCCCAAAATAACCCCTTACTTGTGTGGTCAATGATTTTTGACAAGGATGCCAAGGCGATTAAATGGGAAAAGAATAATATTTTCAACAAATGGTGGTGGGTCAATAGGGTCTCCACAGGCAAACAAATAAAGCCAAACCCCTTACCTCACACCATATGCACAAATTAACTCAAAATGAACCAAAGACCTAAACTTAAAAAAAAACTGTTAGGAGAAAATGTAGGGGAAAAGCTTCATGACATTGGATTTGGCATTGATATCCTACATAATGACACCAAAAGCACAGGCAACAAAAGAAAAGAACACATTAAAATTTACAACTTTCATGCACAGAGGACACTAACAAGAGTGAAAAGGCAACCTATCATAGAATGGGAGAAAATAACCGCAAATCATATATCTGCTAAGGGATTAATATCCAGAATATATAAAGAGCTCCTACAATTCAAAAATAAAAAGTCAAACCACCATTTAAAAAATGGACAAAGGTCCTCACAGCCAATTGGCCTGAAGGTCAATTCACCCCAATGATACCAACAACAATCAATACTTAACTACAACAAGGCTGTACACACCTCCCACAGAGGGGTGCACCAAGAATGTCCATCTCAGGTAACTTGGGAGGTTGAGCCACTCAGCCATATAGGACAACTAGCACACAAAGCTACTCTATCAACTCAGGAAAGCAGTGAAAATGTAGAGACAAAGAACAGACCACAAACAAAAGAAATGGAGAAAAACAAATGACTGGATATAGAGTTCAAAACCACAATTATAAGGTTTTTCAAGAATTTCCTAGAAAAGGTCAATAAATTTAGCGAGACCCTCGAGGATATAAAAAAGGACCAACTAGAATTTAAACATATACTGACTGAAATAAAAAATATTATACAGAGACCTAACAGCAGACTAGAGGAAATCAAGTCAAAGATTTGAAATACAAAAAAGAAAACCATCAACCAGAAAAGCAAAAGGCAAAAAGAATCCAAGAATTTGAAGATAGTGTAAGGATCCTCTGAGACAACTTCAGGTGTACCAACATCAGAATTATGGGAGTGTCAGAAGAAGAGAGAGAGCAAGATATTGAAAACCTATTTGAAAATATACTGACTGAAAACTCCCCCCACCTGGTGAAAGAAATAGACTTACAAGTCCAGGAAGCGCACAGAACCCCAAACAAAAGGAATCCATAGAGGACCACACCAAGACAAATCATAATTAAAATACCAAGAGCAAAAGACAAAGAGAGAATATTAAAAGCAGCAAGAGAAAACAGTTAATTAGCTACAAGGGAGCACCCATACGATTGTCAGCTGGTTTCTCAACAGAAACTATGCTGGCCAGATGGGAGTGGCAAGAAATATTCAAAGTGATGAGTAGTAAGAACCTACAATCAAGATTGTAGGTTCTACCCAGCAAAGTTATCATTCAGAATTGAAGGGCAGATAAAGAGCTTCACAGATAAGAAAAAGCTAAAGGAGTTCATAAACACTAAACCAGTATTACGTATATAAAAAAGCTGAAAGGTACTCTTTAAGAAGAGGAAGAAGAAGAAAAAGGTAAAGATAAAAATTATGAACAACAAATACATATCTATCAACTGGTGAATCTAAAAATCAGTGAATTAAAAATCTGATGAACAGAATAAACTGGTGAATATAATAGAATCAGGGGCATAGTAAGGGAGTAGACTGCCAAGTATTGTGGAGAAAGGGGTGAGAGGGGTGCGGGAAGAGACTGGACAAAAATCGTACACCTATGGATGAGGACAATGGAGGGGAGGTAAGGGCAGAGAGTGGGGTGGGAACCGGGTGGAGGGGAACTATGAGGGGGAAAAGAGGTACAATTGTAATAATCTGAACAATAAATATTTAATAAATTTAGTCTCCCCAATCCAAACAAAATGGATAAAGGGTTTGAATAGACATTTAAAGAATATATACAAATAGCCAAAAACCACATGGAAAGATGCATACATCACTGATCATTGGGGAATGCAGATCAAACCACAGTGAGATACCACCTCACATCATTGGAATGGCCATTCTTTTTTAAAAAGGTGATGTGAAGTTGCAAGCCTCTGCACTGTTGGTAGGAATGTAAGATGGTGCAGCCACTGTGGAAATTAGTATGGAGGTTCCTCAAAAACTTAAACATAGGCCTTTGCTGGTTTGGCTCAATGGATAGAGCATCAGCCTGCGGACTGAAGTGTCCCAGGTTTGCTTCCAGTCAAGGGCACATGCCTGAGTTGTGGGCTTGATCTCCAGTGTGGGGCATGCAGGAGGCAGCCTATTGATGATTCTCTCTCATCACTGATGTTTCTCTCTCTTCCTCCTTCTCTCTGAAGTCAATAAAAATATATTTAAAGAAATAACAAAATAATAAATTTAAACATAGACTTACCACATAATCCACCACTCCCGGGTATAAAACCAAAAGAATTGAAAGCAGGAACTTGAATATATATCTATTTGTGCACTCACATTCACAGCAGCATTGCTTACAATGGCCGATAAATGGATGGATGAGCAAAATGTGGTACGGGTCTACAATGGAATATTATTCAGTTTTAAAAAGGAAAATCTGACAAATGCTGCAATATGGATAAACCTTGAAGATACTATGCTGAGTGAAATAAGCCAGTCACAAAAAGAAAAATACTGTGATGTTCTTTATATGAGGTCCCTAGAGTCAATGAATTCAGGGACAGAAAGTAGATGGCAGGTACTGGGCTGGGCCCAGAGATGGGAGGTGAGTGTTTCATGGGGACAGAATTTCATTTGGGGAAGATGGAAAAGTTCTGGAGATGATGTAGGTGACAGCTGCACAATGGAATGTTCTTAATACCAATGAACACTTAAAAATAGTTAAAATATAAATTTTATGGTTTGTGTATCTTAAACACACACACACAAACAGGTAAGATTCGCCACCTTTACCTATTTATCCACCAGGTATGTATGTTCCCACTCTTAAAGGTAGACATGGGCCAGCTTCCTGGAGTCTCTAGTCTATGAGGTCAGACACTGATCAAATAATCACATGCACACACTTGCACACATGCTCATACACACGTGCACTCGTATGCTCATGCACACTCACATGTGCATGCGTAAGTCCATACTGCACTTAAGTGCTAGAGAAGCAGCGAACTCCAAGTTGGCTCCAGGCCCATCTGTCATGTGGTGTGAGGGGACACACATCACCCAGCTTCTCAGAAACCTGGCATCCAGGGCAGCACTGCTGCCCCTCTTAGTGGGCACCTTGGTCAAAGGGATGAGGGAGACTCAGCAGGGACGCCATAGGGACAGACTCAGCCACACAGCAGGCAGAACAGGTCTGACCTCTGCTCCACCTGCAACCCTCTCCCTCCCCAGGTGAGGAGTAACAGTCCCCATCTCTGCCAGCTTGGGCACTGGTGGTGACACCCCCACCCCCCTCTGTCCCCAGACTCCCACCTGCTCCCCTCATTGGCCAGATTTATCTAGATTTGAACAGGTGACTCTCCCAGCTGGCAAAGGTGACTTCCGTGGTGACCTGAGTGGTGGCCAAGGTCAGGTGTCCTGACTGCTCTTCATGAAGAACTGGGCAAGCTTAAGCAAAGCAACGTGATGAATGTAACACTGTCAGTCAGTTTCTGCTAGGGCACTGTTGCCTCCCCACCACTGGCCCTGGTTTCTCAGTAGCTGAATTCCATGATGGCAGGTCAGAACGAAGTGGCTGGAGTCCCTGAGGTGTGCCTGCACTGCCCCCATGTGGCAGACTGCTTGTGGGCTGCATTTGGTGTCCTTTACCTTCTGGCCCCCCCTGCCAGGGCTTGCTCACCACCCTTCAGGTACCCTGCCCTCCAGCAGGACTCCTCCCCTTCTCCCCAAAGCTCACCTGCCTCTCTGGCCTTCCAGAGAGCAGGCTGGTGTCCCACTCCAACCCTCAGTGGCTGCCCAAAACCTCCCCATTAACCATCCCCCACACCCCATGTCCCCTATTCCTCACAGTACCTCCACTGGCCAAAACCTTTCACTCCCACTGAGAGGTCTGTGCCACATACCTGAGCATCAATACCAAATACCAGAGCACATCTGAGGTTACCTGACAGTATCTTTACCACACACCTGTACTTTACCTAAGAGTACCTACCTCATACACCTGAGCACATCTGTACTTGAATATCTGCACCACACTTGAGCACATCTGTACATGAATCTGCACCATACGCCTGTGAGGTGCTGAGAAGCCCACACTGTTTTCATACAGGAACTGCTCTTTCTGCCAATGAGGGAAGACGAGACCTTAACCCACCTACAATCGATCTTCTCTTCCCATCCCTAATCCCGTTTGACATCATACAATCTCCTCAGTGGCTGACAGTGTGAGAGAACAGGTCTCTCAGCATCCATCCTATATGGCATTGAGTGATCCTTGAAGATTAAACCCATGTGCCTAGGGGAAGGTGTCTTACCAACACCTTAAACTGCCCTTGCTCCAAGATCAGCTCAAGGAATCCTATTTCCTGGGGGACAGGCTGAATCCAGGGCCTCAGGTGCTGCAGATGCAGGGTAGGTGGGGGAAGTGAGTGGACTGGGAAAGCCAGCATCTGGAGGATGAGGCACAGAGCACAGTGAGGCTAGGCTAGTTGTGATGCCTGCTGCCCTCACTCTAAGTTGGGGTCTTTACAGGCCTGGGATCAAGGGAGAAATGGGAGCGGTGTTATTCACAGGCTCCTCCAGTAGCCTAGTGTGTGGCACGGGAAGGGGGACAGGGAAGCAGCAGAAATTACAGGTGCAGGGGGTGTGAGTATGGGATTAGATGGAGATGTTAATAAATCCAACATGTTCACAAGAACCCAAGAAGTCACCTGAGCACCTGGATGTGTGGGACTCACCAAGTCGGTTCTAGGGTTTGAAGGTCATTTGTAGCTGCAAATTTAGGGTCAGGGGATTGACATCGCTAAAGTAGAACTTGGGGTCATGTTGCTGGTGCTGTGTCATGAGTGTCGACATCAACACAAAAAGAAGTAGAAATCCTCAAAGACCGCTGTGGACCCTGCTGCACTGAGCTCACAAGACCAGTGTCTGAGCCCCACAGATTCTCATTAGTGATGTCCTCATCTCTCCATCAGACACCACAGATAAGAAACCCACATCCTTCCCAGGTCCCCAGATCCCCAACCAGCAAGGTGCCCAATCACGGACATGCAGGGCCATCCAATTTCTGACAACCATCCAGAACCCAAATATCTACACAATGCCCCACAAATTATGATTTGGGAAACACACTTAAAAGGGGGGAGTGCTCTGGCTCAGTGTGGCTCAGATGGTTGAGCACTGTCCTATGAACTGAGAGGTCACCAGTTCAATTCCCGGTCAGGGCACATGCCCAGGTTATGGGCTCAATCCCTAGTAGGAGGCAGTCGATTGATGTTTCTCACAACCATGTTTCACTCTCTCTTCTTCTCTAAAAAAAATTAATAAAAATGTATTTAAAAAAGGGGGGGGGGCAGAAACAGCCTAAAGCAATTCCACGAATGGCAGGACCAAGGGTCATGGGCACTCACTTCATTTCATGTTTGAAAACAGACCATAACAGGCAGAATGAATCATTAGTAAATGACAAAAACACGCCTCTAAACTACATCTGGATTTTTATATTCAAAGAAGTTCTATGAAATTTAAACACACTCCTGTAAGAGGATGAATTATATCTAAGCATTTGTACAAGTCATGCAGACACCCGAAAATACCTCAAGGTGTCTCAAGTCCCTTGAAGCTCCCCTCGTGAGCACATCAGAGATGGCCTGCGACAAGGAGTACATTGCTTTATTGCTTACCTTGCATATTCAAATGAATACAATAAACCCCTTTTAAAAAGTAAGGCACATGAAAAGCCTTCTGTGCGAGTTCTGTATTATTTTAAAATGCCTATTGGCTAATAAAAGTATTTCCACTATAGAATTTGAGCTACATAGAAAAGCACATGATAAATGTTTGACATGCAGAATACCTGAAACATTATCATATCTTACCTCATGGCACAATTAAACAGTCCCAAATCAAATGCCTGTATCTGATTAACAGTATGACTATTGTTACAACCGCAAAAATGTTAATTGGATTATCCACATATGTACAGTTGGGTCCCCAAATACTAACTATATAAAGACAACTGCATTTGTGCTCCGTTTCACTAACGGTAAGAGATTTGGCATTTTCAGTCTTTTTCTTCCAGAAGTCATATTGCTATTTGTAAAAGGCCAGTGTTATACGATGCTGAAGACCATGGAGAGATACTGTTCATATGACACCTGAATCCAGCCGTCCTGATCTGTATCGTATCGTCTGAATATATCTGTCAATCTCTGAGGAAGAAAACCACAGGCATTTAGATTTGGTATTAAAGAAACAAAATAAATTCAGCAAAAAGACATTCAGGAACGCAATTTCAGCAGCATTCATGTTTCCACATTCCCTAACTGATGAAACCAGCACAGGGAGGCCCGTGTTGGGGATCCTTGCCTGATCCCAGGGCCCCTCCCTAAGAACCTGCCCCAGCACATGCAAGGGCAGGTCTCCCTTTGCCAGCTCAGGGTCCATCCTGGACCACGCCCACTGCCCCGCCAACCAATCCTCCTCCTGTCTGCCGACCCCCCACCTCAGGGCTCCACCTTAATTTATTCATAAGCCAGACCATCCAGCTAAGGTCAGGAGCAGGAGACCACCAGTACTCAAAGGCAGGACAGTCAGGTAAAGGCTGCCCAGAGGACAGGGCTGGAACCACAACAGATTCTGGAGAATTCTAATGACAAGAGAAGAAAACAATGCCCAGATTCATTATGGCCTGGGTGCCCAGCAGCTGCCCAGGGCGTAGCCGGAAAAAGGCTGGAGCCTAGCCATGCGGGCCGCGCCTCCTGCGGTCTCCTCAGGGCTCGCCTCGGTGTCAGCCAGGAGCATCCCAGCACGTGTGCAGACAGCAGCACCTAGCTCTGGCCTGAAGAACAATGGGCAATCTTTCTTTCTCCTCCTGAGTTTTTTAATTTATTGATTTTAGATAGAAAGGAAAGGAGGGATGGAGGGAGAGGAAGAAAGAGAAAGAGGAAGAGAAAGAAACATGAATTTGTTGTTTCACTTATTTATGCATTCACTGGTTGATTTTTTTTCTAAATATATTTTATTGATTTTTTACAGAGAAGAAGGGAGGGGGATAGAAAATTAGAAACACGTGCTGAGGCTGGGACCCTCGTGCTGAGGCTGAGGCTGAGACCCTCGTGCTGAGACTGAGGCTGAGGCGCCGAGACCCTCGTGCTGAGGCTGAGGCTGAGACCCTCGCGCTGAGGCTTAGGCTGAGACCCTCGCGCTGAGGCTGAGCGGTGCGTCCTCGGCTCTCGAGCCACCAGGGCACCTGCCCCCGGCCTGAGCCGCACCGGACCTGCAGGAGCGAGCGCCGGTGCTGGTTCCCTTAACCCCTGCGACCCCGCGGCCCCCCTCCCCTCCCCCACGTGTGTGTGCTGCCGCTGTGGCAGCAGGAGGAGGTGTGCTCAGTGGGTAGAGCGTCGGCCGGCGGACTGAAGAGTCACTCATGGCGGAGCCCGAGGAGGACTTGCTGCTCCAGACCCACCTGTGACTGATAATTCTCAGGGGGAAAGGGGTGTCGGGTATATAGGGAGAGACTGGACAAAAATCATACACCTATGGATGAGGTCAACGGGAGGGAGGGAAGGGTGGGAGCTGGGTGGAGGGGTGCTATGGAGGGGAAAAAAGAAAAACAAATGTAATAATCTGAATAATAAAGATTTAATTTAAAAAAAAAAAAGAAAGAAAATTAGAAACATCGATGAGAGAGAAACATCGATCAGCTGCTTCTTGCATGCCCCGCCACTGGGGATGTGCCCACAACCCAGGTACATGCCTTTGATCGGAATTGAACCTGGGACCTTTTAGTCCGCAGACCAACGCTCTATCCACTGAGCCAAACCGGTTTCGGCCACTGGTTGATTCTTATGAGCCCTGACAAAGAATTGAACATACAAACCTGGCTTATCAGGACAACACTCTAAGCCAACTGAATTATGTTTTAATTGATTTCTCCAAGATTTCTACAAATTTTCATGTTATTTTATCAGAAACAATTTTCAAAAAACCTTTTTCTTTTCGAAAAGAGGCAGAACGAGGAATATATTTTCAAGGCTTTTTACTCTCAGCCTTCAGTTTTCTTTTCAATGCCCCACCCTCTTCCCAGCATTTAGGGTCATTCTGGAAGGGTGGGTGGTTCTAGAAACTGGCAATGAGGCCAGGCACCGCTGGAAGCCTGCCTGGGGGCAGTGGCTGGCCTGTCCTCAGCCCCTGGGGAGCCTCTCGGGGATTCATCGCATCACCTCAGCTGCTGAGCCTCTATGCAGTAACCTTTGCTTAGGCAGAAATACAAACATCAGATGTTTACTACGGGCCATAACCTCAAATGAAAGTCCTAACCCTGATGGGATTTTACACTGCACCATTCCTAGTGTGCTCAAACTGCTAACACGTCTCTCAGCCTCACAGACTCCGGGGCAGAATGAGGTCAGGCTCTCCAGGTCCCAGAGAGCTGAAGCTAAGAGTTAACAAACCTGGATCTAGAGCAGTGGTTCTCAACCTTCCTAAGGCCGAGACCCTTGCATACAGTTCCTCATGTGGTGGTGACTCCCAACCATGAAATTTTGCTATTGTTATGCATCATGATGTAAATATCTGCATTTTGTGAAAGGGTTGTTCGACCCCCAAAGGGATCGTGACACACAGGTTGAGAACCGCTGATCTAGAGACCAACCCACCAGATTCACTGGTAGAGAAATCAGAAAACTTTCCTTTTGACTGACCTATCATTTGAAGGGGAAAATTAAAAAAATGTGAGAATGTTTTCAAAAATTCCAAATTGCATTAAAAAACCTTATGCTGTTCACACTTTCAGTGGATCCTAAAGCTGACAAGATGGAATCTCAACTTGGACTCAGGTTGCAATGACTTATCTTCTAGAGATGGGCTCTACTGAAACATTAATGGAAAAACACTCTTTTCCATAAGTGGAATTTGCTCCAGAATAATGCCGGGTGGGGATTATAGTTATTATAATTCAATGGCATGGGTGATAATGTTGAATCTGAGAGATTGGGTTCATTTTATTGGTATCTCTGCTACTGTTATTTTTTTGGGGAAATTTGTCCTAACAAAAATTTTGAAAGATATGAGTTTATTAGTTATAAAGCTTAAACTAAATGGAACTCGGATCCCTTCCTAGAAACAGAAGCAGGGACCTAGAAACAGGGCGGAAACAGCCAGCACCAGGTAGATTACTCTTCTGCTTAAGAGGTTGTCTCTGGGTGGGCTCGTTAAGCTCTGCACTTAGTTCTCTTGGAGGGAAAGTATGAGGCCAGAGGATGGACATCTCAGAAACGTGTAGGGAAATGGGACGGGAGTGGTCAGCAACTCAAGAATTGCACCAACATTGCACATGGACCCAAGGGCTTGGTAGCCAGGTTGGGGATTTAGAGCTCACCTCACACAGGAAGGCAGAACAGAAGGAAGGCCACATGGAAAGTTTACCCATTTCCTCAGAATAAAAATGCAACAAAAATAGCAGAGTAAACATGTAAATAACCCACTGGATATGGGACAACAATCTCTTCTGAATGGACTGCTTTATAGTATTTGCAGGGGGGAGAAAGAGCACTACTGTTTACACCTCTGTGTAACAGAAAAAAATACTGTAGATATTTCTCCAAAGACAAGACTAACTTTTAGAAGATCCAGGAACTAATTTTATATGAGTCTGACTCCATTAAATCCCAAATTCCAGAATAGCACTTCCCTTGTCTTCAAGGAGCCCAATTACCTGCAAGACGATGCAGCCCTGGATGAAGTCGTCAAAGGCTATCTGTCCCCGTCCTTGTCTGTCAAACTTTCGAATGAGGATGTCATGAAACTGGTCAGAGAGCCGGTAGCCTTGAAAGGGAATCAGAGTAAAGAGCGTGCCAGGAGAGGGCGCTTCCTTCAGTGCCCCGCTCGCCTCAGACACACACCTCTTACCACAGCTCAGGATAAACTTCTGGGCCCGGGAGGGAACACACAGCACACATTTATTCCAGTGCACAAAGCTACGCCAGTCCCCCACGGTGACCATTGCTGGCAGGCCAGCGCATCTCCCTGGAGGGGGAGGAGTCACTGCAAGCGGGACCACGCTATGAGTTGAAGGATCCCGTGAACTCACTACGTAGTTCGCATCACTTTCAACTCTGCAAGGTGGCTGTCCTACAGACCACCCACAGGGCAGCCAGGACCAGTTTCTTGAATGCCGCGCAGTGATCATTTTAAAAAGCCCTATAGCTCTGGCTGGGTGGTTCAGCTAGTTGGAGCGTGATCCCATACACCAAAAGGTTGTGGGTTTGATCCCCAGTCAAGGCACTCATGGGAGGCAACTGATCAATATTTCCCTGTTACTTTGATGTTTTCTCTCTCCTTCCCCCTTCCTCTCTCTAAAATTAATAAAAACATATCTTCTGGTGAGGATTTTTTAAAAAGCCCTTTACCAATAGATTTTATTACATTTATTAACCTAGACTTGAAAGTTCTGAATAATTCAGCTGCCCTGGGTTAACTCATTACTAGAGAATCTCATTTTGAAAAATAAAATATCACTGACATCTTCCAATTAAACAAAATGTAAACCTAAGGAAACAGACTCATTGACAGATATTTCCCCATAGAAATGAACTGATTAGGAAACTAAGCATTACAAGGAATAAGGTCTCCTCTCAAAGTTCAATCCAATGTTACGCAGAGGGTCACTGATTCAGTTTGCAATTTACTGGATGTGTCTTGAAAAGATCTCCAGCAGGAAGGTGGCTCTGAAGACGGGGGACACCCCTGGGGGCCAACTAAACCAGGACACCTACTGCCTTCCCCTTCCTCCCCTCGTCATACCACTACCTGTATGACCATGGTATCCTTACTTAGTCAGGAGACAAGATCCAGGTGCCAAAATATTTTTATTGATTTTCAGTCTTGCTGCAGTCTTTGCAAGGAATGTACACCCACTGTCTGAGTGAATTTCACAGTTAATTACCTGTATGAACACTTAACACTTTACTGAAAAAGATTCAAACATGCAAGCATGTGGTGGTACCTTTCTGAGTGGCCAGTGTGCTCTGCACACCGGGGCCCCCTTCCCTGCAAGCTGAGTAGAAGCCAGGATGCCCGACTTAGAAAGCGACAGCTGCCACTCCTCCTGCCCCTATGAGTCTCATCTCCTCACACCAGCACCTGTGCCTGTGCTCAGGTAAGACAGGCCACGGCTGGTGAGAGCTGACCTTAGGACACAGTGACAAGACCGTGCCCATGCAGGGTGCAATGGTCTCCTGCCCGACTGGGAAAGGACAGATAAGATTGTAACAATGACACAGTAACTCTACAATCTACAAGAGGGAAGCAACTTGTATCACCCCTGTCATTAATTTCCAGGGTCCCTGGTCCTCAATATTACTGCAGGGAAACAAAAGAGAAGGAAGTCAGACTAGAAAAATAGATGATGTACAAGCCATGGAAAGAATATTTATCTGAGAGGCCAAAATCTGGGCCTCTACGAGGTCCTTCCAGTGAAAATCCAAGTAACAATCATTAAAAGGAGGTGCCCTCTGCTCATGCCCTGCCCCCACAGCCTGCGGCCCTAGTGGGGACTGGCCGCCCTTCAAACCTGGAGTGCTGGCACAGGGCCATACCCTGACCTGTGGCTGAGCACCTTTCTGCTTTAGCATAAAATGGGGACAAAAAAATGCAGCAAGAAGATGGAAATGGGCGATAAGTTTAAGGTTCATTACCCTTTCACAAAGTTTTCATAATAAACACTGTACTGGCTCAGTGGCTGCCGGGGCCAGGCAGAGGAAAGCGGAGTTGGTGATGGCAGAGCTGCCCCCGAGGCCTTTAGTGCTGAGTAAACTCCACCCCGTGCTGGCGAGAGTAAAGGCTAGGCCACGTGCACGTTCTCCTTTCTACGTCTCTCTTCATGACATACAGCACCTACTAATAAAAAATTTTAAATGAATGGACTATCAAATCCAGAATGTGTGCTAGTCACTCACACAGCATTGGCAGGGTTGGCCTGAGACACCCCCATGGAGCTGACAAAGGTCAGAGGGCACCGTAGTGCTCAACCCCCTGACTCCCTCAAGCCCCTGCTGAGCTAAAGTCATCCACCTCTAACCGAAGGCAAGATACTTATTCTTAGGGGTCAAGACTGAAGGGAACTTTTTGCTTCTGTGGCACATTTCCTAAGTTACAACAGAAAATCTTCCAAATAATCAACGCAGGAAAATGATGACAATGTTTTTCACAGAAAACATTGAAAGAAACCCTGGGGGGGGGGGAATCAAGAACCAATTACAGGAAGAAACTTTTTGGAATAACTGAAGAAATGCTGCAAAAGAATATTTTCTTTCTCCAGAAAAACCCTGAGTCAGGAGGATCTGAGCACGACAGCTGGAGGGCCTACCAGCCCTGATGAGAGTCTCTGCGGGGCCCGGGCAACTCCACCGCAGCTGCTGACACACTGCGTCTGACCCCGACGGGGAGGCCTGAGAGTCTTTCCACTGGAGCTCCGGGGACCCGGTGGTCACAGCACTAAGCAAAAAGAGGGCTCTGGGGCTCGCAAGGTGAGAAAATGCAGTTCTGTGTTCCGTGATGCACCTGAGGCCACATGACTAGAAATCCTTCCTAGGATCTGGGCTCCTCCCACGTTCTCCCCAGCCTGGCAGGCCCCTGGCTCCTTCCCCAGGCTCCCATCAGTCTCCCACCTGAGGGGAAGCAAGATTAGGTGCATTCTGAGTTCCAACTCTAAGAACCTGAGGTCCATGGCTTGCCCAAACTCTGAACACATCTGGTGAGTTCCAAACAGACTTCCTGAGCCATCATACAGCCTCCAACTGGTACTATGTCTGAGTTTATAAGGCAAGAAAAGAAAGCAATAGAAAGAGGAGACAGTCATAAAGAACATGACCAGAGAAAAATGGAGAGGGCGGGACCATGTTAACCATATTATTAAAAGTCGAAATACTTAAAAAAAATAGTGCATTATAATCTAAGTTTTATTTTCTTCTGGAAGGCATTTATAAGAAACCTTTTAAGGAAAACATAGAAGGGGTTCTGTAATATGGGCCCAGTGAACACTGAACCAAGTAAAATTGTCTCAAATTAGAATCCCAGTGTAACTTCAAACCTTGAACAAGACCCCAACATTTCAGTTTTTCCTCTACAAAAAAAATCCCCACTCCCCCTCAGATCCATGCACGGGTATAGGAGGCCTGCTGACCACTCTGGAAAGGTACCATAGGCACACTCCTCACGGCACGGCATGGCACGGCACACGCACACCCTGACACGCACTTGAGAATGGGAGCTCGCGCTGCCTCTGTTCTACCTGAGGCCCTAGATCTGAGCTAGAGCTTAGGGAATCATCACTTATGGGTATTTTATCATCTTTCTCTGTTTTTTGATGTTTCATGAAATATATGCTACCCTACATGATCTTTTTCACTTACTTTAAATTGTTTCAAAGCTACATTCTCAATGTGCTTGTGACTTCATTCCAATTCACAAAAAATAAACGATTGCATAGCCCCTATCTCATTTTGGATGAAAAACTGCATTTAAAAGATGCATAAAAGTCTCCTCCAATAATATCAAAATACAAGTCTGTGTAATGTAAACAAAAAATTTCACACAGACTGGGTTAAAATCATTAAGTTGAACAAAGTAAAAGAACTTCAATGGTACCTAGGTTCCAAAATGAAACATGCTACACAATCAAGGTAAGTGAATTACCAAAACCTGAAAGTGCTTGCTTGAGCTCGTTCTTGTCAATCATCCCCGAGTTGTCCCTGTCGTAGGTGCGGAAGACATTCTGCCAGTCCGTGATGTACTTCCAGACGCCCGTGAACTCGCTGAAGTTCACACCAGCCTTGTTCTCCCGGTCAAACATTGCTGAGAAAAAAAAGGAACATAAGTGGTGCCCAATAAACAGAATCTTGATGTTAATCAGCAAGAAACACAGCCTCAGCAGTTATCTCCCCAGCATGGCACTCAGCCAGCGAATCCCTAAGTGTTGCTAATCATGCTCATTGGCTGAGTCAGGGGCAAGATCACCTCTGTTGGGGTGGGGCAGGGGGACTGTCACCCAACCACAGCCCGCCATGAAAAAGCCAATTGAAGCCACACACACTATGAGCCACAATAAAAAGGATACTTTACACTGAAGTAGGTTCTACAGAAGCACGGCCACTGGTGGGTGCTCTGAAGATGCCAGAGCTAAATGCCCCTTACTCCCAGCTCCTAGTTTTGGGCCTAGCACATGGGGCCCCCCTCAATTTCCCAGGACCGACATCCTCCAGCCGAGGCCACTCAATGAGAAAGAGATTCTGCTGGCTTCAATGTTTTCTTAGACCTGCGTTTCATTAAAAAAAAACCAAAAAAAAAAAACCCATCCCAATTCCAGGTCCAAATACAAAAGAACTACCACTATATACATATATACATAGAACTGCAAAATGGCTGTCCTGGCTAGTGTAGTTCAATGGCTACAGCATCAGCCTTCACATTAGAGGGTCTTAGGTTCAATTCCCAGTCAAGTGCACATACCTGGACTGAAGGTCTGATCCCTGCCTCCAGTTGGGGCCCATGTGGGAGGCAACCAATGTATCTCTGTCACATTGACGTTTCTCTCTCTCTCTTCTCTCCCTTCCAATATCTCTAAAATCAATGGGAAAAAATATATACTTATGCCTCAGGAGAGGATTTTAAAATATCTATTAAAGAATTTGCATCCTGACTGGTTTGGCTCAGTGGATAGAGCATCAGCCTGCAGACTAAAGGGTCTTGGGTTTGATTCCAGTCAAGGGCATGTACCTTGGTTGCAGGCATATCCCCAGTGGGGGGGGTATGCAGAAGGCGGCTGATTGGTGTTTCTCTCTCATCGATGTTTCTAAACCTATTCCTTTCCCTTTCTCTCTGTAAAAAAAAAAAAAAAATCAATAAAATATATATTTTTTAAAAAGAATTTACAAAATGGCTAAAATATATTATATAAAAACTCCGTCTGAATTATTGCCATAAAGACAATGATAAATCATATGGTGTCTCTTTAGGCAAAGAAATGATGAAGTCTATAGTCTGAATGCTCTCAGTTTGGTCAGAAGTACACTACAGTCAGTGAAGTTTCATGTAATAAAAAATCTGGGGACTGCTTCAGTCAATGGTTACACAGGATAAGGGCTGCATGTGGAGCGTGTAGTTCAGTGTGTTCATGAAATCTTCAGGGTTAGAAGGAATGATTGGACATAAATTGACAGAAAAGTGTTAGTGAGGAGACAAAGGGCTGGATAAAGGCTCACACCTGACTGGAGTTGAAGGAGAATAAGGCAGGAAGCACACGCTGTACCAGCCCACCCCTGCCTGCACAGGCAGGACGCCGGTGCCCTTACTTACATATGATTGACCTGACAGTCACAGGATTAAATGGAGTCCAGGTGCCTGAAAACAAACAGGAACTGAAGTAAGAGAGAGCGGTTTGTACCGTTATTGATTTTTACATTCAGTAAAAACAAAGTCAAAAAATGTTTTTAAGGTGGGGGAAAGCAGTATCTCTGCCCATCACCCACTTATATAAAAAGAACCCCCCCCTTTTTTTAAATACATACACACACATCCGTTTCAGTTCTGGGTGGCACAGAGATCCACTCCTGACCTTTGAGCTGCCGAGGGCTAGAGAGTCTGCAGGTGCCACGCCTCATACTCAGGGACATGGGGCCCTGCAGCACCTTCTAAGTGCCACTCCACCCAACTCACGGCTTGTGCAGGTTTCTCTCATCCTCACACATGCCCCTCCAAATACATGCACACCCTCCACCCAACTCCTACCTCCCCTTTAAGCTTTGGGTGAAATGCTTCCTCAGGGAGCTTTGGCTGAATGCCCCACACTCCAGGTCGCTAGGTAACTTCACATGCTCTGCCCGCACTTTCTGACTGCCCCTTCAGACACCTGCAATGGCCATTATTCCAAGAAGGCCAGTCCTCCCCAGAGAATAGGGGCTCATCTGTCCCTGGGCATGACACATTAGTGCTGGACAGCACTTGTGTGCAGGTGTCACAGACCTTTGGGAGGGAGGGTAAAGAGGAGTATGTATAGAAAGGTATAAGGAAAAGTCAGTATTATTGGAAACCAGTATAAAAAGAAAACTATGCTACAGGAAAATTCCATACAGGGGACTCTCACTGCTTCACCCATGCCTGCTGTCCCCTCCCTCCCTCAGTGGCTCCATGCAATGAACTGGTTTTCACAGAAGATAACTCTCCACTGACCAGAAGCCAGAAACCACAGGTACCCACTGGAATCTCTCCCTTCCGTCCTGTTCCTGCCACCTGATGCAGACTAAGTGGCCACAGGGGAAGAGTTGTGAGTTTGGGCTAACCTGAGCTGACTATGCAGAGCCGGAGGGGTTTCAGAGATGAGGCTGCACCCACAGTCCATCCCAACTGCGCACATCAACCCCTGCCGTCAGCAAATGGCTTGGGGGAACGAGTGTTCAACAAGAGCAGTACAAGTAAACTATTAAATAAGGCTGCAAAACGGGCACTCTTATGGAGTGCACAGATGGTGCACCTCAAAGAGGCTGGCTCAGGGCACCCAACTGTGCTGGGGAGCCTGAGGATTGGAGGGTCTGAGGCTGAATCAATGATGGAGAGACCTGGAAGGTGGAACCAAGGCTATAAAGATTCATTCGTCCTTGTTAACCAAAGGGGACCTAACTCTCTACAGAAACCAGGGGCAATAACAACAGCCAACAGGTAACTGACTCCTTGTTGCGTGCTAGTCCTGCGGCCTGGTTCCCAAGCACATCAGAGCTTACCAACCCACAATGAAGCCTAAACACAATGTGCAGACATTTTACATTTTGGTTATATTAAGCATTAAATGCATCTGAGTGTCAGCCTGAAAACCCAAACAGGTTTCTGCAGGAAATCACACTGCAATGCCAATAAAGCAATTTCATCAGCACTTGCTGAAGGCAGAGGACACATCCTACAGGTGGGTTTTGTCCACAAGCCCTTCTCCTCCAGCGAGCCTCCATCCCAGGTTTCCTGGGCCAGCTGCAAATTCAAACATTCCCACCAGCGTGTCCAGGTATATTTGAAGCAACAGATTTCCTGTCAGACTTCTCCACAGAAATGTATGTTCACTATATATATGTCTTGTCTCAACTTCATCTCAACCAAAGAAAATAGAAACATACTATTATTCTCCTGTAAGGTGAATATTCAATGATTCACTGCTAATTTGAGAACAGTACTAAAACCTTAAGACAGTGGTTCTCAACCTTCCTAGTGCCGCGACCCTTTAAGACAGCTCCTCATGTGGTGGTGACCCCCAACCATAAAATTATTTCTGTTGCTACTTCATAACTGTAATTTTGCTACTGTTATGAACTGTAATGTAAATATCTGATATGCAGGATGTATTTTCATTGTTATAAATTGAACATAATTAAAGCATAGTGATTAATCACAAAAACAATATGTAATTATATATTGTGAAATATTTATTTCTAATTACAAATAAATGAAATGTTGTCTTGAATCATGGTGTAGCATGGGCAACAGTAAATTACATTGCTACATTTTGCTACACCGAGGAGCGGTGTGTTGGTTCCTAAGACCATGGGAAATAGGTGTTTTCCAATAGTCTTAGGTGACCCCTGTGAAAGGGTCATTCGACCCCCAAAGGGGTCTCGACCCACAGGTTGAGAACCACTGCCTTAAGAAGTATAATGCACAAATGGTGTGCTTACAGAACACGCTGCCATCTGCAGGTGGTTGGTCAGTAATCATTGGGGGCTTCAGCATTTTCCCACTTAAACTCCAAGTACATAAATGAGTTTAGGAATTTATATCTGCTTCCTTCTCAACAGGAGAAATCCCACTCTGTTCTGTGATAATATATTCTGTGTTTTTACTCTCCAAAGAGTTTTCTTTCTTGAAATTATGTCCTATTAACCAAAAATTTTGGTTGATGTAGACTTTAGAGATGGTGAATGGTTAAGTTCTTACAACGTCTTGCACAGGAACAACCGAAACGCCTACCCTGTTTCCCCAAAAGTAAGACATCCCCCCAAAATAAGACCTACTTCCAGTTTTGCCTCTCGCTGTAATATAAGACATCCCCCCGAAAATAAGACTTCCCCGATAATAAAGTCTTCCCCGAACATAAGGCCTCCCCCGAATATAAGGCCCCCGAAGCTACCTTAAGGCATCTGACTCTTGATTTAAAGAGACCTTGCACTGCCTGAACAGCTCCGGCTGTGCTGCGGCCAATCAGTGAGCTGGTTTGTGATGACAACTACTACCATATATAGGTAATAAATTTCCTTTTTTTTTTTTGTTCAACAATAAATGTGTACCGTATTCTTCTTCATGGAAAATAAGACATCCCCTGAAAATAAGACCTAGCGCATCTTTGGGAGCAAAAATTAATATAAGATGCTGTCTTATTTTCGGGGAAACAGGGTAAGTACTTGGAATCTTTTTTAGGGGGGAAACAGACTTCCCTTCATCACTGGCGATCTCTGCGCTTCCCCACAGCAGACCCAGAGTCCAGCTGTCCTGGGCTGTTCTGCCAGAGGAGCTTGTGAGGAGGGGGTGGAAGCACCACAGGGTCCGGATGCAGTTCAACGCTTGGTTTGTGAGGACTTTGGTGCCTCTTTGGGTTCAGCAAAATCCTCCATTTCACCAGTTGCCCTCCATTATGGCTTCAAATAGTTCTGACCGGAAATATGGCCTTCCTGAAAAGCCATCTGAAGACTGACCAACAGTACAATGCCCACACCCTTTGATCTAATAAATGCCCCTTTTAGAAACTTATTCTATGAAACTCTGCTTCCAATCATTGCAGTAGTTACATTAATGAAAATGAAAACAATCTAAGTGTCTAAGATGAACACTGAAAACTCCATTCCAGTAGCTCCGACAGTGTCTTGCCGTTCAGGACCAGGCAGGGTAGGAGCTGGTGGAGATGGGCTTGGCTGGAGGGAAAAGGGATCTCAACTCCCAGTAGTCCTGTTTTTACATACACCCAAAGACAGAACAGAAATGCTGTGACCTGCCCATGTCTATCCTTCCTTGTTTCTATCTGAAACGCTGGTGGGTTTCTAGGAAGAGCAGATGTGACAAGCTGTACTGAGGGTCCCCAGACCTCTCTCAGGCTCAACAACTAGCTAGGACGACAACATTCGTGGTCAGTTTGTTACAGCAAAAGGACAGAGAATAAGACCAATGTGCTCAAGGCCTTCAGTGGGCAAATGTGCTCTGCAATGTGCTCAAGGCCTTCAGTGGGCAAAACACTCTGATCAGTCAGAACATTCCAGAGGCAGCCAGCATCCAAGAGACTCTTCCTGGGAACGTGTAGGCTCTTGGTAACCCAGCCTGCTGAGTCAGTCCTCACCCCCATTCAGGCAGATGGGGCTGGGGGCGAATCTCACTCCCTCTGCTGCATCTGGGCAACAAGCACCATCACCCATGACACTGGGCCGGGACAGGATAGGGAACTACAGGGGCTATCTGCTTGGATGGTCTCATTTTTTCAAATATGGACTCCTCAAGATAGCTGGAACTCTATTTTGATAAAAAATACCTTAAAAATATGAATTACTATTTTTTAAAGCATAGCTAAAAATGCCTCCTCAAAAACATCAATATCTTATGTTAAAGCAATCCTTAAAGCACAAAAAAGGGGCTAGAGCAAATTTTTTAAAAAAACACCTATGAGTCAAAATAGTTTGTGAAAGGTTATTTTAAAACCAAGGCACAAGAACAGCCCTCTCTTTTTAAACCCACTGGCCACACACGTCCTGAGAGCAGTCATTTTTTTTGGAGGCTTTTGTACAAAGGACTCAGTGTGTGGGACCTACAAAACCCCTTTTCCAGGGTGGTTTCAGCTTGACTTTAACAGGGAGCATGCCAAACCACAGGTCTAACGAAAGTGAGAGGCTGTGCTGTTCTGTAACTTCAGTTTCCCACCAGCAATGAACTAATTAAAATGATTTTCTGAAATAGCCCAGTTCTAACATGAAAACAAAAGCCCATTCCTGGGAGAAAAATCAGAATGGAAAAGAACTTCTATTTTATCCGCTACAGGAACGCAAAGAGGAGTGAAAAGAACCGTCATTGTCTACCTAATAACCAGCTGGCCCTCCTTTAGGAGGAGATAACTACAAAAATATTGGTAGGAGGAGAGAAAGGAACACATCCAGGAAAAAGTAATGCTGTTCAAGGGGGCGGGGCACACACTGATGTGGGAGGAAAGGGGTTTGAAGACTGGCGGGATGGGTGGAATCCACCTCACAGGGAGGAGAGACGGGCATTCTAAACAGAAGGAGCAGAGACTCTAGCCATTAGAACCAGTAGGTGGTCACCTGCATGAAGAGGCAGGTGGGGAAGCACCAGGGTCAGGAGGGCCTGACAGAGGGTAAACCTGAGACGGAATGTGAGCGGCAGCCCTGCTGTGCACCAGTGGATATTCAGTGGTGATAACCATCTCACCACTGTCATTGGGAAAAGAAAAGCAATCAAAGACTGGAGCTGGCTCTCTGGCCAGTAAGAGTGGTAGTAACTATTCCTCATCCCAGCAACAATACTGAGTCCTCGCTTGGGGCCAGGCCCACCCGTGTTCTGCATGTATTTTCTCAATTCCTGCCCAGTAACTGTGGGACACAGCTCCAGAAAGGTCAAGTCCTTGCTCAGGGCTACATTCCTAGATCTGGTAAAACCAGGATTTGAATCCAGGCAGGCTGACCACAGTGACCTCACCCCTTGCAGCAATTTAAGAGTATCTGACCATCACTATCAACTAAACAGATTTCACACAAACCTGGGCTGCACTCTCAAAACTTATAGCAACTGAACAAAAGGGGATGTCCCCAAATGGATCAGTCCTCACTCACTGCAAAAACGCTCAAAAGAAAAGCCTTAGCCAGTAGGGCACTCTCACTGGGACTGACAACATCTTTAACATCTGATCACAATTAACATATGATGTGAAGAAACCATCCATTTTGGTCAACACTTAGGTTTTAACTCAGGATTTGCCAGACAGTAGCCTGCTGGTTTTCAGTGCTCTAGACAGCTCGCTAGCTAACCCTGTTTTCTACTTGGCTAGTGTAACTCTAGTGTACTTCCCCAATTAATCAAGTTGAAACCGGCAAGAACTCAACTCCATGGAGAGCTGGCAACACACCACCCACAAGAGCTGTAACCCTCATCCCTATCTGAAGGCCTATAACCCTGCCACTGACCAGACCACTTCCCCACAGTCCGGTGGCCTCTGGGGACCTTTGTAATCCCCTCCAGAAGGATCGAAACGATTACCTAAGAAATTCAATGATCTTCAAGACGCCTGAAAAGGTATCTGCTGTACAAAGCTAACCTTCCTATCCCTCCCCAAAACCTACCCTCCAGCCCGCGTTTCTCTACCAGTGTTCCCCTGTGCTCATCCACACAGCTGTTCTGAAAGGCATTTGGAGTGGCACTGGCAACAACCGAGAAACCACTTGGGCAAAAGAAATCAGAAGCACCTCCACCACGTGCCAACAGCAGCAGTTAGGTGTGCCAGGCTTGCCGCGTATTAGTCCCGACAGCCAGGTCCCACTCACCATTGGAGAGGGCTTGCTGAAGCTCGTTGTCGGATATCACCCCGCTTCTGTCTTTGTCAACCCTACAAAATCAAGACCAATTCAGCTGGTGATTCACGGTGTAGGAAAAGCAAGCCGTAGCAAGCACAAACGGCTGACCCCACTGAGCGTCCTACATGAATTCTGGCACGTCCCTTCCTTTCACTTTGCCCTGCCTCCGGAGCTCCATCATGCAGCCAGAGCACTCCACCTGCCAAAAGTCCACGCTGGTTCTCCCCCAAGTGGCCTGGTCATTTTTTTCACTCTCGTTTTCCCTTTCCCAGGTCTTGCTCTTTGGTGATCCCTTGGCCTGAGCTCTGCCTGCAGCAGTTTCTCTTTTTTCCTTGCTCTCAATCAAGTCATCCCCTGACCATGAGTCACTCCACTTTCCCCATCCATTCGCCGGAAGAACGGCCATGGTGGGAAGGAGCCCAGGTAAAAGAGCACCTGTCCCGGCGGCCATCACGCTCCAGCTTCTTTCCTGACTGCTGCCATTTTAATGGTGCTGGAGCACCGTCTGGTTTCTGTCTATCTAAAACTGGCATCGCCAGGGGACTCTCCCGGAGGGGCAAGGACGGACCCGCCCCTCAACGGCGGGCGCTTGGCAGCCAGCGGGCAGCGGGCGCGGGCAGAGCTCCGGGGAGTCTGCGGACGGCGCCACGCTTCGGGAGGGGCCCGCGGCGCGGGAGAAAGCAGCCCTGAGACAACATGGAACACGGGGCGTGGGGCAGGAGGGGGGTGAGCAGAGCGGGGGCCTCGGGAAAGGTTAGGGGGGGGGGGGGGGAGGGCGGGGGCGGGGGGGCAGGAGGGCAGGGGGCCAGGGGAGGGCTGGGCGAGGCGGAGCAGAGACCTGGGAGGGACGGGGAAGAGGAGAAGGTGGAAGATGGAGGAGCAGGAGGCTGTGGAGAGGCCGGGGGCGGCCCGAGTGCAATCTGGGGGGAGGCCGGGGACAGGGAGGGGTGGGGGAGGGGGGACGGGGACTGGGGCAGGAGGCCGGGAAGAGGCGCGGAAGCCGGTGGTGGAATCCCGTAAGCGCCCCAGCGCCCCATCTCACCTCTGGAAGACGTTCCACAGGAAGCTCTGGTCTGGCAGCGCCGCGCCCACCGGTGGGCTGGGGGTTGGGCCGGTGCCGGGGCCCGGGCGGTAGGGGTAAGCGGCCATGGGCCCAGGTAGGCAGCTAGACCGGGGAGTCAGAGGCTACACGGAACGCCTCGGGGCAGCTCCACTTCCGCCTCGGCTGGGAGCGGAGCCTGTGGTTACGTCACTTCTGGGGGCAACAGGAAGCGCGAGTCTCCGGGAAGGTCACGGGGCCTGATGCCGCCAATCCCCTGCCGGTCCCGTTGCCAGGCAACGCCAGAGTCCAGCTGTTCCTGGGGGCCGGCGCCCTCCGGGTGCCGCTTGCGTTAGCCTTGCAGGACGCAGGCTAGGGGCGGAAGGGGCTCCACTAGAGCACGTTGAATTCTTGCACCAAAAAAAAAGGGCGTGAAAGCGTATGATATCGAGGGGAGGACGTGGGTGGGATGCCCTGATGCTTCTCAGGGTTTTCCAGTCCCTGTCCCCGCCGCTTCCGCAAGTCGGTCACCGTGCGCTTTTTCCGGGTTTTCCCCCCCCCCCCCCCCCCGCCCCCCCCCCTGGGCCGCCGGGGGGTTTTCCCCCCCCCCCCCCCCCCCCCCAGCGGCTCTCCGGGGCCGGGGCGCCCGGGGACCTCCACGCTCCCGCAGGCTCGTTCCCTTCTCCCGGTAATGGACGCCGACCTCAACTGGACGAGGGTACGATTCGGAGCGTCTTTAGCGAGGTCCCCGCTTAAGGGCACCCGCGTCCCCGTTCTGTCCGCCAGCCCTGCCCTCCCACCCAGGCCCGGCCTCTGAATGTGTGCCAGTGCGTTCCTGGACTTCCAGCTTCGCAGGCTTTTTACATTCTTGACTCGGTGATCGCTGACTTGTTTCATCCTTAGAGCTGGGGAGGACCAGGAAGGAGCCAAGCACATGACCTTTTATCGAAGGCACCTGAGACCTTGCTCCCTGCGGACAGGAATCCATTATTCAGCACTCCGGGCACTCTGTCACCCTCTGCCCCACTTAACACAAGGCTACACCTTAGAGAGTCCCTTCAACTCCTACAAAGAAACTAAGATATTCTGTGACTTTGGCATCCACCTAAGGTATTTAATGCTCAAATCTCTTCAGCAATGTGGATTTTTTTTCTGATTCAGTGAATTAAGGGATTTCTAGTTTTCTCATAGTCACATCACTTGTTGAATAGTCCTACCTCTGACTTTCCAGTCCAATTTGTAAGTGCTCCGGTACAGTATACATGGGGAAACTTCAGCAAGAAACGTCTGGGCGGCTGCAGAGGCCTTCCTCTCTCCAGTGTCACTGGTTCCACCAACCCTTGGCCGAGTCTCCAGGCTGGATTGGCACAGCTAACACCATCCGAAGGGCTTTGAAGGGCCCCATTCTACTTTCTGTTTAGTTCTATGGGTGGGATACTATTCATTCGTGGTAAGAACCACTTACTGGATGCTTACAATGAGCTAGAATCTACCCTAGTGTTTGTTACTTTATGTAATCCTCATACCAGCACCTGGTAGTACCAAGGTCCACATTTTATTGAGAAAACCGTGGCTGGCCTAAGGTCAAACAGGTAATTAATTCTGCCTTCTCTTCCTGCATTAACTCAGTGGTGGCAAGACTGACTTTTAAAGGGGACAGTACTGTTACAGAGAACCGAAATAATCAAACAATGCTCAGAGAGTTTGGGATCACACTTTATTCACTGGTGGGCTTAGAGAAAAATGAATTCAAATTCTAAGCCAGACTACAAGCAGAACTTTCCTTTTTATTAAAGAGCCAACCTATGTGCCTAGCTGCTGGCCTTGAAAACAACATAGTTTTATCCAATTAAAAAATGCACCTGGCATGGCTTTGAGAGTATGGGCATATCTAGTCTCTGGCCTACAAGATCAGACAACTAAGTTTATCTTCCTCATTATTCAAGCAGGCTAAAGGAGGCAGAAAGCAAAGTTATTTTTTGAATAAGAGTCCGTCTAAAAAATAAACAAACAACAACAACAAAAAACAAACAAACAGAATTCCAAACGGTAGTTTTACAAAATAGGGGCTAGCCTTCTCAATACCAGGAAATAAAGGTTTCTATAAAAATCACCCCTGCCCCATATATATGCACCAGACTAGCCTGGTGCACTTGCAAACCAGGCAGCCTCAGTCCCTCCCATCACCACGGCCCTGATCTCTTAAGGAACCTTTGGCTCTGAGATGCTAAGTCTGAGCACTACATGTGGGTTGCACACCTGGCCTGCACTGCTCGGCACAACCAAGCCTTAACGTCCTCACCATGGACCTGTGCCGTTGCTGAGAGATGCTGCCTGGGGTCCTGTCACCACATTACAGCACCAAAAGAGACCACTTTCTGCCAATAGAAAGAGGCGGATCATCTGCTCCTGGTCCTGCTGACTCAATCACTTAAAGTATTGATGCACTTGCCACTATCTCCTTGCCTATCTCGGGATTCAATTCCCTCCTAACCAGGTCTGGTCTAAGCTTTCCATTTAGATGGTGTGCCTGGATGAAGGAGGAAACAAACTGAAAGATAACACTAACATTGTCACACAATGTATCAAATCTCAGGCCAGTCTTTCCCTTTGGTCTAATTTCTCTGAGTTAATTGGGAAATGCCTCTTTTATTATCCTTAAAATTTTTCTGAACATTGGTTTTACCTGGATGTTGAAATCCTTAACTTTCCACAGTCCACCCTCTTGTTCATTCTGTCTTTGGCTTACAGTACTTCTCTATAAATTTATGGATGAACAAATTTTTCATGTATCTTACCTTCACAGATTATCTATGTATTTCCTCAGTCTGCTGCACTGTGGCATTTGCACAATGGATAACTTTTCTTTGTCAGCCTCATTCCCTTTTACAGCCTGTGGTGTAAAATTCTAGGGATCAGAATCCACCACAGCCAGCCTTCCCCTTGCTTTGTCAGAATTCAGGAGGAAAGGAATACCCTACCACTTTTTGTCAGGCTTCTTACTGAAATAGCTTATCAAATATATGCTACTTTCTTAGATATGAGCAAATGTATACATTAGCAGTGACCGATAGAACTTTCTGCAATGATGGAATTGTTTTGTAGTTGCTGTCCAATATAGCAGCTACGGGACACATATGGCTACTGAGCACTTGAAATAGATCAAGGTAGCTTGGGAACTTAATTTTAAATATTAATTAATTTTAATGAACTTAAATATGAATAGGCATGTGGCTGTGGTTATTGCTATGGAAAGTGCAAGTCTGAATATTTTACTATGTCTTACCTTTTTGTTTCTTTTAATCCAGATTATAAATTATCCACATCATCTCTTTGGGCAATATTCTATTTTTATTATATATATATTATATATATCAAGATATAATGAAAATAGAACTCATCTGTGCTATGCATATAGCACAGAATCTGTGAACACATTTTATAAACATTTCCAGTGTGAAATATTGTCCCATAGCTCCTTAATTAGTGGAGTCTCATAGAAACTTACCCACTTGCTGGTGATTTTCTTGGTCTCAGAATAGTTATGAAAGTAGTTTGAAGGTTTCTGGTTTACAAGTAGCAGGAAGACATAAGGAAATCATCCATTATTTCTTTGAAATCTGATTGGCCCTTTTGTTGTTATCCTTTCCTATTTCTGTGGTTACCTGTGCTAGCTTTTTTTTTTTAATACATTTTATTGATTTTTTACAAGGAAGAAGGAAGAGGGATAGAGAGTTAGAAACATCGATGAAAGAGAGACATCGATCAGCTGCCTCCTGCACGCCCCCCACTGGGTATGTGCCCGCAACCAAGGTACATGCCCTTGACCGGAATCGAACCTGGGACCTTTCAGTCCGCAGTCCGACGCTCTGTCCACTGAGCCAAACTGGTTTTGGCACCTGTGCTAGCTTTTAATTCATTGTCCTAACATTTAAATGTTGCTCCAAAACCTGTACTAAAGCTTCCTCTTAGTTTACAAAATGCTCTGGCATATACTTTCTCATTACATCTGCAGGCTTGAATGAATCCTCCTGAGGTAGTCAGTTGTCTTTCTACCCATTTTCAATTACCTTTTTTTTAAAAAAACAAAAAACAAAATATATTGTTTAAAGTATTATATATGTCCCTTCTCCTACCCACCCCCATTGACCCTCTCCAGCCCACCCCTGCCCTCTACCCCACACCTTCATCACCCTATAGTCTGTGCCCATGGGTTATGCGTATATGCATACAAGGTCTTCTGTTGATTAACTCCCATCCACCCACCCTCCCCCGCCTTCGCTCGGAGATTCCACATTCTGTTCCATGTCTCTGGATCCACTCTGTTCATCAGTTTATTTTGTTACTTAGATTCCACATATGAGTGAGATCACGTGATACTTGTCTTTCTCTGAGTGGCTTATTTCACTCAGCATGATACTTTCCAGGTCCCTCCATGCTGTCTCAAAGGGTAGGAGATTTTTCTTTTTTACTGCTGCAAAGTATTCCATAGTATCCACTCACCTGCTGATGGGCACTTGGGCTGTTTCCGGATCTTGGCTATTGTAAATCGTGCTGCTATGAATATAGGGTTGCACATATCCTTTCTGACTAGTGTTTTTGGTTTCTTAGGATATATTCCTAGAAGTGGGATCACTGGGTCAAAGGGAAGTTCCCTATTTTTTTGAGGAAACTCCATACTTTTTTCCGTAATGGCTGCACCAGTCTGCATTGCCACCAGCAGTGTACTAGGTTCCCTTTTTTCCACATCCTCTTCAACATTTGCAATTTGTTGATGGTAGCCATTCTGACAGATGTGAGGTGATACCTCATTGTCGTTTTAATTTGCGTCTCTCTGATGACCAGTGAATTTGAGCATTTTTTCATACATCTCTTGGCTTTTGCGTCTATTTAGATCCTTTGCCCATTTTTTAATTGTATTGCTTGTCTTCCTTTAGTTAAGCTGTATGAATTTCTTACATATTTTAGATATTAACCCTTTATCAGATGTATCATTGCCAAATATGTTCTCCCATACAGTGGGTTCCCTTTTCTTTTGGTTTCTTTTGCTGTGCAAAAGATTTTTATATTTTAAAAGTATTTTTTTATTGATTTCAGAGAGGAAGGGAAAAGGGAGAGAGATAGAAGCATCAATGATGAGAGAGGATCATCCATTGGCTGCCTCCTTCATGCTCCCCACTGGGGATCGAGCCCACCACCCAGGCATTTGCTCTTGACTAGAATTGAACCTGGAACTGTTCAGTCCTCAGGTTGATACTCTATCCACAGAGCCAAACCAGCTAGGGCCGGCTTTTTTTTTTTTAAATATATTTTATTGATTTTCTACAGAGAGGAAGGGAGAGGGGATAGAAAGTCAGAAACATCGATGAGAGAGAGACATCGATCAGCTGCCTCCTGCACGCCCCACACTGGAGATGTGCCCCCAACCAAGGTACATGCCCCCAACCGGAATGGAAGCTGGGACCTCTCAGTCTGCAGGCTGACGCTCTATCCACTGAGCCAAACCGGTCTCTGCTAGGGCCGGCTTTTTATTTTAATGTAGTCCCATTGTTTATTTTCTCCTTAGTTTCCTTTGACCTAGAAGATGTATCCGTAAACATATTGCTAGGAGAGATGTCTGAGATTTTGCTGCCTATAGTTTCTTCTAGGATTTTTATGGTTTCCTGACTTACATGTCTTTTATCCATTTTGAGTTTATTTTGTGTATGGTGTAAGTTGGTGGTCTAGTTTCATTTTTTTGCCTGCATCTGTCCAATTTTCCCAACACCATTTATTGAAGAGGCTGTCTTGACCCATTGTATTGGTCTTGCCTCCTTTGTCAAATATTAATTGAACGTAATGGCTTTGGTCAATTTCTGGTGTCTCCGTTCTGTCCCATTAATCTATATGCCTGTTCTTATGCCAGTAATGGGATGTTTGATTAGGGTAGCTTTGTAATATAACTTGCTATCTGGTATTGTAATTCCTCCAACTTTTTTTTTCATTCTCTAGATTTCTGCAGCTATATGGGGACTTTTTTGGTGCCATATAAAATTTTGAAGTATGTGTTCTAAATTGGTGAACTGTGCTGTTGGTATTTTAATAGGTATTGCATTGAATCTATAGATTGCCTTGGGTAACATGGACATTTTTAAGAAAATACATTTTATTGACTTTTTTACACAGAGGAAGGGAGGGAGATAGAGAGCTAGAAACATCAATCAGCTAGCTCTTGCACACCCCCTACTGGGTATGTGTCCGCAACCAAGGTACGTGCTCTTGACCGGAATCGAACCTGGGACCTTTTAGTCTGCAGGCCGACGCTCTATCCACTGAGCCAAATCCATTTTGGCATCATGGACATTTTAATGATGCTAATCCTACCAATCCATAAACATAGTACATCCTTCCACTTGTTTATGTCTTCCTCTATCTCTTTTTCAACACCCTGTGGATTTCCTAGTACAAATCTTACTTCCTTAATTTATTCCTAAATCTCTTAATCTTTTTATTGCAATGGGATTATTTAGTTTCTCTGAGAATTCATTGTTAGTATATAAAAAGCCACTGATTTTTGGGTGTTGATTTTTGTATTCTGCCACATTGCCAAATTCATTTATTAAATCTAGTAGTCTTTTGGTGAAGTCGTTAGGGTTTTCTATGTGTAATATCATGCCATCTCTGAATAATGAGAGTCTTACTTCCTTTTTTCAAATTTAGATGCCTTTATTTCTTCTTGTTTGATCACTATGGCTAGAACTTCCAATACTATGTCAATCGGGAGTGGTGAAAATGGGCATCCCTGCCTCTTTTGGCACACCAACTATCTGAATATTGTTGTTTCATATTGTTCCACAGCTCTCTTAACCTGTCCTACTGTTTTGTTTTCTTTTTGGTTCTGATTTTTTTCTTCCCTGTTCTCTAATTCACTTATCTGATCCTTAACTTCCCCTAATATGCTGTGTATTCCTTCTAATGTGTTCTTTGTTTATGCTATCTTGTTCATTATTTCCATTTTCAGATTTATTGTATCTTTTTTCATGCTGTTGAGCATCTTTACCAACATTATTCTGAACTTTGTCAGATAAATTTCTTAACTCCATTTCATATCTTTTTCTGGGGGGAGGGAGGAGGGAGGAGGATAAGCTATACTAAGGTAAAATTTCTCATTTTGTGAATGGCAAACATCTAGAAGCTTCTTTGCAAAACAGGACTCTCATATATTTCTGGTGGGAATGCAGAATGCCATAGCCCTAAGAAAGGGAATTTGACAAAAGGTGACTCAATTCTACACCTAGGACCCCACCTCAAAGAAACTGTCAAAGAAAAATGACTTCATACACAAAGTTATTCAGTGTCACTTTGATTACTGGCAAGCCACTGATCTTTATTGAGATGGCACTCCTTATTCACTAGAATACAGAATTTTATTTGAGCACGTTTGTGAGCTAATTATTATACATAATTACAAAGGCAAGTCAACTCCGGTCTCATCAGTAGGAGCGAATGGCTGGGGGGACTGTGGCGCAGTCAGACTCATTTAAAGTTTTGTCGATTACAGGTCTGTATTTCAGAGAAACCTTAAACAGAAGAGTTGGTGGTAAGTTGAGGCACAAAAATGTACTAACAGCACTATTATATGCTCTTGAAAAATTAACTATAAAAGTAGATTTGTAGACAAATATGCAAGCACTTAGATAAAACCCTGGATATGCTTGCTGTCATACTTAAAGTATCTTTTTTAAAAAAAAAAATATTTTATTGATTTTTTTTTTTACAGAGAGGAAGGGAGAGAGACAGAGAAGCTAGAAACATCGATGAGAGAGAGACATCGATCAGCTGCCTCTTGCACGCTCCACACTGGAGATGTGCCCGCAACCAAGGTACATGCCCTTGACCAGAATCGAACCTGGGACCTTTCAGTCCAGGCCGAAGCTCTATCCACTGAGCCAAACCGGTTTCGCCTTAAAGTATCTTTATATTGTGTGTTTATTTCCATAGTATTCTACTTGCAAGTGAATATTTACATATACACACATAAGGAAAAGACTGTACACATTCACAAAATGAAGGAAATATTTCAAAGTTACAGTATTTCTATTTGTTGAGCTTATAAACGTCAGTTTTCTTTATTCTTCTTGTACTTTCTGACATGAGCATGTATTTCTTTTATGATCATCAAAAACACCAAACAGCCCGGACCAGTGTGGCTCAGTTGCACAGAAAGATCACCTGTTTGATTCCCAGTCAAGGCACATGCCCAGGTCCCTGGGCAAGGTGTGTGCAGGAGGCAAGCAATCAATGTTTCTCTCTCTCTCTCTTTCTCAGTTTTAAAAAATAGTATTGTACTGGGAGAAGGAAGTCTGACTTCTTCCTATATAGTCAGAAAATAGCTTTCATGAAAAATGAAAAAGGAATGACTGCCCAGATTAAACAGTCATAGTAGGCTCTATATATATGCATTTATTTAATCCTCACCCAAGGACAAGTTTATTGATTTTAGAGAGAGAAAGGAGGAGAGGAAGAGAGAGAGAGACACAAATGAGAGAACGTGAGAGGGAGGAACACTGATCAATTGCCTCCCACATGCGCCTGACCGGAAATCAAACCCGAAACCTTTTGGAGTCAGAACAATGCTCCAAGCAATTGAGCCACCTGGGTGTAGGCACTCTATATTAAGTGATGACCACAAAGCAAAACTTAATTTCTATAGACCCAGATAAAGGATCAAAACTATGTTCACAAGCTATTAAAAGCTTAGGGATAGCCCTAGCCGGTTTTGCTCCGTGGATAGAGCTTCAGTCGGTGGACTGAAGGGTCCCAGGTTTGATTCCAGTCAAGGGCACATGCCTGGGTTTCAGGCTCAATCTCCAGTAGGGGGCATGCAGGAGGCAGCCAATCAATAAGTCTCTCTCATCGATGTTTTTATCTCTCTCTCCCCCTCTCTGAAATCAAAACACAAAACCAAACCAAACCAAAAAAAGCTTAGGGGTAAATACTTTATTTAATATAATTTTTTATTATAATATAATAAATATTTAATTAAATATCTTAATTTCTAACTTAACGGTAACAAAAATGCCCAATGGGTAAGACCAGAAGCTTCTATTGCAGTCTCAGCTGACTCACCGCCTCTCTGCTTGCTCCCTGAATCCCCTGGGTTTCCCTGAAGCTGTCTAGCCAATGGAGGGGAAGGGGAGAGGGGTGTTTTCCTTTCCCAGCCCCCACTCTCCATGGCCTCAGGTTTCACCATTTCAGACCCTGCCACCAATCATGGGGGCTTACTCCCTGCCCATCGGCAATGCTGTGGAAGACTAGTCCTGCTGAATGATGCCATTTGGTTTCCAGGCAGAAGCCTGACTGACAGTGTCTTTTTCAGTGGTGTCTCAAATCTATCAGCAGTTGATTTAAACCCATGGTGCTTCTCCCAGTTCATTAAATGCATGTGTCAATGCACATAAGAGCAAACCACACTGCCCACCTACCTTCCCAGTCCCAACATCAACATAGGAAAGGGTGTGCTTCCTCCAATGCTGCTCAAATGGCTTCTTCTGCTGCCCCTGGAGGGGCTTGGAATAATCATACTCATCAATCCGGTCCTGAGGCCAAGAAAGGAAATATATTTCAGAAAGCATTGACAATTACATTCCAAATTCCTTATTCTAACGGAGCAATATAACCACAAAACATGGCAAACTCATTAAACTGATACATGAGAGACGAGTCTAATAGGAACCCCACATCCCACTCAACAAGGAGATCCCACTGTCCAAGAAGACCTTGTTCAGACAGCCAGGACCCTCCTAGTCCATGCTCCATCCCAGGTCTGCCCCTCTACAATGAAAATCACTGTGTACATCTCATCTAAAAGAACATGTAACACAGTGCAACCAAGTACCAGACATGGGAATGGAGAAACGAGAGGTGCCAGCCATTTAGCAGCCACCAGTCTCAGTTATTGGTAAGCTCTTCATTCTGTACCAGCTCATCCCAGAACCCCATTTTACTTATTCCATTTCCACCACAGCCCAAGTCCTGACAAAGTCAAGATCCCTGAGGTCAGGCCACATAGTCAGGCAGTGGGTTTCTGCAGCAGGGAGGGTCCAGAGTTCAGTTTATGTGCTTTTATGCACTTAAACATTTATCAAAAACTTTATCTTTTTGCTCTGTACTTTGGGAGATTTTACCTTCTTTCAGCCTTTCTAATTTGTTTCAATCTTAGCAAATTATGTTAAAATTTTCAAAATCTCCTAACGAGAAGCTATTAACTCTCATATGGTAATGGATAGGCCATACGAGAGCCTCTTCATATAAAACCCCAAAGACCCAAATACTTGTTATTTCTTTGGGTTGGGGCAAGTGGGGGTGGGGGTGGGGGGTGGGCAGAGGCAAGACCTTTTACCTAAGGGCAAGCAAGCCATAGCACAATGTCTTCCTTCTAAACACCTAAGGACAAGACTTGCTCTCCTGGAGTGAGTGGGTTTCTACATGCTGACTAAATGAAATGAAGACTTCATTGCAACAAGAACTGCCAATCCACAGCCAGGAGAAGCTTTCAGTTCTTCCGTACACATGATGAACGTGCTTATCAATCTTTTACTTCACACCAAGTAAATAGCAAATCTAATCCAGCCCTAATCAGTAGAGAATCCATCAGGTTCTCAATAAATCAAGATCCTCTTGCTGGGCTGATGTGGCTCAGTGGTTTAATGTCAACCCATGAACCAGGAAGTCACAATTTGATTCTTGTTCAGGGCAATGCATGGGTTGTGGGCTCCATCCCCAGTGGGGGTGTGCAGGAGGCAGCCGATCCATGATTCTCCCACACCACTGATGTTTCTCTTTCCCTCTCCCTTCCTCTCTGAAATCAATAAAGATATATTAAAAAAAGCAGAAGAAAGAGAGAGAGAGAAATATCCTCTTTACTTAGCCAATCTCCCACTAACCCTTTGGGTAAACTGGTAATGTTGTCAGCAACCCAAACACTGTCCTAGACAAGAGTCATGTGCGTGTCTGGGGGAAACTGGCCCAGGGCTTGCTGATATTGTTCATCCTTAAATGGCACTTGCCCCAAGCTCCTCTGCTCACAATTTTTTTTTAATATATTTTATTGATTTTTTATAGAGAGGGAGAGGGGTAGAAAGTCAGAAACATCGATGAGAGAGAGACATCGATCAGCCGCCTCCTGGATGCCCCATACCGGAGATGTGCCCGCAACCAAGGTATATGCCCCCGACCAGAATCGAACCTGGGACCTTTTGGTCCGCAGGCCGACGCTCTATCCACTGAGCCAAACCGGTCTCGGCTGCTCACAATTTCTTGCTCTCATGAGCTGAGCGCTCTTTTCTAGCAGAATCTGACAAGTGTGCTCTGCAGAAAAACCATGCTGTGACTCCAAGACAAGGACCATTAATCGCAGGCCCCAAATCATGATTTACTCATCATTTTAAATCACTAAGGTAGCATTTTCTGGCCACAGTACTTGAGCTGCAGCCTAACCTTCGCCCTAATGAGGAAAACTGCACTCTGTTTAGAGATGCCACAGTTAGTAGCAAGAGATACTGACTCAAAGCAGAAAAAAGTCCTGTGGTACCAATACCTTGAGAATTGAGCTATGGAAGTTACCAGGAGGAAAGAAAAGCATTATTTCTCAATTGATTCTCTCACTTTACTCAAAATGGAGTAAATGTGGAGAAACTGCAGGGTCAGTTAGGGATGCCCAAGGGAAGGACATGTGGTGCACATTGAGTGTGTCACGAAGGCGCACCTTGAAATCTTCCCGAGCATGAGCGCCACGTGACTCCTTTCGGGCCTCTGCTCCATAAATGGTCTGAAGCGCACAGAGCATCAGGTTCTGCAACTCCAAGGTCTCCATCAGGTCTGTGTTCCAGACCATTCCTGGGGACACAAAAGCCATCCATGAGAGAGGGCCAGGATGTGGCTAAATCATCACTGAATGGGAATCCTGCACCCCAACTATGTGCAGGAGCCTGGGAACTGCTCACCTCTGTCAAACGTCTTCAGGTGTTTCAGGTCCCCATAGAGCTGGCTGATTTTCTCACAGCCCTCCTGCAACACACTGCCCACACGGAACACTGCGGCATGATTCTGCATCGACTATAACACAAAATATCATTGGGATATCAAACAAGCCATATCCAAAGCTGCTAAACCTTCAGAATTTCCTCTTGTGCATTTCATTTTCTGTAAAACATTTATGTAAATTAAGTAGAAAAACTAGGAAATGCAGATTGGTTATTACTCTGAATTTTAAAATGAAACTTTGTAAGCTACTCTTAGCAACTTTCAAATGTACAATACAGTATTATTAACTAGTCACTATGCTATACACTACATCCCGAGGACTTAAGATTTCACATGAAAAAAAAGATTTCACATGAGAGTATATGGAAATTGTCTTTCTGACTTAACTTCACTTAGCATAATACCCTCCAGGTTCATCCATGTTGTTGCACATGGCAAAAGTTCCTTCTTTTTTATAACTGAATAATATTCCACTGTACATATGTGCCACATTTTTAAAAATGTATCTGTCAATGCTTCCATGATTTGGCAATTATAAATGGTGCTGCAGTGAACACGAGAACATGTATCTTTTTGAGTTAGTGTTTTTCTTTGGATAAATAACTAGAAGTGGAATTGCTGAAGCAATAGTTCCATTTTAACTTTTTGAGGAACCTTCATATCTTTCATAGTGGCTGTACCAATGATTTACATTCCTAACAACAGTACACGAGGATTCCCCTTTCTCCACATTCCTGCCAACACTTCTTTTAGATAACAGCCCTTCTGACAGGTGAGGCACTATCATATTGTGGTTTTGATTTGCATTTCCTTGGTAATTAATGATGTTGAGCATCTTTTCATGTACCTGTTGGCCATTTGTATGTCTTTTTTGGAAAAATGTCTATTAAGATCATATCCCCAATTTTATTTATCTTTATTTTTTTAATTTAATAAATCGTTATTGTTCAGATCATTACAATTGTTCCTCTTTTTCCCCTCAAATAGCTCCCATCCACCCAGTTTCCACCTTCCCTTTTTTCTCCCCCACACTGTCCTCATCCATAGGTGTACGATTTTTGTCCAGTCTCTTCCCAGATCCCCCACACCTCTTTCCCCACAATAATCGTCAGTCCACTCTCTTTCTATGCCCCCTGATTCTATTACATTAACCAGTTCATTCCGTTCATCAGATTTTCTATTCACTTGATTTTTAAAGTCACTTGTTGATAGATATGTGTTTGTTGTTCATAATTTTTTATCTTTTTATTCTTTCTCTTCTTAAAGAGTACCTTTCAGCATTTCATATAATACTGATTTGGTGTTCATTCCTTTAGCTTTTTCTTCTCTGTGAAGCTCTTTATCTGCCCTTCAATTCTGAATGATAACTTTGCTGGGTAATCTTGATTGTAGGTTCTTGCTATTCATCACTTTGAATATTTCTTGCTACGCCCTGTCTGGCCTGCAGTTTCTGTTGAGAAATCAGCTGACAATTGTATGGGTGCTCCCTTGTAGGTAATTAACTGTTTTTCTCTTGCTGCTTTTAATATTTTGTCTTTTGCTCTTGGCATTTTAATTATGGTGTGTTACTCTTTGGATTCCTTTTATTTGGGGTTCTGTGTGCTTCCTGGTCTTATAAGTCTATTTCTTTCACCAGATGTGGGAAGTTTTCAGTTATTATTTCGTCAAATAGGTTTTCAGTATCTTGCTCTCTCTCTCTTCTTCTGGCACCCCCATAATTCAGATGTTGGTACGCTTGAAGTTATCCCAGAGGCTCCTTACACTATCTTTACATTTTTGGATTCTTTTTGCTTTTCCGGTTGAGTGTTTTTTGCTTCTTTGTATTTCAAATCTTTGATTTGATTCTTGCAGTCCTCTAGTCTGCTGTTAAATCTCTGTATAATATTTTTTGTTTCAGTCAGTGTACACTTAATTTCTAGTTGGTCCTTTTTCATATCTTTGAGGGTCTCGCTAAATTTATCGGCCTTTTCTAGGAAATTCTTGAAAAACCTTATAACTGTGGTTTTGAACTCTATATCCAATCATTTGCTTTCCTTCATTTCTTTCATTTTTTTTTAAAGTTATTTTATAAAAATAAGGTTTTCTTACATTCAGCTGGGAACTGCTTCACTCACATATATATCCACTCACCTTCCATCAAATTCCAAAAGTGTAACTAAAATATAAGAATTTTGTGACTAGTTAAAAGACAGCAAAACTACAGGGTACAAGTTCAAGTATTAGTGTAATAGGTATCTGTCTAACAAACATCCTTAGGATAAAAGACACTATTTGGACAGATTTGGTTAACTGCCCTCAAAGTTTACAAGCTACTCATTGAACATGTTGGTTGATGAGCACATTTTAAGACTTATAGGGGAGAAGCTTTTTAACTAGAGTTTTAAGGAAGTCAGAATTCTCTGATGACTTCTCTTTCACACAGAGAGTGCATTCCATCCAGAGTCCTGAAGCCGGAAGCGATGCAAACAGCCACGTGCAGGTCAGCATGTGCCTTGACTGGAACCAAACTGTGACCTCGTGGGTCATGATTCGATGCTCAACCACTGAGCCACCCCAGCTAGGCCTTCTTCATTTTCTTTCATCAGTGTGTTATAGTTTTCAATATACAAGTTTTTCACTTCCTTGGTTACATTTATTCCTATGTATTTTGTTCTTTTTATTGAAAATATAAATTAGATTGCTTTCCTAATTTTTCTGATAGCTCATTATCAGTATATAGAAAAGCAACAGATTTTTGTATGTTGGATACTGGATAAAGAGAGAATATTATATCCTGCAACTTGAATTAATTTATTTTTTGTTCAAGTAGGGTTTTTTGGTGGACTTTTAGGGTTTTCTATATACAATATCATGTTATCTGCAAATAGTGAATTTTACTTCTTCTCTAATTTAGACATATTTTAATTCTTTTTTTTTCTTTTTAAAAAAAATATATTTTATAGATTTTTTTACAGAAAGAAAGGAAGAAAGATGAGTTAGAAACATTGATCAGCTGCCTCCTGCACACACCCTACTGGGGATGTGCCTGAAACCAAGGTACATGCTCTTGACTGGAATAGAACCTGGGACCTTTAGTCCACAGGCCAACTCTCTATCCACTGAGCCAAACCGGTTTTGGCAGTTCTTTTTCTTGACTTACTGCTCTGGCTAAGACTTCCAATACTATATTGAATAAAACCGGCAAGAGTAGGTGTCCCTGTCTTGTTCATGATCTTAGAGGAAAAGTTTTCAGCCTTTTACTGTTAAGTATAATGTAAGCTATGGGCTTGTCATTTATGGCCTTTACTATGTTGAGATATGTTCTTTCTATACCCACTTTTGTTAAGAGTTTTGATCAAAAATGGCTGTTAAAATTTTGATTAAAGCAGAAAGGACATAAGCTCTCTATCGTTGAATACCAGAGGAGACAGCAGCTACATAAGGGCTACAGAACACCTTCTCACCCCACTCACAAGGCTTGGCGTTAAATGTTACAAGAGTCAGCAGGTGCCCCTTTCATGATGCAAACTAAGAATTGCTGACATAATAAAGTTAGCAGTGAATGCTGAGGTAGTAGGTCAGAGAGGCCTGTGAACTCTCACTGCTTGCTCTGTTGGTTATTCTGTAGAAGCTCTCCATATATTAAATGCCTTTAGAGTTTTACAGTTTATGCTCATAAGAAATGTAATACGAAATAAACTTGAAAATTATTTTAGGCATGATAAAAGACAGAATCTACCTGTTTCCTATCATTTACAGAATGACCTTTCATCACTATTGAAGAACCCCTTTATCGTATGTACTGAGAGGCCTATTTCTGGACTTGATTTTGTTCTACTGACTAGCTGTCTCTTCTTTACCACTACTAGAGCCCAATGCACGAAATTCGTGCACTGGGGGAGGGGAGGATCCCCCTCAGCCTGAACTGCACCCCCTTGCAGCCTGGGAGCCCTTGGAGTAAGCCATCAGTTCGACATCCTTAGCGCTGCTGCGGAGGAAGGAGAGGCTCCCACCACTGCTGCTGCACTAGCCAGCCATGAGCCCGGCTTCTGGCTGAGCAGTGCTCACCCTGTGTGAGCACACTGACCACCAGGGGACAGCTCCTGCATTGAGCATCTGCTCCCTGGTGGTCAGTGCATGTCATAGTGACCAGTTGTTCTGCTGTTTAGTCTATTCATATATTAGCCTTTTATTATATACGATTCTATTTAATAGGTATCTCACCTACTTCCTTAGAATGATGCATCAGTATAAGATTATAATGTACACCATCAATGTCATGGTTCTTCAGGAAGAAAAAACTGTCTTAGAAATTAATAAATATTAGTTACTAGATTCTTTATGTTCTCAATACAGTGGTACCTCAAGATACGAGTGCCCTTAACATACGAGATTTTTGAGATGCGAGCTGTCGAGCGAGCGATTTTTGCTTTGAAATACGAGCAACATTTGAGATAGGAGTAATCGCGCAGATTGGCCGGCTGCACACGACCCACCAGTTTACCGAGACTCGAGTGTCTCATAGTTTCCCACGCCTCAAGATTACGGAATGAATTAAACTCGTATCTCGAAGTACCACTGTATTCCTATTTTTTCACACCCTTTACATAGGTTAAAAAGGTTAGGTTTAGCCCTATCTGGTTTGGCTCAGTGGATAAAGCATTGGCTTGCGGACTAAAGGGTCCCAGGTTTGATTCCCAGTCAGGGCACATGCCTGGGCTGCAGGCAATCCCCAGTAGGGGATGTGCAAGAGGCAGCCAATCAATGGTTCTCTCTCATCTTTGATGTTTCTCTCTCCCTCTCTGAAATCAATAAAAAAATATATTTTAAAAAATTAAAAATAAAGGTTATTTTTACTCAAGGTATTTTAAACTCTTTTGGCTGTACTGTGAATAAGATACTAACTTTTGAATGGGTTATTGCTGGCATCTTGGAAAGCTACTGATTTTTGTAAACACACCTTATATCCAGACACATTATTTCATTCTTGCATTGTTTTTATTAGTTTTTCAGTTTATTCTCTTAGATTTCTTAGGTAATCATATCTCTTCAAAACGTACCTAATTTCCTTTTTGTTTCTTATTGTATAAGCTGGAATCAGCAAAAAATTATTCCCTGTCCCTGCTATACTCCACTCAAATGTAAATTCCACCAGGGCAGGAATTTTTGAGTTTTGTTCAATGCCAACTCTGGCATCTAGAACACTGCCTGGCTCATAGTAGATACCAGTACATGCCTTCTTTGGTGTGAAGAGTGCTTCCTATTTCAAAGTCTCTCATGGACTTGCCATCTCCATTACCCATATAACACAATGGCACATCTGTCCTAGCTGGCCCCCTATCCCTGATATCAGCACCCTACAAAAGTCCTGCAGGGGATCACTTGACTCATTTTCCAAAAAGATACTTCTGTTCCCTCACTCATGCTATTTTCCTTACCAGGTCCATGAAACCTTGAAGCCCAGTTTCACCCGAAGACGGAAGTTGCATGGCTGTATGCAAGTCTTTTTCTTTTGGTGCTATCTGTGTGTATGTGCCATTGGAATCTTTCCAGAGTATGACTAAAGGGCTTCTTTTCAGAAAATATCTCCAACAGAAATTCTAGCAAATAATTTCAAGTGGACAGAGAGAGTTCATTCATAGACCAAGAATCCCTGTACTAGAAGAATTAGGTCAACAAAAATGTTATTTTTTATTGATCTAAATCTGTGTTATCCAATACAGTAACCATTAACCACATGTACCTATACTTATATTAAATTAAAATTATATAAATTTAAAATTTAGTTCTTCAGTCAGACTGGCTATATTTCATATGCTCTATAGTCAGATGTGGTTAAAGATACAGAATGTTTCCACCCTCATAGTATGTTCCACCAGATATGCTAACCTAGAAGATAAATACTCTGACAGTAATCAATACACAGATTGCAGTTTCCACCTTCAATCTGTGCACACCTACTCCTATTTTATTTACAACCATCAGTGGTCCAGTATAAAGACCGTTGCCAGAACTGCTGAAAGTTAGGTGTGATGATGAGATTAATTTATCAGCAATGAGATTATGCTAGGCTTTCAGGAAGCCTGCTAAAAGGAAGCTTCCAGCTGTGAACTAAGCTTGGACCTTCAACTGTCCTTCCTCTTTCAGTCTGTGATATATAAGGATGGCCACAGATGATGTGAGGAAGGAAGCCCACACGCAAGCATCCCTGATATTACAATCGCTATTACTGCCCTTGGCATTCTATGTAGAAAGACATACATTTCCCTTATTTGATCTCGTTTGCACTTCTACTTGATACAGCAAAAGATATGTTCTTCTGTTACTTACCCCAAACCCCAGTGCAGGGCTATCAATGTGGCCGGTCTGCTTACTCAGAGTGTGTGCAGGTTCTTACCTTCTGCATGTTGAGTCGTAGTTCCGATGTTCTTATGCTTCCATTAGCAAATCTCAACTTGTCAAGATTCATGACAGATTCTTCCCCAGCATTTGCTTTAATAGGGGGAACTTTATCTCCTAAAGAATAAAAAGGCTAGAATTTATCTTTTGAAAAAAACAGACGAATTTAATGACACCAAATGTGTATTTTTTTTAACCTTATACGGAGTTTGGAAAATGCATCTGAAACTCTACCTGGACCACCCTATACCCGAGGAACCATTTGTTGACTTTGAGTTAAAAAGTAAACATAAAAATAAAATGCCTGGCAAAAAATAGGTGTCCAATAAGTAATTTTTGAAAGAATAAAAGATAAACCATCATTTAAGTTTAAAAGTTAGATTTATGCAAACAAACTTTGCACCATTATTCTTTGTTATGGGGAAAATGGCATCCTTTGGAATGGCAGTTCTCTGCAAATCTGCTAATCCCTCCTTCCAACAGACCTGGCCAGCTGTTTACATCTCCTGCTGATTCTGACCCTTGTACCGATGTACCTAACCTACACCTCAAGGTTTACCTTTCTCGACTTTCAGGGAAGATAATGTTTTGAGGAATCTTAAGGCTTTTTTGGGATGACGCTTTCTTCAGCATGTAATACACATAAGAGGTATGAAATGCAGGGGACAAAGGTCTGCAAATAAAGCAGGGCACTGGCCTCTCCAACTTGCCTGAGCTCTTCTAGGCAAGCTGCTGTTTTGCTTTTGTTTATGTTTTAAACATTTTTCAATTAGTAAAATTGACTTTTCTTTCTTCAGGTGCATAGTTCTACACATTTTAATAAACATACAGTTTCCTGTAACCACCATAATCAGGATACATAATAGGGTTTAAACACTTTAATTTTTAAAATATTTTGAGGAAAATAGTGGTGCAAACATTTTCTCCTTTCCTTTTTGCACTTTAAAAAAGTGAAGTATAATTAAAGACAATACCAGTTTTTGTGTAGAGTTTAAGTTTGGACAAAGTGTTACATAGTCTTACCCACAAGCAGGATATAGTCCTTGGCAACCACTTTTCAGAATGTCAAATTTATAGAAACAAACAAATGTAGTCTTTTGAGTCTAAATTATAGAGCCTAACACATATGAGAATCATCAATATTGCTGAATGTATGGATAGTTTGTTCACCTTTTTATTGCTGAGTTTAAAAACATTTTTTAAAGTGTGCATTGATCCTCCAGATATAAAAGTATAAGGTATTCTTATAAAACTTCCTTTTTGTCTTTCATTTTCAAAGAATGAGCCTCAATGCTTTTGAAGATTTGGTATCAGGTTCTCTGCCAAGAAAATGAGCACTAGATCTGAGTCAGACCAGGTGGGTTAATTCCTGCCTTTGACAGAATGACTGGAGGCAAGGCTCCACTTCTGCATTTCAGCTTGGAGTTGTGGTGGTCAGAGCATGGAAGTGTCTCTGTGAAGACAGAGCCTTGGGAAGGTCAGAGCAAGAGTAACTGTCCTGTTCTCAGTGGTACATAGTATTTTTTCCTCTGTAAATATTTAAAATTGCCATACGAAGAAAATCATTGCTTAAACACATTCTATCACTGAAGTGCAGCCACAACCCCATCCTTTGTTTTGTTTGCATTTGTCAGCCCTTTCTCCTTTAGCAGATTATTCTTTGTTTTTAGAATGGCTTAAATTACTTTTCTGTAAGTACCAAAGATTATATATTCATTTATGTCTATGACTTAAAATATTTCATTGCAAGTAATTTATACCAGGCAAGTCATATGTGGTAAATTTCCCTCAAATTAACAATTTCCTAATAGAGATTTTTCTAAGCTGAACGTAGTAACTACGAAAAAAAGTTTGGACCAAACATGTTACTCTCATAACTGTTAAGCCCCCACCCAGCCTATGTCCAGTCTTAAGTCTGCCATCATGTAAGTCTCTGAATTAGTTTCCTCACTTCCAGGGGGAAAAACCAGACCACTGCAATATGACCACAAAGCAAATCTTCAATTATAGAACTTGACTATGTAACTTTTTGTCCCTGAAACAAAGTGGATAGCTACTTGAAGAAACATACCGGGTCTGGAGGACTCTGCAATACTCAAGGCACATGCCCGGCCAAAGACGACCAGGTCCAAGAGTGAGTTTGCCCCAAGACGGTTGGCACCATGCACCGAGGCGCAGGCGGCCTCCCCACAAGCGTACAGGCCAGGCACAACCTGGTCCTGGCCATTCACATGCCTCAGAACCTTCGGAAAAGAGGAACAGATGTAAGAGCACAGTCTGCATAGGCCCTTCCCCATAAGGAGCAGCTGCACTATAAGTCAGAGCAAGGACAGGATCTTCTCTTGTCTGTAGGGAACCTCCTGTACCAACCCAGTCTCTGCCTCTGGTTACCCAGTGCTGAGGTCAAAAGACCCTAAACAACAGCACCTGTAATTTCAATCCCACATTAATTCTCATCAGAAACCTCACCCACCACCTGATTTGACCTGTATTCTCACTCTTTGAAGTGGGTTCAGATAAAGGGAGCATGGCAGGGTATGGGAACATTAAACTATGAGGTAGAAGACTGAGTTGTAATTCAGTCTTCCAACTTATAACTCATCTATGAAGTGAGAATATAATTCCTACCCATCTCACATGAGGAGGGACTAAAAGCAACGATTGAAAAGCTCTTTGTGAACTGCAAACCACCCAAACATATACATTATAAAGCACACACAATTTATAAGGTCACTGTAAAAATAACAAGATCATACAGGAAAAAATGCAAATGCAAATGATGTGTACGACTATTTACTAAGAAGGGATTAATAAATTATTAAGAATTGTTACTAAGGAGTGAATGCAGCCATTGCTCTCCAATAACAACAATCTCAAGGAAGTGCAGCCTACGAAACAACAGGTACTTTTTTGAGAAAGACATCTGCCTTTTCCTCTAAGATCTATAGGAACAACTGCAAGGTGGGCCCATTGTCCCCATCCTCCTTTCATCTGTATAGTCACCTGTCCCTTGAAGTTGGTGGGAATGCCACCCATGTTATAGTGCACAGTGGGAAGGACAGGGATAGGCTCTTTGGTGACGTCCACACCCGCAAAGATCATGGCCGTCTCTGAAATGCCAGGCAGGCGCATGGCGAGCTGCTCCGGGGGCAGGTGGTGCAACTGCAGGTAGACGTGATCTTTCTCAGGGCCACAGCCTCTGGTAAAAAAAAAAAAAAAAGAGCAGTATAATATAAGGCAAAGAACAGTGATTATAGAAAATGTGAGATTACAAAATAATCGAAGCACATGAGGCTTCTCATTGTTTTGATACTGAATAAAACCCATTCATTTCTCCTTTTCTAAGCACCCACTATGGGCTAGGGTGGACTCTATACACTGGACACAGCCATGAACCACACACAGACACATATCCTGGTCTCAAAGGGTTCACAGTTTTCTATGCTTTTCTTGGTAAGTGCATCAGAAAGCCCTTTTATGCCAAATACTCCCAAGTAACATTTGACTTCTCATTTTTTTAATGAAAAAAAAAAAAAAAAGTAAAACCTCCAAAGGTCATACCAGCAGATATTTGATGTGTTTCCACAGGAAGGCAAAGTGTCAGGCACTAAAGGGCCTAAAACTGCCTTGTTAAAGAAATAGCCCACACACCTTGAAGGTCCCCAAACAAGTGTTAAAACACAATACAACACCAAAGGCTCTCACACTATTTTCCGGTTGGGTGTTGTCATGTTTCACTTCTCCAATACTGACTGTCTCTATCCCATATTCACACTTTCACACACAAATTATGTTCCAAAGAATAAAAAAAAAAAAAAGCCCAGCCATTGTGACTCAGGGATTGAGTGATGACTTATGAATCAGGAGGTCACAAGTTTGATTCCCAGTCAGGGCATATGCCTGGGTTGTGGGCTCGGTCCCAAGTGGGTGGTGTGCAGGAGGCAGCCCATCATGATTCTCTTTCATCACTGATGTTTCTATCTCTCTCCCTCCTTTCTCCCTCTTCCTTCTTCTCTGAAATCAATACAAATATTAAAAAAAAAAAGCATTAAAGAAAAAATCCTTTAGTAAGAATTTAAAAAAACAAAAAAACTGACTAAACTTCTCAAAATGTAATTCTCTAGAGTTACATAAGCTAACAGACAACAGTCAGAAATAGCAGAGACAAAAGCCTGCCTACCTAAGCAGAGGTAGGGGTGGGTACTGCAATTCACACAGAAGGCATACCATTCCATGTTAGAATGTAGGCATGAACAACAGCCCCCAAAGAGAAAGGAGGCTCTGTGTGCCTGCATATGCACTCAGGCACATTTGGAGATAATCACACAGACCTTCCTTCACGGATTTCCAGAGTCATGGACCGGGACACGACATCTCTGGAGGCCAGGTCCTTTGCCACCGGGGCATATCGTTCCATGAACCTCTCGCCTTGACTGTTAATGAGAATGCCTCCCTCTCCACGGCACCCTTCTGTGATGAGACAACCAGCACCATATATGCCTGCAAAGAACCCAATTAATTGAATATTATAAGCTGTTGATGCCAGACCTATGCAGGTATTTTCTAAAAGATATCTGGGGGGAGAGGGACACAAAGGTTATGTAAAGGACATTAAAGGCAACAGAGTAAGACAGAATAAAAGTTAAGGAAAAATAAGTGCAAAGTTTTTCAATAACAAAAGGCACTGATAAAACCGCAGTGAGGGGGAAAGACAGCTGCAGTGGACAATGATACAGCCCTGCTGAGTACTCTAATTTTAACCTTTCAACATATCTAAGTATATGTTAAATATCTCAGCTTTTAATTTTTGAACATCCTTTTGCACACTGAAATTGTGACTAGTTGGGGTAAAAAAAAAATAGCTTGGAACATTTGTATCTAAAGTAACCAAATACCAACAATAGTAATAATTATATAGTTAATACTTACACTGTACTTGCTACATACAATTCTAAGTTTCCCAATGACTCTATGTAATATTATCCCCATTTTCAGAAAAGTACATTTAAAGCTCAGTAAGTTGCCCAACATCCAACTGGTAAGGACAGAGGCCAAAGTCATGCCTGGCAACACACAAGATCTGTGCCCTTTAGCTCAACTCGGTCCTTCAATATAATGAAAACAAGAAATGCCACACCATGCTTATTTTAACAAAGGAGATAGATACATAATGTAATTTTACAGCTAACACTTTCATTCGTACACCAAGAGTTATCTTGCTTTGAAAAGAATGTAAATTCCTATGTGTTCCTAGTTTCAATGGCATTTTTTCCAGTGGTTTATATCTCACACATTTAAAAGGAAGCATGAGAAATAGAGCTTCCAATAAATCACAGGGAATTCAGAACTTCGATTTAATTAAAATTAGTAATTATAAAGCCATCTAATACAGTTTTTATTTTTAATCCTTTTCAGGGATCAGAAAGAACATACTGACAGAGCAAAGAGAAAACACAGGTCTAGCTCTTAGCATGGTGGCCACTGCCACCATATGTGAAGTCTCCTCTGTTGACAGGACAGAAAAAACAACTCAGAAAGAAAAGGTCAGGATGAGTTCATCTCCCAAGAGAGAGATTCTCACATTTATTTATAGATAGCATTTCCCCAACTCTCTCAAAACTGCAAAACCAGCCAAGACCACCCCCCTTCTGAATCCCACACCTGTACTATCAGATGACCCAAGATGAGTTCATCTCCACCATGACTGGCACCCTCACTGATTAGCACCTCATGGAGCCCTACATGTCAGAGATGTATCCTGATGGCACTCTGTTACTATGGCAGCCTGATGTTCTCTCTACAAAATGAAATTTGCCCATGCCACCTTTCTGGTCACATGTTCTTCCCTTCACTTTCAGGATATTCACTCAGTGAATACTGACTGAGGTCCTATCGAGTGCCAGGCACTGAGAACACAGCAGTAAATGAAACAGATTTGTCCCTACCTCTCGGAGCTGACAACCCAGTGGGTAAGGGACACTGAAAATTGCTGCTTTACAAGAGGGATAAGACAGGACCCCCACTACCTTGGGGGAGCAGGGAAAGTCTCCTGAGTAAATGACAAGTTAGGACCTGAGAGATGAGAAAGCGGGCAAGTTTGTATAGGAACTGCAGGAAGCATTTGATGAGCACTGAATGCTTAAAAGACACAAAAGCCTCAGTTCCATGCAAGTAGCCCCATCCTACCTGTGGGGTGGAACTGAACAAACTCCAAGTCCTGGCAGGGAAGGCCTGCCCTGGTGACCATTGCAGTGCCATCTCCAGTGCTGGTGTGGGCAGACGTGCAGCTAAAGTAGGTGCGCCCATAGCCTCTGGAAAAGACAAGCCAGCAGAGAGAGAGAGTGGTGACTGCACACAGCGCCCCATCGGAATCTCCTTTCTCTAATGGCCCTCAATGGACAGCAGCCCACCCACCACCACAGGTACCCTCTGCACACACTACCTGGGCAACTGGGAGGGAAGCCTGGGACAGAGGAGGTACTCTCATTTGTACTTCAGTACTTTTGTACTGTTTGAGCAATTCCTCTTATGATAAGCATATATCACTTTTATAATGAAATTTTTAAATGTTTATGGATTCACCTTTTTAAAGTTAAAAGACGGATGATATAAAATGGAATCTACTTATTTTCATCAAATAAACAAACAGCATTTATCTACCTGAGAAATCAGTATAAGACAGTATCCATTGGCTTGGCCAGCATGCCTTGGTGGTTGAGCACTGACCTATAAACAACGAGGTCACGGTTCCATTCCCAATCAGGGCACATGCCCGGGTTGTAGGAGGCAGCCAATCAATGATTCTCTCTCATCATTGATGTTTTTCTAGCTCTCCTCTCTCTTCCTCTGTGAAATACGTAAAAACTTATTTTAAAAACCACTCCAGTATCCACTAAAGCAAAAGATATATTATTCCAGAAAGTGTCATGTGACTCTCTAAGCTTGTTTCCTCAAGGTTCCTCCCCACTGCGAACTGATAAGACACTTTCTTGTCTACCTCAGAAGCGGGTGATATTGTTGCCCTCTTGAGACAGGAGGAATTGAGGCTGGCAAAGGTGATTACTTTCACAGGCTAAGTGATGGCCTCTGTCTGAACCACATGTCCAAAATGCCTCTACTTTTATTAGGATAAAGGACCTTTGAAACTCAACTTCCCTCCAGAAAAATTAAATACAATAAAAATTAGATTCCTACCCAGTAGCTATAACAGTGTTCTTTGCTCTGATACGATGGATGTACCCATCTTCTATGCACAGTGCAATAACACCACGACATTCCCCATTTTCCATCAGGAGATCCAAGGCAAAATACTCTACAAAATAGCTGGTATCATATCGCAAAGACTAAAACAGAAACAAAAAAAGAGCCCACATTTAGGGTGTTAAACCAACATATAAGGCAACACTGTTTATGTGAAACTGGTTAAAAACCTTAATGTGGAGTATGTAACAAAAAGATCAGGTAAACCCCGGGAGAGTACCAGGCTGGAAACAAGTCACAGATGCCAACTCACATCAACACAGTGTTGATACTACTGTGAAACACAAAAGAGGTTCTACTACTGGCTGTATAAACAACATAAAAAGGTGCACACACGTGAGTGCATGCAAGGAGACTGACTCCAGAAGCGACTGGTAATGTGCTCACACATCCCTTATTTGTACACATCCTAATAGGCATTATAGGCTCTCTGACACCATACGCAGCTTGACACTAGACCTGGGGCCCACAGACCACAGGGCCTTGATTTAGGCTGGGCTGAATTATATGGGATCTGCTGGCCCTATGCAGCCATTTAGTCTAAATAAAACAAAACTTTCAGCCCCTCAGCACATCAGCCACATTTGTGATGGTCACAGTGGTGGGAAGCTGCTGGATTGGATAGCCCAGATAAGCATATTTCTATGGCAGCAGAAGGGTCTACTGAACAACAGTGGCCCAGGCCCAGGATCTGACAGTCCTCTTGGCTAAAGGAAGGGTCTCTCATGAAACTGTTAGCTCCCCACATGACCCACAATTCCATGAGATGAGCAGGTCCTGTTACATATTTGTCAACACACTTGGCCAGAAAAGCCCCTGGTGTTCTAACACTTACAAGTCAATGGCCTGTCCCATTTATAAACAAGAGTTCAGAATATTGATTATTCTGAATCAACATTATTCAGAATATTGATTACTGAGCCATGCCCAGGTTGATCCTGATTATCCAGTGACTACTAGCCCTCAAGTCTTAGCCCAGCTTTAACAGTTAAGTATTAAATCAATCAGTTCATGAACTCAGAGTTGGTCAAAGGGCCTTAAAATACGTGCTCTGCTCTTACACTTTCAGTGTGACAGATCGTAAGTTCAAACCTGGTATGTAAAAATTATATCAATTTAGTTTTCTAAAATAGATACTTTCCAATTAACTATTACTACACATGGCCTACTGTTATTCTGTTGCTTTTTATGATGCTCAAGTTGACATTTTGATACTCTGACACATCCCCAGCTGACCTGTCTTCGGCTCATCACCACATGCTTGGCCAGACTGGACCATATCCCATCACCCCAGGCATCCAGGGCGGCCTCACCCTTCCATATAACGTGTGCAGCAGTGAGTGGCCAGTGCGGTCAGCAACACAGCAGCACCGATGGGCTTGTCCGCCTTTCCCAAACTGGAGGCTCTGTCCCCCAAAGGCCCGCTGGTAGATCTTCCCATCCTTGGTTCTGCTAAATGGCATGCCATAATTCTCTAGCTGTGAAAAAAAACAAATACCTATTACTTTAGAGGAATCAAGGCACTCATGGCTAATTTATTCCGAGCAACATCAACCTAAATCTGCAAACCCAACACTAATATATTCTATGAAAAAGTCAACACTTCAGAAAAGATAAAAATGTCCTTATTAAATTAATTGAATGGTTAATAGCAGAAAATACTTCCCATTATATTGGCTTGACACCATCCTTTTCTGCTGACCACACCTGCCTCAATCCCATTAGAAACAGACTGTGAGGACCTTACCTCAATCACAGAGGCAGGGGCCTGCTCTGTCATGTAGTGGATGGCATCCTGGTCTCCCAGCCAGTCAGAGCCCTTCACGGTGTCATAGAAGTGCCACCTCCAGTTGTCCTCCTCCATGTTCCCCAGAGCAGCATTGATCCCTCCCTGGAAACACAGAACAACTTTATGAGCTACAATTGGGAGCCCTATGGCATCTTTCAGGCTCATCTCTCCCTGGCCTCTCCCCGGGAACTGGATTTGGAGGAAGCTGAGTACTTATGAAGTTACTATCCGTGGATGACCTGACTACAGACCAATTCCAGGACCTTCCTTACCAGAGGGAGGCAGCACTGCATGACAGATTCCAAATCACATCTCCTCCCCTTAACAAGCTAATGACATACATGGACCAAGTTACTGCATCCCTCGGCCTATCTCATGAATGGGACATGAAGCTAATCTCCTTAAAGAGTTATCTGGAGAACTAAGTGAGAGGTTATATGTGCAACCCTTCTTATCAAACCTGGCACATAGAAGGTACTCAACAAGTCTGGATAATTTTATGACAAAATGTTTCTAATAGTAATTTGTGGACATGTGTTAAAGATGAGAAGCACTTATTGCCAAGTTATACACTCCAAATTTAAGAGTCACACTCCCCACATCCTCTTCTATTTACTGTGCATGATCACCCCATCCCTGCCTCCACCCCTCAGAGGCACAGAAAACGTAGCACAGGGACAAATGTTAAGCTCGCCCTTACCACCACAACTTAAAATTGGATTCCTCCTCTTTAGATAATCTTTTTTTCCCCCCACAAATAAAGGCACACTTCCTAACTTACCTCTCTTTTTTCCAATTGTTATTCAATCACAACTTTTGAATCAAGCACACCCACATTGGAATTCCTTCCCCACTTAGTGCTGCTGTGTCTCAGTTTCCCAAATTACGTGTTAGGACAAACTGATTTACTGGCAGACAACGAGGAACCTTGTTACTTCCTCCCTCCCTTCTCCAACCCCTCCAACTGTAAACTCAAACGCAATCCTAATAAAATATGTTAAGTATTAGAGTAGTGCTAGATACAGAAAGCTGGTTTAAAATAACACAAAAATACTTGGCCCAGTACATGCATAAGTGCTATTTATTTTATTGCTACTCTTAGCAAGAATCAGGGCCATAGATGCCTGGTCTTCTGGGCATTCCTAATACTCTTCAGACTTTCTCAGACCATTGCCTGTCTTGTCCTTCAATTAAACCTCTCTTTTTTCAAGAACCAACATTCAAGTTAAGCTATTCTTTCCTTATTCTTTTTATTAAAACTGCACTACCTGAACATATTTTGCAATATTACTTAGAATTATCTATTTGTATTTTTCCTTTTAGACAACAAATTCACCAAAGGTATATATTATTTATTCTTTAATTTACGAAGCATAGCTTAGACAACTAAGCAAAGTATCTGGGCAACTAAGTTCCTGAAGAACACTGAATACAGGTTGCTCCAGAGTAGGGTGACTTTAATGGTCTGTCTAAAGAGATATACTCTGTTGTCTCTATTAAAAAAACCAGACATTAAAATATGACTTGGGAATATTACCTGTATGCAAGCTGGCACACCTACAGTGTGCCTAGAATGAAAGCATAAAATTACAAAATCACCATTAATTTTTCACCTTATTTATGTCTTCTTCCCTAAATTCAGAGCCATGTTTTTCTGTCCTGAACATTCATGCCCTCATCAAAGATCATCGCCACCACACTTAATAAGGATGCAGCAGTGACCACAAGATTCAGAGTAGACAGAAAACAAGCCTACAGCCCTAGCTGGTTTGGCTCAGTGGCTAGACCATTGGCCTATGCACTGAAGGTCCCAGGTTCGATTCCAGTCAAGGGCACATGTCCAGGTTGTGGGCTCGATTCCTAGTAGGAGGCAGCCAATCAAGGATTTTCTCTCATCATTAATGCTTCTCTCTCCCCTCTCTCTTCTCTGAAATCAATTAAAAACATATATTTTAAAACATATTTTTAAAAAATAATAATTAAAAAAGAAAAGAAAGAAAGAAACAAGCCTTCAGACAAACTCATTTCAGACTGGTAAGTGCAATAAAGAAAGTTAAACCAAGAGGGGAGGGGGATATAGTTGGAGTGGTCAGAGAAGACCTGTGTGTGACTGGAGCAGAAATAAGAATGACAACAAGGCTCCAGGCAATGAGCAGGGGGTAGTATGGGCAGAAATCCCTAAGGAAGTGAGCTGAGTGAATGCAAGGGGGAAGGTGGGAAGGCGGCTGGTGGCAGAAAGTTGTTCAGGCAGTCTGGACAGCACGCTATCTTGCAGGTGCCAAAAGCACTGAGAGAGTCCCTTTCTCTTACCTGGGCTGCCACAGTGTGAGACCTGGTGGGAAATAGCTTTGTAACACAGGCGGTGCTAAACCCTGCCTCAGAAAGGCCAAACGCAGCTCGCAAGCCTGCCCCTCCAGCGCCAACCACCACAGCATCAAATTCATGATCCACTACGGGATATTGTGCAGAAATCTGGAAAAGAAAAATTCACCTGTTAGTCACCCATTCAACTATGTCAAACACTGAGACTGTAGCTGCAAAGAGTTTAAAGGGAATGGAAAGAAATACCAAAGAGTAAGTGCCCAAAGAGCCTCCACCCAGTGTGAGGCCGAATACCTACAACTCGCAGTCCTGAGATGTGGTGGGCACACCCTCATTGAAAGGGGCCAGCTCTACCCATTCCAAGCAGAGCCATCTAGCCTGTGGAGCTAGGAAACCATCATTAATTGGTATATTGAATGTAAAGGTTTACCTCCAAGTAGGAAGATATACAGATGCTAAGGAAGAAAGCACCAACACAGACCAAAATACCAATTCTACAGTTGACTTTTCTTTTTAATTATCATTTTTACTTACCTTTTTCTTATTTATACCTATATACATAGGCTTAAATGAATCTGAGCTTATAATATAGTATAGAACATGATTTTTCATCAGTGATCTGTAAGCTTCTCATGAAAATGTTAAAATTAAATATTTTTTTCATGTAGATAAGTTTATTCCAGAAGAACCAAGGACAACTCTATTTCAGGCCCATGTTTACATTTCTGACTGGGAAAGTGCCAACTAGTACCTTCTAGTAACTATTGTGAGGTTATGAGAAAAGAAGCTGTAAGCAAATTTCCATTTCTTCAACAGAGAGCAGACGAACCCACTGAACTAAAAGAGCCTCCACGGTCCTGTGTGGAGTAGGGTGTTATCTTCCACCCCCGTAAACACTGTTCATTATCATTTGTATTTTTTTATTTTACTGCTTTATTTGATTTAAATTTTAGTCTGGTTTACATAACAGCTATAAGAAAAAAATGTTAGTATCTATAATACAGTAAGTATTACTACACTAAAAATAACCTGGACATGCACTGGAATGAGAATTTTTTTTCTTTAAATAAGACCTGTGTATTAATCAAATGTATTAAAAACTGGTACTATATATTACTATCCCTCCAAGCCAAGATAATCCTATATAATAAAAGCATAATATGCTAAGTGTCCAGTCGTCTGGTTGGCCATTCAACCAAAGTGTAATATGTTAATGATATGCTAAGGCTGCTCAACTGCTCCCTATGATGTACACTGTTCACCAAGGGGCAGACACTCTGACCTATAGGTTAACTTACTGCTGGGGTCCAGCTGATCAGGACTGAGTGAGATGGGCCGGATATATCCTGGAGCCCTCCTGTAGTCCCTCCCCAGCTGGCCAACCTCCCACATCCCTCCCTGGTCCTGTTCTTGCATCAGTGGGGTTCTTCAGCCTGGCCTGTGCCCTCTCTCAATCTGGGCTGAAGGACACCCCTCCCCCCACCGAGTGTGCACAAATTTTGTGCACCGAGCCTCTAGTAATTTATAATGGAACAAAAAGTCATGAACTTACTGAATCTGAAATTTTAGCAGACGACCTCTTACTCCCATCAACAGTGAAGTCAAAACCACGGGATCCCGATGATAACGGCCGCTGGTGAGAGAGATGGATGGAGAGCACTAAGTATCTTGAAGAAACAGGAGACTGATAATTTCCTCTCTTGAGTAGTTAACCTTTTTATGTACTTGGGTGCTTCCCCTCACTTAGAAACCTCACCTGGGAGCCTATACTGAACCCTGAAGGGTAGAGCAGGGGCTAAGAACCCTGACAAACCCAAAGGGGACTTGACACTTTAGGAAAACTACTTCTAGATGAAGCTGGTTCTAAACTGACTCAGCTAGGAAATGAAAAAGGCATACTTTCACATTAATTTCTGAATTTGGACAATGGGGAAGACAATCTGGTAGTTTTGCAAACAAGGAAGCACTTTTCTGAATCCATAACCTTCTTCACACTGAAGCTACACCCGGGTGTGAGGTTTTGCGGTTCACTAGGAAGACCTGGGACCTTGTAGCAGATCAATGCTCTAGAATAGGCTCTACTGCTTGTTGTGACACTCAGGCACCAGGGCCATTATCCCTTCACTGTACACTTGAGGATTCCAGGCCCAGAGATGCTTTGCCACTCTCCAGCAAAAGTCCATGTCTAAAATAGATAAAAATGCACCTGCATGTTAGCTAGAGAAAAGAAAGTAAGTACCAAGAGTCAATACCAGAAACAATTCAGAATTGATTCCACTGGGGACCAGGTCTGTGGAAAAGTGGGGCAGGGGTATCTTATTCCTTTTTATTTATAAGGCCTTCTACACTCATTGACTTTTCTTTTTTTGACAACTATGGTAATTATTTTCATTAAAAATTAAAAATTTTGCCAAAACCGGTTTGGCTCAGTGGATAGAGCGTCGGCCTGCAGACTGAAAGGTCCCAGGTTCAATTCCGGTCAAGGGCATGTACCTTGGTTGTGGGCACATCCCCAGTAGGGGGCGTGCAGAAGGCGGCTGATTGATGTCTCTCTCTCATCCATGTTTCTAATTTCCTATCCCTTTCCCTTCCTCTCTGTAAAAAAAAAAAAAAAATCAATAAAATATATATATTTAAAAATTAAAAATTTTTTAAAACAAGGATGCTTAAAATACAGCTGACAAGGTTATAATATAGTTCACAAGGTTACTAAGCACAGGCTGCAAGCTGTGGGTCCTGGCTCAGATGAACACACACCAAGATTTCACATATTACATCAGAGTTCTCATTACCCCACGGAGAAACTGAATCTATCCAGGGTACCTGAGCTTTGGACTTGGGTCTACCCAGCTGGCTTCAGATCCTGTACTTTCCCTACTTTCTAAGGATCCTTGGGGGGAAAAAATCTCTGGAACTCCAAAGTAAGATGAATATCCATGTTATACATAAAAGCCAAACTAGAATTATTCAAGTGAATCAGGAAAAACATCACACATGATACAAAACTCTATGGGATTGGCACTCTTATTACCGCAAGAAAAAAAAAATAGTAATTCTAGACACATCATTAAAATATATAAATGCAAAGAAAATAAGTTAACTTAGGACAAGGATCTCAAAATCTGAGCTGTTCTAATTGTGTCCGTCCATTAGGACAACTGGAAAGGAAATAAGGGCAAAAGAGATTTGATAATTTTGTAACTTGAAAGCAGCTGTAAATATTAAATAACTTGGAAACACCACAGAACTGTACAAAATGAGATAAAGAAAACTCTGTGGACTTGATTCAAATTATTCCTCATCATCTACTTTCCATGGACATGTCTCAGTAGGCATCATAAATTTCTTTCCTTTGTTCTGTCAAATTGACGCTTTTGTTCTTGCCAACCTTAATCTCTAATAAATATATTGCTTGAGGGAAGAAGTAGTTTCCCGTCTTCATGAAGACCGTCTCTTGTAGGCCTACCTTGTTCAATTGTACTGTCTCTATGCTGCCACCATGTTTACAACCACCTAAACACAGGAGAGTGGTAAGGATTCAAGGAGAAAAAGAAGGTAAGTAAAGTGCTGGCAGCTAACAGCTGACTTCCACGGAGATCACTTTCAGTCAAGTCAATACCAAAGGTCTACACGCTCTGACCTCCGGGGCTGAGAACCTCACCCACTTTCAGCTCTAAGCTGGAGCCAGAATTCTAGTCCAGCCTGGATACAGAACAACTTTTGTTTTCATAAACTGACAAAGGATAGGCGATGGGTGAAGGAAATTCCATAGGCTGGAGGGCCTTAGTCTGTACAAAAAATGCAAGGGTTGAGGACAACAGACACCTTAGCTCTCTTCCAATCACCACCAGGTACGAACCTGCCGTTTCACCTAACAAGAACTCACAAGGCTGCTCATGTTTGGCTGACCTCAAATACTCCGCAGACTGTGAACTTCATTTGGACTCCCCGCCTGTGTCTTAGCGCCCAAAATGGAGGGTTGGGGGCCTCTGGCCAGTAGTAAGCACATTACGAAGATTTAAAACTATTTTTTGGCCCTGACCCGTCGCTCAACCGTTAGGGTGTAGGCCCTGGGACCAAAGGATGGCGGGGTTCAATTCTCAGTAAAGGGCACTGACCTGGGCCAGCCCGTCTCGGGGGCGGGTAAGAGTGGGTGAGAATGTTTCTCTCTCCCTCCTCCCTACCCTTCACTCTCTCTAAAATAAAATAAATTTTAAAAAAAATGCTTTCCGGTGTTGGCAGAATGGGATGGACGGCTGACTAAACCCTCTCGTCTTTAACGTAACTTTTAGTACAGTACATACATTGCAAGGAGACAACTGCAGGTATTACAGGCATCAGCCGTGTCAATGCTGCCGAATGCCCTGGGTTCTTACTGGAACTTGTACGCTGTAATCACATGACTGAGTAGGTGGGTGGACAAATGAACTTAAAAGAGCCAAACAACGGGATCCTCTAAATGCAGTGTGCTTACAGAATCCATGCAGGATGGACTCGGAAGCTGCACGAACTCGCCAAGAGCGCGGAGCAATCCCTCCGCGGGTCACCCGGCCCGGCCCCGCGGGCTGCGCGCGCAGGAAACCCGCGGCCCCGACGCAAACCCCCCAACGCAGGGCCTGCACTCCCTTGCCAGGCCTCGGGGCGGGCACACGACCGGCGCCTCCTCGAAAGGGGCCCCGGTTTTGCGAACGGTTGCCGGGCAAGCTGAGGAGCGGCGGCCAGGTCGCGGCCGGCGGGGAGCACGGCGCGGACCCCACCGCCCGGCCACCGGGGCGGCCACGGCGGCGGCAACGTCGCCCCCCCACCCCCCAAGGGGCCGAGGAGATGAGACCGACGGCCGGCAGGGGGCCCCCAACTGCGAGGTTCCGCTTTCAGCCCGGTTCTGCGGGCCTTTGGGGGTTCCGAGCAGCCCGCGGCCGGCCGGCGTGACCTTGAGCCTCCTCTCTCTCCCCTCAAGTGCGGGGTGCGGAGGCCCGGAGGCCTTGGCCCAGGAGGCACCCACACCCCGGGCGGAAGGGCATCCCGAGGGAAAGGCTCGCAGGACCATTTGACCTTCACGGGGACGCGGCGCGGCCGGACACAGGAACAGCCCGGGTGGCGCCCGGCCCCCTGCAGCGGCCCCGCGGGCCCTCACCGCTCCGGTCCGCCGGCCGTGCGCCGGCCTCCGCCCTCAGAGACGGGGGCGCGGGGTCCACGCGTCGGCTCCACAGCAGCCTGCAGAGGTGACCACCCGCCCAGGCCTCGGCCCCGCCCGCCCGCCCCCGCCCAGACGGACCGGGCCCAGCCCGCGCGGTACTGACTCACCGTCCCGCTTAGTGCCAGGCGCTTGGTGCGCAGCAGCCGCGACGCAACCCGCAGACCCGACATGTCTAACAGCCGCTGCACGGTTTCCCCAGTCCTGGCGGCCAGCCGCGCCTGCGCCCGTCGCTGCGCCCTGGGTCGCGGCGGGAGGACACTGCGCCTGCGCACCACGCTGCCCCCCCCACGGCGTCCGGGGCTGGAAAAGAAACCGCGCCTGCGCACCTCGCGGGGGGACCCGGGGAGGAGGCTTGTGTAGGGGCACGGCGCCTGCGCAGAGAGGACTCGTGGACCCGGCTGTGCTGAAGCTCCTCTTTCGGAGCTCCCGGCCAGGGGGTAAGTTGGGGCTGCGGCGCGTTCGGGAACCTGGGTTCTGGGCTGTGCGCGGGGGCGGGCCGAGACTCCCCGGTGGAAGCCCCCGTGGTGGAGCGGGTGGGAGGTCCGGCCGCGGTCCGGTTCGGCTGCAGGCTCGGGTGCCTTGGCGCGCTCGCCTGGTGGATGTCACCAGCGGTCCAGATGGTGTTTCTGTTTTTCGTTCTGTTGTTTGTGGACGGAAGTGGCGGGGGAATAATAATAATAATAATAGCATACTCAGAAGTAGTATGATCATCATCCCGGTCTTCACATAACTTCCGATTACTATTGAGATCTTTTTGGGGGCGCAGTTGTGTACAACACCTAATTTTGAACGATTTTCAGTACGTTTGCAAGGGACCGTTCCAATTTTATTGATACTGAGGTTGTTTCCCAATTGTTGCTATTAGTAAATAAGGCCATAAATAATATACATTTGTGCCTAACCTGTTGTCTGTATGTAGGACTACGTTGCTTTTATTAGAATTACATGTTTACTCGGGCCCCAAAGGAATGAACACTGCATTTCCGAACGTGTCTTTGAAAGTCATGCAGTTCAGTGCTTTCAGATCACTAACCTTTTCATTCCATGGTTACCATAAACTTTTTTTAAAGGTGAATGTAGTCTATTAGAATTTCTTTAAGAAAGTTACTTTGCTGCCAGTGAGATGATATTCCTTTTTTAAAATATATTTTATTGATTTTTTACAGAGAGGAAGGGAGAGGGATAGAGTTAGAAACATGGATGAGAGACATAGATCAGCCGCCTCCTGCACGCCCCCTACTGGGGATGTGCCCAAAAGCAAGGTACATGCCCTTGATCGGAATCGAACCTGGGACCTTTCAGTCCGAGGGCTGATGCTCCCTCCACTGAACCAAACTGGTTAGGGCAGTTACCATAAACTTAACTTGAAGTCCTGAGACATGTTTTTTGGCACTTCTTTATTGACAATTAGAATTCAGGTTTTTAGGTGTTAAACAAATGCTTTTTGAAAAACCCACTAAGATTTTTCAAAATCGAGTTGAACTTATTTTTCCTTAACTATCCTTTGACTATTTCTTTTGTCAGCAGTCTATGATTTGTCACATCACTCAACATAGAAACAGGCCAGATGCCCTCATGACTATGTTTTGTGAAAATGCCCAACCGAGTGTCAGCACTCAGTGAAGTAACATGAGGCCCCAGCCTGGTGATGCAGATAAACCAGCTTCAGGCAGAAGAGTCTGTAAGCTGGAGTTCATGACCAATGAAGCCTCCCCTCACTGGGCTCCATCCCCCCAATGCCTGTCACCTTTCCTAAAGCAGCCAGTGTTTCTGACACCTTCCTAGTTATATGGCTTAATGCACCACCATAATTTTAAACATTTTTAACTAAGGAACTTTCCTCCTCCTCCTCATTGAGTTATTGAGACATGTCTCTGTCCCCACAATACTGTGAGCTGCTCTTATCTGAGGTCTTGTTGCTTTCTTCTTTTGAACCTAGAAGATTCAGTGATGTGCAACAAATACATAGTCTGAATAAAATTTTCTGGAAGAAAAAAAAGGATTCCTGTGAGCCAAGTAGATGATAAAATTGTGACAGATGTGTTTTATTCCTTTTGTATGGTTAATGGTTTTATTGTTTGCTTCAGGTATATCTTCATGAATAACTTAAATGACCCCCCAAATTGGAATATCCGGCCCAATTACAGGGATGACGGGGGTGATGGAAGCAAATGGAATTATGCCCTGTTGGTGCCCATGTTGGGATTGGCTGCTTTTCGTAAGTCACAATTTTCCTGAGTTGGATTTTCTGGGCTGATGGTGTGGAGTCCAAAGACCTTGTGCTTTGAGACCTGACAAATGCAAGTGTATACCCAAGTTTTATCCCAAATGGTGTGTCTTGGGAAAATTACTCTCTGAGCCTCAGTTTCCCTGTCTCCATGGGAGGTAGCAAATCCGAATTACTTGATGTGTTATGATGGTTATAAACAACTAGATGTTTAAGAGCATTTTGTGTGGAGTGGGTATTAATAATTGTCTTCCTTTCAAAGGCCTTATTGCTCTGAAGAGGGTTCCCTTGCTTCAGGTGCCCTCATAAAAACTGGAGGGTAGGAAAGAATAAAATGGGCCAAAAAAAACGAAAGGCCACACACCAGTTGTGGATGTCTGCTTAATGTTTAGAAGTCAGTCTTTGGCAGACTTCATCTGTGGAATCTGCTCAGCTTGGCCAGAAGTTCTCTCTGGTTTGAAGTAACTTTGTACCACTTTGGGGAAATTACCTGTCACCAGTCAACTGTAATTACCACTACATGATAAATTGATATTTAGAAGTTGGTTTTATATTTTGTCATATCCCATGGATCTGCATTGGCATTAAGAATATGAGGAAATGAATATCCAATTATAGAAAAGGAAAAGCTTCTCTCTTTTGTGACACTTTTTATGGAGAGGCTTTATTACAAGCCTGGATTTCTCAGGTTCACCAGCTGGCATAGAGGAAGTGGAGGTTGACAAGAGTAGAATTTATCAACTTCATTACTTTTAGACTATTCTAGAGGCGTAGTTAACACCCTTATATTGCAATATAATTTCTCAACCACATAATTACACTTTGGAGAATCCTTATAAGAATGCAGTTAAAAGAATTCTCTGATCATATTACCTAAGCAAGACAACCAAGAAGAAAAAATATTCCTCAACCTTTCTCAAGGAAGAAAGCATCATTTCAAAAGTCCCAGAGCAAGACTTCAAAAGTAAAGGTTTTTCTGAAAAGCTATAAAAGCTAGAGGTGAGTCTGAAAAACAAATGCAAAATGAAAGTCACTTCAGGGCCTCTTCCTGTTTCAAAACTAATTATTACATGAGTAATTGTTACTTTAAACCTTTCAATTCACTCACCAAGTTCATCATCACCCTAGCCACAGGCAACAGGTAGTCTTTCCAAGTATTAAGTAGTGTTTTGCAAGATAGCAGGCTGGTGAACTTCTAAACGGCAACGCCTCAGGGCTGGATTTAGTTTCATGGCGAAGGAGGCAGAGTGCAGATCACTGAGTCATAAACACCACCAAATTTTGTCAGCTTCCATGAAAGCCAGTCAATGTTTAGTTCTTTAAGCAAGTGCCAAAGGTTTTCTAGAGTGGCTGTACCATTTTACGTTCTCACCAGCAGTGGGAATGATCCAGTTTCTGGGCGTCCTCGCCAGCATTTTTGGTGGGGCCACTTGTTTTTGCTTCACTCATTCTTGTAGGTGTGTAGTGATAGTCCACTGGGATTTTAATTTGCATTTCACTATTATCTAGTGATGTGGAGCATCTTTTCAGCGCTAACTTGTCATCAGTGTATCCTCTTCCATGCAAGGTCTGTTCCTGTCTTTCAGCCATTTCCTAATTGTATACTTTTTTAGTACTGACTTTTGAGTTCTTCCAGTACTTTGTTGGATATCTGGTTTGCAGACGTCTTCCAGTATGTAGCTTGTCTTCTCAATCTTTTAATGGAGTATTTCATAGAGCAAAAGTTTTAATTTTGATGAAGTCCAGTTTATCAACTTTTCCTTGTATGGGTCATGCTTTTCATGCCACGTCTGAGAACTCTTTGCTTAGCCCTAGGTCCTAAAGATTCTCCTATATATTTCTTAAAGTTTTGTGTTTGACATTTTACAAAAAAAAAAGTGGATTAACTCAAATCAATTTGTTGCCCCCTGCCCTTGCCCTGGGGGATCTAGCCTGCAACCGAGATACCATGCCCTTGACCGGAATTAAACCCAGGACCCTTCAATCTATGGCCAACACTCTATCCACTGAGCCAAATGGGCTGGGGCTACTGATTATCTTTCTCTAAGTCAATTTGAGATCTTCCTGATTCTTGGTATGAAGAGTGATTTTCTATTGAAACCTGAGCATCTTGGGTATTATGAGAGTGGTTTTTATTCACACCTTTTTGCCTGGCTTCTTGGGCAGTGCTCTGGTAGAAGAAGAGTGGTGCTGCCTCCTTATTTTCAGGTTGGCATGGAAGTCAGGCTCACCACCCAGACTGTAGCCCATTGACACCATGTCTTGACATTGAACTTCTCACTCCACCTTACCTTTATGTACCCCTGTCATAACAATCAAACATCTGGGGCTTCAGCTACTTAACTAGTGATGACCAGGCAACGATGAACACATTTTGAAATTTACTTTAACCTGGCCAATAATATTTGAAGTATACCCATATTTATTTTTTCAACAAATAACATTAATTTTTAAACCTTGCCAATAGTATGTGGGGACACTGTGGCTAGAGTAGAGAGCAAAGAAAGCAGTGGGTTTTTCTTAGCTGTGGAAAATTAGGAAACTGAAAGGGGGACTCCCTGCTTTCAGCCTGTCATACTCATCTTTTGGGAGCCCTTATACAAAGTGGTATTTTTTTTTTTTTTGTACTCTCAGGACCTAAGAGTTTATTGGCATCACGTCTTAGCTGCTTTATGATGTTTTCTTGAAAGATTACAGAACTTCAGTTCTGGGTTTTCATTATGTGTGTTTGTCTCCCTCAATTTATTCACGTCAGGTTGGATTTGGTCTAGGGAATCCCAGAAAGAAATAGAAAAAGAGCGAGAAGCATACCGTCAGAGGACGGCTGCTTTCCAGCGGGATCTTGAAGCCAAGTACCATGCCATGATCTCAGAGAACCGACGCGCCGTTGCTCAGTTGTCTTTGGAACTTGAAAAGGAACAAAACAGAACGACTAGTTACCGAGAAGCCCTTATCGTTCAGGGACGCAAATTGGTGGAAGAAAAGAAGCTTTTGGAACAGGAGAGGGCTCAGGTCATGAAAGAAAAGCGACAGCTGCAGCCACTGAGAAGTGTGTATCTGAGCTGCCTGAAAAAGGAAGAGGACTGGCAGAGGAGGGCCCAGATGCTGCTGAAAGAGTTTGAAGTTGCTCTTTCAGAAAGACAGAATATCTACTGCAGCCTGGTAATCCCTCGCAGCAAGCGGCTGGAAATAGAGAAGAACTTACTGGTCCGAGCATCCACTGACCCAGTTGCTGCTGACCTAGAAATGGCAGCTGGCTTGACCGACATATTTAAGCATGATACCTATTGTGGTGATGTCTGGAACACCAACAAACGCCAAAATGGGAGACTCATGTGGCTATATCTCAAGTACTGGGAACTAATTGTCGAAATGAAAAAGTTTAAGAGATTAGAGAAAGCCATACTAGAAGAGTAAGACAAGAATGAAGTAAAACCTTTTAATTACTCAGGTCAGACTGTCATTGTGACACTGGATTATCGGATGTTTTCTTTGTTCCCTTGCTCCAATATTATCTGTGTGTGGCCACATGCACTGAGTGGCCTTCCAGCCTGCACCTCTGAGCGGTACAACAGCCCTCAGCAGACATGGGGTTTCCTCCCCATCCCCACAGTTATTAAGGAAGCAATTTCTCAGAAGCATTTTTTTTTTCAGCTACCAGCATTTTATTCGCAGAGAGTATAACCTCATATCTTGGCTTTAAGGTAAAATTGTTTTTAGGAAAGCGAAATATAATAGTGATTCCCACTATAAGAAATTTCCTGACTGCTTTGATCACTCCCTAAATAAATACTGGTTTTCCCTCGAATTATTTTTCTTCTAAAATTACATTTAGAAGTTGTCAGGTAGTGGATTAGAACTGCCTAACAGATGATAATAGGAACACACTAATATTGTCAACGTTTTTATATTGTTTTAAAGCTCTCCCACCAAAGGGAAAAGGGGGCTTCTTGTATCCACTTGATACCCTAGTGTATGTGTGGAATTTGGCCAGTGTCTGTATTCCATAAATATTGTTGATTAGTGGTGACATATAATAAAAGATACCTGAAATATAAAAAATACCTACTCCTTCTTGTGTAATTTTTTTACTCTTTACAAGATGTTTTTACATAAATCATCTTAGTTTTTGCCACAAACCAATAGGTAGGCAGGCATTCATGGCCCTGTTTTTCACAAAGCATCCTTTCCTTTATGAGTCATCCTTTACTATGCTTTACACATCACTCAAGTAATCCTATCCCCAATCTTGTGCAGTAATGTTACTACCCTCCCACTCCCAGACCACCCGTAAGTTTGATGATTCAGCACAGAACTATGCTCGTAGCTAAGACTTGAGTACATAGCAAGGACACCAAGGGAAAGGCACAGAGGCGGAGTGAGGAGATCGGGTGTAACCCCCATGTGAGTTGTTGCAAACCAGGGACACTCCTTAGAGACAGCACCCAGGGATTCTGTTGAGGGTTGGGCACGTAGGCACTCTCTGCCTGGCATGACACTTACCCAACAAATTCCATACTCCCAGAAGGAAGTGTTCAGTCCAAATTGTACAAAGTGTAGGCACAGTGAGCACTCTTACTAGTTAGTGGTGGGAACTCTTCTAAAATGACCCGGATGCCAGCCAAGAGCCAACCTTGTAAGCAGACCTTTCAGAGGACCATAACCTCAGGCCTGCTGTGTGTTCTTCTGCACATCATTTTACAGGGGAGGGAAGTGGCATGGAGGTCAGGAAAAGCTCGCCTGCCCAAGGTCATCCTGGCAGTATGTTGGAGCCAGTATGAATCCAGGCAGCTTGGCTCCACAGCTGCTGGTAACTTCTGTGCAATTATGAAAGTGGCCTTGAAGTGCTTGGGTTGAGGTCCATCTGGTTTCAAATCCTGTCTCCACCCTATCTGCCTGCTTGTCTGGCTATGTGGCAATAAGATGTACTTTAAACACATTAAGCTTATAGGGAACTTCTGTAAAATTGTAGGGTATAATCATCAGAGCTACTCTTTGTTGGGTACATACTGTACACTGAACCTTACATATTTTATGCTGATATGCTGTTTAAATTTTCAGAACCATTTTAGAGATGAGGAAGCTGCCTCAGGAAGTTCCCTAAAATGGGTGCTGCTGGGGGGGAAATATCTGTAATAATATCAACAATAAAAAATATATTTAAAGACATGGGTGCTGGTCCTCTGCCCCTGGCTTTGCCTGGAGCTCCTGGGTTCTGGTCACTGTGGTCTGACACTTTTTTAAAGGCTCAGAATGTCTT
>JAAGEH010002531.1:52991689-53021341 GCA_011751065.1 Lasiurus cinereus | reverse complement strand
CATGTCCATCAGAGTGTCCCCTGGTATCCATCACAGTGGTCCCCACATTGTACAGGATAATAGTCTCACCATGTCCATCAGGGTGTCCCCTGGTATCCATCACCGTGGTCCCCACATTGTACAGGATGATAATCTCACCATGTCCATCAGAGTGTCCTCTGGTATCCATCACAGTGGTCCCCACAGTGCAGGGTGATAGTCATAGTGGTCCCCATAGTGTCCAACATGGTGGTCCCATCAAGTCTCCATTCGATTTATCTGGCCCTTGGTACAACATAGTGATTAGACATTTCTGGGTGCATTTTCTTACGCCCAGTTTTCGTGTGGGGGCCAGATACTCTGCTCCTGGACCCTGGCAAAAACCCACTGCAGCTGCTGCCACATCAGGCATTGTCAGAGTCACAAGTTGCAGGCTGAGCAGGTGCGATGAAAATCCTTCATGGCTGGAAGTGGCACATTCAGGGTCGGGGCTGAGCAGGTCCACAGGAACTTGTTCATTGCTGCACTGGGACTGGGCAGAGGCACGGTCCCGCTCAGGCTGCTCCTTTGGTTTCATAGTGGCTCTCCTGAGCCTCTCAGCCTCTTGGGCTTCATAAGAATGGGTTGTTCCCTAGGGCCTCAGGGCACATTTGCCACTAGCAAAACCTTGGGCCCTTCTGTACCACAGCTGACAGGCTCAGCCATACATGTGCTAGCCTTCCACCTGGCTGGCACTCAGAGGCCAAGTCTGTCATCAAGAGAATTCCACAGACCCAAACAGTGGGACCTACTCTGCTCTTCGCAGAATCAAATCATTAAAGTTTCCCCGAGAGCTTCTTACAATAGCAAACTCCATGTGCCTGAAATAGGATTCCAGAGACGACCAGCATGATGGAGCGGAGTCCTGCAGCAGGTAAGCAGAGAGCAGATCTGATGGGAGGTCACCCCTTCCCTCCTGCTTCTGCCCACTCAGTGGAAGGAAGGTTCCTGCCTCCCTCAGCAGGCAGACCCCGGAGATGGCTCTCACTCTGAAGATCCAACCCGAGGCCCTACTCCATCGTGGGAGAAAGGCATGGGAGACACCTGGAGAAAGAGGCAGGGGTAGAAACACATCTGGGAGGTGGGGGCATCTGGGGAGGGGTGGGGGCACCTGGGAAGGGGCATCCTAGGGGAGGGGGCAGCACCTGTTCACACGGTGATGCAAACCCTCATGGAGCACTTGGGGTGGTTGTGGCATGAGGAGGATTTGGCCAAATCAGGTACTAGCTTCTATTCTTGAGAGAAAAAAAAATGTTTTATTTCATAGGTTCCTTTAAAAATTCTGAACTTAAAGTCACACTGAAATTAAAATTAAATCGCATTGAAATTAAAATCATATCCGAATAAGACACACTTCTGTTTTATTTGTATTTAATCATCCTAATCACCACCTTTGCACAAATCAAAGCTTGTGGAAACCAAGTCCACCTGCGTCCTCCTCTCAGGTGCCAGGACAGCACCCTTAGACCAGAGCAGAGGTCCTCCTCAGGCCTGAGAGGCCAAAGGCAGCAGGGTGAGGGCACTGCCGGCCCTGTGGTCCCCTGCAGGGCAGACACCCTCCTGCAGGCCCTTTGGCTCCTTCCCCTTGTGCTCTCAGGCTCAGCCAGCAGCCTGGGCACTGCTCACCCCCTCAAATTAGACAAAAGCCATGGATCACCAAAGCCCACAGTCCATGCTGGATTGGCTGTGGTAAACATTCAGACAGACATCACCTTGTAAGCGTCAGCGCTGTGGACAAGTGAGGCGGGGGGTGGGAGGGGCAGCATGGGGCTCCCATGCTCTTTACTCTCACTCTTTCCCCTCTCATGGTTATGACATGCACTCTCACTTCTTCCCTCTCATGCCAACTCATGTCCTCTCTCCCACCTCCTCGCTCCCATTACCAGCCCGCACCTTGCGCAGCCCCGGGTGCACCATGACCAGGGCAGCCACTCTCGGTCCCCCGATGCTTCTCTGTGCCCACCCCGGGGTATTTTCCCCTCCTGCATGCCCGCTGTGCTCTGAGCCTAAAGTGACCTCGTGTCACATCTACGGGAAGGCAGGGCTTCCTCGCCTCTAGCGCCTGACAGCTGCCAGGACTACGAAATGCTTTGGATGATGGCAGGGAGGGCGCAGGCGCTGGCCCACGCTGCTGACCCAGGGGTCACGGATCCATCGGATGGGAAAGGGGAGACCCGCTGTGCCTGTGGCAGGGCCCACCTACTCCATTTGCTTCAGAGCCCTGGAGAAATTCTCTAGGGCCGTTCTGAAAGCTTGCAGCAAGAAAACGCCAAGTTCATTGCTTGTTTCTTGAATATCGGGGTCGAAACTTCCGAAGACTGGCGTGGAGACCTGGATGTCGTCCCGGCCGGCGCGCAGCAGCACGGCCCGCAGGTCCTCGGCGATCAGGTCGTATTTCTGCTGGTCGAATTTGGACATGGCCAGCTCGTCCTGCGGGTAGGCGGCGCCCTCAGGGTAGCAGTCCTTGGGCACCGGGAACTCCACCCACCGCAGCTTGGGCAGCTCACAGAGAGCCAGGAAGAGGCGCCTCAGGGCCGAGGCCGACAGCGGGTTCCCCAGGAAGCGGAGCTCCTGGAGCTGCTGGCAGGGGCTCAGGGCCAGGATCAGGGTGCTCAGGTGGCGGTCGTCGATGCTGCACTCCTCCAGGGTGAGGACCCTCAGCGTCTGCGCGGCCCGGCCCAGCAGCCTGAAGAAGGTCGAAGGGAAAAGGTGGACCAGGCTGTGCCCACTGAGGTCCAGCACCTCCAGGTGGGCGGCATGGGTGCAGTTTGCCAAGAAGGCCATGTCCGCGTGGTTCAGGGAGCAGTTGGCCAGGTCCAGAGTCCTCAGCGGGGTCCTCAGGGGGCTGCAGGTGGGTGGAAAACAGCAGAGGTGAGAGGCTCCCCAGGGAGGAGCTCTGGCGGCGGTGAGGTGACTGTCTCAGGGGGCAGCAGCCCTGACTGCAGCGCCAAATCCACCTGCTGCCTGCTTTCATTCAGCCTGAGAGCCAAAGTGGCTCCGAGAGTTGAACAAACCAAAAGAATAGTTTGTGAAAACGACAGGAGATTTCAGTGGCCATGCACAAACTGTTACTGGGACGCAGCCTCGCTCATCATCTACTGTCTGTGGCTGTTTTGGGCCGGAAAGGCAGACTGCATCTTTGAGACGGTGGTGTGGCTGGGTGTAGGGAAGAGTTCACTTCACCAAAGACAGGCCTGACCTTGACCACAGCTCCTGCAAAGATGAGTCTGTTGTGTCACCCCTCTTGGTGGGGACGTGACCACAGAGTTCTCTGTAGAGAACGTTTGCTCACAAACTGGTTGGGGCAGTGAGATGCGAGTGAAGTAGCAGGAAATCAGATGCCCGGGTTTCATTCAAGAGCGGAAGCCACACAGTTTTAGGGCCTTGGAGCCGTCTAGTCCAGGCTCTCCCTTTCTGATGTAGGTGGCCCCACATCCATAAACACAGAGCTGGGGTGTGAGGAAGAGCATGCACAACGGGGTCCTGAGGGAGACACGTGTTCTCGGTCCAGCCATCCCCCGAACTCAGGACCTGGGCCTGGTGTCACCAGGTGAGCACTGAGCGCAGGAGGCTGCACAGGGTCCAGTTCTCTGTCGTGTGCATCCCCCTGCTGGAGCTGCCTCCCCGCCCACCCCCTGCACCTGTACTGTGTGTGCGCTCGGGGCCAGCACTTGCTGCCTATCTCACAGTGTGCGCTCTGCATCCTTGCTGGGCTCCCTGGGTGAATGCTTCTCTTTCCATTTCTCTCAGCCACACCCACTCACACGAGGAAATCCTGTCAATCCTCCCTCACACCAAGTCCAGGCCGGAGCTCTGTCACCACCGGCCCTGCTCACAGATGGTCCTAACCTAGTCCTCTCCTATCTAGATTGGCAGGGCCTGCTGCGTACAAAAGGGCCAACAGTATGGGCCTGACTGTCAATCTGGGGAGGCCTGCGTCTGGGGATGGGACTGGGGCTGGGTGGTCCCTGACCCTGGATTGTTTGCACAAAGAAGCCGGTTCATACCAAGCCCCTGCTTCCTTCTGGGACCTGCAGCCTGGGTATGCGCCTGGCTGAGGAGCCTGCCTACCAGTTCCCACAGCACACCCTGGGCATGGGCGTCTAACTAGCTCCCTGGTAGAGGGCACCTACACGGTGCTGAGGGATAAAGTGAGTCCGGGGTCTCCACTGGGCTAGGACCTGGGAGCTCCTGCCAGGCCTCCCAGCCCTGTCCCACGTGCCTTTCCCTTTGCAATTGTCCTTATTCTTAACCAATCACAGCTGTGAGGTCTACTCTGTACTAAATCCTCCTAGGAATCACCAGACCCAGGTGGGCGTGGAGGCCTGACGCCTCCTATGTGGGTCTCCTCAACCTTCCACCCATGTGCACTGTGTGCGCCAAAGAGGTCAGAGTGACCCTTGTGGATACACACAGATCACCCACCTTCCAGGGCTTTCCTCACTCAGGAAAAGCTGGAGCCCTTCCCTCTTTTCCTCCTTTCCCCTGCCTTCTCCCTCACACTGCTCTCTCCCTGCTGACCCCTCTCTCTGCTGACCCCTGACCCTGCCACATCTTCACCTGGGGTCCCTTCTCCACCTCTGTGCAGGAGACTGTTCTTCAGTCTTAAAGGGACCCCAGGAGTGTGCCTCCCCTGACACTCCATGCCAGGACCTTCCAGGGAGGGACCTTAGGCGCTCAGTAACCAGGCGGACTGAAGTACGCTATGGAGCACGGGCGCCACCCAGTGGACGGTCAGGGTATGCCGGGCAGTGGGAAGGCATATCAGGGGCTGAGCTAATAAGGCAGTCCTGCTAGGCTGGTGTCAGGTCCCTCTGGCTGTGGGACACATTCCCCCAAATCAAAGGCACATCTGGGCTGAGGACGCAAGCCAGCCAAATGTAGGGCTGTCCTGAAGGCCCGTCAGAGTTTTGCTTGCACATGGGCTTGGTGGCCGCCTTTTCTGTGTAGGAGACTGATGTCCTGTGGAAGACAGGGGGCAGGGAGCCCTCATTCCTCCAGCTGGCAGATTTTGGGGGGAGGGGCGGAGATGGGTGACCTGGGGGAGCCGGGGTACCTACAGGAGAGGAGAGGGAGGGTGGCCTCCAACCACCTGGGCTGGCAGTTCTGAGTTAACGTGCATAAAAGAGAAACACCTGTAAGCAAAGGGCTCCCTAAACTAGGAAAGGGCTCCTCACACTCCCTGGCTCAAGAAATGAGAAGTTCCATTTTCTGTACGGTTTTATAAGTATATTCACAGCAGGTGGTGGCCCGACAGCCCACCTGGTGCTCCCACTCCTTGTGGTGACTGGCTCCTAACCCACACAATACGCAAACGCGAGGACACCCTCGAGAGGAGGTTACAAAGACACCCTCCCCACGGGGCGCTTTGGCTCCCGGGGGAGCAGCCAGAGGCTTGTGGAGAGCCTTGGTGAAGAGGCACCTAGGCCACCTGCCGGGGCCAGTGAACCTGGAAGCAGATCGCCCACTTTTCCGCCCGCCAAGCCTTCAAGGAGACCACAGTCCACCAACAGCCAGCAGCAACCCAGAGGCAAGCTTGTTCAGCCAGGTGTTGGGGTAATTGGTTACAATAACCAGTAATTAATACACCAATACAGTTACTTCTGTGTTACTGGTTTGCTAACCAGTAATTTTCTCTTTACCTTACTAACTGAAAACAGTCCCCTGTGAGTCCCCAGTGCTACACTCCCCTCCCCTTTCCCTAGTCTGTCCCCTCCTGCTTTGGGCCTCTTTTAGTAACAAGGTCCCATTATCTACCGGGTTCCTTGGTGCATCTTCAGCTGTAGAGGGTCCCGAGTCACCCCGACCCAGGTAAGAGGCTGTGAGCAGAGACTTCACACCCGCCCTGCCACCTCCCTCTGGTCACCCCAGACTCACCCGAGCAGTTGCTGGACGTTCCCGGTCAGCGTGGAGAAAGCCACACTCAGCTCCGTGAGCTGGGTCATCTGGCTGAGCTCCCAGGCGATGGAGGCGAGGAGGGGGTCCTCCCCCTCGGCAGCTGGGGCGCCGGCAGGGGGCGGGTCGAAGGCCTTGGCGGGCAGGGTGAGTGAGACCAGCTGGGGGAAGCGCAGCTGGGCCAGCAGCTGCTGCACGTGGCCCGCGTGCAGCCGCACGTTGTGCACCACCTGCAGCCTGCGCAGCTCGCCCGGCCCCGCCAGACACAGCACCTGCAGGAGCTGGCGGGGGTCCAGGCTGTCCGCCCGGAAGGAGAGGCAGCGCAGGCGCAGAGGGGCGGCAGCGGCCGGCCCCAGGGCCTGCACCACCAACTGGAAGTTTCCATCCGTGACGAAGATGTCAGCCAGGACCTGGACGGGACGCTGGGCGGCGCGGGGGTCCGCCTGCAGCTCGCAGCAGGTCCTTGCCAGCAGCTCCGTGCGGCCCCAGCGGCCCAGCGCCCGCCCGCAGGGGCACCGCTGCACCTGCACATCCCGGATTCCCGTGAGGTCGGCCAACTGCAGCCGCCGCTGGCCCCGGCCCGGGAGCACGTGGTCCGCCAGGCCCCCCAGGCAGGCCTCCAGGCAGGCCCTGCAGGCGCGGTCTCGCAGGTCGGCCGCGTGGTCAGCGCTGGGCCCCAGCAGCGCCCCCAGCCGGAACTCCTCCAGCGGCCACCGCTGCAGCAGAGCTCGGATCACCTCCGGCCGCTCCAGCAAGTAGCTGGCCTTGAAGAGGAGTGGGTAGAGGTTGTGGGCCACGCTGTCCAGGCCCTGCAGGGCCACCTGGGGGTGGGACGCCAGGGCCTCAGCGGCAGCGAAGCGCAGGGACTTCATCCTGCCCACCTGCGGCGGCAATGGCAGGACAGTGCTCTCCCCTGGTGGATTCTCCCCAAGACACGCGTCTGCCCTCCCCTATTTTTAGCTGCAGCTGCTGGGAGCAGCTTGCCTTGGGGAGGGAGGTGGCCGGCCGGCCCCGTGTCATCTGATGGTTATTTTGGTCCCGGGTGCCTGTTTGGTTCTGGGCGAGGTGTCTGGTGGCAGCCGGCCTATCTTCGTGGAGCTCGGCTGGTGAAAGCAGAGCTAAGTGCTTAGGTCAGGGGAGGTCTGGGCCTCCGAAAACGGCCGCCTGTGCCCACTGCAGGGGTGGGTGGCCTGTGTTTGGGAGTGCAGTAAGCTGGTCCCAGGGCAGTCTCCTCGGAGCACATCTGCCCCAGCTCTAACCCTCTCCAGTTATAGGAGCACAGAACAGGGTCAGCCTTGGGCTAACAAACCTCTCACAGAACCTCTGGGGCTGGAGTCCTCCTTGGCCTGACTTCTGGGAACAGGGACTAGTACTAAGGATGGGGGTAGGCAGCTCTGACAACTGCTGTGCCAGCCCCATAAGGCATCGGCACTTTGCTTTGTCCCTATTCTTCCTTGTTCTCTCCAAGGATCCAGTGCAGCCTGTGGCCTCCCCACTTCCATGGGAGGGAGCCATGGTCTGAGTGAGCTGGGAGGACATGCAGACAGTCCCTTGTGGGCCTGCCTGGCAGCAGCTGGGAGATGCAGGCTCAGCACCCTCCCTCCCCCCTGCAGTGTCCTCATCTCTGACCCTAGACCAGGGAGGCAGGCGCTGCTGCAGGCTGGGTGGGAGGCCCTGGGAGCCATGCTGCCTTGCCTTCTTGATGTGGTGTTCAAGTCTTCACTCTGAAGGTGGCAGAATACCATGTGCCAAATATGCCACGTTGGCATCAGGATTATTTTGAGCTAAAGGCACTTGGACAATAGCAGGTGCTAACCTCCCCCTTTCTTCCTAAAAGCAGGAGCTAAAGCTTCCTGTGAGCCCAGCTGGTGTGGCTCAGTTGGTTGAACATCGTGCTGTGCACCAGGAGGTCGCTGGTTCAGTTCCCATGCCTGGGTTGTGGGCTCGATCCCCAACAGGGGATGTGCAGGAGACAGCCGAACAATATTTCTCTCACTGATGTTTCTCTCTCTCTCCCTCTCCTTCCCTCTCTCTGAAATCAATAAAAACATATTTAAAGAAGTAAAATAAAGCTGCGTGTACATCACCCTTCCTGCATCAGGAGAGATGGGGGTCAGGCCAGAGAATCTGAGCAAACAGACCTCACTAAGGAGCTTGTCTTCCTTTAGTTTTCCACAATTGCCTCTTTACTCAACTTAAGTAGAGAAACGCTTGGGCCTATCCCCTTGGGTCTTCGTTTCCTGTGAGGGCTCCATGTCACCTACAATTTATGTTAAATAAACCTGTTTGCTTTCCTCTGGTTAATCTGTCTTTTGTTACTAAAATGGGTGGGAAATATTTCCTCCCTACAAAGCCTGGGAATGGATGGCTGTGAAATGATTATTAAATGACTAATTCCCTCCTATCTACCCCCCTCCCCCCCCCCCCACACACCACCATCATTTGGGGCAGGGCTGGAGCGGTTAGCTCACAGGCCACTTGGACAAGCTCTGGGCTGGGAGGGTCACAGCTGGAACAGAGATACAGAGACAGAGAAACACACAGAGAAAGATGACAGGAAGACAGAGCAAGAGGAGGGGGAGAGGCAGAGAAAGGCAGTGGGAGGAAAGGACCTGCTGAGGTGTGTGTTGTGTGTGTGTGTGGACGCTCCCCCAGGGTCCTGCAGGCAGCTGTCCCCTCTGAGCCTCCCTCCGGAGGGTGGGGGATGGGAAGGCCTCAGCTCCCAGGGTGGAACCCACTACACGCAGGCAGGTGAGGGGTGTGTGAGCAGTGGGACTTCGCCTGATTTACCAGGAGGTGTTTGACGTGGATGTGGACCCCAGAACGAGGCCCTGCTGTCCCGGCCACGTCCCCGCAGGTTGCAGGAGCTGGGCTTCCTGGTGTCGTAGGTGACATATGCAGGAGATGTCCTTGGACACAACAGACCTTGTAGAGACACGCAGCCGCATGGTAAAAACACATCCTATTTATTTCTGTTCCTAAGTTTGGGACAAGTCAGCACTAAAAAGGTAACAAAACAGTCTCCACGGCTGACAAATCACAGAGGCGTGGCCCCTGCCACCACCATTCGTGGTCCTGGAGGTCCACGTGGTGGTGGTGGTGCGGGGGTTGGGGTGGGGAGATGTCTGGGGCAGGAAGTTCATTACAGGTCTGGCGTCTCCTGGGCTCTCTCATCTGGTGAGGGTGGTCTTCTCGGGCAATGCTCACACAATGGGCCTCCAGCACTGGCTCCTCCGAGCTGCAGGCCCATCTGCTGTGCCCCTGTCTAACCCTGGCGCCCACCTGGGAAGCAGGGTTCAGTCTCCACCCAGCTCACAGGGGGTCACCTGTGGTCCCTGAGCCTAACTCTAGTATTGCTCTGCTGACTACATACAACTTGTTACACAGGAAACAGAACCGAGGTTCCCATTATACTCACCCTGCATCTGGGACACATCTCTGTGGGGCCCCACTTGGGGACCATCACCGTCGGCCTGAATTGCCCGGAAGGTGGGGAGACATGGTCCCAGAGGGCTCACCCTGCCCTGAGGCCCACATGTGTCTAGGCCTCCACATGGGATATGGGATCTGTGTGCTCCCACCACAGTGTGGGGAGAGGCTGGGCCGCATGGGGTGTCGGTGCTGGACGGAGGTGGAAGAACCATACAGGAAGGACAAAGTGGAGGCCTGGCACGCACAGGCTGGGTGGGGGGTATGATGGGAATGAGTTCAGGTCCCAAGGGGTGTGTGACTGAGAATCCCGTGGCCGGGGGCCGGTGTGGCAGGAGTGCCCAGCTGTGTTTCCTCCTCAGACCTCAAGTGCAGGTCTAGGTTGAGGTTCCTCTGCCTGGAGTAGCCACATCCCATGCAGGTCTCAGAGCTGTCAAAAGAATGACCCCGTTACCTCCCCTGGCCTCCTCCCATCGGCCCTGAGCCCCCAGGTCTGTCAGAGCACCGAGTCCCTGTTGGTGAGGCTCTACAGCCTCTTTCCACAAAAGGCACTCTCGGCTCATGGATACATCCTTTCTAAGAAGCACTGGGGTCAGGCAAGGTCAAGGACAGGGCCCCATGAACCGGAGCCCCTGTGAGCTGACTCCCCTGTGTCAGGGGAGGCGCTGGGCTGTGAGCTGACAGGTCTGGGCCCGGATGAGAGTGGCTGCCCTCGGCTAGCATCACACGCCGTCCGTGGGTGAATGGGTTTTGGTCTGAAATGGGTCTGGTCTGCGTTTGCCATTCTGATCCTGGAATGGGTGTGTGAGTGTGTGTGTCTCACCAGCAGCTGCTCATGGGAACTGAAATCACTAAGATGATTTTGAAGCACAGGAACTTCCGTCTTGTATAAAACTGCTGTTTGAAATTCTCTGCTATTGTTAGATAAACTCTTGTTCTGTAAACTCTGTCATTTATAAACTCTGTCACTTTAAGACAGTCTGTTATTCTGTAAAATAACTTTTTTTTTAGTTTAAATAGAAAAAGATAAATTTAACTGTCTGACCTTGCAAGCTAGCCATCCAATGTAATAGACTAATACTGATAATAATTCCCATATTCTTAATGCCAAGTACAAACTCGTTACGTATTCAAGGTTACAACTGTTTGTAACAATAACTCACACAGAGCCTTTTGTAATATCTGCAAAGAGGCTCAAAGTATAGTTATGGGAGACTTCCTGTATGTGGTACTCAGAGATTTGGAAGAGACACCTCCCTCTGGGCCCCGTGCAATAAACGACTCTTAATTAACTGGCTTATTAGGGCATCTTATATCTCATTCGCTGGCTTATGATACAAAAATTTCACATGTAGTTTGTGAAAAACGGTCTATTTTATAGGCACAAGTGACTCACATATACTTGTACATATACATTTGCTCTGGGACCTAAACACACACAGAGAAGGTGGTCAGTGCAGAGAAACTGAGGGAGATGGTGGGGATCGTGGAAGAAGGTGGGCAGGGGTTCTTCTCTGGAGTCTGAGAATGGAATTCAGGCTGAGATGTCTCCTGCACTCCTTTGTGCCTCCCCACACTGTCCACCCAGGACGCCACGGCCTGAAATCTCGGTGGAGGAAGTGGCTTCACAACCAAGGAACCTGCTGCCAAGTCCTCATCCTGACGTTTGAACTGTGGCTCCCACCCATGGTGCCCGCGCAGCACTCGTGCCTGCTGCCACATGGATTTGATGTGTGCATGCAATTCCAACAGGAGGGACAGACCCTCAGCCCCTGATGCAGATAGTCTCTCCCCAGAGGCCCAGCCAAGGGAGTGGAGACCACCCACCCCGCCCCTGCCTCCAGGGTGTCCTCCAGAGCACCCCCTATCAGCAGTGGCTCAGGGGACCTGGCACCCTCTCCTGAGAATGGGGCCTCCCTGGCACCCACTCCCACCTGCCCGTGCCCTGTGGCTCGCCAGCAGTGTTCCTCAGATAAGGCTGTCACTCATTGTGCCCACTACTGCGTGCAGGAATTGCATGCACACATCGAATCCATGTGGCAGCAGGCACGAGTGCTGCGCGGGCACCATGGGTGGGAGCCTCTGAGTGTGCCGGCCACCAGGGGGTGTAGGCAGTGAGACCACAGGGAGGTTAGACAGGAAGATGGGGGAGCAGGGGAGCAGTCTGCCTGGCTGGTGCACCCCTCTTGTTATGCTGTCAATGCCTGGCTATGGGATCACGATTTGGAAACATCTGCAATAGACAGAGACTCGAGCAGGCAGCTTGGGGATGGTGGGGTACCCAGTGCCTTAGGGAATATGGTAGGTGAGAGAAACCCCTGGTCCACTGGAGAAGCTGAGAAAATCATTACTTACAGAGTGTTTTGCCTGCCACTCAAGACGCTGTCCAGGAGCCAAGGACATGAGGGGTGTTGTTCTGACAGAAAGGGAGGGAAGTCGCTACAGAACCGGAGTCATTGGGTCTCACAAATGTTCTTGGGCAAGGGAGCTAAAGACTCATTCCCTCGACTCTCGGCTCAGCACACCCTTAAAATTGGACCTTCCCTTCTGATGTTTCCAGGAGGTGGTCTGAGGGCGTCTTTCTAGCACACTGGTGATGTGCCTGCAGACGCACGGGCATGACGTGGGGTGGGCGAAGGCACTGACCCCACAGGCCCAGCTATGCCCTGCGAGAAGGTCTCTTTAAAAAAGTAACTTGTGGCCCTGGCCAGTTTTGCTCAGTGGATAGAGCATCAGACCAGGGACTGAAGGGTCCCGGGTTGGATTCCGGTCAAGGGCACATGCCCCCAATTGTGGGCTTGATCCCCAGTAGAGGGCGTGCAGAAGGCAGCCAATCAATGGTCCTCTCTCATCATTGATGTTTCTATCTCTGTCCCTCTCCCTTCCTCCCTGAAGTCAATAAAAATATATTTAAAAAAAAAAAAAGAAAAAAAAAAGAAAAGGTAACTTGTGTGTTGACTGGTCCCTCTCCAGGCCACATCAGTCCCTCCCCTTTAGGAAGACGTCTGAGTGCACAACCCGGGCAATGTTTGGGTCTCCTCCTACCACAAGCTGGGCCCCAGACACTTTCCTGAGATAAACACACACATTTGCATCCATTTGGGGAAACACTGATTTGCCAGGTATGTGATCCCTTCAGAAGGGCAGGACTGGGGATCCTGTGAGTGTCCCAGGAGGGGCTGGACTCCAGGCAGAGTGACCCTCCACCCTGCATCTTCCGATTTCAGCTTGCTCCTTGGCAGGCTGCTTGGAAACGACTCCTGCTGACCATTAGCCTTCTTACACCCAGGACTGCGGGGGCCTTGAGTGGGGGCACCACTGAATGGAACCAGTTAATGCCAAATGGTACAGGTCAGGCTTCCAGGTGGCCAGCAAAATCTCAGCAGTGAGGAGGCTTAAATCACCCTGGCTAAGTGACTCGAAGTGTCCAGTAACTGATCCAGGCCTTCGGTTTCTAGCCAGCCTGCCCAATGTGCAGTGCTGGGTGCGGGTGGGAAGCAGGTTCATGTGAATAATGATCCCTTGGGGTGGGGTCTGGGCGGCCCAGCATCACTTGGGCAGGTGCTGACTGCACCCTAAGCACCTGGGCCTCTCGTGTGGGGTCTCAGAAGAGGGGACACTCACGGTCGTGATGAATTGGGCTCCGTCACACTGTGGCTGCGGGTCCCTCGGTGGAAGAGGGGGAGATGTGTTCTGGGGGCTCTTACTGGAGAGCAGGGGCTGTGACAGCCCGGGTTGGCCAGGGCTGCTGTCCCCCGACATGCACTGGGAAGACTCCAAGTTCTTGGCACCTGTGGAGAGAAGGTGAATTAGGGTGGGTCCATCAGGGTGAGCACTTCCGCTTCTATGCTCAGGGGCCTCAGAGCCTGTCAATCAAAACCTAGGTGATTTCTGTTCCATGTGCGAGCTTCTAGCAGCATCTGAGGCTGGGTCAGAGCAGAATGGCATGGCAGGGAGGTAGATACCACATACGCTCATGGACAAGTGTTTCCTGACCCGTTTCTCTGAGTCAGTGTAGCTAATAGACCAGGGTGGGCGGTGCCCAGACAACCTCTCCACCCGTAGGGGGTCTCCAGCTCGTGCTGGGGGCTCTGTGACCACGGGATATGCAAGTCAAAGGAGAAGCAGAAACTGAGACCAAAGAAAGGCCCCAACCCTTAAACAAGGAGCCACACAGAACAAACAAGACCTGACATCCTTCTCTTCCCTCCGTCCACCTACCACCCCCCACCCCCCAGCCCCATCTCCGCTGCAGGACTGTAGGGCTGGCCTAGCCGAAGCCTCTGGGTCCAGACCCCGGGTCACTCCCCACAGCTGAGACGGGTGTTCTAGGCCACTGCCTGGGCACAGTCTCAATCCCCTGCATGGGTGGCCAGTGGCTTTCCCTTGTAATTTTCTGCAGGATCACAAGTGCTGTTTGCGCACCAAGCTGAGGATGGCCAAGATAACCCCTTAACACAGGCCCTTTCTCCTTGTCCTCACATCCAGGCTTCCCGGCCTCAGACTCGGCCTTGACTGGAGGCTGCGCCAGCCCAGATGCGAGCTACCTGCGGTCCTGGGGCCAGAAGTATGTGTTCAGGAAGTGCCGTCACTCTGGGCTGGCAATGCCACATGTCTCCATTGTACTCCGGTGGCCCAGCCTGCAGTGGCTGCTGCTGGTTCTGATCAGGTGTGCAGCACCTGGCCACCTGGGCTCCCCGGCAGGATTCATGCGCAACGCCTTCCACCAGGCACAGAGATGGCTTGGAGTCAGTTGCAAAGCCCTCAGATGTTGTCCTGCTGGCAACGACACATTTTGGGCTTGGGAAGGTACTTGTCCCAGGCAGTGTGGCCCGAGGATGGGCTGCATCTGGGCAGAAGGCCACACGCCAATAACCAACTATGGTGAATTCCAGACACATCCCTTCCTCCTCGTGGATGTTGTGCAAAATACTGCTTCATTGAAATGTAAGCGTCACAAGGAAGTGCACACCTCTAAAGTACAAATGGACATCTTTGGACATGTATATACACCGTGAGGTTACGCATGTGCACACACCAGTCAGAGCGAACATGTATGTCGCTCAGCAAAAGCTGCTGGTGCCCGTTATGTTCAGTGTGGTCACTGACACACTGAGCATGGGTCCGCCTCTCAGCAGTCAGCCCTCTGTTCTTTGTTCCCTCTTCTTTCTCTACATTCTTCATTTTGTCTCCTTTGTTGGTGTTTCATCTGTCTCTTTGTTTTATTTTAGTGGTTGTTTTAGTGTTCATTGGTTTGTATAATCTAACAGATCCCAATTTACCTTCAAGTGATATTACTCAGTTCACAAATAGCATAGAACCCCACGTCCATGGACACTGTTGTCCAACAGCTCACGGATATGCCCCTCCTCCTTCTTTCTGCCTCTCTGCTTTTTATTTTGGACACTTTCCACTGATGTGTCTTCAAATTCACTAACATTTTCTTCTGTTACCCCAACCGGTGTCATTTTCATGTCAAATATTGCAGATTTTGCCCCTCTATATCCTTTCTTACTGTTTTCAGATCTTCCATGTCATTACTTAACTTCTGAAGACATCAAGAATGGTTATAACAATGATTTGAAGGCCTCAATGGATAATTCTAACATCCATGCCAGCTTCAGCTTGTTTTGCCAGATAGATTCTTCTCATTATGGTTTATGTTTTCTACTTCTTTGCTTGCCTTTTGCTCTGACTGGATGTCATAGAATGTGAACTGACCTTGTTGGATGCTGAATACTTTTGTGATTCTATAAATCTCCATGAACTTGATCCTGCGATGTAGTGATGTTACCTGGAAATGAGTCCTCTTGGGTCTTGTTTCATGATCTGGTGGGTGGGTTGGGGGCAGGGATCAGTCGAATGCTCCCTCCTCTTGAGATAGGCCCTTCCAACGGCTCGTCCAGCACCCCGAGAACCACACGTGTCCCACCCAGCTGGTGGGATAGGCGACCATGTGACTGTGGAAAGTGCTCTCTCGGCCTCTCAGAGGTTCCCCATCTTTGGGGGTTCCTCACGTGCTGTGCTCACCACGTGATTTGGATTTTGGAGGGGAACCATCTGTCAGACTCCCAAGGCCTCTTGCTGCACAGGCCTCACAAACCCCGTCCTGCAAACCCCGCCACCTTGGTCTCCTCCACACGGGGAGTCTGTGCACCGTGTCCGGGGACCCTGAAGGCAGAAACCAGGGCAGTCACAGGGCTCACCTCATCTTTCTGCCTCTCAGGTCACTGCTCTTTGTTGTCAGATGTTCTGTGTTTTCAAATCTCTCATTTCATATATTTCTCCTGGTTTGGTTTTGTCTGTTTGTGTGTGTTTTTTAAAAAAAAAAATTGTTTTAAATCTGTCCCGTTACTTCATTTTGGGTGAAAATGAAAGGTTGTTTTTTTTTTTTAAAGAAAAGAAACATTCTAATTTGTTTGAACATGTTGGAAGTGTATAAAATAAAGTGAAACAAATGAACACATACACTGGCCCCGAAACACATCAGCCGTCAGAGGCTGGAGCGCAGGCGGCCACAGCGCACAAGAGCACTCACGTAGCGCGGGCTGGCCTCCCGTGTCCTGCTCCGGCTCGTCCTCCTCGATGCAGGCGTGGACGTCGTGCGGCCAGGGCCAGTGGGCTTGGCTGGTGGACACGTGCAGGGCGGCGGAGGACTGGCTGCTGGAGGAGGAGGTGCTGCTGTCTGAGATGGTGGAGTGCGGTCTCTTGAAGGGGGTGGGGTGGTTACGGGCAGGCACAGCTGTGGGTGCGTGGGCTCTTGACTCTGGAAGGGGACAGGAAGCAAGTTGTCGGCCCTGCCTCAGAAAGGCAGCCTCGACGCCAGAACCAGACAGGGCCCTCGGGAAGCCTGGCCAGGTTCTCCGCCTGCAGCCGCCGCCCTGCTAAGTGCCGCTCTGCACTCTGGAACCTGGCTTCCAGCTGGCAGGCCAGAGTGGGGGAGGGCTGGGACCACCTTACCTGTTCCATTCGTGTTGTACTCGGCAGCTTGGTCACTTAGGGCTGCGTCGCTGGGCTTGATGTCCAGGAACGGTGCGCTGCCCAGCCCCATAGACACTACTTCTTGCATCCTGAGTTCTGAAATAGAAGAATGTAGGACCCTTTTCCAAGCAACTCCTTGGGTTTAACACCACCCTTGATGGTATTGTGTACCCATCAGTTCAGACCCGGCTCCCCAGAGTAATGTTGGGGGACCACGTGGCCTCACAGTGGCCTCTCTCAGAGATTATGGGGTGACAGAGGCCTCCAGGAGCCACATGGCCACGAGAAGGACACACTGACAGATATCTGTGTGTCTTTGAATGCTGAGAGGAAGACCTAAGCACGGGGTAAGAGTCTAATAATTAATCACTTCTTGGTAAAACTAAAAAAGAAAAGAAAGATAACAATTATAGTTGGTGGGAGGATGGAGAGGGAATGGCAGGAGCAGAGGAGACTGGGGAGAGGAGATGGGGGACCCAGCCATGGGCATCCTGCTCCTTATAAAGGGTGGATCCACTCCAAGGGGATCGAGAAGCCATTAGGCACCCTGCGCAGAGCTGCCTTGTGCAGCATGAGCACATATAAAGGTGCATGCATATGTGTGTGTACATGTGGGTGGGTGCATGCATTCACATATGTGTACACATGTATGCAGGGGTGATCTATGCTTGGAAGGAGATGGCAGTGGGGGGCTTTGGAGCATCTCTGTGATAGGATAAGGCTCGGGGCATGGTACAGCTACTGAGGGGACAGGTGGTGTGTTAGCCATTTGGATGTTAGAGCCTGTAGGGTCCCTCGGGATTGCAGGGTCTGAACTGCCACAGGAAGGCCAGGTTAAGGGGTTGCTATGAAGATGGCATTTATAGTGGCCAGACTGGATAAATGGCTACTTGTGAGTGTAGACAGAGTGCCCCAGTGACTAAATGGGCACAGAAGAGGGAACAAAGGGGTGATATTGAGAAAGCAGAAACCTGGTGGGGTTCCCAGCAGAAGAGAAAAGGTGCCTTATTGAGGAGGGGCCCTCATGGGCAGGGAGACCACAGGTTGACCATTAGCCCAGCACCCAGTCAGTCAGGAGGCCTTGACAGGCCAGGCAGGGCAGACAGATGACCTCCATGGGCCTGAGGGGTCGGGGAGCCTGACTATGAGGAACTGCAATGCAGGGTATTGTTTACATTTGTTTTAAGGAGAAACAAGTGTTGTGTGCTGATGAGATGGGTCCAGGCCCTTCCTGGTAAACAGTGCTGCCTGCAGGCCTCCGCCCCTCCTCCGCACCCCCACATTCTCGTGAGCCCTCTCGCCCACCTCTGTTCCTCAGAACCTGCCGCCACAGGATCTTCCCTATCACATCAGTCCACATGGTCTTGACCTCTGGAGAGCTCGCCTGGAGAATGTAGGAGTCCTGGGATTTCCGCCGCCTGCGGAACCAGATCTCAAATTTCACACCACTGTCCCCAACGGTCTCCGTCAAGCCGATTTCAGCCATCTGCAGTCACAGCGAGGGAGGGAACCTCAGAGACGCCCTTGGAACAACTGACTCCCAAGGCCCCTTCAGTGCTGTAGGCCCCGTCACCAGGATACCAAGTGGTGTGGACGGGGCCAGCTCTGGACAGGACGGATCAAGTTTTCACCCCATCCACACTGGCTCCCTCTTGAGGCCTCAGTTTCCCCAGTGGAGAAATGGGGACAATACTGGAAGGTCTGTGGTGCCCTGTGGCGGTCACACACTGGGTGGGGTTTCATAACCATCACATCTCTGACATGTTCCTCAGTGCCGGCAGGTAAGGGGTTATGGGTTTGGGCTCCTCCCAGGAGTCTCCAGAGCTCTTTACTCTCAGGGCCTCCTTTAGGGGCAGGAGGGCCATCCTGAGACCCACCAAGGGGAGGGCTTCTCTGGTGTTTGCTTTTATCAAAATCCAAAATGAAGTGACCGAGCAGACATTGTTCTCCAGCCACTGAACCGGTGCCCAGGAAGCCTGAAAGCTTTGGGAGTCACAGGTTTTCAAAATTCAGACAAGACCCATCGGAAAGAACATGGACTATGAAGACAAGCAGGGACCAGCCCGACGCCAGCGGCGGGCACATTACCTTGAAGGATTGCTTGTATGTGTAGATGTCGTAGCTCCCGTCCACCTTCCTGGTCTTGCTGAACAAGATGAGATCTTCGAAAAGGAAGACATGCCTCAGGTACTTCTTTCTTCCACAGTAAATGACGAACTCATCCCGGCATCTCAGTTGCCCCTGCTCCTTCAGATTCACCTGCGGACCGAGCAAGCAAGGCTCCCTCAGGGACCACTGGGTTTGATCTGAGGCCACCCTGACCTCTGGAGGCGGGTGGGGGGCTGAAGGCCAAAGATCCAATCAGTCACTCCAATGTACTGAGGCCTCCACAAAACCCCAGGAGGACAGCGGGCAGAGCTTCCTGTTGGGGAGCACATGAAGATGAGGGGGTGCTCCACACCCTTCCCCCACGCCTTGCCCTGTGCATCTCTTCCGTCTCACTGTTCCTGAAATGTACCCTTTACAATAAACTGGTGGTCCAGGAAGGGAGCTATTATTTCCCTGACTTCTGAGAGCTCTTCTAGCAAATTAACAGAACCCAGGGTTCATGGGAACCTCCCATCTACAGCTGGTTGGTCAGAAGAATAGGTGACAGCCCGGACTTGCGATCAGCATCTGAAGTGGGAAGGAGTCTCTTGGACTGAGCCTGTGGGGTCTATGTCATCAAAGGGTAGGCGATTTCAGAAGAGAGTTGAATTACAGGATACCCAGCTAGTTCCAAAATTGCTTGGATGTGTGGGAGAAACCCCACATTGGAACTGGGTGCAGAACCCTCTGGGTGGGGTCCCCTCATGCCCACATCCATGTTCATATGCGTGGATGTTACAGTATAAGCTCCTGCCTTCAGTTTTACTAAACTTTCCACTTAAAAACCCTTTTCTTCATTAAAAAAAAAAAATCTTTTTTTTTCACTGATGTTACAGAGAGAGGGAGGGAGAGGGAGAGAAACATTGATGTGTGAGAGAAACATCAATTGGCTGCCTCTGGCACACCTGCTACTGGTTATCAAGCCCTCAACCCGGGCATGTGTCCTAACTGGGAATTGAACTGCCAACCTCTTTTTTTTTTTTTAAATATATCTTATTGATTTTTTAGAGAGTTAGAAACATTGATGAGAGAGAAACATCAATCAGCTGCCTCCTGCACGCCCCCCACCCCTCCTGCCCACAACCAAGGTACATGCTCTTGATCGGAATCGAAGCTGGGACCTTTCAGTCCACAGGCCAACACTCTATCCACTGAGCCAAACCGGTTTCGGTGAACTGCCAACCTCTTGATGTATCCATCGGCTCAACCAATGCTGGCCAGGGCAGCCCTTTTGTTCATTTTAACAGAAACCCCCTTGTTGAAGTGCCAGAATCTCACTCATTGTGTATAAATGCCCAGGAGTTACCACATCTGAGCTGGTGGCCCCAGGAGTTACCACACCTGCGCTGTCCCACATCATGGAAATCCTACTGAGCTGATACTGGGCGTGTACCTGTTGTGCCCCAGCCAAGCTAGCGCTCTTTGTGGATGAATCCCAATGACAGACAACATGTCTCTCCTATGACTTTTCCTCCATGTGTGGCCCTGTCCTGGGTAATGCCAGAGGAGGCTGCATGGATCCCAATCATCCCAATTGCTCAGCCAAGTGCGCACTGGGAGAGTTTGAGGGGCTGTGGGTTCTTGGTGATGATCCTCTGGTTTGCTGCTCTGTTGTCCTCTTGAGACTCTTTCGTAAAAAAATTATCTTTCTTGCCCTGGCTGGTTTGGCTCAGTGGATAAAGCGTTAGCCTGCAGACTGAAGGCTCCTGGGTTCGATTGTGGTCAAGGGCACATATCCGGGGCTGTGGGGTTAATCCCTATTGTGGGGTGTGTAGGAGGCAGCTGATCAATGATTCTCTCTCATCATTGATGTTTCTATCTCTCTCTTCCTCTCCCTTCCCCTCTGAAGTCAATAAAAAAATTATCTTTCTTGTTAAAAGTATTACAGATGATCCCCCTTCCCCTGCCCCCATTGACCCCTACTTCCCAATCCCACCCTCTGCCCAGGCCTTCACTGCACTATTGTCTGTATCCACAGGTTAGAATGCTGCTCTTAGCAAGGTGCCTGCATTTTCCCTGTGATCTGGAAATTCTACAGCTGTCCATCTGACCACCAGAGATAAGGAATCCTGCCTAAATGGGAGTCTCCTCTCCCTGCTCATGTGGTCCTGCCACGCCAACCTGTGGGGATGTGGACGCCAGGCCTCAGCTCCCTAGCAGAGACCAGCCTGTACATGGCCAGGCCAGGCCTCAAGCCCAATGGCCCAACTCAACTTTCATGCATCCAGCTGTTTTCAAATAGCCCTGGTGCCTACAACGGTGCAGCACTGGAGCCCACCTGATCTCACACCTTACAGCTGCTGCTCCCAAATTGGACACTGAGCTCCTCTCCGCTCCCCTCCCCCCCTTGGCTGGGGAATAGGAAAGTGGGGACCTCTAGGAGGTCTAAGCTTCAGGGACATCCCTAAAGAAAAGTGTTGTGCTCCTGACCCCGGCATGTCCTTCCCCTTGATGGACCCAGAGCCCTGAACCACGAGAGGCTGCTGGGGCCTCAGGGCACTTACGTGGCAGCGGCGGACAGCATCCAGAGCCAGCAGGTCGTTGCCGTGGCGCAGCTGGAAGCGGACCATGTCCTCGGCGGCCTTCAGCTCCGCCAGCTCCTGCTCGTGGGCGGGGCAGCGCCCGGCTTCCTTGACCAGGTCCTGCAGCAGCAGGGCGTACTTGCCCATGCGCTGCACAGGCTTCAGCAGGTAGGAGGCCAGGTCCATCTTGTCGCCCAGCGCCTGTTGCTTGTCCTGCAAGGGCCGGGGGACAGGGTCAGTTCGGGCCAGGCCAGGGGTGGTGCAGCAGGCTGGCGGGCTGGGGGATGACCTTGAAGAAGGCGAGACCGTGGCTGCAGAGCAGGGCATCCGACTGGGGCTTGTTCTTGCTGTAGAGCGCGTACATGCCAAACTGTTCTTCCTGCAAAGGGGAGGGCACGATGCACCTGAGCGGGGGCTCTGGCCAGAGCCTGGGCCGCGACCCCAGCCTGCAGCACAGTTCTCAAAGGACACCGTGTGACATTAGGACCGCCTCGGCTTCCCCTGCATGGTGGGTGCTCTTGGGGGCAAAGCCAGAGTCCTAGGTGGGTCTTAATACAGAGTTCATGGGAAGAGGCGTGAGGAACATTCACAGGGCAGGCAGGGGAGGAGCTGAAATTCTTGTTAATGGTCAAGAACCAAAGTTGTCCAAACATTTAAAATTCTTACAAATATGAAACATTACACAAGTTGCACCTAATGGCTAACAGTGCCCTTTCAAAAATGGCTGAAAAGACCTAAGGTGGACTTTCTGTCATCCATGGTATTTCTGGCGGTCACACATATATTTAACACCACCGAGGCAAACGTGTCATCTGTCCACAGCACACACAGCCCAGTGCCTGCAACTGTGGCTCGCAGCTACTTGTTGAAAGAATCTTCTTTTCAGGGCGAATTAAAGAATTTTATCAGAGACCCCAACAGGGAGCTCCTCCATATTCATGGTTGAGGAGAGACTGAGCAAAGAAAGGGCATCTCCCCGCAGGTGGTCTGTGCACCCTGACCAGGTGCTCTCAGGACTCCTCAGGCTGGTCCCGGGGCTCGTCTGGAAGGGGAGCTGGGTGGGCCCTAGGCAGGAGGGTGTGAAGGGACCGTGGGTTTCTCTGTGCAGGAAGCAAACTGATTCTGGGAGTTCCTTTGGCTGATCAGATGAGGAAGTGGGGCTGTTGACAGAATTAAGTGGGCTGATGCGGATGAAGCCCCCAGTGCCATGTGGCTTTCAACAAGGGTGCTGGCAGGGCCTGGGAGTACCACGTCTGTGCTGTTGGACCTTCAGGCTTATTGTCTGCTCTGGGCGCCTGTGTATTGATGGGCCTTAATGTGCTGCTGGGGACACATGTTCTAAGCCTGGACTGCAGGCTCCCGATGGCCTGGAACGAGGGTGGGCACTCCAGACCCCGCTGCTTCGAGGGCGAGCACTGACTGCCCACCACCAGGGGGGACTTACATGTCTCAGAAACCCACGTCCCGCGGCCAAGGGGCAGTGCCGGCAGCGCTCCAGCTCCGTGAGGAAGTGCCGCTGGTGGAAGTTGTAGAGCTTCTCCAAGTTCCCAAAAATGATGCTGCGCTTCCCTCGCAGGTCCTGCGGCAGGTCCACTCTTTCCATCTCTGGAAAATAGTTGTCGACGACATATCCTAAGGACCTAACATACTCCCTCTCCGTGGAGATCATCTCGGCCATTATGTGCTGCAGGCGGCTGCTGGAAGACACAGAGAGCGGGCGGGATGCTGAGGGATGCACACACAGGGGTGCACCAAGGGGAGGCGCACGGCTCAGCATCTTTCCCGGTAAGTTTTCTGTCCTCGGCTGTAAGGTCCAGCAGGCCCCCCACCGGAGCTACACTTGGTTCCCGGGAGCGGCTCCCCTGACGCAGAGTGGGAAAAGGTGAGAGGTACAGGGGCGGGGTGTGTGTTTCCATGCTATTGGTCATGGCCTTTCCAAATGAAAATCCTTTAGGAAATGGAGAAGGGGAGACTCAAAAGCAGTGAGTCCTGTAGATTCTCGTTCCCAGGAAGCCTGGGTTAGCACCTGCTTGGGGGGCGGGGAATGGGAGGGTTGTTCCAGCAATAAGAAGATTTGACCCGTAGCAGCGAGCCCTGTGCAAAGAAGGCTGAGCTGGAGATTGGTGAGAAAATGGAGTTCCTGATGCACCACAACTGCTAACCTATCTGAAGAGACTTCTGAAAAACAAAACAGCTTTAAACTGTAGTGACGTCCACCCAGGGGCTGAGGAGAAGCAGCTGGAGCAGAGGATACCACAGCAGGGCCTGGAGCCCAGGACAGTGAGGAGACAAAGGGCTTGGAGGGGGTTAGGGGGAAAGAGATATCTCCTTCCACTCAGCCCAGGGCTCCTGGGGCTCCTTCTGTGTGGTGTGCTAGCACTTTACGTGTCACCAATCTACTGCACCAAAGGCACTTCATCAGGGAAACCAGAAGAGGCCGGTGGTGACCTGGCCCCACCCCCTAATAGCAAGGCACATTGCTTTTCTCCCTATTTGAGAACATCCTATTACCAACTTTCTTAAATTACTTAATTCTAATGATAATAATGGCGAATGGCAAGTTTTTTTTTTTTTTTGCCTGCTTTACTTTTTTTTTTTTTAATTTGGAAAAAAGTTAAAAGCAAATAATGATGTCAGTACACCTGCGGTCAGAAATGTTCCTGACTGCATCCCGTTTATGAGACCTGGAGAACTTGAGCCTTCTCCGTCCCCACCAACACATACCAGATTTTATAAATACTTATTGTTTCTAAGAAGGCAGCACATCTGGCCAGCTGGGGGCACCTGCTCCTGGAGGTGTCCCTGGTGCACAGCACAGGCTGCAGAGAATCACCTCCTGTCAACATTCACAGAAAACAAGTGTTTTCCTTAAATACTCACACACAAAATTAAAATGAGAGTACTCTGGCTATTTGGACCAAATTAAATGGAAATGAACTCATGAGGCCATAATAGCCGGGGAAATGATGTTGATCAGGTGACAGGAGCTTCTCTGGACACCTAGCAGGTCTGGGTTTTCAGGAAAGATGAGTTTGGTTTAATCATCTCCCCCACCCCCCAACCCTCAGGCCCTGGCTTTTGAGAAGGACTTGCTCCCACTCTGGTGTAGAGTGGACCCCTCACTACCAGACCCTGGGGTGGTGGGTTTGCGGCCTACGAATGGTGGGAGAGGAGACCTGTCCCCAGCGGCAAAGGCAGGATGGCTTTCCAAACATGCTGCCTTCCCCACCCAGGATGTCCATTCCGGCTGACCAAGGGCAGCTCTTGTGAGTGGACGGCCCGACCCCTTCATTTGCCTGCCTGGAACTTTCTACATGAGCACAGTGGAGCTGGAAGGCCACCCACGTTACCCACTGCCACCTTCCCATGGAATCCAGCCTCAGGGAAACACACCCCGCTGCTCCTGCCACTGTAAGAATGAGCCCTTTACCATCAACAAGGCACAGTGTAACTGCCCTATGCTTACTGAAACCATCTCCGTTCGATGAAAGCTGCTCTGCGTGAGGAGGAAACACAGGACAAGCCAGCCAATAAGCTAGGATGCCCCACCTCCAGGCTGCAACGCTCACTGGGGAACTGCAAACAGCACAGCAGCGCTGTGACCCCAGGCCAGTGTCACTGTCTGGCATGAGGGGTGGGCGGAATTCCTGCCACTTTTCCTAAAAAGTATCATTTTACAAACATCTCAAAGATGAACAAGTTAAAATGGACACCTATCTTCATTTGGGCAATACATGCACAGGTACATACTTCTGACCAGGGCACTTAAGAGGCTTTTTAAAAAAGCACTTTGTAAGGTAATTTCTTCAAATTGTGGGCTTGATTTGCTTATTGTAATTTTCCATAAATTGGCTCTGAGTAACTAGACTTGATTGTTTAACCATCTAAGTGGGTGTGCCATGTCACCACATGCTGTGAAGAAGGCATTTTCAATGATTGTGTTCTGAACATTGGAAGTAATCAACATTTTGCTTAAGGTCAAACACAAGTCTGGCCTGGACAGGTCAGGGTAGCCTGGAAGGATATCTATTTTGCAGAGCAAATGTAATGGCTTTGCATTTGATCCCCACTGACCACTAGGCCCCAAGTCTGCAGGGGCGTCCATCTCACCTTCCTGCTGGCCTCCTCCTGTCCTCCTCGGGGGTGTGGATCCTGGAGGGAGAGGACAGGCTCCGGTTCCGAGTGCCCAGGGGGCTTCTGGCATGTGGCCTCAGTGGGGGCTTCTTCTCTGAGGCCACCTCCAGGCCTCTGACGAAGACCCCAGTGTGGGCCGGCCAGGGGGAATCCCTGGGGCTACTGTCCTGCTGTGGAGCCTCCGAGGGGAGTGTTTTCTTCATCATCTTCTTGAGGGGATGTTTCCTGTGGTGGATGATGGGGATCTGGATGGGCTCAGGGGAGCCGGGGGAACTGTCGTCTGGGGAATGTACACCTGAGTCCAGGTGCTCACCATCCTGCCCACAGGAAGTGACTTGTCCAGGGAGGCTGGACAGCAGTGATGCCCGCTCCCCATCACAGCCCTGAGGGGCAGCGAGGGGGGTCCAGGATGGCTCGTGGAGCCTCACCTCGGCCCCTTGATTGAGCTTAGGCTTCAAGGGCCCCTGGTCTGGAGGTGGGGCACCGGGTCCTGAGGCAGCCTCAAAAAGGGCTTCTTGGGAGCAGAGGTGCATCTGCTGGCACTGTAGCCACAAGGCATGCCACTGCTTCAGCGCCTGCTGGCCACCCAGGCCCAGCACCGCCAGGCTCGCAGACACCCCCATGGCATCCTGGGGGCCGCTCTTCAGGTACTCGGCCACCAGCTCTGGGCCCAGGGGTGGCAGGGACTCACTGCTGTGCAGCATCCTCCTGTTCCCCTGTGCAGCAAAGGAGGGTTCCGGTCAGTACAGTGAGGGACTCGCACAGCCCGATGGCTCTGCAGGCCCCACCCAATATTGTTCTGCTATCCAGTCGCCCAAATCGAGTTGCAGGATGAGCCAGACAGCCAGAGTGAGAGGAACATGCCTCTGCCCATGGGGGCAGCTGCCATCGGGACTCACCCAAAGGGCACACAGTCCTCCACAGCCCTCAAGGCACCACGATGGTGCCCCAGGACCAGGGGATGTCTGCGAAATCAGTTATTCCACATAGCCGCCTGGTGCAGGCCCGAACGCCTGCCTCTGCCCTGCCCTGTGCTGGCCCCCCCTGACCTCTCGGATTCTGTCAAGAGGAGCTGTGCTCCCGAGGGCTGTAGCCCCCGGGTCCCCAATGGCTGGGCAATTCTAGGGTGCTGTGAGGTCACAGGTGTGTGCTGTACGGTGGCAATTATTTTGGGGTCCTTGGCAGTAAGTGGACTTTAAAACTCAGCTGGTAAACAAGCAGAGAAGTCCACATGTCCATTTGGCCCTGGTGGACCAATATGTGAACTCCTCACAGGGCTCCTGAGAACCAGGGGCGCGGTCTGGCAGGAGTGCTGGCCAGCTGTCCCAGCGCCCCGCCCATCCAGACCAGCAGGCGACAGCACTCACTAAATGTCCGGGGAGTAAAGGACACGGGCAGCACGCGTGGATCCCCGAGGGGAACTCCGCTGTGTCTCTTACCACTAGGCAGAACCGGGAGTGGTGGGCCCACCGGGCCGGCTCTCCCTCCATCCGTTCCTGGCTGGCCGTGGCGCTCAGATACTGCCCGCACCCCAGCACCCCCCCGACCCCCTGGCGCCCTGCACTGTGTCCTCTGTGCCCCTCGAGCCGTTCTCTTCCTTCAGCTGTTGTCCTTCCTGATAGCACTGCCGGGGCCCAAGGAATCAACCATGAGCACAAGCTGGGCACTTACTCTGGGGTCTCGGAGCGAGGGCTGGGCTGCACCCACCCTCGGCCTGGGGTGCTCATCCCACAACTCCGGTTGCAGCAGCTTCGCGTTCTCCACAGGGAGCAGTTCCCAAGGGCTCGGCCACTTCTCGTGCTCTCTGTCAAACCAGGCTTGGATCTGCATGGGAAAAGAAGGTGTTACTCTCGCCCATGTGAAGGAGTCCAGCGCTGAGACTGTGGAGGAGGAAGGAGGCGTCAGATGCTGCCCCGGGCTGGCTCAGACACTCCTTCTCCTGATGCACACACAGCATCTCCCTCAAACGTGTGAGTAGCCACTTCACAGTGAAGACCACAACGAAGGCTCAGGTCTACAGCTATTTTCACTGTTTGGAACTGGAAACTGAGATCACTGAAAAACAGATCCAGAACTTTCGGTGTGGAAACTTCTTACTGCGCTAAAGATACCGCAGAAATAGGCTTCAGGCTGGTGGTGCTTGGACATGGGGGGCTGCCTGGGAGGGATAGAGGGGCCGATGGCAGCCCTGCGTGTGATGAGGTCCAGGTTTCCATTTTAGAGACAAATCCTGTGGCAGTATCTCGTGGCTCAGACTGAACATGTCAGAGGGAAATGCTTCTTTCTCATTCTTAGTTCTCATTGGCGAGCAATACCAGGGACCCCTGGCTGTTAGGTGCCCAAGAAGAGAGGTCTGTTATTAAAACAGTGGGATCAGGCTGCACCATGACCACCAGGATTGGATTTAGTGCTCCCAGCTGTACAGGCAGAGGAGAGAGATCAGAGTGTACATTCTTTGTGGGGAGAGTCATGGAGAAAAGTATCGAGACGAGAATTTTATTTTGTTTTAAAAAATATAGAGAGAAAGGGAGAGGAATAGAAAGCTAGAAACATCAAGAGGAACACTGATCAGCTGCCTCCTGCACACCCCCTACTGGTGATGTGCCCACAACCAAGGTACATGCCCTTGACCGGAATCGAACCTGGGACCTTTCACTCCGCAGGCTGACACTCTAACCACTGAGTCAAACCTGTTAGGGCGAGAATTTTATTCTATTATTTTTTAATTTTAAAAATCTTTATTGTTGAAAGTATTACATATGTCCCCTTCCCTGCACCCCACTCTTCACCATAGACACCTCCCCACTGTCTGCATCCAAGGGTTATGCACATTTTCATATAAGATCTTTGGTTGATTACCTCCCACCTACCTACCCTCCTAGATTCCACACTCTGCTTCATACTTCCATGTCTCTGAATCCACTCCGTTCATCCGTTCGTTTTGTTACATAGATGTCACATATGAGTGAGATCATGTGATACTTGTCTTTCTCTGACTGGCTTATTTCACTCAGCATGATACTCTCCAGGTCCCTCCATGCTATCTCAAAGATAAGAGATTCTTCTTTTTTACTGTTGCATAGTATTCCAGGGTATAAATGTACCACAGCTTTTCCCTCCACTCATCAATGGATGGACAATTGGGCTGTTTCCAGATCTTAGCTACTGTAAATTGAGTTGCTATGAACATAGGGGTGCATACATTCTTTCTAATTGGTGTTTCAGGTTCCTTAGGATATATTCCTAGAAGTGGGATCACAGGGTCCAATGGCAATTCCCTATTTAGTGTTTTGAGGAAAATCCATACTGTTTTCCATAATGGCTGCATCAGTCTGCATTCCCACCACAGTATACTTTTCTCCATATCCTTGCCGGCACTTGTCCTTAGTTGATTTTTTGATGGTAGCCATCTGACAGGTGTGCGGTGATACCTCATAAAACAAGAGTTTTATAAGGAAGCACCGGTGATGTCAGAGCGGCCGGGTGGAGGAGCAGGAAACGGACAGCGCAGCGGAGGCCTCTCGGAGGTGGAGTGCGCCCTCTAATCATGTGAAAAAGTTTAATTCTAGTTGGTTTGAAGATTTAAATGAGAAAGTTAAAACCATCAAGGTCTTACAATGGAATACCTTAGTTATTCTGTAACCTTAAAGTGGAAAAGGCCATTTCAGTCATAAGCAAAGTTAAAAGACAAATGATAAACTGGGGAAATTATCTGCAACATAATGAAAGGATCAAAGACGTGAAACTTATAAACAATAGAGAAACTGGCCAAGTACAAGAAAATGCAACTTATTAAAGAATAAATACAGATAACCAATAAATGCATGAAGACAAAGCTCCACTGCAGCGTAAAATCCCAAATGCAAACACTGGGGAGATCCTGAACTTGTACTCGTAGAGGAACGAGATGATAATCCACGCTGGGCAGGCTGACTGGGGCCACCTGCCAAATGTGTAAATGTGCTCCAGCCTAGCCATCCTGAGCCGAGGAATTTGTCCACATCGAACAACCCAAAGAGTGAGAGAGGCAGGCGTAGTGATGTTTATAACAGCAAAAAGCAGGGCTGCTTGGGGTACCAGGTATAGAGCCCATCAGACAAAGCAGGTTGGAAGCAGCTGTGTGCAGCATGATCACACTTAAAAAAAAAAACAATCCTCACTGAAGGAAACAGTGGTTGATAAAATAAGGATTTTACTTAAAAGTATGTAGTCATGTGCGGCATCATGACGTTTCAGTCACCAACAGACCGCCTATTTGATGGTGGGCCCCTAAGATACAATGGAGCTGAAAATCTCCTCTTGCCCAGTGACGTCATAGCCACTGTAACTCATAGCACAAGGCTTATGTGTGTGTGTGCTGATGCTGGCTGACCTGGTCCCCTCCCTCCCAGCTGCTGGCTGACCTTGTCTCCTCCCTCCTGGAGCACTGACCTGGTCCCCTCCCTCCTGGAGCACTGGCCTGGTCACCTTCCTCCGACATGCTGGCTGACCTGGTCCCCTCCCTCCCAGATGCTGGCTGACCTGG
>JAAGEH010002531.1:52970197-52991679 GCA_011751065.1 Lasiurus cinereus | reverse complement strand
TCCACTTGGTTGTATAGTCGGGAGGCAGCCTCAATGCTGTCCCTGGAAGAGAAGGCAGCTTTCTGGTGTTGCGTCCTGATCACTGGTTTGTTCATAGGCTGTCCTCTTAGGAACATGCTGTTGGTGAGAACCTACTTAAAATACACAACTGCACTCTTCTTATGTCCTTCACGCCTGACACATGAAAGCCCCAGAAGGAGCCTAGGGCCTGAGCAGGAACTTAAATGTACCTACAAGTGGTGACACCTGCTGGCCACATCCATGCAGGCACCTCTAAGGTGGGACTGAAATGATGGGTAGACACAGCACCCCGGATGGGGGAAGCCCTCAGTCAGGACCTCTTGCTGCTGAATCCCACTATAATGAGTTTTGTCTTCCACTTGAGCATTCCAAGGACTCAGCTAGTTTTCCTTGGAGTCCCCGAATGAGACACGCTCTGGTCCAGTCAAGCCTGTCTGTCAGAGGAATGGAGGTCTGGGCCCCTTGGCGCTGCCTATGACAGAGAGGGCTTCCCCTGTGGGGCAGAATGCTGTGCTTCACCCCAACGTGCCCCAGCGTTGGCACTCACCGGCTGTCTTCACTGGCTCCTTGCTCTTTCCTCCTTAGCCGTGCCAGCACAGTCCCACCTTCCAGGCGGAGGGTGACCAGCAGTGCGTCTTCTAGGACTTGTTTCATTATGGTCTTGTGTTCATTGATTAACTCTGTGACCTCCTTCAGGGTGGGAGAAATGTGTGTAAGAACCCCCTCCTCCAGGCAGTCCTCCCAGGTCTAATGTTGGGTAGGAATTAGATGTGAGCCATCAAGCTGAAAGCACAGTGGGATGGTCGCACCCACCACTCAGTCCTAGCAGGAGGATGTATAGCAGATTCCAGAATCCTCACCCAGGGGAGGGAAGGCTGAGACTGAAACTCGTGGGCAGGGCTAGAGGGAAACTGAAACTCAGCATAGGAGAACCTGGCATCTGGAGGCGCGCACACCCTGGGCAGCCATGAGGTGTCTCCAGGTTGTCGCGGTCCCTCTGGCCAGCTCTTCTCTATATTGTGTTTGACAGCTTGCTCCCAGCAGCACGCACTCATGCCTGATGGCATGGCATCAACTGTGGTGGTGCTGTTTCTCTTTTTGTCAGGGTGGGGTTTTTTTGGTCATAAGGGGGAGGAAGTGGTCCTTCAGATGTTGTTGGCTAACCAAAAGGGATCTACAAATCCAAAGGGCTTGAGAATCTCTGCTATGGATGGTGGTGAAACCAAATATTAACTCCCAAGTTTTGGCTCAACTTCTATGTTTCTACCCGTCAAATAAAATACAATACCCAGGACCTACCTGAGCCGTGCTTAGAGTCCTGTGGGTGTTCAGGGAGCTGACTAAATTTTGTAAGAAAGCAATGGCGTCCTGGCAGTTTGTGACAAAGGGCTCCAGTTTCTATCGTGGTTTGAGAGGATGAGACAAAAACAACACACTCTGTCAGACACTGAAGCAAGCAGCTGTGAGTCCCTGCATTTAAACTGACCTCAGGTAGAAAGCCTGTCATGGTGTCACCCTGTGACTTCCGGCTGTCTCAGCAGCTCGGGAGCAGCACCCTCCCCGTCCAGGGCTAGATTTTAGCAGCATTCTTTCTTTTTTTTTAAAAAAATATATATTTAATTGATTTTTTACAGAGAAGATGGGAGAGAGATAGAAAGCTAGAAACATCGATGAGAGAGAAACATCGACCAGCTGCCTCCTGCACACTCCCCACTGGATATGTGCCCGCAACCAAGGTACATGCCCTTGACAGGAATCAAACCTGGGACCCTTGAGTCCACAGGCCAACACTCTCTCCACTGAGCCAAACCAGTTAGAGCTTTAGCGGCATTCTTAACCCCGTTAGAAACAGACTACCAATTGCAACTGTGAAAGGGGAGGCCAGAGGTGGCAATGCCCCTTCAGATTTGAGTAGAAACTCCCATTAGGAGCAGTCCCCGGGTGACGGTGGCACACGCAGCTGCCGTGAGCTGCTCCTTACCCGGCGGAAGCAGATCCAGTCGCTGTGGCTGTAGGGAAAGGAGCCCTCGAGGTCTGCAGTCAGCTGGGAGCTGTCGACAAACTTGTGCAGGGCTTTCAGGGAGCCCACCACCTCACACTGCCAGGAGAGGGAAACACCGCTGGATGGCTCCTTCTTGGGAGACCTGCTGTTGATGGGTTCCGCTATGCTGCCTGGCTGCTGGCATTAATGAACTGTGTGTGGTTGGATAGAGGAATGAAGGGAAAAAGAAGAGAAAGGAGAGGGTAGCAAAGAGAAATGAAGAAGTACCCTTTAAGGAAAGACAAAAAAAATGGGTTGGGGTAGGGGAGGCTGGGAAGGAAGCAAGGGCAAGATGATAAGGGGAGAAGGAAAAAGGCAGGAAGAGGAAAGGAAATGTGAGGAGGAAAGTGCGGATGTGCTGTTTCTGGCAGGGCAGAGTTGACCCTTCGTAGACAAAACCACACACTCTGGACAAAGTGCAATGACCACTATCTGAAGGGTCTAAAGGGGGAACAAAGTCGGGCTTATTGTGAGCAACTGAAAGTGGACGAAGGAACCAGCATGGAGGGAGCATCCATTTTTATGGCTTTGGCGGGAAAGCAGGCTGCTAATGGTGAGACAGGAGTGGTTGAAGCTCTGATAGAAAATTGGCATCTTTCTGATCTAAAGAACCAGAGGATAGATGGAGTGGGACATGAAGATCAATCCTCGCAAGGGAGAAAGCTGGGGAAAGGGAGCTCCAGAAGTCTGTATACTCTGACCCTGAACCATGTGTACATGGGGAGGACGTGGAGCAACTGAAAGCAAAATCTGAACTGAACCTATGCAAGGGATGTTTTTCAGTTTGAATCTAACCAAGTCAAATTCACACTAAAATAGCACTGGGTGGAGGTTTATAACAGCATCTAGAGTCTTTAAAAAAAGAATGTTCACAATGTCTAGAATACCATCCAAAATTATGTGACACATGAAGAATCAGGAACATAGACTCATTTTCAAAGGAAAAGATAATCAACAGAGGCCAACACTGAGAAGACCCAGATGTTGAAATTACTAGACAAGCACTTTAAAGCAACTATTAAAACTATGCTCAAAGATGTAAAGGGAAAACACTTGCAATTAATGAAAGGATAGGAAATCTCAGCAGAGATTATATTTAAAAACCCACTGGAAATTTTATAGCTGGAAAACACAATATTTGAATTTAAAAATTCACTAGATGGGATTAATAGCTGACTGGAGATGAGAATATGGAATCAGTGATCTTTAAGATAATCAGTGGAAACAATCTGATCTGAAGAAGAGAAAAAACGTTATTAAAAAGACATTCTCAAAGACCTATGAGATGACATTTAGTGTGTATAATTGAAATCCTAGAAAGAGAGGATTATCCTGATTAAGCAGAAAAAAACATTTCAAGAAATAATGACTGAAAACTTTCTAAATTTGGTGATAGACATAAAATTTCAGCCATAGCTAATGGGATAAATATAATGAAAACCATACTTAGTCACATTATAGTCAATTTGCTGAAGAAAAAAAGAGGGAAAATCTTAAACATAGCCAGAGGAAAATGACATTTCCAATAGATGAACAATTACCTGAAATACCACATACTTTTCATCAGCAAATAGGAAGGCCAGAAAAAAACCAGAATAACATCTTTAAAGTGCTAGAAAAACAAACAAGCAGAAAAAAAACAAACTATGAAGCCAAAAGTCCATATCTAGTGAAAATATCCTTCAAGAAAGAAAGCAAAGACGTTTTCAAATAAAAGAGAAAGAAGCAAGAAAGACAAGGAAAGAAAGCAACTGAGGTAGAGTAGAAAGATCCAATTTCCAAAGTGTTCTGATGCTATGCTCTGCACGGCACCAGCAAGAAGTAAAGGGCCAGAGACAGGTCTCCCGGCTCCTTTGTGGCTGAGACCAGAACTTACATAAATTCTTTCAAATGTTTGTCTCATCTGGATGTCTTAATATTTAATCTTATGCATCACTCAAAAGTCAGATCTAATGCTGAGGGTCTAAAACCATTACCTGAATTGCTGCATCCTTGTCAGGCCTGAAAGCTGAATCTTTATCCACCAACAGCAAAATACTATGAATTATGGGTGGAGATATGCTCTGAAAAAAGTAAAAAATATTAATTAGTTTTCTAATTTTTAACTTCACTGAGTTGATAGAACTGTCCAATTTTGATTGGTGCTACTTCCACTTTGATATTTTGCCAAAATATTTAGAATGCCTTTGCTCTAAGCGTAAGTTAGTTGCCCTTATGAATTATTTAATGTATTCCGGTTCATTGGGTGTAATTTACATATTATAAAGTTCACCCTTTTTAGCGGACAGTTCTCTAAGTTTTGGTATAACTTATAGTCATGTAACCACCACCACTATGAAGATAAGGAACAGTTTAGCATCCCCCAAATTTCTTCACGCTCCTTTGTAGTCAAGCTCCTTGGCCCCTGGAGACCACTGCTCTGTATTCTGTCTCAATAAATATACCTTTCCAAGTTATCAGATAAATGGGATCACACAAGTATTGGCTTCCTTCCCTTAGCATGAAATTCATCCATGTCATGAACATCAGCAGTTCATCACTTCTCATTGTTGAGTAGTATTCCACTGCACGAAGATACAATAGTTTGTTGTTCCATTTACCAGTTGAAGAACACTGGGTTGTTTCTACTTTTGGCAATCATAAGTAAAGAACCGATATACACTGTGTGAACGTACATTTTTATTTCTCTTGGGTAAACAGGTTGCAGATTGCTAAGTTCTATGACAAGTTATGTTGGACTTCTGAAGAAATGGTCCATTGTTTTCCAGAGGGGCTGGACCATTCTGCATTCCCACCAGGAATACTAAGCCCTTGTTCTTGTCAAGTTTTGTGGTTGTGGTATGTGTATTACTCATTTTGGTTTTTAAGTTGCGGTTCTCCAATGACTAGTGATGTTGAATATATTTTCATGTGCTTATTTGCTATTCATACATCCTCTTTGGTGAAGTGTGTTCAAATCTTTTGCCCATGTTTTATTGGGTTGTTTGTTTTATTGAGTTTTGAGGCTTTATATATTCTGGGTACAAGTCCTTTATTAGATATGTGTTTTGCAAACATTTTTTCACAGTCCATCGTTTGTATTTTCATTTTAGTAACAGTGTCTTTTGAGAAGTCTCTAACTTTTGATGAAGTCCGATTTATCATTTTTTTCCTTTTATGGATTATGTTATTGGGGTCAGAGGTTAAGAAGTTGTTGTGTAAACCAAGGTCATGAAAATAATCATGACCTTGTGTGAATTTCTGGTGGTTTTAGATTTTATAGGTACATGCTCATTTGTAGGTTTATGAGCCATTTGTAGTTATTTACATATAGTATAAAATAGATGTTGAGGATTTTTTTTCCTTTTCTTTTGCATACGGATGTCCAATTATTCTAATCCTATTGGTTGAAAAACCTTATTTTTTTGACATGTTTACGACTTTAATCAAACCTTGGTTTCTGTTTGCTATTATATTGAGGCCAGATTATTTAGAAACAAAACACTTTTTATTATTGCTTCTTCATATTCTCTAAAGCTTTACTTTTTTCAAAGTTTCTTGTAGTGTAATAAACAGGTTTTAAGTAATTTCTTATGTTGAAATGAACTTACTGGATGGGCCTCAGAACTGATATTTGTATTAATTTCATCTGCTATACTTCTACTTTTGTTAAGTGGCTTCTTGTGGATGACATTTTATAAATATTTGTTGAGTAAATAAACCATAGAAAGCCCAAAGAAAAAAAATCATTCTTGCTTTCCCATTAGAGAGCCATATTCTATTTCTGTCATTTAGTTTAGCTAAACTTTTGATTTATCATGCATTCAAAATACAGTTTTGCAGAGTGTTTTATATTTCTCATATTCTCCTATTTGTTCTATTGCAAAAAAAAATTCTTATTAATTCTCAAACAAATGAGAACAGAATCAATGCTTGATAACAATTGCTCCAATTAGTGTCTAGTAGTTATGTGTTGTGTGTGTGAGGGATGAGCAAATTCTTAGGATTTTCTTCTACCCAGAGAAAAAAATCATTACTTCCTTTTAAAATGGAACATTTTTTATGGTAGTTGAACTTTAATAATTTGAAGTATAATTCCTTGAGGGGCTACCTGTATACAGGGGTGAGTGTGGGGGACTGGTCCCCATGAGGAAGAGAGACAGGCCAGGACCATCCAGAGGGGCTTCTGTGGGTGGGGCTGTGAGCAGCTGTCTGCTTTGGCTTTGGGGGTTCATCAAGGCTTCCATGGGGCACTAGCATCAGAGTGTGTGGAACTCGGGTAGGTCATGGGTATATCTGGTGCTGCTGGACACCCAGCCAGGACTTTCTGTGCGGCACATGGGTCTGGTAGCTCTCCTAGTTCTTTCGTGATTTATATAGCTTTCTTCAACAAGCTACGTGAAGCAAATAAAAGGATTTCTAGGAATTTGCTCAAAACTTCTGGTTATATTTTTCAAAATATTTAATCAATGGTGACATTTTAGTTTGGTTTTGGAGGCAAAACAAAATTGTTTTTCTCTAAAGTTGCTATTTATATGGGTGTTGACCTGATGTTATTACCCGAGGCATTGAACCACTAACTTTAGGGAAATGCATTTCTGAGTTATTAACACATGTTGTCTAGTTGGATTACAACCAACCAGGAAGTTCAGATGAACAATCTTTTAGTAAAATCAAAGGATTCAGAGGACATCTTAGGGTCATCAACATTTCCATTACAGCTTTAAACTGAACTTCCTTCAAAATCTTTCTGGAAAGCAATCATCTACCTGTTTTCTTAAAAAACTTCCCTTGGCAATTTCTTATTCTTTACTGTTATATAAAATTGCATGTGATTATGGTAGACCAGAATCTCTAAGGAATTTTCCCAGTCTTGAGCAGAATAAGAACATAAAACTGGATGACATCCTGGTTTCTGACTTTTGAGCCCAACAGCTGGTTGACAGCAGGGGATATGAGCAAACGGATGAAGTGCTTCTGAAATGTCTTACGGAAATTGAATTTTGGCACGTCGAACCTGGTGCTATGTCAGAGGAGATAATTAAGGCTTTACAGGAATGCAATGTGAACCTTTTTGGCAGAAAGCTAAGACTGAGCACGTACATGGCTCTGAAATGCAGACGTCACTCATCAGGTTTGCTCTGAGACCTTTCACAGAGCTAGGTGGCCAGCAGCCTTGTTTCACCTCCCAGAATCTGCTGGCTGGCTTTCCTTCCTGGGTCAGGCCAGGAGCAGCACCACCGCCTAGATGCCCAAACCAGGGATGTCCCTGCTTCTGCTAACCTGTCCATCCTGTTCTTGGTCTCAGCTCCGAGCCTCATGTCTCCAGCCTGGAGGTTTCCATCGTCTCCCCAGGTCTCTCCAGCCTGGCCTCACTGGCCCCAACACTTATACTCAGACATGTCTCGACCTCTGTCCCTGAGTCTTTCCTGAGAAGAACATCCATGTGGCATTGCTAAACTTAAGAAACCGGGTGAGAACAGTGGCCAGTTCTATCTCTGCACCTTGAGCAGAGACCGAACACAGGACATTGATTTTGGCTCAGGGGGTAGCTAGGCAGCTGGAGAAGATTTCAGGATCCTCTGACACCCCAGTCCCCAGCCCAGTGCTTGGCACACAAGGGGCGCTGTGTATATATGTTTGAGGGAGCTGATGCTCTTTGGTTCCTGTCTAGCCCTGGGTATCTGGAATATCCCAGTAGTGCCTTTATCCCTGTTTCAGGGACTCCCCAATCCTCTCTGGATTTTATTCATAAACCAGAATCCAGGGTGGGGTCTTCCTGGGTGGGGGAGTGGGGACCGTGAACTGCTGGACAACCTTCTTGAACCAGTCTCAGAGGCACCCAAGGTCCAGGGCATTCATCCTCACAGCAAGTGGCAGCCATCCCTCCATGCCTCCATCCTGTCTGGTCTATACCCTGATGTAGCAGATGTGGGATACAGCACTATGAAAGGAAGGGGTCGTTGCCATTCCTGCTAAGACAAAACATGACACCACAAGGCCTGCACAGGCTGATCCTGCTGATTCTGCTGTGAAGGTTTGCAGTGAGGACCAGGGGACAGGCCTGACACTCCTTTCAAGAAGGCTCTGTGCTCACGGGCCACTTAGTCCTGAGACACTCGGACACTTGGGATGGGAGTGACCCCCACTCACCTGCAGAGCTGCCAGGGCCTGGGAGAGGGCAGGGACAGCCGGACTCCTGCGTGTGTCCACCAGGATGACCAGCCCCAGGTCCCGCACCTCCTTCCTGGAGAGAGAAAGACAGATGGTGTTCACCATAGCAGGTTAAGTCTCTTCCCGGATGTGTTTCTCCATTTCTCACTGAGATGTCCTCACCCAGATCCCCCCGTGTTTAGAACTCAAAAGTCTTGTCTTTACACACATCACCCTCTGCCTCCTGAGGAATCAAACTGCTCATCAGTTGAAAGCAGGCAACAGGCCTCATGTCCATCTGCATCTCCAGGCAAGGGGAGCTGCTGAAGTCTCAAAGCTGCCTTCCCACCACTGCTCTGGCTTCTCCTTCCACTGCACGTTGAGGTCAGCATGCTCTTCTGGCCCAGGGAGGCCTGCCCCCTTTGCACTGTCTCTGTCTCTGGTCCTTTCTCTAGTCTTGCTCAGTGCCACCAGAAAGCAACCGACTGCCCTGGGGCTGTGTGCTCTTCCTTCTACCTGGAGAGTCGTCCTCTTCCTTGTCTGCACTAACCCTCCTCCAGGACACAGCACGTGGGGACGTCTGCTCCCTGGCTGGAATGCAGTTCTTTCCCAGCACTGTGGACTTGTCTTGTGCCGGGAGCTATGGTAAATTGGGTTCCCATGAGTGTCTCTTTGAAGGCAGGAACCATATTCTATTCTCTTTTGTGTTTCCAGGTAAGTGTGGCTGGCTGGCTGGATTCCTTCATTGCACAGGTCTAATTTTAAGATTTTTGTGTAAGAGTCTGATGATGGTGCATTTATCAGGCACACCCACTGAACACATGCTCCTTGTAACACACCTTCAGTAACAAGATACTGCTGGGTGTTTTTCCTAACAATGTGACATCTCAGGTGCCTCATTTAGAGAGCTGAAGGCAGGTGTCATGTCCCATGGTGGTGAGTGGATTTTGGATTCTCAAGGTGTAATACGCTACTGAGATGCTAACAAAATTACAATGCTTATAGGGAAATAACCAGCCAAATCAGGGGCCCCAGAAAGAGTTTGTCCTCAACAGAGGCTCTCTCTCAGAGTGCCGTGGGCTAGTGAGGATGCTTTCTCTGATGAGGAGACATGGGCTGCCTGAATTTGCGGAGGCAAGACAGACAAAGCAGAGGGCTCAGTTTCCAGACTCAAGTTCTGGCCCTGCTGACCCCATAAGTACCCTCGGTCTCAACTCATAGTTGTTTCATTACAAATGGAGAACACAGCACCGCTCGCCAGCTTTGCGAGGTTAAGGATGCCGAAGGGAGGGCACAGCTCTCCCCTGCGGCTCCTGTTAAAGAAGCTTCTGTTAACAGGAAGCATCGTTATCTGAAGGTTCTGACGGTATTTTCCTGAAACTTACAAGGAATAAACTAAGGTGAGAGGGAAATTATTCTCTTTTTCAGTGTCGTTTCAATATATATTGAAATCTGTGCTGAACGACAAATTTGAAATCCCAGTCTCGGCCCAAACGCAGTGAAACTAGTACCCTGCAGATAACGGGGGAACCTGCTCTGTGAAAGGAGTGCTAAGGAGAATATTTTAATTCTTTTTTCCACCTTAATGTTCCTGCACTGATCCTACCTATGCTGTTTCAGAAGAACTTAAAATAGAAAGCGATACACCGCAAAGAACGTGAGATCACGTGTAATGATGCACCGTGGGATGTGCTCACATGAGCTCACATCATGTGATATGATAGTGCATTGTGGAATACGTTCTCATGTCATATGGCCGTGTGCCACATAATATGTGCCCACACAAGCTCACATGTGTATCATAAGACATGCTCTCATATGTGATCACATTGCATGATGTGTGCTATGTGACCGCCTGTGTTGTGATGTGAGGGAAGACGATACTCTGGATTCAGTCAGGTCCTTCAGAGAGATTATTTCTAAGTTTCTAACAGCCCTCTGGGGCAGCCGTCACCATCCTGTTTTATGCTCAGCCAGGATGTGGAGATGGGCCGTGTGCCTTTATGACTGAGCTCATCCTCCCCTGCAGGTGCTTCCACCCGGCTCCTGGGGGGACTCTTGGTCTGGCAGCCGTGAGGACTATCCAAAGTGTGTCAGCATCTGATGAAACGGGCGAGGGTGGGGAGGGCCTAAATAACGCACTTGAACCACCCTGGATCTAGCTCTCCGGTGTCTGTCCTTGGTCCACGGACAGACCTGAAATCACCGCCCCGGAGAAGGCCGCAAACATGCTGCTTTCCAGGAAGACCTGCTCCTCACCGTGACCTTCCGAAGGAAGGACCCAGGAGGCCTGGTCCTCTGAGAGTTCTGTCAGGAGGGTGCTGTTCTCTGGAGGAGCTGGCACACTTCTTTCTGGCCTTTGGCATTGCCCACTGAATGTAAGGCTCCATTAGCACAAGTTGGTCTTTCCTCCTTCCTAGTACCACGGTCTACCCATTTGAATGAGTGCTTCACCCATTTATTCTAAATATCATCTCCATATCAGCTGTTATCTTTATCCAAGGCCACTTCAAGTATGTTTTAGAGAGAGTATAACACATGTAAGTAAGGAATGCTGAACAATGCAGAGCGACACAGAATTCAGGGCTGGAGTGTGTGGCAGAGCCTCAGTTCAGAGGGCAGAGGTCAAGATGAGCAGAGGGGATGATTTGTGGGGAAGAAGTGGGGGAAGATGGAAGATGGGGTGGGGCAGAGAGGAGCCAGGCACAGGAGACTGAGGGGCAGGTGGGAGTGTGCTATCCAGGTCACAAGGGTCCTGGAGGTGACAGACCAAAACCCTTGCATAGAACACACACTTGCATGGGTTTATCCCCAAAGGGGTCTGGCTCAGTCCCACCTGGGGATGCCATGGAGGTACTTCAGCAGGCGGGTCAGCTCGGCACTGGACATGTGTTGGCTGGACCAGAGTGGGCCTCTTGTGCAGACCTGCACTACTGCTCTCCCCTGGCGGTCTCGGGTCCCTGCAGGAATAGAGGGCATTGTGAAAGGGCGCAGCCCCAGTGGGGGCACACATGGCTTCAGGCTGGAGAAATAGTGTGCTCAGGTCTGCCAACTGTTATTGACTTAGATGTGAGATCAGCCAGGAGAGGAGAGCCTGGCCCCCACCTGGGCAGGTGAAGGCCATGTGCACCTGAGAGTGATGGCCACTGTTATCATCTGGATGTTCGTGTTCCCCAAATTCATACGCTCCAATCCTAAAGCCTGATTTGATGGTGTTAGGAAGTGGGCCTTTAGGAGGTATTTCCATGATGAGGGTGGGGCCCTCATGAGTGGGATTAGTGCTCTTATAAGAGACCCCACGAAGGCTCCTTGGTCCTCCCACCACATGAGGATAGAGTGAAAAGGTGCCAACCATGAACCAGGAAGAGGTCCTGCACCAGAACCTGATGTTGGCACCTTGACCTTTGACTTTCAGCCTCTAGAGCTGTATGAAATAAATTCCTGTTTTTATAAGCTACCCGGTCTGTGGCATTTATTATCGCAGCCCAAACAGAGTAAGGCAGCTGTGCTCACCTGGGAGGGTGACGGCCCCCGACTGCAGCAGCTCCGGGTTGATCTCCAGCACCTGGCTGGGCACCTGGCTGGGCAGGTCTTCCATGCTGGGGCGCTGTCCCTCACCCTCGGAACACAGCAGCTCAGCAAGCAGCTCAGGAGACCTGCGGGGATCGTGTCCTTGGAGGCTGCAGTCACCTGTGTGGACACCAGCTGGACAACAGAAAGAGACCAGTCACAGATGAAGAACTGCTCTAGTTTGAAGGCAGATGCTCAGCTTGCTACAAACATGAGGATAAAAACTGTGAGTGGAAACAGTGTGTTTCCATGAGAACTTGCCCCATTTCCGGTGGAACCACAGGCGTGCCACACGGTCTGGGACAGGTGAGTTCCTGAGAAGCGGGGCACAAGTAAACATGTGCAGTTAAATATTCAGTTCCACTGGGAGTGCTCACTGCCTGCAGACCTCAGGGAGAAACATTTTATGCTGGACCTTGTCTCCTCATTTATTCTGTAATACAGGCTTTGCTTTCCTGTCCCTAAGCCTCGTCCATAACTTCTTTCAGTGCTAACATCGTGTATCTGTGCACAGCTTTCTCACTAGAGTTGGGCCTGAGAAGTTCACAGCATTCCTTCGTACATACAGTATTTTAAAAGAGCATTGTTGAGATATATTTTACATATCATAAAGTTCATCCACTTCACATGTGCACAATTCAGAGACACTTGACCAAGTGTGCAACCATCATCACAAATCAGTTTTAGAACATTTTCGTCCCTTGAAAAATGCCCATTTACAATAAACCTCCTCTCCCATTGCAGCTCCAGGCCCCGCCTGTGTACCTTCTGTCTGTAAATCTTACCTGTTCTGGACCTTTCATATAAATGGGACCAAACACGATGTGGTCTCTTACCTGGCTGCTCTCAGCAGAATTGTTTGTGAGGTTCGCTCATGACGTTGCCTGTGTCAGAGCCTCATTCTTTCTCGTGTGGGTCTCACTCTACTGCACGATGGACCAATTTTGTCTATCCCCCCACTAGCTGATGGACTCCAATCACACAGTGTCCTTGAAAGTGAATTTTTCATGTATGCTCACATGTTCCAGGACACATCATTGGCCAAGGGTAAGACCAATTCTTCAGCAAACCCCAAGCTTTCTCACATGGACAAGGGGAGCAGACATTACATTCATGTGGGCCTTTTCTCATTTGTCATCATCCTAATTGAGATGGTCATTTGTGTAAGCTCTTCCTGAATTCAGCCTGCACCGTGAAACAGTGGGAGTAGAGGTCTGGGGTAGGGGATATAATATTAAAATGGCCAGGAATGACAGCAGTACCCACATGTGGCTAATGAGAAACAGTTGCTCAGTTACCACTGGTTCAATAAACTGAATGATCTGAGTATGATATTCTTACAATAAATTCTGAAATGCTACATTTATAGTTTTGAAATGACATTAATTTTATGTTTAAAGAGGAGACACAGTAAAGTCTCATGAGCTGAAGCAAGCCAGAACAGAGGAGGAGCAAGCTGGAGCAGGGGAGGAGCAAGCCAGAGGAAGGAAGAAACAAGCTGGAACAGGGGAGAAACAGGATGGAACAGAGGAGGAGCAGGCTGGGAAGAGGAGGAGCAAGTCAGAGCAGAAGAGGAGCAAGCTGGAGCAGGGGAGAATCGGGCTGGAACAGAGGAGAGGGCTGGAACAGAAGACGAGCAGGCTGTGCCTGTGGCTACAGAAGAGTGAATGTGCTAAATGTCACTTGTTTATCTTAGGTGTCAGCAAGGAGTTCCAGCTGAGGCATTTTCCCATATTAATGAACACATAGTGTCTGGGACCACACTGCAGACTTGACTCCAGGGACAGTAGGGTGTGAAGGGGAAAGCAGGTACTAATGGTCCACTGGGCACTGTTTGGATAATGGTACCACTTTGGTACCACTGCCCACCTCCTCATGGGTAGAAGCAGCCTCCACTTATACAGAGTGTCTTCCTTCCTTCCTGGATGTTAGACACCACACAGGGGGGTTCTGCTTCATCAGTGAGGAGGGAGAGGAAGTGGAGTAAGAAGGGAAGGGGCACTGTACCTAGGCAGTAAACTCCTCCGACATCAAGTCTCCCCGACAGCCCTGTGTTCTCTCAGTGAGTAGGCCCGAGAGAAATGATTACCACGTGTCTGATCAGGAGGCCTTGAATCTTCTTAGATGTGCTACTCTACACTCAGGGAGTCAACTGGCCCCATTTCTACTCAGCTGTGCTGGGTTGTTTAAACTAAACCTGCCACCTTCGTGACTGTGTGATATGATGTTTGTCGTCAAATGTCTGTGACCCTCGCTACAACACTGCCAGTGACGCTGCGCCCGGATGTCCACAGAAGCATCTATACAGCAAGCATTTCTCCGAGGGGAGAGATTTACTTGATTACGTTATACATGGACACTTGGGGTGAAAACATAAGCTCTGTCTCCTATTGAGTTTTCATAGTGTCACCCAGTGTATGGGGGAAATGTGTTGTGTTTTCTGTCCAATATGAATGGGAAAGGAAATGAACAATAAAGGACAGGTTAGGATCTAGAAACAAAGGTCAAGGAGTTACTGCTTCATTTTAATTTTAATTGAATTGCAGAGAGGCAGGAGAATGTTTTCTATGTCAAGCCTCAGTAAATGATTGCACTATCAAACTCGGTAGTAAGCTAGTGTGTGTGCCATGCTATCCGAATCCTGTCAAGATTTCCGGCAGGAACATACAGCCTAATTTTTGGAGAGACTCTGTACGGGTGTGGCAGACAGTCCCACCCAGCACTGTGAGAACTCCAAAAGCCCTCGAGGCAAACAGGATCGGAGCCCCCACATTGGGCCAGGTGAGAGGCCAGGTGAGGAGACTAGCGAGGGGCCCCTACACCCACTACTGTATTTATTGTATGGGGCTGCTAGCGCTAAACTTGCTGAGGCCTGTGGCATGTTTGTATGTTTTGCTTCTTTCCAAAGTCACCATTTTTCTTCTTATATTTCAGAAAATAGCTGAAATATTTGACTTAGAAATATGTTGCCATTCTTTCCTTATCTTCCGTTATGCACCTCTCTTGCTCCTCTATATAATTATTTTCCCTCCAGAGACTAAAGGAAAGTACTCCGGGAATGGATGCTCAAAAATTTACTGAGGGCCTTCAAGTGAGTGTAATTAAGGAGCATAAAGTCATCGACTTGGTGCATTAAAAAAAAAAAGAACATTATGCCTGATTTACCTACATGGATAAGTATTAATGCAATGTTGGGGTGTATGGTGACCACAAAAGCATGTGTCCACTCCCAGACCTGGGACTGTGACCTTCTTTGGAAGAGGGTCTTCGCAGATGTGAATACATAAAGTTTAGGGTGGGTCCTAAATGTAATAAGTGTCTTCATAAGAGAAAGGAGAGGGTCGTTTGAGGCATGGACAGACAGACAGGGAGAAGAGTTAGCATGTGCCCACAAGCCCAGGAATGCCTGGACCCCCAGCAGCGGAAAAAGCAGAAAGGACCCTCACTTAGAGCCTGTGGCTCTGTGAAGCCAGACTTCTGGCCTCCAGACTGTGAAGGGGTGAATTTCTGTATCCTAAGCCACCAAGTTTATGGTACTTGGTGTAGCAGCCACAGTCAATATGGATATGGAGACAGACTTCTACTAAACCAAGTGACCAAACGAAGTGGGCTAGGGCACGAGAGGGGAGGGGAGAAAAGGAGAGAGTGGGGGAGGGGAGAAGGGAGTTTACCTTTTTCTTTGGTGCAGCCAGAGGGGTGGCTGGAGCCCAAGTCTCTGGTCCCCACAGCTTGTCCTCCTAGGCTACCTCCAGGTCCGGTGCTGGCCGAATGGGGGGCATCACCTCGGAAGCTCTTGAGGGATCGGTCCCAGGACTGAGACCTCCTGGGAAGGGTCTTCCCAGCGGCTGTGGGACAGCTCTGTCGTCTCCGGATCCCCTGGCATTCTCCCTGGGGGGTGGGGGTTTCTTTCTGGGGCTGGCTGGACGCCGGCCCAGCCCTCTTGCTCCGGATGCCACAGGCATCATCCATGAGGGACTCCTCGGAGCTGGAGCCCAGGGGCATGGGGTTCTGAAGGGCCTCCATGTAGGAATTCCTGAACCAGCGTCTGGCCTCCACGGGGGCAGGGGCCCCGGGCGGCTGCCTGCTGGAGCTCCGGCTGTCCGCATCCTCAGGGGAGGTGAGAGCCTGGGGGCCATCCTGCTGGTCCACGGGGTCCAGTCTCCCTCCTGGTCCTTCAGGGCTTGCACGGGGCTCCCACGGGCCGACATCAGAGCTCCTGGGCAGGGTCCTGGGGCTTCCGCACTCAGCTCTTCTCAGGGAAGGAAGGTGGCTGGACTGGTCATTGTCCTTGTGCTCCCCGCCGTGAGGCAGGGTCGGAGTGTTGCTGGCCATGGCTGGCGCTGGGGCCAGGGCCTCGGAGGCACTGCTGGGTGGCCGCTCAGGCCCGGGACGGCTGGGGCAGTGGGGCAGGACTCTTCCGCTGATGGGTACAAACACCGGAACGGTGACGTTGCTCCATGGGGTGCGGTAAACAGCAGAGCCTGAGGTCAGCAAGCAGTTTTTCAAGAGGACACTGTTGCGTTCCCTGTTCACCCGGTCCAGGAACTCTCCTGTGAAGACACAGCCATACATGGCCTCAGGCACAGCAACTTCCTCTGAGCCTCGTCCCAGCCGAGAGAGGCATTTTAAGACCAGTCTGGCCGACTGCTTCCCCACTGAGGTGACCTGCAGGTAGAAGTCCCCGGGCCTGAGCCTGACTCCGCGCAGGGATGCCAGCTGCACCACCACCTTCCCGTGGATGCACAGTGGCCAGCCTTCGTGGAAGAAGATGAGGCCTGTGTACCTGGCCTGGGACAAGAAAGGGAGGGAGATTAGCGGCTGGTATGAGACCTGTCAGGACCCCTGGTCTCCATTCAGCAGGGAGAGTGACCAACGCCCCCTTGCACCTCAGAACACCAAACAAATCATTAAGGCTGAAAATAGGGGGGTTCTTTTCGATTCAGTGCAGTCAAAACCTGGCTTTTTACAGCTCCTTTGGGGAGGCTGGGGGAGGCAGGCAACAGGAGAGGAGGAAGGAAGCCACCCCAAGCACAGTCTCATGCAGCCGAGCCCAGGGGACCCTGCAGGAAGTGACTCCTAGGGGTGGTCCCCACTTGGACTTTCACACTCTCGCTCCTCAGCCCCCACCCTCTGTCTAAACTCCAGAGGCTTCTGGGCACCCATAAGCACCCCTCCCCCCAAAAGAGCATGGCTTCTAGAACCACAGGGTGTGAGACACAGTGAGAAAATGTGGGACCTGGGCAGGACACCAATATCAACCACAAACTCCCACATAATGGGATGGGCGGATCCTACTCATTAAGGAGTCAATGAAGTCTACAGCAAGTTGTCAATTACAGGAGAGTTCCTAAGCACTCTTGAAGAGAACTTCATCTAAAAAAGGCTTCAACTTCCGGATGGACGAGACAGTCAAACATAGGTAGGCTGCGTCTGCATGGGGCATGGGAGTGTCCAGCAGTTAGGGAACAAGGGGTGGGACCCTGGCTTGTCAGAAGCTGCAGGTACACGTTCTAACATGAAACCACATTCCACAGTATGAGTTTAGTTCCAAAATATTGTGCTTTGCAACTTACTTTTCCCCATCTCAGCACTGCCTTACCGCATACACATTGTTATTACAGTAATAGAGAAAAGAAAAAGGAAGATCTCAACCCAATTCATCCCAAGAGATTTTAAACGTCTCTTTGCCCTTATCTATATAGGAAATGACTTTTCTAAAGCGTAACAATATCGTAGGTGTAATTTGACATTCTTATCTGCAATCACCTTTGCAAACATTTCTCTGTGTCACTCTCAGTTACCATCTTGACGGCTACTTAACTGTTCCTGTTTTTCTAAATCTACAATGCTTCTTTTTCTATTTAAACAATAAATGCAAAGAACAATTTCATGATACAGTGTCGTTTTCCTTTAAATGATTGTTTTAGGATACATTTCTGGGATTAGGATTACAGGATCAAAGGTTATGAACATCTGGCACGATTCTTCCCACTTTGGCCAATTTGCCCTCAAAGGAGACACACTGTCAGCAGCAGCATGAGGCTCTGCAATAAGAGATCATTCTCTAGCCTGGCAGGTGTGGCTCAGTGGTTGAGCATTGACTGATGGTCACGTTTTTAATTCCAGGTCAGGGCAAAAAATGCCCAGTTTGCGGGCTCAAACCCAGGTGACAGGCATGCAGGAGACAACCAATCAATGATTCTCTCTCATCATTGATGTTTCTATCTGTCTCTCTTCCTTCTTTGAAATCAATAAGAACAACAATTTTTTAAAAAAGAAATCATTCTCTAAATTGTATACTGGGGAATACTGTTGTTTTAATTCACATGTGAGTGAAGTCAACCCTTTTTTGATGTTTGTTTCTTATCAATATCCTGTATGTATTTTTGCTCCACTTGTCTTGTTTTTGCCTGATGAGGTACCATGGGTTTTAAAAAATTTTTAACAATTTTCTGCACTCACCATTAGCAAATGTTTCTGTAATCTATCTACTGCTGCACATGTTCCTCCCAGTTCATTTGCTTCATAGTGTAGTTCTTTTCCTCTCTATAGAAGAAAAGAACTTAACTACTTAAATTCTATGCAAGTTTCATTTCTTGAGTTTTGTGATGATATCGTCTATTGCCTTAAAATTTAGAACTGAGTATCCTACCAAAATTTGCCTTTCACATTTATTTTCTTTAGTTTTTCTAAGAGTTCAGATTTAAAGATATTTAATATTTCATATATCTGGAGTTTACTTTGAAAATTGTATCTCAAACATACCAGTGTGTTCTTAAGCGTGAAGGTCTCATAAGATATGTGCCTGCTGATTTATGAGCTCTCTGTGCGTGTGCACATTACACAGAAAGGAGGAGCGGGTGGTTTGGACGAGGAGCGGAGGTGGACGGCCTGCGAGGAGGGCAGCACGGTGCACCTCTGGTGCAGGTGACGCTGGTATTTCCCAGGCATCTGCCAAGTGCTCTAACACCTGTGGCCACATTTAATTAAAAATTAAGATTTTCAGATTGAAAAAGAATACTGTGCATTGCAAACTGGAAAATCCAGGAAAAAAGAAAGAATAAAATAATCCCAAGACCAACCGCTAGGTCAGCATTGTGGACATTTACGTGTTTCACTTCATTACTTTTTCTGTGCATTTTTAATGATTGAGATGACATCACAAGTACAGCTGTGCACCTTGATTTCCCATGTAACATGATTTCATCAGCATTTCCTGAGCTGTTACAAATTCTTCACATGGATCACTGCACTGCTGGATCCCAGCTCCCCCGAACTTTGCTCTGACAGATAAAAATACCAAACATCTCTGGGTTTGGAGCCCAGCCCAGATTTCAGATGCTCCCGTGGAATCTGAGGCCTCAGAGCAGATCAAGGAATATGGTAACCCCCAGTCCCCTGGGGCGAGCCAGTGACCACTGGTGTGGGTGGCCACAGATGTGGGCCCGCGCCCTGCTGAATGACCAGTGACCTCCCCACACAGGACATGAAGATGCAGGACACTGCCCGGACTCTCAGTCAGCAATGGAGAGATTTCCAGCCTGGCACTGAAGGGAACCCAGTGGTCATCAGAGACAGAAAGTCAGCCTGAAGTGTGGTCTAAAGGTGTGCAGTTGGGGTCAGTGTTTTGAGCCCCAGGAATGATCTTTATGACAGAAAGTTCCAGAATCAGAGGGTCCTAGGCCAACTGAGGTGACTACTTTCTGGAGAGGCAGAGCAGGGTTGGGGTGGACTGCCCCAGTGGCCCATGACCATGCAATCCTCATACCCCAGTCCTGCTGGTATGAATTCAACTCAACTGTCCACATCCGGGCTTTGCTCCTACCACCCAACGGGCCATAGACAGGAAGCTCCTAGGCGGAGGCGGAGAAATTGGCTCCACAGGAGCAGGAGCTGGGCTTCCCGGCCAAGGGGAGGAGCCACTCATGCCTGTGCCGTGACATTTGGCGCTCCAGCCACAAGGTCTCCTATCCGTCTCCAGTGCAGTGAGAACCTCCCACACCACACAGGGCTCCCAAGCCCCTGTCGGGAAGGAGGGTGGCGCACAGATCCGTCCTGTGTGAGCTGTCTCCTAGGTCTTGTGGGAGCGGCAGACATTTCCCCATCTTTGTGAGAAAGTGCCAGGGTTCTTTCCCAGCCTTACAAAGGGTTCAGCATAGATGATTAAAGAGTCTGGAGACAAAAGATAATTTTGAAAAGCACTGGAGGTCAGAGGATCTTCAGCTAATGGAACTGAAGACTCTTTCCTTGTCTAGAACCCTAAGCTTTATTATAACACAATCTGTCCCAAGGCAAGGTGGAAATATACACTTCGAAGGGTAAGGTATCTAAGGGTACAGAAGCATTATCAGTTTGGGGAATAGCCTACAGCTGTTCAGGTTTGGCCAACAGGAGGCAATAAAATGCCCTGAGCTATGTGGCAGCAAACTATTATCCTATTCAGGTTTTGGGGAAGTGCCGTTTAGCCATTTCCATTAGCCATTTCCAACAGGTAAACTACGTATGTGGCTCACCCTTGCTACAATGAAAATAATTTTATGGTTGGGGGGTCACCACAACATGAGGAACTGCATTAAAGGGACGTGGCATTAGGAAGGTTGAGAACCACTGCTCTAGAGAGAGGTGAACTATCCCATTATATATTTCATTATGAATTATGAAATTTAATTCGCTCAATTTATGCTTCAAATATTTTTGTTCTATGTTGTTGTTTACAGATTTTTTTTTCTTTACAGATTTTTATGTACACCTGGTTGTGCTAATACTAATACTGAATGAATCTCTTTAGCCCTAACAATGCATTTTGCCTTTTACTCTATGTAGTTATGAATATTGCTAGATGAGTTATTGTTTGGTTAGAATTTGTTGATCTACCATTTTTAATAACTTTACTTTCGACCTGTTATGTTAGTTGTGCCTTTTATTTCCCATGTCTTTGTTTTGCTTACTCCCTCCTTTTTTGATTTCTACCTATACTATTTCATTTTCTTTATTCCACCCCCCTCATACTGCTTTCCCCTCTTAATAGGAACATCCTACATTTATATCTTTCCAATTTCTTTTCTTTAAATTTCTCCAGATATTTTCTGATCCAAACTGTGATGAAATAAAATTATAAGTAAGCCAATAAGAGATTTTAAGCATTTCTTCTATCTAGAGAAGAATGGTGGTCATTGAAATATTAGTTTTATACAACTTATCTTAAAGTTCACAAGATTAAAAATGATTCCCAAGCCACATACTCTGACAATAGAGAGTAAATAAAAACTGCATTGAATTTAAGTAACTAAAATATATTTATAGTGGTTAGGATACATTCATTTTCTCCTATGTCATAAAGATCAAATTTTACGTTCTTTATTAAAAAGTAAAAGCTCCTGGCCAAATAACTCAGTAATGGAATATAAACCTATAAACCAGGAGGTCACGGCTTAATTCCTGGTCAGGGCACACACCCGGGTGTGGGCTTGATCCCCAGTGTAGGGCACTCAAGAGGCAGCTATTCAATGATTCTCTCTGCCCTCCTCTCTGAAATCAATAAAAAATATATTTTTAAATTTAATAAATCTTTATTGTTCAGATTATTACAATTGTTCCTCTTTTTCCCCTCATAGCTCCCCTCCACCCAGTTCCCACCCCACCCTTTGCCCTTACCTCCCCCCGCCATTATCCTCATCCATAGATGTATGATTTTTGTCCAGTCTCTTCCCACACCCCC
>JAAGEH010002531.1:52892249-52967973 GCA_011751065.1 Lasiurus cinereus | reverse complement strand
TTCCCATCAAATTCCAAAATATGCACATTAAGTGCTACATCTTAGGATCTTCCGTGGAGCATGTGAAATGAGGGCCGGGGGTGTCTTCCCCTCCCGTGGCTCCCCTCTCCCTGGCACACCTGGGTCTGCATATGGAATGGAGGGGCCTGTGGAGAGAGCAGAGTTGGTTTACATACCATTTTATGCTAAGAAATAAGTGCATCCACAGCAAATACATTTAAATTGTATTGATGATGTTTTAAAATTTTAAATAGAAACCATTAGGGCATGTTTCGTCAAAAACCACAGAAGCGTGCCCTTTCATTCATTCTGAAGACAGTATCACTGGGACCGGATTCCCCTTTACATTTTCGGTGCTACGTGCTTTTATGTAAAGATGGAATGCTTTTAGTTTTTTAAAAATAAGTTTAATGCTATTTTTAGATGTAACATTTCCTGAGGAAATGCCACAAGGTTCGTTTGTTTAGGAAATAAATGCAAGGCTACAAATAACAGTTAAAAGCCAAAGAGGTTAAAAATTGCCAAGTGGATTTTTAAAGGGATAATGGTTACATCTGAGACTCCTTTGACCAGCTAATCATATTGATAATTTCCTAAGGAAATGGAAAAGAAAACCTCGAATCCTCTGGGGCTAAAGTGAGTGGCTGAACTCAGAGGGAAGCTGCCTGTATCAGAGGAATCAGAGGAACCAGATTGAACAGAGACTGGGCCGGTAAGTGCTACAGTCAGTTCAGCCTCTACCTAGTAGAAACCACGTGACAAGAGGCACACCTCAGAGAGCTCAGCTCCCACCTCTGTGTTATGGGGTGATGCCCTCCGGAGCTCCCACACCCCTCACAAGTCTTGCCATGCCTGTCTGCTCCGTTTCTTCCACATGCCTGGCTCTTCTTTGTCAACAGGAATTATCTAAATGCTGATTTTGTCCAGAAAAGGCCAATATGGTCTGATTTCCAAAAACTCAAATCACTCCCGATTCAGAAGCAAGCATCAAGTCCATGAGAATATGTGGCAGGAACCACCCTCCAGAAGCTGTGCAGCTCCTTACAGATATTTGAAGCAAATGCTAACTGTCACACAAGAGACTGCTGGAAAGGAAGCGGAATGAAATCCTAGGGGACATGTCTCTATGACCTATGTTGGAGGAACTCAAATGCAAACTTTGGACTCTCCCTGGGAGAGAGCTGTCCTTCTGCTGCTCTGATGCCCAAACCCAGGCCCATTCCTCTTGCAGACCCACTGGGCAGGTCCTGACCTCTCATGTCCAGCAGCCTCCCAATGGTGGTCTCCTGGCCTTCATTTCAACTAGTTTATCTTCTTAAAACTGTACAACATTGAAGGAGAGGAATGGATATTTGTTGAGATCCCAGAAACAGCCCTGGGCACTCACAGGGTAGCTCAGCCTCCCTGGCTGCTTCTCTGTCCTCCGATTCCCATCGGGACTGGTTTGGGCCCCCACACGTGGACCATGTGGGGTGTGAGGGGGAGGAAGGGATGCCCCTCTCCTGGTTCCAACTCCCTATGCAGCTGTTCTTACTCAGGGCCTGGTTCTGGCAAGAGCTGCCCAAGAGAAGGAGTCTGCTGGCCAAGAGGCCATTTCCCAGGTCAAGTTAGTTGAGGAAGCCTTTGGGTAGGCCAAAGTAAAACAATTTCAGCTTCTTTTTTTAAAAGTAAGAAATCTCAATTACAGTTGACATGCAATATTATATTAGTTTTAGGTGTATAATACTGGTTAGACATTTATATTAGACATGAAATGATCACCCAATAAGTCTAGTAACCATTTCACAGCATACATAGTTATTACAATACTAGAGGCCTGGTGCATGAAATTCGTGCATGGAGGGGGGATTTCCTCAGCCCAGCCTGCACTCTCTCCAATCCAGGATCCCTTGCACAATCCGGGACTGCTGGCTCCTAACTGCTCACCTGCCTGCCAGCCTGATCACCCCTAACTGTCCCCCCCCTGCCAGCCTGATCACCCTCAACTGCACCCCTGCTGGCCTAGTCAACCCCAACTACCCACCCACCATCCTAGTAGCCCCTTACTACCACCCACTGCCGGCCTGATTGTCCCCCAACTGCTCCCCACCTGCCGGTCTGGTTGCCCCAATTGCCCCACTGCCAGCCTGGTTGCCCCATGCAGCCTGCTGTTCAGTTATTTGGTTGTCCCTCACTAACCCCCCTGCCAGTCTTGTCGCCCCACACAGCCTATGTTTGGTCATCAGTCCAGTTGTTTCAGTCGTGATGGCTCCTGGCTTTTTATATATTAGGATTATTTACTATACTAGTGCACAAAATTCATGCACTGGAGGGGTGTCCCTCAGACCAGACTGCACCCTCTCTAATCTGGGACCCCTCAGGGGATGTCTCTGATCAGGCCTAAAATGGTAGTCAGACATCCCTCTCACAATCTGGGACTGCTGGCTCCTAACCACTCACCTGCCTGATTTCCCCTGACCGCTTCTGCCTGCCAACCTGATTGCACCCTAACTGCTCCCTTGCCAGCCTGATCACCCCCACCTGTCCTTCCCTGCAGGCCTGCTTGCCCACAACTGCCCTCCCCTGCTGGCCATCTTGTGACAACGTGGGGGCGGCCATCTTGTGATGACGTGAAGACAACACACGAGGGTGTGAGGGCCACCTTAGCTTTTATTAGTATAGATTCCCTATGCTAATCTATACTTTACATTCCAGTGACTTTTATAACTGGTAATTTGTGTTTCTTAATCCTTTCACTTTTTTCACTTATCCTTCTAACCCCTCCTATCTAACAACCATCAAAATGTTCTCTACATCTGAGTTTGTTTATTTTGTTTTTTAGATTCCATATATAAGTGAGATCATATAGTATTTTTCTGACTTATTTCACTTAGCATAATACCATCTAGGTCCATCTATGCTGTCCCAAATGACAAGATTTCATTCCTTTTTTTTAACAGCCGAGTAATATTCCATTGCTAACTCCGAGTATTGTACCACATCTTCTTTATCCAATTGTCCACTAATTAGCTTGCTTTCATATCTTGACTACTATAAATATGTTGCAATGAATATAGGGGTACATATATTGTTCCAAATTAGTGTTTTGAGTTTCTTCAGATAAATACCCAGAAGTGGAATTGCTAGGTCATATTCTAGTTTTAATTTCTTGAGGCATCTACATACTGTTTTCCCTAGTTGCTGCACCAACTTATAATCCCATCAACACTTGCTATTTGTTGATTTCTTAACAGCCATTCTGACAGGTGTGAGGAGAAACCTCACTGTGGTCTTCTCCAGCCTCACATGCTAATGTGCCCTAATTGACAAGAGGGCCTGGCCCAAACTTCCTTGAATATATTTAAGGCAGCTTAATAAAATGAGAAAAATGTATAGTATATTTTAGAAAGGTTTCCATAATAAGTGCTTAAAAATGAGAACAATGGCTTGGCATCTTATAGGTTCAAATTCAGTCATCTGGAACATTTACTCTGTTTGGCATTTTCTTCCCTGTTTGTGTGAGAACCTGTTGTGTGTGTGTGTGTGCGCGCACGCGCGTGCGCGCCAGTGTGTATGTTTGAGGCCAGGTGTGTGTGTGAGGGCCTAGTTGTATGGGAGGCCACATGTGTGTTCAAGAGGTGAGTATGTTGAGGGCCAAGGTTGGTGAACAAGGACTTCTGAAGGTGTGTGTATGTGAGTACAGAAGTGGTGAGTCAATAGAAATATATGTTAGCCAATTCTTAAAATAGTTCTAGGCCTTTGGGTGCAGAGGAAGAGAAAAAGGTGGAAGCAGGGTCAGGGCAAATGTTGTGTGAGCACGGCTAACCATTTCAGCCTGGCCTCACATTCTCCAAAACCTCAAATACCATCAAAACATCCAAAAATAAGAGAAGAGGAGACAGACAAATGTTGATGACTACGTTGACAGTAAAGCACTAATTTCCTTTCCTTATATAACTCAGGATTCCCATTTCAACCAAACCCACACACATGGAGATAGGCTGACTCCAAAACACAGAACCTTTGCCTGTTTACTTGATGATCAATCTTACCGTGACTTAGAATGGGATTATGTGCTACATGTTGGCAGAATGGCAGGTATAGTACTTGCATAAGAGCATTTAATCCCCATTTTGCTGATCTGTGAATTCAGTGTTATTTGGCCAACTGCAGGACTGTCTTCGCATTTTAACAACAGAAAATTTATGTCTGTAAAGACATTTTAAAGTATCACTCTTCAGCAATAGGTTTATTTTCCCTATTAACTTTAGGTGAAATTTTATCGAAATGGGGATGTTTTTTAAAATAAGATATTTTTAAAATATATGTATTTTTATTGATTTCGGAGAGGAAGGGAAAGGGAGAGAGATAGCAACATCAATGATAAGAGGAAATCATTGATTGGCTACTTCCTGCATGCCCCACACTGGGGATTGAGCCCACAACCCTTGGCAGGGAATCGAACCGAGACCTCCTGGTTCACAAGTTGACACTCAACCACTGAGCCATGCTGGCCGTGTTAAAGTCAAGATCTTTGTTTCTCATTGTTATCTCTGCTCTCCAGGGACTAAGCATCTTCTTCTGGCATCGGGCTCTCAGGAGATGATGGCCTCCATGCGACCCTCCAGTCCTCACGTGTGCCAAACGAGAAGGCAGAGACTGGGGTTAGAAGGTCCGTTGGTGCCCACTTATTGGAGGCCATCTCTGGAACTTGGGAAAGTCACACCCTTCCTCATAGGAAAGGTGTGGTTGGGGCAGGGGGCAGGTAACTCACTCATCGTCAAAGCAAAGGGAATTTCTTTTTGAAGAGTTTGCTGACCTAAAGGAGGTCAGCTGAAGTGGGCAGGGAAAAGCAGGGTGCCCTGTCCAGGGCCTAGCAGGCTGGAGGGATGTGACTGAGGCTATTCCAGCAAGGAATGCCCATTAATGCTCATGTTTAATTCAAGCACAATATCCTTAGGGGTGAGTGAAGGTGCAAGCCCAGGACAGAGCCAGGCCTGCAGGAAAAGCTGTCAGCAGGCTGGACCTAGACAGAGAACAGCACCCCTTTTACTGCTGAGAAGGTCTGCAGTGGCTTACTGAGCCCCTTCCCATCCCTTCTTCCCCTCCTTGTTTTCTTCCCCCCCTCCCCCAAAGGGCATTTCAACATGACGGAATGCTGAAGAGTGAGGTTCCACACAGACGGGGCTGGAGACCCTCTCTCCACCCTAACCCTGAAGACACAAGCTGGTGGCTGACCCACCAGCTTGGGGATGCCCTCCTTGTGGCCACCCCCATTCTTGTGGGTGAGTCCTTAATGTTTGGGTCCTTATGCCCCAGGGACAGTGGGGTGTGTGTAGGACAGATCACAGAACATTTAGGATAAGGTCTCAGGTAGGGCGAGAGGAAGAGCAAGCAGCAGTGGTGACAAAAGGTGGCATAGTCCTCTCCTCTGGGACCCAGTCATATTGTCTCATTCTAAAAATCCACAGTAAACTGTCTTCAGGATGTAAAGGGCAGATAGAATGTGGGCTGGGAGCATCATCCAGGAGGCAAGGCTTGGGCAGGTGGATGAGAGTGGGGGTGGTGGTCACAAAGGCCCCTAATCTGGTCTGGGAGCTTGGCTCCTCCTGTAGCCCCAACACCAGCCCCCAGTGACAACATGCTGCAGCCCAGGGGGAAGCCATACTGAGTGAGGGGTGTGGGGGTGCCCGTCACCCAGACACTTCCACCCCAGAAGGTAGAGCCGCCTTTTAGTTCACGGCTGTGGTCTTTGCCTCTAGCCAGAAGTTATAAACAAAAACCAGGATGTGCACCGGAGCATCCTGCAACCCCTCCAAGCAGGACCCAGGTCCAAAGGGGCCTTGCGCTGCCCCACTTTCCATCAATAGCTGCTTTCTCAACTTTGTAGGTGAAGGAGCTATGCGTGAAACCCACACTCCCAGGAGGCTTGCTCTGCGCAGCCAACCTGGTTAGAGCGGCTTAGCTGCTATTAACAGGGGCCTCCTTCCTGAAAGGGCCCAGTGACGGCACCCGGCGTCCTGCCCAGGGGATCGATGACCATCGCTGGTTTCCTGTGTGCATAGACCCAGAAACCACCTTTGAATCCAAGACACCTGTCTAAAAGGCCCGGTCCCCTCATCAACTGGTGTGCCAGCCTGTCTATGCCCAGTCTGTCTACATCAGGCCTTTATACATCTAGTCCAGCAACACCCAGTCTGCTTGTACCTGCCCCTCACAGCTGGAAGACTGCGATGTTCCTAAGGGATGAAAAATCCTTTGACCCAAAGCTGGTGCCCAGAGAGAAGGAGAAGGAAGGAAACGTGGCAGTGCCTCTTTAGGTCTACACTCTACACACTTGGAAGAGCTTGGTGATTAATAAAAGCAACACACACAACTAATTCTGCTGAATTTAGAGATTCTCAGGCCCTGGTGAGAAGCCTCACCTGACACATAATTTTTCCAACCCATAATTGGCACAGGAAGCCTAGCAGAGACGTGAGACACCAGCAGTTGGGGGCGGCTCTGGGCACTCTTCTATCAACGAGACTCTTGCTCTCCTGATCCCACAGCCTCCTTTTAACCTCTCCATTATAACTGAGCCTGGGATGGTGACAGCTGCAGAAAGAACCCCACTTTACCCCCTCTCACCCCAATATCTGTATGCCCTAGAGCCCAGAAACAGGCACCTGGTGCCTCTAGGTCTGATGTCCAAGCCCCACGTGGACCACTCAATCGAGACCTGGGGGTGGCCCAGCTGAGCTTCTGGGCCTTGTGGTGATGTCTCATGCTGGTGACAACATTACCATGATCTGGCTAAAGCCTTCCTTCCCACACCAGAGGACATCTGTCACTTAAAGCCCCAGGAAACCCCACGGCTGGTCCAGTTCACTTCTTCTGAGCCCCTGCCCAGGGTGACCCAGCCCTCCACTAACTCACAGTATAAGGGGCAGAGGACCCCAAAGGACTGACCACAGACCAGGGAGTAAGGCCAGATCAGGGCAGGGTGGGAGCACAGGCTGAACAGACAGGCCAAGCTGGATCCAGGCCAGCTTTGCATAGACACAGGGCATAGATGTGAGCAAAGTCTCACTGGGTGGGAAGATCGAGGAAGGAGCCTTCTAGTGATTCTTTCTTCTTTCTTGCAAGGTGCCCACCCATTCCCTTTGACAGTTAGGGGCTCTCTGGAGGAGCCCACAAAAGAGGACAGGATGAGGCCAAGGCTGGGTATCCAAATGAGGGACAAGCAATCCAGAGCAGGGAGCCCAGCAGGCCAGGAAGTGAAGATCTCTCAAGAGTCGGCGGTGAGAGGGTGCTGTCCAGTGGACCATGGAGGTTGACCCTATGGGCTGGTCACCAGGGCTGGTGCCCTCCTCCAGCAGTGAGAGATAGGCGGGGGCTGAAGCTGGCTTTAAAGCCACCAAGCACTGATAATGCGCCCCCATTATCTTTAACTCCTACAGCCCGAGAGAGCCGGATCTGTGACACCAGGTCTCAGTGGACAGGCCTCAGAAAGCCGTACATTCCAGCCTGCTGAAATGGTGCCTTGCACCTTGGTCTCCCTGCACGTACACCTGTGCACACACACATATACAAACAGATGCACACATGCAGACACGCATGCACAAATATACACAGAGACAGTCTCCTACATGTGTGTACACCCATACGTATAGGCACACAAATGTACACACACAACACTCAGAAAGTGCATGGAAACCCACCCCACTCCTGCCTGTGCACCCCCTGGACTCAACCTCTCATTTTTTTGGCCTCACTTCTCACCCAGATCTGTTGTTCTCAGCACCCATCCAACAGCAGGAGCGTCAGTGTGAATCTCAGCACAGCTTGAAGCCTGCATAGCAGTCGTGAGAAAAAATTCTCTAATTTGAAACTCATTTGTAAAGAGCAGTGCTAAATCTTCATTACCTTGGATACTAAATACTGCTTGCAGATTTTTCTTTCAAACTAAAAATAAATATATAAAATAAATAAGTATGCAAAATATTTAAAAACAACACCGTGTATTTAGGTCTAAGTTGTTTTTTTTAAATCCCAAGAGAGCTGGCTGTGGAGCTCCCTGTTTCCTTCAAGTGCCTGAACATAACTAAGAAAGAACTGCAATAGGCTATTCTCAGTGCTTTCATATTCAAACAAGGGTTCTTGACATTTTGCAGCAGCTGAAAGGCAAATGCAGAGGAAGCCACTCCTTAAGCTGTGGCTGCCCTTTCCATCCCTTTCTCCCCTTTCCTAAGACTTCCAGGTGAGGGTCCTGTAATGAGTGCCTCTCACCCTAGACTTTTCCCTGGAACTGGACCTTCAAGCTATTTGTCAGTGAGTGACAGTGGTATGGTTAAGGTTACCAGCAGGCCCAGCAGACACAAAGGTCTCTAAACACCTTATGGGTGTCTAGATGGCCTAAGGGCAGAACGATTCTGCCAAAGGCAGTTGCTTCCAGGACAATTCTGGCCACTCAGCAGAAGCCTGGACTTGAATCCCTAGAAACTCAGTGAAATGCGAAACCACAGCAGGGGCCTCCGAAGCAGAAACACTGCACAGGGAGTAGCATCCCCTGCCACCTGGTTGCTTCTGGGACCCAAGTTATACACAGAAGCTGGCTCTCGGGATCTCCTGTGTGAGTCATCATGGACTGCAGCTCCATCTGGGTCTACCTCTCTGACTCTGTCCCCACCCACCCCATCGGTGACCCCAGGCACCACTTTAAACCCTTCCTGGTGGAGGCAGCAGCATCTGCCTCCTGTGAACTGTGTCTTCTCTCCTGACCAGCGCTTCCCAAGCCTGCCACCTGAGGCATTGTAGCTCACCACCCACCTTCCACGAACACTCCTGGCCTTCCTAACCAAGGTAAGCGCTTCTTTCTCCAGTCCAAAATTGCTCACTTGGCCCGTGGCTTCGTCTTCTTGTATGTCTCCAAAACCAGACTCTGCTTTCAGGCCCTGCATGTATATGGCGACAAGTTACACCAAGACATGTTTGGAGGATCTTTAGAAGTGAGAGACAGGGAGTGTTTGCCCAAGTGTTTGCCACAAAGACCGCAGGGCTCCAAACAGAGCATCATTATGCGAACATGACTCTGAGGGACAGGAAGTGCCTGGATTCCACTAAGGCACTGATCTGGCATAAGACAGAGCAAACACTGTGGTGGACTGTGCTGTTCACAGAATCCCTGCTCCCCGGCATCGGGCATGGCCATGCGACAAAGAAATGTGGTGGCCGTGGCAGACGCCAGTTCTGGAAGCAGCTTTTCGAGCCAGCACATGTGTCACCATTTGTGAGTCAACACCCCAGAGAGAGGCCTGGATCACCTGATGTGATGAGCGTGATGGTGTGTCGCCTGAGTGGGTCATCGCTGTGCCGGTCACTAAGACTCGGGTCATTGGTGACTGTAACACAACCTGCCCATCCTGACTGATGCTCTCTGGGGCCTGGAACACAGATCCTGGGAACACCTGAACTCGGGCCTTCGCCCAGTAGGGCAGCCACAGCACATACTTTGGCATCAGTTACACCGCTACCGAGGGGCCCCCCTGGACTGAGCTGCCTGCAGACATGTCAGTGCATCCTGAGCAGGGGCTGGTTCTCAGAGGCTTTCTGGATAGACTGAAGCACATGAGGTAACTTAAGGAGTAGGACCTTGGGGCTCTGTCCCCCAACAGTTGGCATGGTGGCTCCAGGGCGAAAGGTCCATTTGGCATTTCTCAATCTTGTCTGTATTTCCAGAAGCTGAGACTGTTCTGAAAACAACTCAATTCCGAGTTTTATCACCCAGAGATTTTACTTTTACATGGTACAAACGCTTTCCTGTTGTCAGGGCCAAATGAGGAGAATGCCAAAGGAAAGGAAACGTTTTGGGTCATTCTTCAGGGCTGTCTGTACCTTGTTTAACAGGCCCAAGAGGAGAATCCAGAAAATAATGTCTCCAAATATAAACCCTGAAAACATCGTCTCTGAATTTATGCACAACTTACTAAATATGACACAATCACCTGACTTCAGCAATTTAAAGCTGGTGTGCGGATTACAGTGGATTATGGGATGCCAGAGATCACCGACAATGAAAAGCCGTTAACAGTGCTAAACACTCAGCCCAGCCACAGTCCGCCGGCCAGCATGTTAGAACAGCTCCGCTTTGCAATCTTACGCCCAGAACCGCGCTGGGATGGTTGCCAGAGGGGCTTCTCTCAAGTTTATGAGCAGACTGAGGCTGTCCTGCAACTTTCTTTTCTTTTCTCCCTCCTCAGATGCTCACATCCACCTGGAGCCAGGACTTTCCAGGTGGCTTCTGCCGCAATTTATTTTTAAACTGATCTCAAGTTCTTCCTTCTATCTCAGCTGCCCAGACTAAACTTCCTGTTGCGGAATTGGCAGGTGCATCTGAGGTTAGACTATTTTTTTTTGTTTGTTTTAAATATAATTTTAATGAATTTCAGAAAGGAAGGGAGAGGGAGAAAGAAATAGAAACATCCATGATGAGAGAAAATTATTAATCAGCTGCTCCTGCACATCCCCGACTGGGGATCGAGCCTGCAATCTAGGCATTTGCCCTGGACCGGAATCGAACCTGGGACTCTTCAATCCACAGGCCGACGCTCTATCCACTGAGCCAAACCAGCTAGGGATTGTTTGTTTTTAATTTAATACAGTTTTATTTTTTCAAAATGTACAGCTGGTGGGACCTGTTGTTCACACATCTTCACCGGTAGCTGGGGCATCCCCACCCTTGGTGTTTCTGGTGTAAATTTCTTGAGCTCTGTGCTTTGAAACTAGTTTAATGAGTCCTTTACTAAGGAGCTCCTGCAGGGCTGCCCTATCCAAGGACCCACAAACCTTCACCTCCCATGGTGTGAAGCCTGGCTTTAGTCTCTCAGAGACAACAGCTGGGTTTATGAGCTTACAGGTGGGAACTTCTTTACAGAGTTTGTCATACGTTGCTTTGTCAACAAGACGAGGTTATTGAGCTTGTCCGGAGCTTTACCTTTGGACCACTTCTTCTTGGCCTTGCCCCAGATTTGTTCCCTGGGTCTTTGTCTTTCTTGGCCAACTTTCCAGTATCTTTCTTCTTCTTCTCCTTGTGCAGCAGAGAGAAACTCAAAGAGCAGCTGCTGCCACTGCAGCCTCGATAAGATGAATGGGTTAGGCTCTTCTGAAGGAAGATATAGGACCCTCCAGAGCGCCAGCAGGGTGTCCACATACCTGCCCACCATGTGGCCTCTGAACCTCCAAACTGTAATGCCACACCCAAGATAGTGGTAACTGAGGGCACTTCACAGTTTACAACCACATTCACACATTTAGCTCCTATGGCTGGCAAAGCAACCCAGCCCCACAACTCTATATTAAATCTGCAATTACGTCCTCCGCCATTCTATAAAACCTACCTCCACACGGAATGGACCTTGACCTAATGGGGTATTTTCTCCTGGTAAATCTGCCTGTACCTGGCACACTCAGAATTTTCCTCTCGGTGTGCTTTGGAAAAGCTGCCTCCTGAGGCAGCTGAATCTGTAGGGGCACCCTGTGTCACCCCAGCTCTGTCCTTGCTGCACTCTATGAAATGCTCAGCAGCTCACAATCTATGACCCAGTGGTTGAAATATAAACAAAGAACACTAGTCTGTGGTGCAAAAATTAAGTGAAATTCAAATTTCAGTGTCCATAAATAAAGTTTTATTGGCACATAGCCACCCTCAGCCTATGGCTGCTTTTGTGCTATAAAAGGTGAGTTGAATAGTTATAATTAAGATCATGTGATCCTTCAAAGCCTAAACTATTGTCTAGCCTTTCACAGAAAACCTGCTGACCCCACTCTCAGGGAGGGAATTCCTGCCAGGCAGCTGAGGGGCAGCCCCACTCACCTTCCCATCTGCTGCCCCACGGTGTGGAGCCTGGCTCAGTCAGCATGGCTGCAGTTCTGGGCGAAGGCGTGGAGGATGGAGGGCTCTGCTCACACCATTCTCTAACTCAACATTCAAGTTTCAACTAATTGTCAGTGACAGGTGACCCTTCATGATTCAGCTTAGAACAGCTCTGCTCGGTGTGCTCTGCGGCTGGGCCAATCGATGGTCCCAGCCTGCGATGGAGGGCATGGCCACCAGGCACCTGTCTGTTGGGGCTTGCTCATTCCTACTCATGGTCAAGTGAATGGAAAGTGTCCAAAGCAGTCCTTTAAAATTCTGTTAACCTTTTTTTTTTGTATTTGACAGCCTAATAAGCTACAGGGGAATTCCCAAAGTGGGGGGGACTATGAAAGTCTTGGGGTGTATCCTTTTGTGTGGCATGTTAGGGAATGATGGCTACACGTAGAAAGTTGAGCACAACCCTCGCCACCTGTTGTATGATCACTTGGTCTGTGCACAGGACAAAAGCAGCTGCAAGCACAAGGTTCCAGACCAAGGCCTGCCGTGGGCACAGGAGCCCGTCATGCCAGCAGTGACCAGGAAGTGACCCCACCTTACAGTTCAATTGCTGATCCTGCAGTGGTTGGTCAACAGACCCAGTCCTGCCCTCAGCAGACAGAAGACAGAGCTGGTAAGATAAGATACAGGCTACAGGGCCCAAGAGGGTCTGAATGGAGATGCCAACGAAGAGAAGGCTGGCTAGGCAATGGGCAGTATCCCCAGGGCCAACGCCAAGATGATGGTGTGGGGGTAGAGGGATGATGACACCACATGTAAATGTCACCTGGGGTTCTATATTGGTTTCGTAGTACAAAGTCCCTGAGATTTCTGAACATCTGGTTTCTTCATATGTAAAACAGGAAAATTACTAAAATTGAATTCATCAATTATTCCACAATGGTAACCACTTATTTTATTTTAAAAGGACTTTGAAGCTTTTTATTTTTTTAATACAAAAGGCAAACTGACAATGAGATCTTGGTTTTCAAGGCATTTTGGCTGAATTTAATTCTTTCAGTTCTTTGAAGGTATTTGATAAAAGTGTACAAGACTGTTATTAACTACAATCAGCCCAGGCTGGCTTTCTCCTGCCAAATGTAATTTCAGCTGGAAGTCAGAGTTTTGTCTGTTCTAAACCACGGCTGGAACATAAAGATTATATCAACTTAAAACATCTCCTGTACTCCTAATTACACCAAACTTAACTTTCTACATTGGGCCCTCCATCGAGACCTGGTCCATTCTTTGCTGCTTAATTTATCTGAAAAACCCTTGGTCAGGAAAGGAAAGTGCTCTTGAAATGTGCCAGCGCAATGAGATGTATGGTTTCTCAAGCATAAAGAGTGAAACTTACTCTCATCCTCCAAGTGTTTTGTTGTCCTTTTTGGTTCACATCACTATTAAAATGAGCCGCAACAAACCACTTCAAAAACAGACTAAGTTCCCTTTTGTCTGAGTCCAGCTGCTTTGCCAGCGTCTGCCTAGCATCCGGTCTTCAGCCAGCACACCTGGCGTCCCCACACCTTTCCCATGCAATTTTCAACGGAGAAACAACTAATTCCCGTTGATATTCTTGGCAGAAGGGTTGAAACTAATTTTTCTAAATTGTAGATCTGACAGAAGATTCCACCAAAATCACCAATTACCAGGTGTGTCTCCCCCCTCCCCCACTTTCAGATTACATGCCAACATATATTAAAAAAGGAGTAGGTACAAAAGCACTGCGTGGGAGTGTGACATTGTATATGTGCACTGCTAGTTTAAAAATGTCACCTAACATCTTTCCTAAGCATTCTGTGGGCAGGGGTCCCGGCCACAGCTGGGATGTTACAGCTGTGATTAAAGTCAGGAATCTATCTGATTTGGGGTTCTTCAAAATGGGGTATAGGAATCCTAGAAAAGTTCCTCTCAGACTGGCAGTGTTTCTCTGCTTGATGGTGCCTTTAAGCTACCTGGTACCATGGTCCTAATTTGATTTTAACAACTAAGGTAAGGAGGACCCAATGTATGGTACTAATGGAAAAGCACAGATGGGCATGCGCTTTAACTTACCCATGATTCCTGTGTTTTTCCTGAAGGGCCTCATGCTTTAGACTTAATCTTTTGTTTCGGTGGGAGCACCCTGTGTCACCCCAGCTCTGTCCTTGCTGCTCTCTATGAAATGCTCAGGTGATGATGCTGACTCTGGGCTGAGGATGTCTGGGAACTGGTGCTGATACTGGGCTGAGGCTTTTTCAGGAACTGGTGCTGGACTGGGACGGAAGCACCTCTGTTTTTTCCAGAAGAAGGTTGGAGCGAAGGCTTCAAGATTGCATGTCTGACTGGGAAAGCTCTGTGGGACCACCTCAGGAGGCAGTATGGGAGTGCAGGGAAGTGGCAGATGGTAAAGCACAATTTAAGGTATTATATGGAAAATACAAACTCTGTACACGTGATAAAAAACAGTAACAAAAAGTTATTCTAATGAGAAACCTACGATGTATATACTTGGAGTACTAAGAAGTCCTTTGTATGGCCTCTCTGCCCAGGAAAGCCATCAGGAAAGGCAGGACTGGCAGGGATGGCTGTACATAATGTGAACAGTCTCCTGACGTTTCCAAAGTGGGGCACAAAGAGGGAACCAAGAAAGACATGCGTAAGAAAACTGTTGGGGATCCTGAGTCTAAAGACGAAGCTGGAGCCTGGAGCCCAAACCCATACTCAAAATGGGCATGGCAGGAGGCTTACCAACTGTTGGTATTCCAGAACAGGGGAACTCTGATGTAAGTAAGCAACATATAGCATGGAGGAAAAGTGTCGCTGCAAACTGGAAAACCACTGACAAGAGGTGTGATGCCCAGTGGTGGCCAGGTTCAGTGTATAAGCAGCATGGACTTGGCAGAGACCTAAGAGTGGGCTGGCTGGTAAGGACAGAGGGTGTGTCCACCTCTGCTAGGGGCTGGCTGCATGCTGTGTAGTTGGCGTGTCTGCACAGCATGGCTCTGAAGTGCTCCCACCGGAATTATAGCACCGAGCTTTGGAAGGGAGTCTGAAGACACCCAGTTTATGAGCACCTCCATCTACAGTTGGGACCAACCCTTATAGTTTACAATGCAGTCACCAGGAGGAAAAAGATATCCAACTCACAGAGTTCCCCAGACAATTTGGGTTTTCACCTGTGGTCCTGGCATTACCTCTCTTTTCCCCCTTCAAAGTGTTCCAATTTGGACAATAAATAATATGGCCACTCTGCTTATAAGATGCGGGCTTCCTTGAGCCCATAAGATGGTAGTTTCAGCTCAAGTGACGACAGGTTAATTACCCTGTATTTTCACAATTTGTTTCTCTCCCAACTGGTCTAACCTTTGAGTGAAGGATGGGAAGCAAATGACAATAGAGATGATTGAGAGGTAGACATAGAAGTGAAGGTCAGTGAAGGTCAGTGAAGGTGAATGAGGTAGAGGTGAGTGAGACGTAGAGAAGAGTGAGGGTAGAGGTGAGTGGGCAGGAGGTGGGTGGTGAGGGTAGAACTGGGGAAGGGTGGAGGGTGTCCTTGAGAAAAAATGGAGGTAACAGGGAAGTGAGGAAGGGTAAAGTGAGTGAGAGGTACAGGTAACAGAAGGGGGAAGATGAGGGAGCGTGAAGTAGGGAGGTGAAGGAGTGTGGCAGGGAGTGAAAAGTGGAGGTGAATGAAAAGTGGAGGTGAAGTGGGTGTGGGTGAGTGAGGAATTTTTGTTGTTAATCCTCACCCTGAAGGTACTTTTCCATTGATATTCAGAGATAGTGGAAGGGAGGGACACTCCAACCACTGAAACCATACTGGCCAGGGCTGAGTGAAGAATTTTTATTAGTCATTAGTAAATTATTTGACCTCTGAACCCTTTCAGGACAGTGTTTCAACTGCAGAAGGCATGATCAGGCTTGCTGAATTCTCACAAAGATCTGGCAGGAATTCCATAAATAATGGCAGCAAATCCAGAGTGATGGTGGAACAAAGTGCAGAGATGTGTGGACATGGGCAAGTCACGAGGATGTAAAGATCATGTGCCTGTATCCAGAGATGTGCGGTTAGAACATGCACCGGGGTTCTCTGGTCAGTGCTGTCCAAAGCTCCTCTCCTCCCAGGGCAGGGGCACTGTTTTCCCATCTCACATGCTGTGTTTCACCGTCAGTATTTAAATTTAAAACCAATGAGCACTGAGAAATGTGTCATCTATGAACAAAGTCTGGGAAGAAAACTGAAAATGAAACACTCAAATTAGAAATGAAGAAGCAAAACAGTCTCTTTTTGCAAATGACCTTATATATAGAAAATCCCAAAGAATCTACAAGAAGCCTAATAGGGCTAATAAATGGATTCAGCAAAGTTGCAGGGTACAAGATCAACATGCAAAAATCAGTTATGTTTCTAGCAATGAACAATTCAAAAAGGAAATTAAGAAAACAAGTCTATCACACAATACCATCCAAAAGGAGTAAAACACCTAGGATACATTTAATCAGTGAAATGAAAGACTTGTACACTGAGAACTACAAAACAATGCTGGGGAAAATTAAAGAAACCTAAATAAACAGAAAACATCCTGCATTCATAGATTGAAAGACTTAATTCTGTAAAGAAGTCAATGGTATTCAAAGCCATCTGAACAAAGGCTTTGCTGGTTAACTGAGAGACTGAATCTCTTTAGCTCCAAAAGAGAAAGGACACTTGCTTCCCCAATGGCAACGGCAAGTGGGGTGATGACTGGTTCAGATTCCTGAATCCAGAGTGGTGGAGATAGGCACCGGAGCTGTCCAGTGTGGTGATGCAGCCAGTCCTAGAGAAGACAGCGGAAGCCCTAGGGGGAAGAAGGAAGGGGTTCACCCCGAGAGAGGGGCCTGTACCTTGAAGAGCATTGCAGTTCTGGTGGCGTCCAGTATGCTATTGTTAGGTGAAGCACTCTTAGAGGAATATCCGCCTCATTTGGCTCCTCCAAGATGTAAACATAAAGGCTGGTTTCCCAAGAAGTTAATTCAGGGTCTACAGATCTCAAAATTTACATGGGAAACTGTGACTCCAAGGCCAACAAACCCACAACAGTCAGCCTCCTATTAATTCTAAGGTGGCCAAAAGGAGGATCCTTTGATACTTCTAAATTAATTTTTGTGTGAACAATGAGAAAAAGCCAGCTTTCCAATTAGCCAGAATGAATGGAAAGAAAATGATTATAGACCATCTCAGGACTTCTCCTTTAAGCTAAAAAGGCCTTCTCCCATAAGCTAAAATGAAATTATGTACAAGTATTTATGAGAGAGAGAGAGAGAGAGAGAGAGAAAGAACACGAGCGCACGCATTTAGATAAACGAGCCAACCTATGATGTCATTTAGGTGGCAACCCAATTCTTTGAGGTATTAAAAATGGCTGTCTTTATTTAAAAAAGGGAAAGGTCATTTGAACTTGACTTGTCAAGCAATGACAGATATAAATTGTAAATGCCACCAAAACAAAAATTAGAATCGACTCTTTTCTGAGTCTGTTTGTGTATGCATTAATGTATGTTGTACCAGTAAATGTTAGATAATGTTCTGCCTCCGGATGTTATTGATAAAATTAACTTAAAGGCAAGTACTTGTAAGGACTGGGTATTCTAAAATTCTCAGAAATATAGAAACTAACTCATGCTTTTCAAGTTCATGTCTCTAAGATTAACCTTTATTTATTTATTTTTAATTTATAATTTTTTATAATGTATTACATGTATACATATCTTCCCATTGCCCACCCCCCAGGCATACCCTAACCCCCTGGTGTCTTGTGTTCATTGGTTATACTTATATGTATGCATACAAGTCCTTTGGTTGATCTCTTATCTACCCCACCTCTCCATAACCTTCCTGCTGTAATTTGACAGTCTGTTTGATGCTTTACTGCCTCTGTATCTATCTTTTTGTTCATCAGTTTATAATGTTCTTAATTATCCACAAATGAGTGAGATCATGCAGTGTTTCTCCTTCATTGACTGGCTTATTTCACTTAGCATAAGGCTCTCCAGTTCCATCCAGGCTGCTGCAAATGGTAAGAATTCCTTCTTTTTTATGGCAGCATAGAATTCCATTGTGTAGATGTACCATAGTTTTCTGATCCACTCATCTGCTGACGGGCACCTAGGCTGTTTCCAAATTATAGCTATTGTAAATTGTGCTGCTATGAACGTAGGGGTGCATAAATCCTTTCTGATTGGTATTTCTAGTTTCTTAGGATATATTCCTAAGAGTGGGATTGCTGGGTAAGTTAATCTTTAGTAAATAAAAGCGAGCTTAAGTTTGTTGGTTTAAGTAAAACAGACATGTCTTTATTTTACCTGGGTTTTACAAAAATAAGTTCATGTTAATAATTGATTTTGATGTCTGTGAGATATGTTTATAGAAGTTAAGTGTTTTTGTTTCTCTTTAAAAAAAAAAAAAAAAAATAATCGAGGGTATGGGAAACCCAAGACAGCCACCTGGTTCTTTTCCTGGCTCCCTGGCTCCCCACTTTTTGGTTTTTGCATTCCTCCATGCATCATAGTGCATTTAGCCAAATTAAATGAAGGAACATACGAGTTGACATCTTATTCTATTGCTAATGTTTGAGTTACTTCAAGAAAATGCTAAGTTAATAAATGATTCACAATGAGGTCACAGAAGACAAAGATCATTGACTATCACCTGAAGATTTTATTAGAAAGGACATCAAATAAAATTTGACACTCTCCAACTTTGCTGGGTCAGACCTTACCAGGAGCATAACCAGGAATGGACATCTACCCATCTTTGATATTGCCTCAAGGGACACCAGAAACTCCACTAACATCAGAGGTAGATGTCAACAAGGCCTGTATACCAATGGACTGATATTGAACGCAGAAACCATTCTATTTGTCTTTATCTGTTAATGATATTAGTCATACTAATAGTTATACTTGTTCTTTGGGTTTTCCTATATAGTCCAACTAAACATGTATAAAATAACAACTACTAATACTCTTTTTTATGACTATGTAAATGCTATGTTAGATGCCAAATACAGAAAAATGAGGCAGAAGGCAAAATTCAGATCATGATAGTTCACAGGATAGAAACAATCCAGTGTTTTTCCATAATAAAGGCCGTAAGACCTGACTGCCTCCCAATTACCTACCTTTCCCATTTTAAGAAAACCTGGCCTCCACTCACATCCCATGGTTACAGTACTGCCCCATCCTCAGTGGTCAATAAGATATCAATACTGAGACTTCCTAGAAACAAGCCTTCATAGAACTGTGAGATCACATTAGCTGGTCAAAAAGTTGGCCATCAATGCAACCTTTGGATAGATTTATGACAAAAAGGAGGGTTAAAGAAGAAAACCAGGTTCCATGGTAAGTAACCTCACAGGCTGATCTGATCATAAATTCCTAACTGGACAGATCATGGTGGGTAGTCACATCCCCACTCCACCATGGTCTATAACTTTTTTTTTTTAATATATTTTATTGATTTTTTACAGAGAGGAAGGGAGATAGAAAGTCAGAAACATCGATGAGAGAGAGACATCAATCAACCGCCTCCTGCACGCCCCACAGTAGAGATGTGCCTGCAAGCAAGATACATGCCCCCGACCGGAATCGAACCTGGGACCTTTTAGTCCGTAGGCCGACGCTCTATCCACTGAGCCAAACCAGTCTCGGCCTATAACTTCTTTACTAAAAGGTTTATCTTTGCTTTAAGCAAGCCCTGTCCATTGCTTCTGTGCATCTAAGGTTAATATACCTTTGAAATGCCCCCTTTCACTCTTCCTTCTTTAATCCAATCCCTGCCTTGCTTTCTCTCACCTTCATGTAATCTTCCTTATGTTCTCTCCTTAAGCCCAAATGCATACAAGAAACTGCAAATTGTTATTCTCCTGAGAATCTGAGATCTTGCTCCCTGGTAGATGTTGTCAGTTGGCTGAAATAAACTCATAAAAATTCTCTACAGAATTGAGGGTCCAGAAATAAACTCATACAACTAGAGCCCAAGATTCAAAGACTATTCAATAATCAAAAACTAATACTGTGGACAAAAAAAGGATCCACATACTAAACCTGACAAGCTCAGGGCATAGTGGGTCTTACAAACTCAAAGACTGAAAGTAACCACATAGGATGATCTGAACATACAAATTCCTAACTAAAAGTGGGTCATGGCAGGTAGTTATGTCCTTGACAAAGATTAAGTTTTACTTTAAGTAAACCTATTGTCTTTTTGTATCTAAAGTAATATACCTTTGAAATATCAGAATAATCTTTTGCAGGAGACCACAGAATGCTTCGTTGTTATCTTGTTCCTTGAATGCCATCTCTATGTGCTGTAAATGTTGACAAGTATGTGTCTCTCCATTTGGTTTTATATCCAACCTCAGAGATTTCCCCACTTTGCTTTATCCTGCCCCCTTAATCTACCACAATGGAATCCATGTAAACCCCCTTGCGTCTGCTCCTTGGATCCTAATGTATAAAATGCTTCAGAGAAGGTACAAAACTGCCTTCTCTGGATCATTTTCTCAATCCATTGAGATTTTGCTTCCTGGCAATTATGAAAGTTTGGCCCAAATAAAGACATCAAAATTCTCTACAGGTGTGGACATTTCTTACGCTAAGAATTTCAACAAATGATGCTGGAAAAGGTAGATAATACACACAAAAGAATGAAGTTGGACCTTTATCTCACACCATACACAAAAATAACTAAAAATGGATAAACTATAAAAACTCTTAAAAAATCTTCATGACCTTGTATGTGGCAATGATTTCTTAGATACACCAAAAACAAGAGCAAATATATATATATATATATGACTTTATCAAAATTAAAAATTTTGCACACTGAAGATTGAACCCTATCAAGGAAGTAAACATATAATCAATAGATGGGAGAAAATATTTACAAATAATATATCTGTTAAGAGTCCAATTTCCAGAATATATAAAGAACTGTAGAAACTCAACAACAAAAAGACAAATAATCCAATTTAAAATGGGCAAAGGACTTGAATAGACAGCTCTCCAAGGAAGAGATGGTCAATAAGCACATAAAAAAAGGCTTAACATCAGTACTCATTAGGAAAATGCAAACCAAAACTATGGTGAAATACTTCTTCAAACTCATGAGGATGATAATAATAATAATTTTTCAAAACCGGAAAATAAATATAGGTGAGGCTGTGGAGAAACTGGAATCTTCATAGTGTCTCTAACAGTTGCACTGGAGGCAGCATCTTCCCTCTCTTGGACCAGACAGGGCCACCCCAGCCCACACACGCCCATATGAGGGGCTCCTACTCTGCTCCCCCAGGAAACACACCCACAATTGGGCCAAGGCCCTGGGAGAGGAAGGTGGTGTTTTGTACCTTAATTTGAGACTTGGGGGTAGGGAGGCAAAACAATCAGGAGAAGCAAACACTTGGCAAGGTTTTGTTTGACAGCAGACAGGTTCAGCTAGAGGGGGTTCCTAGGCAGGGCTGATACCCTGTGTTCTACTCGGCTGCTGGAAGAGACCCATGCTGGTGCGGTGGTCACGGGGAACAGCCAGATGAGATCAACCAGAATGCACTGATTTCGAGGCTTTGTGTTCATATCACCCTTGTCCCCTTCTCAGTGGACTCCCCAATGTCCTTGCCCTGCAGCTTGAGGTCAACGGCTCTCTCAAATTTGCCCAGAAGCTGATTATTAGAAATGGCCTGCTCACTCTTATAGTCTCAATGACCTGTGGCTTTTCATTGATTTTCGCCCCCAGATCCTTCTGCATCAGTCCCTGCCCTGCGGATCATCCTGCCCACCTCCAGGGCCACCCAGTTGTGGTGCAGCTCTTCAGTCTCCCAGTCCAGCTTGGCACATTCTTGGTGATCAAATGCTGTTTGTTCTGGCCAGCAGCCCATTTTCTGGAAGTTTCCACAACTCCTCTTCCCTGAGCACTAAGATGGCCTGCCTGTGCAGCTCTCGGGCCTCTTGTGCAGCATCCTCACTGTGTCCCTGTTGCTCTCGGCCAGAGTAGGGTGGGCAGGTCCAGTGGCTCTGTGGCAGCTCCAGGTTATATGTATTTTAACACAATTCAAAGAGGCACATATTGTCTGATTCCACTTACATGAAATATTCAGAGTAGATAAGTCCACAGACAAAGAGCACATTAGTGCTGGGAAAGGGTGGAATCGGGGGAAATTGCTTAATAGATGTGGGGGTTTACTCTGAGGTGACATAAATGTTCTGGAACTAGATAGAGATGGTTTCACAGCATTATAAATGTTACTAAATGCCACTAAATTGTTTGCTCTAAAATGGTTAATTTTATGTTATGTGAATTTCACCTCATAAATTATTTTTAAAAATATTATTTATAGTACCTTCCAGAAATTGTACTAAGATCTTTTCCCTCATTTGTTGCTGTTGCTCTCTATACCCAACCCTTGCACATGCTTTTCCTATGTAATATTGTGCTTTGAGGACAAGTTACATTAGTCTCAGAGGCTAGTCAGGATATGAGTCTCTATGCTATAGTCAAAAATGGCAGAATCTCTGGACACACAAATGTCAGCTTAAGAACAAAATGCTCACATTTTTGCCCATTGTGGTGCTCCACATTGACTAAATTCTTGCGCCAATTAGGTTTTCTTTCTTTCCTCTTTTAAAAAATACATTTTGATTGATTTCAGAGAGAAAGGGAGAGAGATAGAAATATCAATCAGCTGCCTTTTGCATGCCCGCTATGGGGAATCGAGCCCAAAACTCGGGCATGTGCCCTGACCAGGAATCCAACCATGACCTCCTGGTTCAAAAGTTAGTGCTCAACCACTGAGTCACACCGGATGAGTCTCTGAATAACCTAGAAGAAAAGCTCTGAGACCTTGGAACCAAGTAAAGTTCATGGCCTATTGATTTGGGCACTTTCACAAAACATTTCTTTTTAACAAATCTATCATCATGTTGTTGAAACAGCACATAAATTGCAGTTATACCCCTCTTCTCAGTTAATATCTCTGAATACAAAAATGACTTGAAGATCACTTCACTGAATATTTTTCCTTAAGTGATTTGACAAATTAAACGTAATCCTTTTTACCTCTTACTTGCAGTAAACTCTCTTTCTCTACAGAATCACAGAATAACAGCTGACATTGTTCAAGCACTGCAGATGCTGTTCTAAGCATACGGTAATGCTGTTATCATCCCCATTCTAAAGATGGTGAGTTGAGGGCCTGGCCTGCTCACCCACTCATGGGGAAACCACGATTGAACCCGGCCCCTCCAGCTGCACAGCCTACATCTCAACCTCCGAGCCACTGCCTCTGTGCCACACTGCCTTTTGTCTCATTCTCGTAGGGACAGTCAAGAGCTCTCAGAAACTCACTCCAACCCCTTCACTCTCCAGGCGGTCACCTGATGGCCACAGCTCATTACAGGTCAAAGAGTTTCTACTAAGCCAAACCACATCTCGTCCACTTGACAATGCAGGGAGGGGTCATCCTCCTGGCTGCCCTTTCCATTCATTTGAAATTAATTCAGGCATTTCTTTTCTGCTCTGTTCACCATCATCCCCACCCCCAAAACACACACACAAAGCACACTCATTACGTCACATTGGGGTTTATTGAGCCTTTCTCTGTAATTGTCTTGGGTCTGCTTTGACTATATCCCGGAGACAAACAAGGTTTTCCTGCTGCTCCCTCAGGTCCCACAGGGCAGGCTCTGCATCTGTGTAGCCCAGAAAAATTTGGGGGGACAGAAGAGTGAAAGTGGGCTTTAGAAGAGGGGAGAGAGAGGGTCACCATTATGTGACACTTACTATGTGCCATGCATTATTCCAGGCATCAGAGAAATAAGGGGAATGAAACGAAGCCTGCGGAGACAAGCAGTTAAGGAAAGGCAGACACCGGTGATTTTACACCCTCATATGGAGGAGACCCACCTATGGAGAAACCAAGCAGGAAAGGGGCTGGGCAGGGGGTGGGGGATGGGGTGTGAGGGTGATGCCTACCAGGACTGGGGGTCCCTGGGTCAGGGAACTGTGCACAGGTGAGGTACATCTACTTATTACCTAGCTGACTTGACTAATTCTAGTGCAGAACTTGAAATTAGTTAATTTCTAACCAGTGTTGCATTAGAGTTAACCCCATTCCTTGCTCTCAGAAACATAAGTAGTTTCAAAGTGACGTAAAAAAAATTCACCACTAAGTATCTTTTGCACAATCTGATTTTCTGAGTTGGGGAAAATTCTGTTAGGTCAGACACTTACCTAAAAGCATCCGAAAGCTCTGTTTTTGAGAATTTGGGCCCAAATGTGAACAGAGACACCTGGAAAGGTGTCCCAGATATCAGGACAGAGACAGCTCTCACCTTGAGGACATTTAGCTGATGCTTTTCAGAAGCATCTACAGATCCATTTTTAAATTAGACCCTATGGTGCTCCAAGAGGTCCTGGGGCCATGAGTTATTCCTATACACAATACATAGACTGAAGCTGAGAGAGGCTGAACTACTGGGCCAAAGTCAGACAGCTAACCCAGGGTGGATGCGGGTGCACATCCAATCTCTAAGACCCCAGGCTTTGTTCTCTGGGCACCAGGTCGGGGTCTGGTGTCTCTTCCCCACTCCACAGGCACCTGTTCTCCTGGCCCTTTGTAGGGTACATAGCGAAGATAGAAGGCCTTCTTCTCACAGAACTCCAGATTTCCCACGCACTCCAGGATCAACACGTGTAGGACAAGACTTTGCACTTCTCAGCCCACCCTCTGCACCCCCACCTCCCTCACCCCAGCCTCCTCTCTTGACTGCCTGCCCTTCAGAAGTGTGCTGGGTTCATTCGCCTCAGCTGGACCAGTGAGCCCCGGCCCAGGGATGCAGTGAGGAAGCCTCAATCCCTGCCCCCAGAGACTCTGGACAGGACACAGAAGCCCTGAGCTCAATACTGAACTGTCACCCTACAGCTTCATAGCTGGGAGACACAAGGCAACAAAAAGCCTGGATTTCCACCATCTGAAGAATGGGTATCCCACCTGGGTGGGCTGCTATTAAGGCCTAGCAGGTGCTAGCTACATCAGGGTTGGGGAACCTTTTTTTCTGCCAAGGGCCACGTGGATATTTATCACCTCATTCGCAAGCCATACATCATTACCAACTTAACACATTGCGGATGGATCACGAGAATTCTCGTGTTTTCTGTTCTAAGGGCTTAGGGCCAATCACGAGAATTCTTTAAAAAAGATATTAGCTTGTAAGAACATGTAATAAATAACTACATGCAATGGGTATTGAATTTTAAAGCCTGCCTTTAACATTTATGTAAAAGGTTTTCTGTACTCGTTCAATAGAAACTTATCTGGGTAAAGCTAGCAATAAAACTGCTGGTCCGCAATGTGTTAAAAATTAGCCGGCCGTATTTGAGCAAACATTTTATTAACTCACCCTTAATGCCTTGGCAGGGCCAGACCAAATGATTTCGCGGGCTGTTTTGATGTTCCCCACCCCTGCTCTACATGACTCGCACTTTTGTTCAAGCATAAAGAGAGGACACATTAGTTTTGTGTGGAAGGAGGGAGGCAGTGGCATGTGAACTGAGCTTGAATGATTCTCTAAAAAGAAACGCTGAGATCCGGGGACCAGGCGGCTCCTATGCTGGGTTGGATGATTCAGTCGGCACACATCTTAGCTCAAATTCAAGGCTGACTTCATTTCCTCATCTTTTACAAGTATTCACGTGAGACCACCACTGTCAAACTAACAGACGCCACAGACACAAAGGTCTTAATTTGGACTAGACCCACAGCATGGAAGCAAACCGGAGGGCTGTCCTGCTAGCCACAGGTTATCCAGCATCTACCCACCGGGAAGGTCAGGACTCTGTCCCCTGGGGCCCAACTGAACGATCCATTCCGCTCCCAGGCCAGGCCTCCTTGCACATTTGCAGACTTAGACCCAGCCCAGAAAGACCCAAACGCGGCACCACCTCAGAGGCAAAACCCCTGGTCTTCCTTCCTGTGTCCTGCATGGAGGGATGGCTGCCAGCAGCGGTGCCCCATGGGAGCATTCTCTCCAAGCAAATGACATGCACATCATCGTCCCTGCAGAACTTAATAAACTCTTTGGCCCGGCCGGTGCGGCTCCGTGTGGGGAGCACTGGCCCGGGAGCATCTGTCCTGGTTCCAGATGCCCAGCTCTGCAGATAGAATCCCCCCCCGCCCCCCGTGAATGGAAACGCGTAGCGGTCAAACACCCCCGGCCTCCGAATATGTTTCAGAGGGCAAACATTTCCCGCAAAGTGACGGGAAAGTTCCTCCCAACCCTGCCGCCTCGCTCCGGTCCACTCCGAGCTCTGCCCTCGGGAAGCGGAGGGCGCACCCTCCTCCTCCCAGCGCCGCTGCCTCTCCATCCAGCTCAGCCATTTCCCAAGGCGTTCATCGCGCACCCTTTCCACGACACTTCACCTAGTGTTGAATTATATGTTTTACTTGTTAATTAGACACCCGAAAGTACCGGCTACACTTTTTTTTTTACGTAAAAGGGCTGTTGGGGTAACAGGAGTCGAGTGTCAATTACTTTACCGAAACGCTTTAATCTCGTTTCACCGGGGAGAGGGGAGCACAAACCCGGACACACTTTTTTTTGCTTTTTTGCATTTCAAACCCCGACACACTTTTTTTTTTTTTTTTTTGCATTTCACGGGGCAACACAGCAACAGCGTCCAGCGCACTTTTGCAGAATCGGAAACGACTGTCTTGTTTTACCCGTCAACGGTCATTACCGAAAGGAGCTCATCTTCCGACCTAAAAGTCAGACCTGCCTGGCGTTTCCTCCAGGAAAAGTGGGGTGCCTCGGGGTGCGCACCCCCCAGTTCACCGGCTCGTCCCACCCGCGTGGAGCCTCCCCGTCCGCGCCGGCAGCCCCACCGCGTCTTTGGCGCCCGCTCTCGCCCTGCGGACCCCCGGGACGCCACGCCGTCGGGGAAAGCATATTTCCCTCATGAATATTCATGAGGCGAACAGGGGAGAGTTGGCCAAACTGTCTGCCCACAGACCGGAACGTCCCGGGTTCCTCCCCCGCGGCGGCGGCGGCGGCGCCCGGGACCCTCGCCCCCGCCGCGGCCGCTCCCCTCCCTACCTGCGCGCCCGAGCCCGGGCCGCCGCCGCCCGCGCGCAGAGCCATGGCGGTGCCGCTTTGTCCGGCCGCGGGGCCCGTGTGTCCCCGCCGAGGCCGCCGCCGCCGCCGCCACCGGGAGCCGAGGCCGGAGTGGGGCGCGCAGTCCGCCCGGCGGACCCTCCCGGCCGCGCCCCCCTCCCCCGTGCGGCCGCGGCGGCGGAAGCGGTGGGCGGACCCCGAGGCGGAACCTCACCTCCAGGGGTCTCCCCGGCGGGGGCGGGGTCTGACACCCCGCACCCCGCGGCGCCCCGCAGGGGCGGGGCCACACCCACGGGGCTCCCGGAGGGAGCGGGGCGGGGCCTGACCTCCCCCCCCCCCCCCCCCCCCCCCCGGGGGGGGGGGGGGGGGGGCCCCGGGGGGCGCCCGGGGGCTCTCCCCGGGGCGGGCCCGCCGGCTCCTGCTCCTGGAGCTGGGGTGGGGGGGGCCGGGGGTGGCCGGGTGGGGGCATTTGCTTCTACTTTGTTCCCCCAAAGACTCCGCGACTTGCCCTCTGGTTATCAGACTGCTGGCCGTGGCTCTGCACCGGTTTCTGCCCGTGTAGACCCAACAGACGCTTGACTTCTAACAGTGAAGACTATTGGACCCTGGTTTCCCCCGGTGTAGACAGATGTGGTGCAGACAGGTGGGCTAGGGAACTCAGTTGGACCCCCGATTTCCACGGGGATAGATAAAGTGGACCTCGGTTGCTGCCTGTGTAGACGGACCGGCTTCCCTTCCCATCCCAGGGAGCACCTTGCTTACCGGCTTCTCTATTAAGCCCTCTGGGCCTTGTCCCAGAAGAAGGGGCTTGGCTCCCAGAGCAGGTGGCTTTGTCCCTCAGCAGCTCCTCCAGGATCCCGAAGCTGACTTCACCAGAGGTCCGCAGTGACCGGGACGCCTGCTCAAGGTGCAGTCCTGAACTCTCATTCTTTTCTTACTTTTTAATTTTAAAATATATTTTTATTGATTTCAGGGAGGAAGGGAGATGGAGAGAGAGATATAGAGAAACATCAATGGTGAGAATCACGGATGGGATGCCTCCTACACGCCCCCTCCTGGGGATTGAGCCCGCACCCAGGCATGTGCCCTGACCAGGAATCCCACCCTGAACTCCTGGTTCCTAGGTCAACACACTCAATGACTGAGCCACCTGGCAGGGCTGGACTCTCCTTCTTACCGGACACTGGGGCCTGCAGGTGGAGCCTGTCTTGCCACTCGCTCCTCGGTTGTGCAGAGGAAAGCTGGACCTGCACAGGCCAGGCCCAGGAGTCCTCCATGTGCTGTCTCCAGTCACAATATCTAGAGATCTGTTTCCTTCCTTGCTATATTCATAAAGTCAAGGATATTTTCCAAGAAACTTTTCCGAAAACTTGGGCAACTGAGATGGTTTCATTTATTCAAAAGGTACTGACTGGTCACCCACTTTTGGCCAGTCGCTGCACAGCCCCGGTCAGGTCCAATGGAGGGAGACAAACAATAAACCAATGAGCAGAGAACATAAATCTGGATAAAGCAGATGGTCAAGGCAGAGACGACTGTGCAGGGACCGGAAGAAAGCGAGGGAGCTGCCTGTGCCAAGCCCTGGGCTGGGAACGGATCTGGTGTGCTCGGGGCAGGCTGGTGTGCTCGGGGCAGGCTGGTGTACGTAGGAGCATGGAGAATGAGGGCTACTCGAAGTGGACAAGGTTGGAAAGGCTGCAGGGATAAGTAGGTCGTGGTTATGGGTTCTGTTTTATTCTGAGTGTCGTGGGAAACCACTGTGGGGAGAGTTTGGAAAGGAAGTGACACTATCTGATTTACATTCCAAATATCTCACCCCTGTCTCCAGTGTGGAGACCACAGAGGGTTGAGGCAGGGAGTCCAGGCAGGAAGCAACTGCCACAATCTTGGTAAGGGTGATAGGGCTTGATCAAAGTGGTGGTGACAGAGGTTGTGAGAAATGGTCAAAGCAGGATATGTTCAGAGGCAGAGAGCACTGAGAGGACAGGCTGACAGCCGGCTGTGGAGAGGGAGGGACAGAGAAGCCAAGGAGGACACTGGGAGGCATTTTGAATTAGCTGAGCATGACCCATGCCCACTACCTCTAGGGTGCCCTCCTGCCTGCAGAAGTTGGAGACTGCAAAGCTACGTGCCCCGGGTCATTGCGTTTGAGGTCGCAGATATGCCTGTTTTTGCTAAGACGTGTACCACATGGGATGTGGAAGGAGCCACAGGAAGTAGTAGACGTCACAGCAGATGGTGGTAGATGTGTTTGGTTTGTTTGGGGCAGTTCAGCAGCAATGGTGCTGAGCAGAAGGGAGCAGGGCAGTGGCAATTTTCCTAACACAGTCCCACAGCATGGTCAGGTGTTTCTCCAGGTTGTTGATGTTCCTGGCTGTTCCTTGTTACCTGACCCTCCCGTGGATGCTTTAATCTACCTAATATCTTCAACTACATCCCTTACTGCACAAATTTGCTCCAGTGGATTCTCCCGTCTGCAGGTAAGACTTAGCACCAAGACAGCAATTCAAGGATTCAGGGACTCATTGGCAGCTGGAAGTCAGTGTCACTCATATAGGAGAGACTAGGGGGGAAGCAAGTTTTGGAGGAGAAGACATATTAACATTGAGATGCCAGTTAAACCTGTAGAGTGGACTAGTCACTGAGCTTGGTGCTGAGAGGAGAGGTCAGGTTGGAAATACAGATCCGGTATGTAAAGAGATGAGGAAACTGAATGTGTGAACAGAAGGAAAAAAGGACCAGGACTGAGCTGGGGAACATGCCAAAAATTGAAGAGGCATGAACCCTTCCTAATTCATTCTATGAGGCCAGCATCAGTCTGATACCAAACCCAGATAAAGACACAAGAAAACTACAGATCTATATCCCTGATGAATATAGGTGCAACAAAAAAATTAACGAATAGATTCCAACAGCATATTGGAAGGATTATTCACCATGAACAAATGAGATTTATCCCAGAAATACAAAGGTAATTCAATATAGGGAAATTAACCTCATACTTCTCAGTAACAGAATGATCGGGGGCGGGGGAGGCGAGGAATGATGATCTGAATGGATGCAGAAAAGGCATTTCAAAAATCCAACACCCTTTCATAATAAAAGCTCTCAGAAAACTAGGATTAGAGAGAAAATTCTTTAATGTGATAAACAGTATTTATGGAAAAGACAGTTAACATCATAAACAATGATGAAAGACTGAAAGCTTTCTCCTTAAGATCAGGAACAAGACAAGGGTGCTTGCTTTCACCACTGCTATTCAACATTGTACTGGAAGTTCTAGCCAGAGCTGTTAGAGGAACAGAAAGAAATAAAAGGCATTCAAGTTGGAAAGAAAAGGGTAAAACTATCTCTATTCACAGTGACATTATCCTATACATAGAAAAAAATGCCAAAGAACCCACCAGAAAGTTGCTAGAACTAATGGGTGAATTTAGCAGAGCTGCAGTGTACAAGATCAACACACACAAAAGCAATGAACAATTCAAAAACATTAAAGAAAATAAATCCACTTACAATAGCATCTAAAAGCATTAATAGCTTAGGAATAAATCTAATCAAGGAGAAAGATTTTTATGCTGAAAACTACAAAACATTGTTGAAGTTTAAAAAGATGTAAATAAATGGAAAGACATGGTGTTTATGGATAGGAAAACAACGTTTTCAAGATGTCAATACTACCTACAGTGATCTACAGATTCAGCATAATTCCTATCAAAATTATTTTCACGAAAATTGAAAAGCTGATTCTCAAGTTCGCCTGGATTGCAGGAGGCCCCTAATAGCAGAAACAATCTTGACAAAAAGAACAAGGTTGGAGGACCCACACAACCTGAATTCAAAACTTACCATAAAACTACAGCAATTAAAAGTGTGGTTCTGGCACAAGGACAGAGTTATATGTCAATGAAAGAGACTAGCCCAGAAATAAACACTCACATATATGATTAAATGACTCTCAACAGGAGTTCCAAAAACATTCAATGGGGAAAGGACAGTCTTTTCAACAAATGGTTGTGGGGAAACTGGATATCCATATGCAAAAGATTGTACACTTTAAAATGGTTAAAATGGTGACCTTGTACGCTATATAAATTTTACCTCACTAAAAATAAGTTGCAAGTAGAACCAAGAACTAAATATTAAAAAAATCTTAAAACTAAAAAAAATGACCATTATGAAGTTGGGATAGGGAAGTATTTAATGAATGAGATGCACAAACCACCAACTATAAGTAAAATATTGACATATGTGACTACATTAAAGTTTCATACTGCTGGCTGATAAATTTAAAAGATAAGCCACAAAATGGGAAACGTCTGAAACTCTTATAACCAGTTAATGACTAGATTCCAGAATATATAAAGAGTTCCTAAAAACCAACAACAACAACCATAGAGCCTAATGGCATATTTGGCAAAGGTTATGAATTAGCATTTCAAAAGACTAAACTCTAATGATCACTAAAAAAATGTTTAATCTCTCCAGTAATTAAAAATAAAAAAGCAAGTGTAAACAAATTCTCATTTTAAACCTGTCCTTTGGAAAAATACTTAAGGCCTGAAAATATTTAAAGTTTAATAATTTTCTATAAAATATAAAGAGAAAATATATAATAGTTTAAAATATTAAGGTCTAACAATCCCAAGTGTCTGCTGTTTGCTGAGAGTGTTGGTGACCTGACCATGGAACTTCACATTGATCAAGTCCCCTGAAGGGGCAGAGTGGAGAGGGACCAAGTCCTCACTACCGTACCGGGGAGGCCCGGGAGTCACCTAAATGCCCATCGACTTGGGAATGGAAAAGCGAATGGTGACATTTACCTGAAGGAGCACAGCAGGTAAAACAAATGAACAGAGAGGAGCCTCAAAAGCAATGTTGAGTGAAAAATACCCAGCAAGCTACAGAAGGATCAGAACAGTAGCCTGTATTTAGGTAAGCCCTAGAAAGACCCCACATTCTCTGGACTCTTTATCAGCACATGCTCATACTCTTAAAGCATAACATCGTGACTAGAATGACAACACACGAAGGCTGATCCCAAGAGGGTTCTGGGTTCATGGCTGGTGAGATGGCCTGTGGGTACGTGGTGCGCCATGCTCTTCTAGGTGCGGGAAGTTTGCGCCAGTTCCGCTGTGGGAACTGCCAGAGGCTGGGCTCAGGGCTCCAACTGCTTTTCAGCTTCTCATTTTTGTTCTGCATTTGCTCCAGCTTCTAGTTTTAGTTTTCATGAGTTAAGTTTTACCTGGAGATTATGATGGGAGATATACTGCCACACAGACAGCAATTACGTGTGCCATTGGTTGTTCTGGGGAGAACACGAAAGACGGAGCGCCTAACAACTGAGGGTGGTCTTGAGGCAGGGCACCCTCGCAGGTGCGGAGAGTCCTGTGTGGAATCCATGGAATCTGCGGGGGGCTTGGTGCGCTTGGTGGAGCTGCTGCCTGCTCCCAGCCTGTGCCAGCCTCATCCCCAGGTCCAGCCTTCCTCAGATGCCTTTCCTCCCAGACCCTCTCTGTCCTATGAATTTTTAACCATTTATTCCACACGATAAAGGAAATGAAGAGAGCGGCAAGTGGAAGGAAGTGTGTTGGGGAGTGAGTGTGAATGCTGCTCACCCATTACCCCCACACCCGGGGCGGGCGGCCATGGACTTGGCCTCCAGAGAAGCAGTAAGGAGATGAGGGAGACTCCTGTGGGCCCAGCACCTTCAACTGTGCACCTGCTGCCTGAGCGCCCGCCCTCAGGGGCTCACGGCTCAGAGGCCAGGAGGCAGAATGGACACAGTATATTGTGGGACTACAAAGGGCTAGTGTGGCTGCCAGAGGAATGGGGGTGGGGTGCAGGGCTGGGGACATGGCCTGCATAGCATTGGGCTGTCCTTGGGGAGATGACCCTGGCTATCCCTCGGCTGACTGTGGCAGGAAGAGGAAGTCCTGGGAATGGGGAGCTCCTTGTGACATGGCTGTGAGACTGGCGGCTGTGGGCCAGGCTGCTGCTGGGCTTTTACTTTCGGAGCATTTAGGTTCTGTTGTTGAGCATATCGAAGTCTTCAGGAGAAGTGTTGAGCAACCACGACCCAAATTTGTTGTGAACTCTGTCCTTTATTTACTTTTTTGTAGAATTTCTTTTCCATGTTTTTTATTTCACAGATACCGCTTAAATTTACAAGTGGCACTGTCATTTCATGTTCTTCAATCCTTTGTTGTTCTGGTAGGCTACAGTAAAGAATATAATTACAGAAAATATTAGTTTTCCAGAGGAATGTTCCCACAGAAAGCACCTCTGACAGGCAAATAGGAGTGCTGCTCATGGTCCCAGCAGCACAGCGATCTTGGTCTTGGTCAATCCACTGTGGTCCCAGTTCCCTCTCCCCACAGTGAGCCATCCCTCCCTGTCCTCCAGGTGGAAGCCCTTGCTCGCCTCCCTGGCAGTGCTGGCCCCTGACCCCACGCATGGGTCACCGATCACATTGAGTGTTCTGTGAGAGGGTTTGTGTCTCTGAGAGCCCCTTTCACACAGCACACATGGAGCCCGGAGAGGAACCCTTTATGTCCTGCATTACCCGATTATGCTTGTTTAAAAACCATTTAAATGTGTGCTCCGTGCAGACAAAGTAGAGAAACACAGATGCCGAGCCAATGCCTGTCTGAAGCCGCAAACGCCTCACTGATATACGGGAAGAGGGGGCCCCTGTTAGAAGTTTTGCTGTGATGCTTAAATAATTGTTCTCAAACTATTGATATTTCAATATTAAAACTCTAAAACCAATGAGATAAATTTTAGTGTGACAAAACGTTTTAACATGTCAATTAGACGGTTTATCATGTCTAACTCTCCTGAGAAACAGAAAGGAACTATACCGCTCCATCACTAGCAGTAAATCATGGAGCATATGAATTAAAATTGTTTTCCGTTCAGAAGGAGTGAAAAGCAAACCTTAATGAGAAGGTTTTGAAAAGCCACCTGTTCCAGTCGTGCACACCCATGGCCCCTCCAGGGAGCTCGGTGGAAGATGGGGCGCAGTCTGCTGTGGCTGCCCACACCGATTCCATTATACGTACACAGGATTTCACTCTGATAGAATTGGCCGCAGGACACAAAGGGAGACTCAGGCCCTGCCCGCCCTGGAATGCGAGTTATTTCAGAGCAGGGCCTTCTGTGTCTCACCCTGTGGCAGACCTGCCTGGAGGACAGAGCGGCCTGTGTAAACGAGACTGTACTCTGGGCTCAGATGCTGCAGGCCCGGGCCAGGGCCCATCAGCCAGGTCTGAAGAGCAGAGACCGGCGATGACCCACCTCCCATTCCGACAGAAGTTAGTTTACTGCCCTAACGTCAGGTCTGAGTTGCTGGTCCTGCGGACTTCAGCTGCCTTTAGTGGAACATGCGGGGAGGAAACAACGGGAAGGGCTCACAGAGTCTGCAGACCAGCCACACTCTATGACATGGGGACTCTGCATAGGCTGCTCCTGGTGTCCAGAATACCCTCTTCCCATCCATGCCCTCACCCAACTGCAGGTCTCAGCTGAAGGTCTCTGCAAAGTACCCCTCCCCAGCCCCCGAGCCAGTCTGCTGCAGTGGCACTGGCCTTGGTGTAGTTTTGCACATGATTTCTGTTGTTGTCTGATTAATGTCTGCCTCCCCCTCTTGGACTTTGGCTCCAGGAGGGCAGCACCTGTTTTCCCTCCCAAAATCCCAAGCACTTAATGTGCAGAAATGGAATCTTTGCTGTGTATTTTAAACACCCCCTCCGTTAAGAATGTGACCTGTTTGCTGAGCTCAGGGGGGAGGCCAGCTGACACCACCCCTGACAGAGGGACTTGAGGGAGAGCCATCAGCCCAGGCAAAACGCAGCCCAGGTGGCAAGGGCGGAAGTGCCACCTTCCAGATGGACAGCTGTGGTCAGGAGGGCCTGACCCCTGAATGCAGGCCTGGGTACTCAGCCTTCTCTAGGAGCACAAAGGTGGGACAAGAGGCATCTGCAGAGTCAGACTTTGGGGGCAGAAGGGAGGGGGAGCCCATCTGTGTAAGCATGGGAAGTGGCTCCTGCATGAAGGGGCATCCTGATTGGACAGGCTTGGCTGAGAGGAGCTAAGTTCAGAGCCCCATTTTTGTCCCTGTTAATTATTTTTTCTCTTTTATTGTGACAAGTCATGGAATCAAAAGTACATAAATCGATGCATACCTCCTGTGTTAGCCATCACTCAGGTTAATCCCCGCAGTCCCAGTTCCCTCTCCCCGCAATGAGTCATCACTGTCCTCAAGGGGGAAGCCCTTCCCTGCCTCCCCACCCACACATGCAGTCACACAGTAGAGCCCTCTGCTGTGTCTGATGGAGGTGGTTATGTGCACAAGGATGTCTATGAATCCACACTGAGCTGCAGCTGCTTCTCCCTCCTCACTACCTGCTCAGCCCATGAGATGAAACACCACACTCTGTCCATCCTCCTCAGAGGCTAACTGGTGTCATTCCCATTTCTTGGTTATTAAGAAGAGCGGCGCCATGAATGTTCTTCACACAGAGTGGCAGAGACCTCACTAGGAGAAGCCATGAGAAATTAGATTTCTGTACAGGACAAACGACCGCTCTTGAAGACCAACCACAAGAAAGAGACAGAGACCAGCTGGCATGGCTCAGTGGCTGAGGCTAGACCTCTGAACCAGGAGGCCTTGGTTCGATTCCTGGTCAGGGAGATCGGGCACATGCCCAGGTTGCAGGCTCAAAGTCCAGTTGGGGGCAAGCAGGAGGTAACCAATCAATGATTCTCTCTCATCGTTGGTGTTTCTCTCCCTCTCTCTCCATCTCCCTTCCTCTCTGAAATCATTTTTTATTTTGAAAGGAAGGGACAGAAAGGAGGGGGCTTCCTGCATGTTTTTTCACAAGATAGAAATAGTCTGTAGGGGATTTGGGATGATTGGTTCTTAGAGGTTTTTTCATGGGGAAAGTGGTGGGAAGTTAAAATAGATGAAGAAGGGAGATGAGGTAAAGGAGGAGGAAAGATGGATGAGGAGCAGAGAGAACAAGGGGCTGCTGGAGAAGGAAGTCAGGAACACACTGAAAATGACCTGGCAGTGACGCTCCGCACTCATTCTGTCCACAGGGCACTCTGACTTCAAGAGCGTTTTTTTTAAAAATTAATTTTTATTAATTTTTTATACATATCTCCCTATTGCTCCCCCTCCCTCCCAGGCATATCCCAACCCCCCAGTGTCTGTGATCATTGGTTATGCTTATATGCATGCATACAAGTCCTTTGATTGATCACTTATCTACCTCACCTAACTTTAATCTTTCTGCTGTAATTTCACAGTCTGTTTGATGCTTTATGATTTTTGTCCTCCTGAGAATTATCAGTCTACTCCCTTTCTGTGCTCCTGATTCTATTATATTCATCAGTTTATTCTGTTGATCAAATTTTTAATTCACTTAATTTTTAGATTCACTTGTTGACAGATATGTATTTGTTGTTCATAATTTTTTGTCTTTTACCTTTTTCTTCTTCCTCTTCTTAAAGAGTACCTTACAGCATTTCATATAATACTGGTTTGGAGTTGATTAACTCCTTTAACTGTTTCTTATCTGTGAAGCTCTTTATCTGCCCTTCAATCCTGAATGATAGCTTTGCTGGATAGAGTATTCTTGGTTGTAGGTTCTTGCTGTTCATCACGTTGAATATTTTTTGCCACTCCCGTCTGGCCTGCATCGTTTCTGTTGAGAAAACAGCTGACAGTCGTATGGGTGCTCCCTTGTAGGTAATGAACTGTTTTTCTCTTGCTGCTTTTAATATTCTCTCTTTGTCTTTTGCTCTTGGTATTTTAATTATGATGTGTCTTGGTGTGGTCCTCTTTGGATTCCTTTTATTTGGGGTTCTGTGTGCTTCCTGGACTTGTAAGTCCATTTCTTTTACCAGATGTGGGAAGTTTTCAGTCATTATTTCTTTAAATAGGTTTTCAGTATCTTGCTCTCTCTCTTCTGGCACCCCCACAATTCTGATGTTGGTACGCTTGAAGCTGTCCCAGAGGCTCCTTACATTATCTTCACATTTTTGGATTCTTTTCTCTTCTTGCTTGTTTTCTGCTTCTTTATATTTCAAATTTTTGACTTGATCCTTGCCTTTCTCTAGTCTGCTGTTAAGACTCTGTATAATATTTTTTATTTCAGTCAGTGTATGTTTAATTTCTATTTGGTCCTTTATCATCTTTAGTTGGACCTTTTTCATCTCCTCTTGGGTCTCACTAAATTTATCCATCTTTTCTAGCATATTCTTCAAAAACCTTATAAGTGTGGTTTTGAACTCTATATCCAGTCGTTTTTTTTCCTCCATTTCTTTTGTTTGTGATCCCTTCCCTTGTCTCGGCATTTTCACTATGCCGGGAGAACTTCTGTGTTGAATTCAGCCTTATGATACCAGACACAAAACCGAAGAAGCCTCTATTGAGCTTGGGATGGGTGAAGTCTCAGGGCTTAAGGGACCGCCTTGCCTTCCAGTCGGCCCCGCCCTCCACGGCCCCTGAGTCTCACGTGACTGGGTAATGGCTGGAGCTGTCCTTGTGCCTCTAATGGCTGCCTTTCCAGCTCCCCTGCGCAGCAGGACCTCACGAGTCTAGGTCCCCAAGGTTTCGTCCGAAACAGGGGCTTAGTGGAGTCAGAAGTGGCACAGTTGGGAAGGTCTGTCTCCCGCCCACTCGCGAAAGCCAATGGCACAATCAGCAATCTGTCCTGCGCACAGTGCCGTGCGAGGCACCAGGCCTTTGATCTTTTGCGACTCCCCTAAGTTTCCATGCACTTCTCCCTTTTCACAGTCCAAACTCCCCCCGTATGAGTTTCGGCTGGATCTGGGGTTCAGTGTCGTAAGATAAGGGGTTCAATGCCTTTGAGAGTCTCCGTTTCCCTCCCGCCAGAGAAAGCCAGCCAGGTACTCGGGCACCACACGCGCGTCTCCGTACCTCAGCTTTTTGCAGCTCCTCTGGGTCTCCGTGAGCCCCTCTCTTTCCCTCTAGCTGTAGAACTTCCACTCAGCCAGCTTTCCTGTGGTTCTGGATGATGTCCATTCTGTCTTTTGGTTGTAGTTTTGAAATTGTTGTGCGAGGCAGCAGTGTAGGTGTTTACCTATGCCGCCATCTTGGATTCCCCCCTTCAAGAGCGTTTTTTAATGTAATTCCAGACATTAGTGTTGAAATTCTGTGGGAACCTGGCATTAGCTTCCATGACACAGCTGTAGTTTCTGCAGTATGATTATAATGTTGTGAGTTCTTCTCAAGTAAAACAGGTGCTGCAGGAAGATGGCTCTGGGGATAAAGGAGGTTAGCAGAGAGATGCTACAAGCCCACCAAGAGGCATCTGGTGGCTCCCAGTGGCAACCAGCAGTTTGACCTGGGGCCCCAGTCAACCAACACACTGAGGTATACACTGTCTTTTGGTCACTTAGAAGTCATCGTAGCTGAAAGCATGCTCTGTGATGAGCTTGGATGAGGGAGTCAGACCCTTCACTCCAGAGGCTGGTCTAGAAAGAGAATGCACCGCAGCGGTCATCTGAAAATTTGTCAGCCACATTGTAAAAAGATAAACAGAAGTAAACATAAGCAGATGCGTTATATATATATATATATATATATATATATATATATATATACATTTAAATCTTTATTGTTCAGATTATTATATTTTATTCCTCTTTTTTTCCCCCATAGTTCCCCTCCACCCGGTTCCCACCCCACCCCATGCCCTTACCTCCCCCCTATTGTCCTCATCCATAGGTGTATAATTTCTGTCCAGTCTCTTCCCGCACCCCCCACACCCCTTTCACCTGAGGATTGTCAGTCCACTCCCTTTCTATGCCCCCGATTCTATTATATTCACCAGATTATTCTGATTCTGTTCATCAGACTTTTTATTCACTTGATTTTTAGATTCACTTGTTGATAGATATGTATTTGTTGTTCATAAGAGGAAGCTCTTCTTAAAGAGTACCTTTCAGCATTTCATATAATACTGGTTTGGTAGTGATGAACTCCTTTAGCTTTTTTTTTTTTTTTATCTGTGAAGCTCTCTACCTGACCTTCAATTCTGAATGATGGCTTTGCTGGGTAGAGTAATCTCAGTTATCAGTTCTTCAGCTGCATTGTATTTTAATAACATATTTAATATAACATAATAGCCAAATAATAGAATTTAAGAATTTAACATGTGATCAATATAGAAATTATTGAGCTCTTTTGTCCTGTTTTTCACACTAGATTTTGAAAATCCATGTGGCCCTTACATTCACAGCCTCTTCACTTGGAGCAGCCACACTTCCGCTGCTCAGCAGCACGTGTGGCTGTGTCTCCATCCCGGATGTGCATAACTTCAGATTGCCCACCTCACTTATCCTGCAGCCACAGAGGCACCCCCAGGCCATGCCCGGCTGACCCACTCCTGCTCCTGCTCTGCTGAGGGGCGGGGTGCTGCCTTGACTTTAATCCTTGGTTGCACACTGAGGACATGCCACGGCCTCCCTTCCTCCCACCATCTGGCCCTGCCCCTTCCCCACTGCCAGCCTCCAGGATCCCACCTGAGCTTACTGACACCTGGTCCTGTCAATGTGTCAGAAAGGAAGGAATTTTCATGAAGTTATGAAACTACCTTGACAATTCAATCCGGCACTCTGAACTAAAATACAACTGAAAATCCAACTCAGTGCAATGATTTGAACATTCCTACACTATAACCATTTATTCATGAAACATGAGCTTAATGACTTCCATTAAAACCATTATTGTGTGGCAATTACATATGATGCTACCCGAGGACACAACTCCCCTCACCGCCCCCACCATCTCAATAATTCTTCTCCAACTTTCCCTCTTGAACTGCTTGAACGTTTCTACTCTGGAAACATTGGTTCTAATTATGCAATGTCAGGACCCCGCTCTGGGTCTCACAGCTGGCTCCTGTTTGGATGAAGCTAAAACAGAAGCAGAATGAAGAGAACTCTGTAGTCAAGGGAGGGACTGTCCTATAGAGGTGCCTACTAAAGGTCCCCAAGATGGGGAGCGAGGCCCCTCTGGGTGATGATGAGCCAGGAGCAAGAAAGGGATCGAGATGAAAAATGTAAACTTCAAGCTGCTGAAAACCTTTCCACAATCATGGGTCTGGAGCAGAATAGGCAAGTGGATCGGTATGCATTCCTAGAGCAACCACATCATGTAAAACATGTCGTAACATTGAAAATCACTTCAGATTTCATGCTGACAGCTTGAATCAGCACCGTGCTGCTCTCCAGCGAATTGAGAAATGCTGCCACTCCTGGGTGGTAATTTTGATACTGTTTCCTAGCACTGTTTTCTCCCTTCCCCCCAAACGCACTGTTCCTGGCCCCCTTCCACAGGGCCCTTTATCCCCTTCTGTGGTCCTGTCACCCAGTCTTCATCTTCACAACAAGCCCTTGTGGGCTCCTCTGTGTCTCTCACAGAAGCAGAATGCAGGCTAAGCCACCAAGGACAGGCTTTGCAATGAAAAAAAAAATGTGTTCAGTTTTCTGCCCTGTTCCCCCTCTTCTCCATGGAAAACAGCTTCTTTCTTTGTGTCTTTTTTTAAATCCTCACCTGAGAATATTTTTACACAGATTTTTTAGAAAGAGTGGAAGGGAGGGAGGATAGAAAGGGAGGAAGGGGAAGAGAGAAGGAAAGAGGGAGAGAAGGAGAGAATAAGAGAGAGAGAGAGAGAGAGAGAGAGAGAGAGAATCAGAGAGGCACATCAATTTGTTGCCTCCCAACCAGGACACAAACCAGCAACCGAGGTACGTGCCCTTGAATGGGATTTGAACCTGCAACCTTATGGGCCAGTGGTCTAACCACTGAGCAAACTGGACAGAGCAACAGCTTCTTATTTCTGCAGGAGCTTCACCCCGTTGCACCTGAGGTCTACAGTGTTTCTTCTGACCCAGGAGCTTCTACTTTCCTTCCCAATGGTGTTCTTCCCTCGATGGCACCGCTCCCTTCCTTAGTGGCACCTCCATGGGTCGTAGTCAACCTCACACTAGCCACTCCGCTGCAGAGCCAGCCTGTGTGCCGCAATACAGGATGTGCTCAGAAGCGGAGGGGTGCTCCTTCCGTGGGGGCGGTTTTGGCACGACCCAGTGCACCTCATGAGTAGTGAAGGAGGAGGAGAAGGCCCAGACAGAAAGAGAACCTGAGATCCAGGAAGGGATGGGATGAGCACGATGGAGCAACACTCCTGCCCAACAGTCCCCAGGTTCTGGGAAGATCAAGTGTGGAAACTTGTGGCTGCTTTGTGAGCTCCAACCTGGTGGCGGTCCTGCCATGAAGGAAGCGGGCAGGGAGGGTCGGAAAGGACAGGACAAAGATCTCATGGTGAGCAGAGCCCGGCAGGCTGTCCTGGGAAAACCCAAGTGCTAGTTTACAAACAGGTGTTCTGAAGGCCAAGCAATGAAATGGTGGGGGAGAAAATGGGACAAGGGAAAAATCAGGGCCAAAAAAGAGAAATGAAGACGGAGCGCAGATTAAGACTTTCCCGTTGTGAAGCCCGAGGCACATGTGCTGCAGCTGGACAGGCAGGACGGAGGCCACTCCTTCTCCCAGGCCCAGGCCTGTCCCAGCCCCTGGAGAATCCCAGCCCTCAGGGCGCTCCTGACGGAGACCAACGCTGTAGCTTTCTAGAACTGCTACAACCGCACCTTTAATGGGGCCTCGGGGCAGGTCCACCCCGCATTCAGCAAGGCGGGTCCCGGAGACCATAAGGGGAAGACCCCAAAGTTCAGGGACAGCCAAGCCAGCCAGGGGAGCCACGTGCCAAGGCTGGGGGCTGCCCCTCTCCAAAACATACACAGTGCACATGCAAACATACACATTCACACAAACACACAAGTGCACACACAAACACACATGCACATGCCAATAAACATATCTGTCCTCTGGGCTGGAACGTGGCGGGGGCCGATACCACAAACTACCATGCCCCTCTTTGAGTGGCCATCCTGGGAGCCCCACTTTGTGGGAAAGAAGCCACCCTCTCTTCCTGGCTTGTGTCTCCTTCCCCTTCCCCTAATAGAACGGTGGGTTTCCCCTAACAGCCAGGTGTTGGTCTTATGCAGACCACTCCTTGAACACCGCCAGTTAATTCCCGGGCCTCCCTTCCTGAGGAAGTGACAGGGGAGGCGCTGAGGCTGAGGGGGTATCGCAGCCGGAGTCTGAAGGGCCAGCTGTTCCCAGGGGCCTGTGCCTTGCCTCTCCCTGCACCAGACCCCCACCAGGCCCGAGCTTCCTCTTCTCACCTCCTCCAGGGCGGCTCCCCAACATCCAGAAAGGATCCTGGTCTGAGAGGGTGTTGAAAGATGTTAGAGCTGGCAGGACTTAGTCATTTTGTCATCTGAACCCCTCCTCGGAGAGACGAGGACTCCAAAGCTGCACAACTGTCTACCCACATCGGAAAGGAATCTTTATTTTCTTGACTCCAGACCCAACACTCCTTCCAAAGTTGCCTTAGTTTGAATACCGTAGCCCTGATTCTGCCTAAGCTTGGCCCACAGCATACCTGGAGACCTTGGATCACAGCCATAGGCCTGTGGAATTACACACAGGCCCAGCCAGGAGGCATGGGGAAGTGGTGACTTACAAGTTAGGAAGGGAAGAAAGACTAGAAGGGAGGGTCGTGGCCCTGACCACACAGGCACCAGTTCCAGGAATGTCTTCTGGTGGGGCAGAGCTTGGGGTCTGCCCCTGAAATGGGAGGTCCAGTAAGATGAGGCAGAAACTGATGTCTCCCCATTCCCAAGAAGCTACAGCAGGGAGTGTCTCTTTAATTGGGTGACCCTGCAGGAGAACTGGCTTTCTCTCAGCTGTTTCCTGAGGCTGACTCACAGGAGCAAAAACTGCAATGAAAACTAAATTACACTGAAATAGGAAATACCTAACTCACTGCCTGGCACCTGGCCAACCTGAGGGAAAATCCCATTCCTCCCTTACCCAGGGATGGTGGGAGGCCCAGGATTTAAAAGTCTCCCCAAACTCTCCTTGATATCATTCACCCACCCTGGGAAATATTCTACCCCACAAAACCCATATAAATACATTGGCCTCCCTTAGGATCATGAATTTGATCATGTAACCACATGCACACAGATTCTCAGACACTGGCCCTCCCGCAAAACCCTGCTTCATATACATGCTAGACAAGCACATTCCTTAGACACTCCTTCATACTAACAAGACTCGTAATCATCTCCTTTCACAGAAAACATGAGTGTGCAACAAGTATGGAATTAGAAAGAAAAGAAATTGAGGAAAGTTAAACAAAAAATAAACAAATAACAGTAAGTAAGAATAACAACACCAAAAACCCAGGACACAGAACTTGGAGGAGGAGAGCAAGTCCAAGAAAAGACAGAACCCAGAAAGACTACATCATGTTGGGAGTTGAGAAAACAGGAAGGGCAACCTGGAGATTGTGTTGTCCTTGGGTAGACCTCGGGGACACTTGTGCCCTTCCAGGAAACTTACCACTCTGAGTAACTTGCTTCCCAGGACAATGTGGCCAACACCATGAGTGAGAGAAATGGAAGACAACAGGAGACAGGCCACCCCTGGCTCTCTAGCCTCATTGTAGCCCCGATGATCCCCTTGACCAAAAATGCACTGGGCTTACAATCCTGAGGCAGCCTCACCTTGCTGGCAGCAACCAACCAGCAGAGAAGGTGGATGCCTTGAGTCACTGGGGAGAAGTACAGGCTCATCACAGGTAACCAGCAGTGTGGATGAAAAAGGGGCCACATACTAAACCAGACAAACTCAGGAGAGGCCAGCATGGTGGGCCTTACAAACTCAAGGACCAAAAGTAACTACATAGTTTCTTGATCCAAGATGGTGGCATAGGTAAACACCTACACTACTGCCTCGCACAACAATTTCAAAACTACAACTAAAAGATAGAATGGACATCATCTGGAACCACAGGAGAGCTGGCTGAGTGGAAATTCTACAACTAGAAGGAAAGAGAGGGGCTCACGGAGACCCAGAGGAGCTGCAAAAAGCTAAGGTACAGAGACACATGCATGGAGAGAGCGGGTGCTGGAATACCTGGCTGGCTTTCTCTGGCGGGAGACGGAGACTCCCAACTGCACTGAACCCCTTATCCTACGCCACTGAACCCCAGGTTCAGCTAAAACTCATATGGGGGGAGTTTGGACTCTGAAAAGGGAGAAGTGCAAGGAAATTTAGGGGAGCTGCAAAAGAGCAGAAGTCTGGCTGAGACCGGTTTGGCTCAGTGGATAGAGCATCAGTCTGCGGACTGAAAGGTCCCAGGTTCGATTCTGGTTGGGGGCATGTACCTTGCTTGTGGGCACAACTCCAGTAGGGGGCGTGCAGGAGGCGGCTGATCGATGTCTCTCTCTCATCGATGTTTCTGACTTTCTATCCCTCTCCCTTCCTCTCTGTAAAAAATCAATAAAATGTCTTAAAAAAAAAAAAGAGCAGAAGTCTGGTGGTGTGCACAGCACTGCGTGCAGAAGACCAACTGCTGATTGTGCCACTGGCTTTCACGAGTGGGTGGGAGACAGAGCCTCCCAACTGTGCCACTTCTAACTCCACTAAACCCCAGTTTCGGGTGAGACCCTGGAGACCCAGACTCATATGGTCCCGGAACACAGAGAAGCCAGAAAGGCAGCGGTCTAGAGGCACTGTGAGGGCACAGGGACCACTCCAGCGATTACTCAGAGACACGTGAGACCCGGAAACTGTGTAGGGCGGGGCCAACTGGAAGGCAAGGTGGTCCATTAAGCCCTGAGACTCCACCCCTCCCAAGCTCAACTGAGAGGCTTTTGCAGTTTTGCAAGTCTTATATCATAAGGCTGAATCCAACACAGAAGTTCTCCCGGCATAGTGAAAATGTGGAAACAAAGGAAGAGAACACAAACCAAAGAAATGGAGGAAAACAAATGACTGGATATAGAGTTCAAAACCACGGTTATAAGGTTTTTCAAGAATATCCTAGAAAAGATGGATTAAGTTAGCGAGACCCAAGAGGAGATGAAAAAGGACCAACTAGAGATGAAAAAAGAACAACTAGAAATTAAATATACACTGACTGAAATAAAAAATATTATACAGGGACCTAACAGCAGACTAGAGGAAAGCAAGAATCAAGTAAAATATTTGAAATATAAAGAATCAGAAGACAGTCAACTGGAAAAGCAAGAGAAAAAAGAATCCAAAAATGTGAAGATAATGTAAGGAGCCTCTGGGACAGCTTCAAGCATACCAACATCAGAATTGTGGGGGTGCCAGAAGAAGAGAGAGAGCAAGATACTGAAAACCTATTTGAAGAAATAATGACTGAAAACTTCCCACATCTGGTGAAAGAAATAGACTTACAAGTCCAGGAAGTGCACAGAACCCCAAACAAAAGGAATCCAAAGGGGACCACACCAAGACACATCATAATTAAAATATCAAGAACAAAAGACAAAGAGAGAATATTAAAAGCAGCAAGAGAAAAATAGTTACTTACCTACAAGGGAGCACTCATGTGATTGTCAGCTGATTTCTCAACAGAAACGATGCAGGCCAGACGGAAGTGGCAAGAAATATTCAAAGTGATGAATAGCAAGAACCTACAACCAAGATTACTCTACCTAGCAAAGCTATCATTCAGAATTGAAGGGCAGATAAAGAACTTCACAGATAAGAAAAAGTTAAAGGAGTTCATCAACTCCAAACCAGTATTATATGAAATGCTGAAAGGTACTCTTTAAGAAGAGGAAGAAGAAAAAGGTAAAAGATAAAAAATTATGAACAACAAATACATATCTATCAACAAGTGAATCTAAAAATCAAGTGAATAAAAATATGATGAACAGAATAAACTGGTGAATATAATAGAATCAGGAGTACAGAAAGGGGGTGGACTGAACGGAGTAAGGGGTGAGCGGAGTGCAGGGAGAGACTGGACAAAAATCATACACCTATAGATGAGGTCAATGGCGAGAGGTAATGGTAGAGGAAGGGGTTGGAGCCAGGTGGAGGAGCATTATGGAGGGGGAAAAAAGAGAAACAAATCTAATAATCTGAATAATAAAGATTTAATTTACAAAAAAAGTAACTACATAGGATGGTCTTGTTGTAGGAGGTAGGAATGGCATCGGGCATTAGACTGGTGGAGTCAGACCGAACCTGGGTTCAACAACTTCTGTACTTGAGCTCTAGCTAAGAAAGGATTCAGAGCCAAGACTCAAACTATAAGAGAGCATCCTATATAATAAAAGGCTAATATACAAATACATAGATCGAATGGCAGAATGACTGGTTGCTGTGATGTGTGCTGACCACCAGGGGGCAGACACTCAATGCAGGAGCTGCCACCTGGTGGTCATTGCACTCCCACAGCAGAAGTGCTGCTCAACCAGAAGCCGGGCTTATGGCTGGTGAGCACAGTAATGGTGGGAGCCTCTCCTGCCTCCGAGGCAGCTCTAAGGAGACTGTCAGTTGGACATCCTCTGAGGGTTCCCGGACTGTGAGAGGGCACAGGCCAGGCTGACGTATTTCCTGAGTGCACGAATCTCGTGCCTTGGGCCTCTATTTATTTATAAAATCACGGAGGTAGAAGTAGTTTGTAGAAGAACTGGGCTTAAGAAATGAGTTATAGAAGTAAAGGAAGTGCCCTTGGAGCTTATAAGTGAGGAAGATAAAGGTAGCATGCTGGCGGATGGGTATGGGGAGGGGAAGAAGGAGGAAAAGGGGAAAAGGAAAAGGCACCTGTGTGCTCCTGGACTGGATCCTTGTCCTAAGAGTTTTCAAGGTGGAGATTTTAGGGGAGGTCTCAGAGGAAGATCTCAATAGAATATTCAGCAGCTTTACAGGTGAGTCCTTTCAAGGTCAGGATCTCCACTGATTGACTGGTTGGTGTCAGAGCTGGGGGTCATTATTCAATGCAGCTGGGTCAGAGGTTAGCCTTGGTGTGGCTTATCTGGTTTTGCTGCCTTTCTGGGCCTGGAGCTGAAATACAACTGAGGCCTAAATGTTATCTCTAGGGAGGAAAGGTGCAGGGTCCAAACCAAATGACCAGTGGTATGTTAGGGGAGGAAAGATCACCCTGGGGGCAAGGTCCCACCCTACAATTGTTCTTTGCTTGGCACCTGGGGCTTTCCATACTGGGACCTTCTGTACTTGGCCTAAGTCCCTGCTCTGCTCATGTCTGTCTAACTGCCTACCACATTACCACTCCCCCTCCACCCCCTCAAAGGATCTTGGCTCTGAATTCTTTCAAAGAAAGGGGGCACAGGGTCCCTTCTGTAGCTGCTCCCTGATGAGAGGGCCAAGTTTTCCTTCGGAGCCAAGAGATCCTTGCTCTCTGTTAGAGGGACAATGAGGCCTGGGCACGGAATGGGGTGGCTATGGGGCCTAAAGGTGGTATTCCCCGAGTGTGAGTAGGACTTGTAACCTGGTGGAGACAAACTGTTATAAATTTTAATTATATTGGGGCAAAATCTAGAACAAAAAGAATTATGACAAATGGTTCAATACAAGGAAAAAGGTTTTAATTCTAAGTCAAAGAATGGGAGAAAAAGAAAACATTAGTTTGGAGGATTGTAATAAAATATTTAAGAAAATTAGAAAAATTCAAAATCCAGTTTACTTTATAGGTGAAAAATAAAGCTTTTAATTGGACCAGAGTCTAATATTTACAACTTGGTATTATAGAATCTACTGAAACACAATCTACCCTCTAAAATTACCTTAATTTTTATTAGAGTAGAATTAAGAACAATTTACTTATTGGATTAAACCTAGTTTCTATTTGGCCTGATTATTTGCATGAACACAATAAGAATAGTGATTTATTACACAGGCTCTTTTAAATCAGTTTTGCTGGAATCTCATGATTAAACTTAGCCCTCAGGGCAAAGAAGACAAGCCACCTAGTTGCCATCAGGTTTGCCTACAATACAGATAGACTTGGGTGAATTCCTCAAGTTCTTGAGGTTCCTTCCTTGCAATTGCTCAGGAAAACAACCTTCGCTTCTTATCTGGAAAGGCTGCCATGAACCATACGACCAAGTAAGGTACCAGGCTGTTTCTCCAAGGGGCTTTTGTTGGTTTTAAAGTCGGTCTTCATTCCTTAAGACTTTCTGAGGACATCCGGAGCCAGGCATGTCTTTCTCAGACATGACATTCCAGAAAAAAATCTTGTTTAATAAAACCACAATTGGAAGCCAGTCTTATTGAATTCATGCAAAGAAACATATTGCCATGACTTACTCATTAAGATTTGCCAACATCTGAAGGGATCAGGTAGGAGGAAAATAAAATATATAATTTATAAATATATAAATTGCTTTAAGAAATGTCTCCTTATATCTGAAAAGCAAGAGGAAAATTCTTGTCCTTTTAACAAGACAAAAAATGAAGAAAACAAACACTAATTCTGTATTAGTTTACTTTTGATCTTTATAACTTTATTTACTTAATTAAACTTTATTCAGATTATTTTTTAAGAAATATATTTTTATTGACTTGAGAGAGAAAGGGAGAGGGCAAGAGAGATAGAAACATCAATAGTGATGGGATAATCATTGATTGGCTGCCTCCTGCACCCCCCCATATCAGGCCAAGCTCACAACTTGAGCATATGTCCTGACTGGGAATTGAACTATGACCTTCTGGTTAATGCGCAACCACTGAGCCATGCTCACTGAGCATTCAGTTCATTATATAACTAGAGTCCCGGTACACAAATTAGTGCACAGGTGGGTTCCCTCGGTCTGACTGGTGATTGGGGCGATTGGGGCTGTCTTGCCCAGTCTGGGGGGAGGGACCAAGGAAGGTTGGCTGGCTGCAGGACGTTGGCCATGGGAGCACACTGATCACCAGGGGGCAGCTTCTGCATTGAGCATCTTACCCCTGGTTGTCAGTGCACATCATAGCGACCGGTTGACAGGTCACTTGGTTGCAATGGTTGCTTGGGCTTTTATATAGATAGATTTCCTTTCATGATTTTTCTTCAGGAACCTTTCTATAATTCTCAGAAACCTTTCTATGACTTTTAAAAACCTTCTTACCAATTTAGAATTAACAACTTACTTTCTTCTTTTCAAAAAAAATCTCCATACCTAATAATTTCTACCACCAAAATCATACAATTTATTTTCAATTAATTAGAATTCTTAATTCTTGGAAACCTTAATTTTTTTAGTGCCCACTAAAAAGTAAGCAATTAGCATTTTTCAGATTGGCAAATACATTTTACAACTTCTAGAAACCTAAGTTTCCTCCACTGGCAAACACATGTTTAAAATACACTTCTAATAAAATATAAGACATTCACTAAAAGCTCCAAATTTATTTTCTACAAAAGTAAGTGAACTTAAGATATGTCTAGCAATCAGGGGGAAACCAAGTAAACACCTGAACTGCTGCTATCATTCAGAATTGAAGATTAGATAGAGAGCTTCACAGATTAAAAAAAACAAAGGCTAAATGAATTCATCACTGCCAAACCAGTATTATATGAAATGCTGAAAAGTATTCTTTAAGAAGAGAAAGAAAAAAAAGGTAAAGATAAAAATTATGAACAACAAATACCTATCTATCAACAAGTGAATCTAAAATTCAAGTGAATAAAAAATCTGATGAACAGAATAAACTGGTGAATATAATAGAATCAGAGGCATAGAAAGGGAGCGAACTGACAATTCTCAGGGGGAAATTGGTGTAGGGGCTGCGGGAAGAGAATGGATAAAAATCATACACCTAAGGATGAGGACAGTGGGGGGGCAGTTAAGGGCAGAGGATGGGGTGGGAACCGAAAGGAGGGGAGCTGTGGAGGGAAAAAAGAGGAACAATTGTAATAATCTGAACAATAAAGATTTATTTTTTAAAAAAGACATGTCTAGCAATAGTTGAAATAAGCTAATTTGATTTGCTCAGATGGTTAAAGTTTTTTGCTTTCCATAAGGATTACCTCCCAGAAAATTGCATTTTAAAAGATAGTCCAGATAAGAGTTCTTAAAGAAGACCAGGTATTTGTACCTCGAAGGTACAGGGAAAGAAATTCAAGCTCTTTCTAGAAGGATGCTAGTTTCATAAAGGCAATATCTATATGCATTTTGAGTCAAATAGAGGAGGTAAAAGGATTTATTGGACTTTGATGTTTTGGAGCCACAACTCTGGCCCTGTAAAAACTTTATTTATAAAAATAAAGGACAATTGTTTATAATACCTCAAAGATTGGCAAATGTTGGCAGAGGAGTAACAAATTTATTTAGTCATTTTTGGAATGTTTCTTTTCATTTGGGTATATTTTTATTTCAGGCTTTGTAGCAATTACAGAAATCTAGTTTACAGGTAGCACATAGCTGGGGATCATTTCTGAGAGCCATAACAGCTTGTGTGTATGCAAGACACATGGAGGCTTAAGCAGGCCTCATCCCCCACCCACTTGCCCTGGGAATGGCAAACAGGTCTAGCTGTAAAATAGTCTGAGCATAAAAATTCCTAAGTGAAAGCAAGTCAGTGGATAGCACATCCTAGGCCTGTAGCTTCCTTGATAAAGGTCAGTCTTTGCCTTAAGTGAGACTGTCTATTATCCTATTGTATCTAAGATAACGTACCCTTGCAATGTCAGAGGGGTCCCTTTTACCTTTCCTTGTTATCTAGTTCCCTGAATACTATCTCTCTTTTTTTAAAAATATATTTTATTGATTTTTCACAGAGGGGAAGGGAGATAGAGAGTTAGAAACATCGATGAGAGAGAGAAATCAATCAGCCACCTCCTGCACACCCGCTATTGAGGGTGTACCCGCAACCAAGATACGTGCCCTTGATCAGAATTGAACTTGGGAGCTTTCTGCAGGCTGAAGCTTTATGCACTGAGCCAAACCGGTTTTGGCTGAATACTATCTCTATGCAAATATTAATTGTTAACTATCCTGTACCCACCAATCTATCTATCTATATATATATATAAGGCTAATATGCAAAGTGTCCCTCTGGGAGTTTGCTTGCTATGATGTGAGCTGATCACCAGGGGGCGGCGTGGAACAAAGGAAGGCACTAGCCAGTAGACAGAAAGCCCTGATCAGCCCTGATTGCTGGCCAGGCCTAGGGACTCTACCAGTGTATGAATTTTGTGCACCAAGCCTCTAGTATAAAATAAGCACATGTCTCTCCATGTTACTCTTTATTTAATCTCAGAGATTTCTCCATTTTGCTTTCTCCCGTCCTCCTAATCTACCACCAGTGAAATTCATATAACCTCTCCTCCTTTAAGTCTAATGTATAAAATAAGCTGCAAAACTGCAATTCCTGGAGCATTTTCTCAATCTATTGAGATTTTTGCTTCCCATCAATTGTCTTCAGTTTGGCTCAAATAAAGTCATAAACATCCTCTACAGGTTTGGAGGTTTCTCACATGGACAGCAGCCTCCATGTCCATTGGTTCAGTACATGCTGCAGAACTGTCCACAGCACTTTTATTTTCTCACACTGCACAGAGAGATGCTTATTGGCCATGGGGACTTGGAAAGCTGTCTCCATTCCTCCAAACAGTGGGTGGGGAGCACCCGTGCTCCCAGCAATGCAGCCTTTCCTTTGCTGATAGACCTGCCAGCTGGGACTCCCTATAACAAGGTCAGATTTTGTTAATTTTCCAGGCCTTCTCAGACCAGTTCTTCTGACCCAGGCGGTGATGGAACACAGTGTTTCTGCCTCCTCTAGGCCCCATTATTTCCACAGAAAATCGGATTCTGAGCTCCAGCTTCTCACCTCCACCCAGATACAAGGAAAAGGGTTACAAATTGCCTGGAGTTGCCTCTGGGGTTTTCTCCCCCAACAGCCCCACACGAAGACCGAGGTGTTGGGCTGACACAGCGACCTTATTCCACAAACTTCTGATTAGGAAGGCACACTGGCCCCCCACTTCCTCACTCCATGCACTCTGGCCTTGGGTCACCACTTCCCAGGTCACTGCTCCCTAGGTCCCACCTTTCACCCCCAGGTTCTTCCACAGAGATCCCAGAGGAGCGGGAACCTGCACGATTCAATCAGGTGGAAAGGACAGGTGGCTGCTCTGAGTGGGAGGACGGAGGCCAAACACGGAGGTGGCCACAGAGGAACTGCTTTCTTGGTGGTCACCTATTTAGGGGCTCTCATAGGCAGTGGGAGAGGTCTGGCCCCTGGCCGCAGACCTTAGCTAGGGCCTCCTCCATGGGGGTTCCGGGTTCCCTACTCTCTTCTATAATGCCAGGTGCATGTCCCTGGGGGAGGTTTGCTCTCTGTGCATTCAAATTCCCCCCTCCATGAAACTTCTCACTGTCTCCCCTCACCCCCTGCTCCAGCACCTACCCCATCCCCAGCACAGCTCTGCTACCCAGCTGGCCAACCTGCCCCTCACCATCACCATTCAGCCCCTCATCCTAGCCCCGCCCCCCAATAAATGACCTGGTTCCTCGGTCCCTAGGTCCCTAGCAGGAAGAGACTGCCTCACTCCCACGGTTGGCAGGTTTGGCGCAGTGCTATGGGGGCACTCCTGAGACCCCTCAGGCAAGCACCGTGACCGTGACCTGGGCAGTCGCTGGAGTGATTTCCGAGGCTGGGTCATCAAAAAAGGATCAGCTTCTGCCTGGCTCTGTCTTTGAGGGCCACTATATGGACACAGTGAGGAAGGCCACGTAAGCCCAAGTAAACAGATGCTCCCAGCCAACAGTCCACGGGACCCCTAGGTGTGTAAGTGAGCAGGCCTCTGAATGGCCCTGCCTTCAGACTGGCCAGCGAGCTTTCCTGATGAGGACTCACATCTGGGTCCCCCTGCAACGTGTCCGAGTTCCTGCCCCACAAAATCCATGAGCATAACAGATTGTTGTTTTACACCACTAAGTTTTGACGTAATTTGCTACACATCATAAGCAGGGCTCTGACCATAGCCTGTCTGTATTTACGTTCAGCCAATATTCAGTGAAAATTCTACAGAGAAAAAACATTTATCCAAACAGGAAAAGCAATTTATCAGTGCTTATTAAACTGTTCCACCCAAACTACCCCCAGGCAGAATGCAATGAGCAGATGCCCCTGTGAAATGGGATTTTGTCTAGTATCTTTTTGTTTGTTTGTTTTTAATTTTCACCACCAGGCTCAGCCTGTTCTCCAGGAAGGTGTGCCGTGTTGTTTTCTGGGAGGTCGTATTGGTGCACGGTTACCTCAGCATTAGGAAGCAGGGGTTTGGAGACTCTCCCTTCTAGAGCCATCCTCATTTTAATATCAGACTGTGCCTCAGAATAAACTGCTAAGTGCAGTGTAATATCAAGGATGGGAAGGCATTCTGAAAGGCAGGTGTATTGCTTACTTTTCTGCAAAATCATGAAAAGGAGCTGATGCCCACTTTACTCTAGCATAGAGCACAGGTTCAACCAAGAGCTGGTGGCTTCTAATATGGAACAAAAGGAATATGAGCAATTATCAAATTATTGATTGGCAAATATAGATTATTCAGCATTAAATATTTCTGATACAGTAAGACCCAGTAATAACTTGACAACCTGAACCCCATTATTTTAGACATCTAAGCTTGGTAAGAAACATTCTTAGTACCACTATGAATATTGGGGACATGGTATTGCTGTACACATGGGGGATATAAAACAAATAGCTGCATATTAAAAGTATACAGCTTTTTAGAAATATTTTATTTATTTCTTATTGAGTTTTACTGGACAATATCTTTTGGGTTTTCTAGACATAGTCATATACCAACTTTGTTGCGTGAGCTTAGGAAGATCATATGACCTCTCTGGTTCTTGCCTTCTCATAAAAAATAGGGAGTTTGTAGACTTATTGTGATAATCATTTCACAATACATAAAATATCAAATCATTTTGTTGTACACATGAAACTAGTATAATGTTGTATATCAATTATAACTCAACTAGTGACCCAGTGCATGGATTCGTGCACATTGAAAGGAAATTAAAAAGGTGGCTGGCAGGATGGGACTGGGTGAGATGGGCTGGACATGCCCGGAGCCAACCTCCCATTGTCCCTCCCCAGCATCTATGCAGTGAGCACAGTCCCTCAGCAAGTGGGTTCCCTCGGCCTGGCCTGTGGGGATCGGGCTGAAACTGGCTCTCCAACATCCCCCAAGGGGTCCCAGAGTGCACTCTGTAAAATTGCTGTCATACATGATGTGGAACGCTGCTGCCAATACAGCTCTGCAGCTCCTTTGTTGAGCGTCTTCCCCCTAGTGGTCAGTGCACATCAAAGCAACCAGTTGGATGGGCAGAGGGACACTTAGCATATTAGCCTTTTATATATAAAGCTAAAAATAGGGCATCTGACACTATAGTTTCGTTTTAACTGATTTTGTATAGGTAGCACGTATTTTTTGGTATTCATTTCCTATGGGCAACATTAGGTTTGAAAATTCATCTACATGTTTGTGTGTAGCTGTAGCTCATTGTTTTTCATTGTTGTACAGTCTTACATTTTAGGCTTATATCATATTTTATTGATCCTGGTGTTGATGGACATTTGGATTGTTTCCATGAGCAAGGACATCCTCATGCAAGATGCTTTCCAGGTTTCTCCCAGCATGTTCCCTTGCCCTCTCGCTGTGTGCACAGTAGGAAGCTCTCCTTCGACTTTAGGCCAAAATGAACTATATTCTGCTATGTCATTTAGAGTGTATTTGGCTGCAAATAACAACATCTTACTCAAAGAGGCTTTCAATATCAATTTAGTAAAAATCCAACGTAAAAATCTCCTACGTAGAATGGGCTGCAGAGCAGGTTAATATAGTGGCTTATCAATGTCATCAAGACTCAGGGTCTTCTGAGCTTTGATGTTCACTCCCTCCACAGGCAGGGAGCCAGATAGCCTCCATGGGACGAAGCATCAAATCCAACCAAATTTCATGAGGAAGAAAAGAGAACATCTCCATCAGGGACTTTCTCTCAGGGGAGAGAGACCTTTCCAAGAATGGTGCCCCTGGCCCTCAAATAGCAGCGGCTGCAGCAGACTCCTCAGGTCTCACTGACCAGAATTGGGTTCTATGCTCTACCCTGAGCTTGTCATTGGTCAGGAGAATGAGGGTCCCCTAGTTGGCTGAGACTAAGCATCTAGAGTGAAATGGATATTGGGTGTCAAGTGTAATGCCCTCTGCATTCCCGCTCCAGCTCTGCCTCGGTCTCTCCTTGAAATAAACAATTTAAATATATCAGGTGTTGTGGACAGAACATTGTTCACTTTCGATATTTTAAAATCCATATTTGAGCAGAATTTGTTTATTTCAGCACTGGCTGCCTCACAGCTCCTCTTCTATCAAACAGCAGTGCGTTGGTGATATAAAACTGCTGCTCTCTGCAATGGCTCCCAGCCCCGGATACCTAGTAGAATCACTTGGGGAAGTGTTTTTAATCATATTGAGCTTAGGCCACACCAAAGATCATTCAATAATAATGGGATCACTGAGGGTGAGAGAGATGATCCTAGTTTCTACAGGGTTATAGCAAGTTAGGGATGGAGCTAAGTTTTCTGACTCCTTGTTCAGTGTTCCTCTGCTACTGGCTTTTACTGTCTCTTAATTCTATATTTGCAAAGTGATTTGACTAATAACTGACATTTCAAAATCTTACTTTGAGAATAAGAACAAAAATTAAACTTTATATCAACACTTTACTCGCCCAACTTTTCCTCTTTTTAGATTTTCTCCAGAAATAACTGAAGAAAAAGACTTTTACCTGATTCTGACTTGTATTTGACAGCCCCCTAATGTAGTTTTACAGTAAATGCATCTTTGCAACATACTTGAATATCAAGTTCATGTTTTGCAGTAATCTAACATAGTATGACATGCATAGATTCACCACTTTGTTGATAAACATAAAAAGAGATGTTCATTCCTTACTGTGTTTTGTTTTTTTAAATACATTTTTATTGATTTCAGAGAGGAAGAGAGAGGGGAGAGAGAGACAGAAACATCAATGAGAGAGAATTATTGATTGCTGCGTGCTGCATGCCCTCTACTGAGGACTGAGCCTGCAACACAGGCATGTGCTCTTGATCAGAATCGAACCTGGGACCCTTCAGTCTACAGGCCAGTGTTTTCTCCACTGAGACAAACCAGCTAGGGCCATTTCTTACTGAGTTTTAAATGAAACTTAGTAGGCCTCACCTTTGAACCATTGTAGGACAAAGAAACCAGCTACTATCTCCTCAGGTGGACAAAAAAGTAAGCATATAAAATCTTAATCTCACTTTGAAATCAAATATGGATTTTAAAATATCGAAAGTGAACAATGTTCTGCCCACAACACCTGATATATTTAAATTGTTTATTTCAACTTCTATTTGTTATCTCACCTCAAGATACAGTTTACATAAAGCAAAAATGTTGAAAAGAAAAGGAGTACTATTTTGTAAATGAAAGTGAAAAGTGCTGGGCCAAATTAAAAAGAATAACATAAATAAATAAGGACATAAATTGGGGTAAAGCATGCTATTTCATCCTTCTAGAAATCACTACAAACCAAGAACTCCTATAAGCGGATGGAGTTGTAAAAGGAAAAGAGATACTACTTCTCACTCAGGCTCGCCCAAACCCATGTGGGAGGAAGTCATATACTTAAGTAAAAAGCCTACTAAATATTTAACGAACCAAGTTTATAAAACAGTTTCTATCTTTACAGTTTTGATTGCTTCCTGCCTTTCGCTTTCCTTCCTTCCTCTCCTCCATAAAGAAACACTCTGGCTCATGAACTCTCCTACTCCTCAGCAGCTGGTCCCTAGATTCACAACTGTTGCTTGACCTTGTTTCAGCCTCTCAAGCACAACTTTTCTTTTTTAAAATAATTCTTTATTGTTGAAAGTATTACATATTACCTCCTCCTCCTCCCTCATTAGCTCCCTCCAGCCCGCCCTAGGCCCTCACCGCCCCATTGTCTGTGGCCATGGGCCATGCATATAAGCACACAAGATTCTTGGTTGATTACTTCCCACCCACCCGCCCTCCCCCGCCTTCCCTCTGAGATTCCACACTCTGTTCCATGCTTTCATGCTTCTGGATGCACTCTGTTCATCAGTTTATTTTGTTACTAACATTCCACATATGAGTGAGATCAGGAAACACAAGTTTCCTTGTTAGCCAATTACTCAACCCAGGTTTTCCTCCTGATTTTGAAGCCATTAATTGTCTATACCTACTTCTTCCCTTTCCCTACTGCCACTGCTATCTGCCTAGGGCGGGAGTAGAAAATGAAAGGCAAGTGCATGCCTGCCGCCCAGGGAGCCTGACGACATTCCCATCCAGTGCCCCCAGGTCCTAGATGGATGGCCACTGGGCAGTTATTTAACCTCTCTGTGGCTCAGTTTCCTCATCTGCACCAGAGACAGTATATTAACAATAGGTACTCACCTCAGTGAGTTGTTCTGAGGATTAAATTATATAAAACACAGAGCACCAGAAAAGTGAACACTAAGTATCTGCTACCTTTTAAATGCGGGCCTTTCTGATTAAACCACTGAACCTCTGTACCATCCTCCTAGCTGAGTTGACTCCTTAATCCTTCTCCCATGCAATTCCATACATCCCAAAGCGTAACCCTGCTAATCCCACGACACTGCCCACAGTTGTCAGTGGCCCTCCGCTCACAAAGAGGTTTGATTTACCCTCCGCCAGCAGCATCTACAACAGGCCCGTCTCAGTTCCAGCCACAGGTCCTTCAACCAGCATCTGCCAACCTTGTGCTCCCGCTCCATCTAACCACAGCCCACTTCTTTCTTTCTTTCTTTCTTTCTTTCTTTCTTTCTTTCTTTCTTTCTTTCTTTCTTTCTTTCTTTCTTCCTTCCTTCCTTCCTTCCTTCCTTCCTTCCTTCCTCCTTCCTTCCTTCCTTCCTTCCTTCCTTCCTTCCTTCCTTCCTTCCTTCCTTCCTTTCTTTCTTTCTTCCTTTATTTTTAAAACATATTTTATTTATTTTTTACAGAGAGGAAGGGAGAGGGATAGAGAGAAACATCGATGAGAGAGAGACATCGACCAGCCACCTCTTGCACGCCCCCTACTGGGGATGTGCCCGTAACCAAGATACATGCCCTTGATCAGAATCGAATCTGGGACCTTTCAGTCTGATGGCCAATGCTCTATCCACTGAGCCAAACCGGTTTCGGCCCACTTCTTTATTTAACTGAAATACTTCAAGAAAATAAAACACGACATAACAATGATGTAATACACTTACCTTTTACTCAATGCTATCAAGTCTAAATATTTTGCCATACCTTCTTCACTTCTCTTTAAGTAGATAAAATATTACAGATGTATGTGAAGTGCCTGTGTATCCATCCCTTGATCCCCTGGCCCTCACAACCTCCCAGAGGTACCCAATGTCTGTGACTTCCTTGCAATTCTATTATTGATCAAGGACAGGAAAGTCTGAGACACTGACACAGCAAAGAGGAGCCTAAGAAGACATGATGACTGCTAATAAATGTAATATAGCCTAGTTGGATCGCGAAGCAGGAAAATGACTTTAGGAAATGGCAAAGAAAATCTCGATAAATGATGGGCTTTAGTTAATAATAATTCATCAATGTCCATTCATTATTCGTGACAAATGTACCATACTATGTAACATGTTAACAAGAAGATTAACTGGGCATAGGTATATGGGAACAATCTGCACTGTTCGCATAACTGTTCTATCTAAATGTATTCTAACATAAAAGGATTATCTTAAAAACATTACTACCACCTATGGATATAACCATTGACAGACGATAGCACTGTTCTAAATGTTCTATATATTTTCTAATTTGTCTAAATTATATTATACTACAGATTTATTTCATTATACAAGTAGCTTTTTTCAGTGGTTGGACTCCAGTGCTTTACTCTAATTCCATTCCAAGAAGGTGACCTCCACAGACTGCATCTTCAGGCTTCCTTGCCCTCTGCTATTGGTTGGAAAGAAACAACAGAAGACAGAAGAGTGGCTGAAGAGCAAATATGATGTAGTAGCAAAATGATGATCCAATAAATATGTCCATGCCCTAACCCCCAGAACCTGTGAGTATGTTACTTTATATGGCAAAGGGGACTTCACAGATGTGACTAGTTAAGGATCTTGAGATGGGGAAGATCATCCTGGATTATCATGAATGTCCTTATAAAAGGAAAGTAAAGGGGTCAGTTTTAGGGAGAGAGATCAGAGGATGCTACATTACTGGCTTTTAATTGATTTTAGAGAGGAAGGGAGAGACAGAAACATTCAATGATGAGAGAGAATCATTGATCTGCTACCTCCTGTATGCCCCCACTGGGGATGGAGCCTGCAACCTGGGCATGTGCCCAGACCAGGAATTGAACCGTGATCTCTTGATTCATAAGCTGACTCTCAACCACTGAATCACATTGCTGGCTCTTTTAGATGGAAAAAGGAACCACGAGCCAAGAAGTGCAGGCAGCTTCTAGGAGATAGAAAAGGGAAAAGAATATCTTCCCATCTAGAACTTCTAGAAGGAATGCAGCCTTGCTGATACCTTGATTTTAGCCCAGTAAAACCTAATTTTCACTTCTGACCTCCATAACTGTTAACGGGATAATTTTTAAGTTTTAAGCCATTAAGTTTCTGGTAATTTGTTACAACTTCAATAGAAAACGAATAAAGACAAGATGTTTACTCTCTCTGCTATGTCCCTGCCTGGCTGCATATCTGGCAGAGGCTTCATTTTTGGCAGCCACTCTCTTCCAGCAGGCTCTCTTCTGTGGCCTTAGCTCCACCAGGCTCCATTACCTCTAACCTCTCCCTTTACCACTTGAAGCCTAGAAGTAGGCAAGACTTCCCTTTGTTACTAGGTCTCTAGTGTTTTCCAACACTCTTGTTCCCTTAACCCATCCATGACCTTTAGATATAGTCTCTTCAGTGAATTATCTTCAATTAAACACCATGAGAGTACCATGTTTTCTGATGAGATGGATAAATATTTTTTCTCATTACTAATATTTTTATGATATATCCATGTTCATAACATGAAGCTTTAGTTTATTTAATTTAGTAGGTATGTAGTATTTTATTGTATAAAACACAATGTTTTATCCATTCTGTAGATAGACATTTGGATAGATTTCAGTTTTATTCATTAAATTTTCTTATGTATGTATACTTGTAAGTATAAGTCATGTTTTATCTAAATGTAAAATTATAGGTGGAAATGCATGCTGTTGACCATGTCCAATTTTCAATTTTACTAGATGTGACCAATTTCATTTTCCTGTGTCTTCTTTCAAATATGTATTCATCAAAGCTCTCCCTAATCTCCAATGCCTAGCTTCTTGATGCCACCTTCTCTTCCAGTTATAATATATTCCATTTCCTTTGGATTCTCATAGCAATTTTGTTGTGCCACTCACCAACCCCTACTTTTTTGTCCTGTTATATACGTGTGCCTCATTTCTCTTAAAAGTAGGAACCATGTTGTTGGATCTTTCTGCAAAAGATTACACTTGTAAACCGAGTAATAACTACCAGCACATCTTTTTTCCAACTAGTTCTTCTTCTTGGCCTGTCTCTATTAATGCATCATAATTCTCCTAGTCCTGAAGCCTGAATCTTAAATTCTTTCCTTGCTTGCTTGCCATTACCTAAGGACTTATGGCACCTATGGCTTGTAGCCATAAATCCATAGCATAAAACCAGCCCCTCATTTGATTCCCCTTTTGCTCCCTTGGTCCAGGCTCAATATAGTTGTTAATTGTACATTTGGAATGACTCTGGACTACATCCCAGCTTCACCCTAGATGATGGATTCCCCTTTCGAACATCCTATAATGAGCATCCTTTTCTAGCTCATGTACTTTCAGGACTCAAAGTGAACTGAGTCTGAAACGCTCCATCAAGCATTCAAAGTGAACAGATCTGAAGGTAGAAACAGACGGCAAAGCAATAACAGTAGGAAACTTTAATATCCTACTTTCAACAATGGATAGATCAGACAGAAAATCAATAAAGAAATAATAGACTTGAATTATACTTTTGATCAAATGGACCTAACAAACATATAAAGAAAATTCCATCTAATAAGGGCAGAATATTCTTCTCAAATGCACAAGAAACATTATCCAGGATACAGCATATGTTAGATCACAAAACAAGTCTTAACAAATTTAAGACAATTGAAATCATATTAAATAATTTTCTGAACACAATGGATGCAATTAGAAATAACAGGAGGAAAGTTTAATAATTCACAAAAAATGTGGAGATTAAGCAACACAAACATGAAGAGTCAATGAGGCAAAGAGAAATCCAAGGGAAATTAAAAATATCTTGAGACAAACAAAAATGGAAACATAATATATCAAAACTATGGAATGCTGCAAAAGCAGTTCAAAAACGGAAGTTTATAGTGACAAATTCCTACATTAAGAAAAAAAGAAAGATATCAAATAAACAACCTCGTCTTATATCTCAAGGAACTAGAAAAAGAAGAACAAAGTAAGCCCAATGCTAGCAGAAGGAAGGAAATAACGAAGATCAGAAGAGAAATAAATGAAATAGAGACGAGAAAGGCAATAGAAAAGATCAATAAGCAGAAGAGTTGCTTCTTTGAAAAGATAAAGAAAATTGACAAACCTTTATCTGGACTAGGAAAAATGAGATGACACAAATAAATAAAATAATGAATGAAAGAGGAGACATTACAACTTGGACCATAAAAATACAAAGGATCATAAGAGACAACTATAAAAAATTATATGCCAACAAATTAGATAACTTAGAAAAAAATGGATAAATCCTAAAAACATATAACTTACCAAAACTGAGCCATGAAGAAATAGAAAATCTGAACAGACCAATAATAAGCAAGGAGATTGAATCAGTAATACAAAATCTTCTATCAAAAGAAGGAATTTCTATACATTAGCAGCAAATTATCAGAAAGATAAACAGAGAGAGCAATCCCACTTATAATTATATCAAAAACAATAAAATTTTCAAGAATAAACTTAACTGTGGAGGTGAAAGCTCTGTACAGCAGAAATGTTAAGAAGCTGATGAATGAAACTGAAGAAAACACAAATAAATGGAGAGATATTCATGTTCTTGTTTGGGAAGAAGTAATATTTTTTAAAGTTTCCATCCTATTCAAAGTGATCTACAATTTCAATGCAATCTCTATTAAAATTCCAATGGCATTTTTCACAGAAGTAAAAAAAAAATCCTAAAATTTGTGTGTAACCACAAAAGACACTAGACAGGCAAATCAAAAACAAATAACTGCAAGAATAAAGCTGGAGTCATCACATTTCCTGGTGTCAAACTATATTACAAAACTATAGTAATCAAAACAGTATGTTATTAACATAAAAATAAGCATATAGACCAGTGGGACAGAAGAAAGAGCCCCCAAAATGAGCTCATTGGATATACGATCAACTAATTTCTGACAAGGGCATTAAGATCACACACTGGGAAAAGCAGTCTCTTCAATAAATGGTGTTGGGAAAACTGAGTATCTACATGTGAAAGAATGAGACTGGACCCCCAGTTACACCTCTCACAAAAATTAACTTGAAGTGGGTTAAGGGCTTAAATGTAAGTTCTGAAAGCACAAAAGTTTTAGAAGAAAACATAGGAGAAACCTCCTTGACATTAATTTTGGCAATGATTTTTTGGATAAGACACCCAAACCATAGGCAACAAAAGCTAAAATAAACAAATTGGACTTCATCAAACTAACAAGTTTCTGCATAGAAGAGGTTAGGAAATTAAAGGTAACCTAAAGAATGGGGAAAAGATTTGTGAAATATATATCTGATAAGGGGTTAATATCCATAACCTATAAAGAATTCATACAACTCAATAGTAAAAAAGAAATAACCCAGTTAAAAATTGGGCAAAGAACCTGAATAAACATGTTTTCCAAAAAAGACTTACAAATGGCCATTAGGTACTTGAAAAGGTGCTAACCATCACTAATAACTAGGGAGATACAAATCGAAACCACAAGGAGATGTCACCTCACACTTTTGGATGATTATTATAAAAAAGACACAAGATAACAAATGTTGGCAAGAATGTGGAGAAAAAAATTCTTTATACACTGTTGATACAAATATAAAATTGATACAGCCATTTTGAAAAACTGTATGGTGGTTCATAAAGAAATTAAAATTAGAATTACCATCTGATCCTGAAATCCCACTCCTGGATAAATCAAAGGAAATGAAATCAGATCTTAAAATAAATATCTGTACTCCCATATTCAGAGCAGCATTTTTCACAATAGCCAAGATGTAAAAACAACCTAAATGTTCTTCAAAGGATAAATAACAATTTTAAGTGGTACTAAGTATATTTTTATCCATCCATAAAAAAGAAAAAAAATCCTGCCATTTGGGACAACATGGATGGGCATGGAGGGCATTATGATAAGTGAAATAGCCTGAGAAAGACAAATACTGTTATGGTACCACTTATCCTATATAATAAAGAGGTGATATGAAAAATTGACCATCATGCCCTCATAAGATGGCTGCCTATGACCAGGCCAGCAGGGGGATTAGTGACTGAATAAGTAGGCTGTGTGGGGTGACCAGTCCAGCAGGGGAGCTGTAAGGGGCAACCAGACTGGCAGGGGGGATAGTTGGGGGCAACTAGGCCAGCCGGGGGAGGAGAACAGCAGTAAGAAGTGACCAGGCCAGTACAGAGGGGCAGTTAGGGGAGACCAGGCTGGTGGAAGTAGTGGTGGTACAGTTGGGGGGCATTTAGGCTGGCAGGGGGGCAGTGGGGTGACCAGGCTGGTGGGGGGCAATTAAGAGCAATCAAGCTGGCAGGGAGGGGGCAGCTAGGGGTGACCAGGCTGGCAAGGGGGGCAATCAGGTAGGCAGTTGAACATCCCCTGAGGAGTCCCAGATTGGAAAGGGTGCAGGCTGGGCTGAGGGAACCCTCCTGTGCATGGATTTCATGCACCGGACCTCTAGTATGTGCAATAAAAAATAAGAAGAAAAGGATGAGCTCATAGAAATAGAATGGTGGTTGCTGCCAGGTGCTCAGCAAGGGGGCAATGGGGAGAAGTAGGTCAAAGGTACAGACTTTGTTATAAGATGAATAAGTTCTAAGGATCTACTGTGCAGCATAGTGACTGTAGTTCATCATAGAGATGGTATTGTAGACTTGAAAGTTACTGAGAGTAGACTTTAAGTGGTTTCACAACAAGAAAAAAAAATAAACTACTAGTATGTAAGATGATGATTGTGTTAATTACCTTGATCTTGGTAATTATATATGTATATACTGTATATACATAGCCTATCTAATAAAAGAGTAATATGCAAATTGATTGTACCTCTGCTACACCACTAGCCACACTCACCAGCTAATCAGAGTGAGTATGCAAATTAACCCAACCAAGATGGCTACCACCACAGAGAAGCAAGAGGGAGGCTTGGGTTGCCATTGGCAATGGAGGAAGCCAAACCCTGGCTGTCCAGGCCACTGCTTAAGGCAACAAAGTTTAAATTGTAGAAGACAAATAAATCCCATGGCCTTCACTTGGGTCACTGGGGGGCGTGGCTGGCCTGCAAACCACCACAGGCCCCTCACCGAGGCAACCCCATGCCCCAAGGAAACACCCACCCTGACCCAGGACACCACCCTTCAGGGCAAACCAGCTGGCCCCCACCCAGGCCTCTATCATATCTAATAAAAGAGTAATATGCAGATTGACCATCACTCCAAAACACCAGATGGCTGCCCCATGTGGTCAAAAAATTCTGCCCCCATGTGGACACAAGATGGCCACCACAAGATGGTCAGCAGGGGAGAGCAGTTGGCAGGGACCAGGCCTGCAAGGGAGGGCAGTTGTGGGCGATCAGGCCAGCAGGTTAGGGATGTTGGGAAGGACCAGGCCTGCAAGGGAAAACAGTTGGGGATGATCAAGCCTGTAGGGGAGGGCAGTTAGGGTGACCAGGCCAGCAGAGGAGGAAAGTTGGGGGTCACTGGGCCTGCAGGGAAGGGCAGTTGTGGGGGACCCAGGCCTGTAGGGGAGGGCAGTTAGGGATGACCAGGCCTTCAGGGGAGGGCAGTTAGGGGTGACCAGGCCCACAGGGGAAGGCAGTTAGGGGCAAAAAGGATGGCAGGGGAGCAGTTAGGCATTAATCAGGCTGGCAGGGGAGTGGTTAGGGGGTGATAAGACTGGCAGGCAGAGGTGGTTAGGGGCAATCAGGAAGGCAAGCAGGTGAGCAGTTGGGAGCCAGCAGTTCTGGATTGTGAGAATGATGTCCGACTGCCCATTTAGGTCCATCTCTATTAGGATCAGGCCTAAACGGGCAGTAGGACATCCCTCAAGGAGTCAGATTGGAGAGGGAGCAGGTTGGCCTGAAGGACACCCATCCTCCCGTGCACTAATTTTGTGCACCAGGCCTCTAGTATGTATATAAAACCACATGTTGTACACTTTAAAAATAAGCTGCAATCATATTTTTCAACTAATCCTCAATGGAGTTGAAAGACACACTCAAAAATAGTTAGAGCCTGAACTCTATTTAATACCTTTCACCAACCCTCCAAACTGGGCATGTCCTCCTTCTCCAAATGTATTTCACCATTTCCTGAATGCAGGCCTTGATTCATGCTCTTTTATCTGGAATACCCTCCTTTCTATCTGCTCAAATTTTCCATTCCACTACGATATTTTCAAATGTCACCCACATAAGAAAGAAGGATTCTTTCTGCTCAGCTCCACTTCCACTTCTGCCCATCCCCACTGGAGCTGGGTGTCTTCCTTCCCTCCTTGGACTCCCCCAGCACCTGCAGCTCGTGATTCCGTTGACAGCACATTGTTTCTGGCCCAGCATTACCTCAGGTATAGGTTCTTATAAATCCTTGTTAGTTTATTGATCACCCAAGCATATGTTTTTATTGATTTTTAGAAAAAGAGGAAAGGAATGGGGGAGGGGGAGGGATTGGCATCGATGCTTGAGAGAAACATTGGTCGGCTGCCTCTGTATGTACCAGGCAGGGATAGAACCCGACTGGGAATCAAACTCTCCACCTTTTGGTGCATAGGGCAACGACCCATCCAACTGAGCCACGTGGTCAGGGCCTAATCTCTGTTAATTCCCCCATGGCACCTACCATTGTGCTTTGCTTATAACAATGCTTAATTAATATAAATTTATATACACATATACACATTTATAAACAAGAGAAACAACGAATGAGGAATCTGTGGAGATTGGGAAAACCAGAACAGTTGCGACCCACAGGTTGAAAACCGCTAGCAGGGTCGCCGAAGACCATTGGAAAACACAGATATTTACATTACGATTTATTAATAGTAGCAAAATTACAGTTATGAAGTAGCAACAAAAATAATTTTATGGTTGGGGGTCACCACAACATGAAGAACTGTGTTAAAGGGTCTCGGCATTAGAAAGGTTGAGAACCACTGCCCTTAGAAGTACTTCCTGGTTTAACTATTTCACTACTGTCTATCTTCCTCAGTAAGCTGGCGACTCTTGAGCGCTAAGTTGTGTCCTTTCTCCGTTTGTATCACCAACACCAAGCATGATGCCTGGCACACAGTGCCTTCTCAGGAAAGGCACTGAATGATTAGATGAAGTAATGCAATAAGCCCCTCACTATAAGATGAGAGGAGCCCAAGTTTGGGCTCCTTCCCATGATATAATGAGGGAACACAATGAGGTCGGGCAATTGACTCCCATGGCTGTGCACTTCTTAACAGCATTGAAATGGAGGGGGCCATGTGGATTAGTGGGTAAAGGGGTATGGGGAAATGGGAATGAAAAAATACACTAAGAGAAGAAAGGGAGAAGCCTTAAAAAACATTTCTGTGACCCACACCTAAGAGAAGAACAGGAAAGGGGAAGACATGGAACCTCTAAGAGATGGACAGAGTAGCCCTGTCTGTTTCTGTTTGGTCCTGTTTCCCACAGCTTGGGAAGGAAGGTTTGTCTTCTTACTTGGAAGGCAGTGAGGCAATCTTCAGAGCAAGACTGTTGGATGGTCTCCATTTGCCCCTCCACAGCCAAAACTCAGTTGCTCACTGCATGGTCTGCAGGACACCCCGTCTCCCAATGGCCTCCTCCTCCCTGGAACCCTGGCCTGACCCTGCTCATTAGCGGTTCCAGGAGGAACCCTGTTCCTGCCTCCTTGCCCTCTCATTCTATAAAACTTAATCACCAACAGCCACACAGACAGCACTATTTCTGGCCCGGGGCTTTGCTGCTTTTCAGAAGAGCTGACTGTGACTCTAATAGGAAAAAAAGGAGGAGGAAACTCCCTTTAAAGGAAGACGTCACCTATATTATTGCTCATATACTGTGGGTTTTGACTGTGCACAAGTAATTGAAGGACACACGTAGCTGCGTACATATCAGTGTTTACGCCCGAGGGCCTGGAGAATGTATTCCAATCTCTTTATTTTCATGGGAACTACTCAGAGACTGAACAGGGGAGATTCTATTTCCACCTTGAGATTCCTTATTGAGAATTCCAACCCAGTTAGTCCATTTCACATAGGGACCTAGATAAGGAGAAGCTAAATGTATCTGAATCTATAAGACAGAGCATGCGGTACAGTAAATCCTCACTTACTGTCCTCAAGAGGCTCTGAGACTTTAGGTAAAAGGACATACAGGCATACCTCACTTTATTTCACAGCACTTTATGGCATTTCACAGATGCTTCATTTCTTACAAATGAAAGACAAGACCCTTTACCACAAAAACTCTTTTTTTTTTGTTTTGTTAATCCTTATCCAAGGATGTTTATTTTCATTGATTTTTTTTTTTTTGAGAGAGAGAATGGAAGGGAGGGGGAGAGACAGCGTGAGAGAGAAACATCGATGTGAGAAAGACACATCTACTGGACTGGTTGCCTCCCACACATGCCCCGCCCAGGGCCAGGGATGGAGCCTGCAACTGAGATAAGTGCCCTTGACTATGTGCAATTGAACCTGCAGCCCTTGAGTCCACAGGGCAATGCTCTCATGACCGAGCCAATTGGCCAGGGCCCCAAACTCTCTTTATTGTGGTGGCCTGGAACCGAACCACCATGTCTGAGGTAAAGAGAGTGATCATGCCATAGACTAACCGACAGAAACAAGAGCTAAGTTCTTATGGCATCTCATCAACATTTTAGCTAAACAATATTCCAAGTCCTGCTGTATATGATTGTATGAGTAAAGTGATCAACATCTGCTAATCATTACATTATTGTTCTTAGTATCTTTGCTCTCACAACCGACCAACTCACAACATTCCACTAACAGGAGGCTTAAAATTCACCTGGTTAAACCCCTTCACTTTATAGATAAGGAAACTGGAATCCAGAGATGTTAAGTTGCTAAAACACAAAGCCAGATGCAAGCCTGATTTTATTTGGCTCCCAAACTAGTGTGCTTTCAAACCTCAGGAATCTAGCTCTCCAGAGAACAGGGGAACAATATAGCTTCAAGTCTTTACTTAATAGATGGCCTTTAAAAAAAAAACCCAAAGATTCATTAAGTTTGCCTATAAAACATATCTTTAGGGGAGAGTGGGACTAATGTGCTATATTACATTAGGTAACGTACTACTCCTACATAAAACATAAAATTCTTTAAGTTTGAAGTGCTTTTTGCTACAGTAGTAAAATCAAACCTAGAGCCTTGTCCCAGGAGTTTGCCTTATAAATTGAACCATCTTTTGATAGTAAATGTGGCTACACATTCGCCTAAAATGATGATTCACAAGGAAGCCTAAGTGCTAGTTGCAGAACCCCGTTGAGGGTCCCTCTGTTGAAGGCTGAGTGTCTGTGCGGTGACCTGGCATCCAGGGCTTCGCACGCAGCTTAGGGAGGGAGGAGAGGGCGGTGCTGGGGCCTGGGCTCTAGAACAGGCTGTTCAGAGCCACTCTAGCTCCACCACCTTGTATGCTTCTGACACATTAGGGAACTTCTCTGCCCCTCCATTTCCTCCTTTATAAAGTGGGGAGACCACTGTGAGGATTGATGCATGTAGGATATGATAGGCAATTAGTGTTTTAAAAAGTTAGCAATTATCATGATCAACGAAGGAATCTAAACAGAGATCTAGGAGCTCACACAGGGGCTTGCCTTTGGAATTACCTAAATTCAATGGCTGGCAATGAAAGGAAGTGCTCCAAAGAGCCACTAGAGGGAGTCCAGGGGACAGATTGGAATTGGCGAGGCTGGTGTTTCTGGCTGCCACACACAGAGATATGCACATGCATCCAGCAAACACAGGTCCTCAGAGAGCACCCCAAACCCTGAGGTTGGGGCCCATGGATTTACTGATCAGAAGTCCATCTTGAGCCAAGGTCCCTGTGGGAAGGTTGTTGGAATTTGTCTCTGAATTGTTTCTCCTTTTTTATTTTAAATATATTTTTTTATTGATTTCAGAGAGGAGGGGAGAGAGAAAGATAGAAACATCAGTGATGAGAGAACATCATTGATGGGCTGCCTCTTGCATGCCCCACACTGGGGGTCGAGCTTGCAACCCAGGCATGTACCCTGACTGGAACCAAACCAGGACCTCCCAGATCATAGGTTGATGCTCAACCACTGAGCCATGCTGGCTGGACTAAATCAGGTTTTTTGTGTGTTTTTTTTAAAGCAATTAACACCCTGTCAAGAATTCCTCCCAGGCCATTAGTGTCCCTGATTAGGGTGTCCAGACCCAGCCTCTTCCTCATGTTTCTCTAACGGGGATTTGCGGGAGAGAATGTGTCTAGCAGAAATGCATGTGAAGGATAACCACCACCTCCCTCAGAAGTCCTGATGATCACCTCTCAAGGTTTTAAAAACATTGGAACCAACAATTGCATTGTTGACTGTTTTCAACCACACATCCCTTTTTCCTCCTTCAAAAGCCGCCTCCCCCCACGTCGCCCCCCCCCCCCCCGTGCGCCCCTCCCTCCCCCCACACCATACAGTACTGAGTATGCCCCCATCCTACTCCCCTGGAGGTAGGCCAGTGCTGGTGCTGTCTTCTTTGTCTGAAAATTCCTCCATCATCCACCCTAAATGATGACCTTATTCCTGGCCACTCTGGGATCCACACACTGAGACCAGGAAACCAGTGATTCTGGGCTAGAACTAAAACAGTTCTTTTTGGGAAGTTTAGCTCTGGAAAAAAAGAAAAACACGAACATTGAGCAAAGTGGACTTACTTTTTTTTTGTTTTTGTTTTGTTTTTGCCTCAAGTAGTAGCTCCCTGTCACTGATTTTAGGATATATAATTTTGTCAGCCTTTAAACCACAGTTTTAACAGATGAGATGAAATGGAGCACTTTTTAGACAAAAGTATGATAGACGTCTCCTAGGCAGCCCCAACCCGAGTGTTCTCTCTTGCCCTTTCAAACGCTACAATGACTCACCTCTGTGCTCAGACAGACATCACTTGTGGTCCACTCCTGGCCACGGACGCTGGGGACCAGGGCTGAGAGGCTGGGGAGTTGCAGGGAGGCAGGGAGTGTGTCTGCTCCACAGTTGGCCTGTGCGAACCCAGCGTGGACATGGGGAGGAGGTAGGGCAACCCCGGGCTGCAGGCAGTTGTTCCTGGACCTAAGAGACTTCCTGGTGGACTTGCTAAACCTTAGGGCTGGCAGCAACCTCAGGGAATATGCGGCCAAGCACATCCATTTTCCAGACAAAATGGCCAGCCTGGGGAGACAACGGGCAGAAGAGCAAGGCAGATAGCTGCACAAATACAGATCTGAACTTAACGGGCACCGTGTGACGAAGACAGAGACACTCTGCAGAAAGGACCCTGCCTCCCGGGTTCAACTTAGCCACACTCATCACCAAAAAAAAAAAAAAAAGACACAAACAAACAGCTGGAATGGAGCAGGCCTGAGCGATCTCTCTTCAGTGATTACCCAGAAGCAGAGCGGAGGTGGGAACCTGAACTCTGGTACAGTCCGTCTGGGTTCAAATTCAGACTCTCCGGTTCTTAGCCAATGTGTGCCCTTGGCACGGTGCTTACCGATCCTGTGATCAGCTTCCTTCCGTGTAAAACGGAGATCATGGTCACCTTGCCCTCTGCCGGGTGTGGGAGTGAGTGGATAGTACATTGAAGTGCCCAGCGCTGGGTGAGCACTGGACACGGGGCAGAATCGCTTCACTGTAGCCCTCGCCTGGGGCCGAGGGTGAGCATGTGGCTGCTGCTCGCTGAATAGCCAGGAGGGAGTCAGTGAGTGGACGAGGGAGAATGTACCCAGGTTGCAGGCACACAGAGGAGGCTGGAGATGTTAAGCAACACACAGGATCCTACACTTCCTGAGAAGTGAAGCGGCCACCTAAACCCTGACCCTGGTCCCCATCCACCACACGCTGTCTCCCGTGGGTGATGACCCCAGTAAAACGCAGCGAGCGGGCACCCTGGAGGGCATCTGGACCCAGTCCTGCTTCCCCTCCACACTCTGCAAAGCCAGTGACCCTTCTCCGTGTGGCTCACAGGAGACTCGGTGGGCACATTTCCCCCAGCTTCCGCCCAGCACCTGCAGCAGCCCAGGGCCAGCCGGGGAAGTGTCTCCTGGGTGACAAGGCGGGTAGAAACCCCCATTTGCTCATCTCCAGCCCCGCCTCCAGGTTTAGACCCAAATTGCCAGCCGAGGCCTCTGCTCTCCTGCAAACTTCCTGGGGCTGTCAGGGCAGCCTGCGGATCCCCAGATCTTTGTTCTCTCTTTGTTCTGAAGGTGATTATTTCTGCAGAGCCCCTCCTCCAACCCCCTCCTCTCTCCTACCCCTCATTGCTATTCTGATGAAATTCTCTATCTCAGGAACAGGGTCTCCTGCTGTGCTGTCTCCCTCTCCCTCCCCCTTACCCCCCCTCTTCTTTCTTCTCCTCTGACCCTGCATCCCTCCCCGCCCCCCTTCCTCCCTTCCTCAGACATCACTTCCCTCCTCCCCTGCCTGCTTTTCTCTGCCAGCTCCCCTTGACGTATTTTATCCCTCTGTGCTTCAAAGGGGGAGGGGGGGGACTCCTTGTGATAAGCCAATGCTTCTTAATCAAAGCAGACAGGCCTGACACCTCATCCTGGGACTATTCAAATCTCTGCGGTTTCACTGCACAGCGGGCAAATTAAGGACACGGGCATCTGTTGGGAAGCGTAATTGTCATTGTTCGGTTCCATTTTCCCAAGGAGCAGCTAGCTTCCTCTGACGTGATGGCAAGTGACCTTGAGCTGCCCAAGAAAACCGCTGTGTCTGTTCAAACGTGCTGGCGGCCAGAACGCCCCCAGAGGAATCACTGGTCAAGGATGAGCAGGATCGGGAGCAGCAGCAGTCACGTCACTCCTCCGGGAGAGGCTGCTCTGCTCCCTGCCTTTAGGTAGCAGATTTTTGAAAGAGAATTTCTTTCTCAGGGAGGGGAAGGTTAGCCAGGTGTATGTGTCCCTGTTCTGGGATGATACCCTGGGCACGGAAGAGAGATTGCTCAGGCCTGCTCCATTCCGGCTGTTTGGTTTTTTTGGTGATGAGTGTGGCTAAGTTGAACCCGGGAGGCAGGGTCCTTTCTGCAGAGTGTCTCTGTCTTCCTCACACGATGCCCGTTAAGTTCAGATCTGTATTTGTGTAGCCACCTGCCTTGCTCTTCTGTCCGTTGTCTCCCCTGTTCTCCTCTGCCTCCTCCACCCTTTTGTTTCCTTTGGGCCACTCTCTCCTTCAAGCCTTGCTGCGTGATGAGTTTACCTTTCTCTCTGGAACTGTTCCCTGGGCCTTGAAGGGCGCACCTCTGATACAATAACAGATGGTTGCCCCAGAAACACTGGCATAAATTCTCAGGAGTGACCACCAGAGGGCACCCTACGAAGCTCTCTGCAGATCAGGCTCCAGTGAGAATTTTCTGGTTTTAAACAATCGCTGGAAAGCTCACTCAGCCCAGTAGCCCCCAGGAAGGTGGAGGCCCTGACTAAGAGAAGAGACCAAAGTTCCAGGTGCAGGTGAGCCAGGGCCTCCCGCCAAAGGTCGTGCTGTTTGTGCGCTGCATACAGTTTCTGCATTCACCCAGGAAAGGGTGTTTTGTTGTTGTTTTTCAATCCAATCCCTTTCTTACATACCTTTATGCAGTTTGCACAAAGATTCCGTCTTTCATTGGCCATTGGTGGGTTATCAGTGGCCCTGGGACAAATGGGGGAGAGGCTTATTTATACGTTCAGAAGTTTGGACGATGGGTGGCTGTTTAGGATTTCAAACTGTGAGTGATATGTTTGGATTTAGGTGTTTGAATGATCACTCTGGCTGCAAAGGTTTCTACAGAGCACGCTTACTCAGACCCGGGTCTAAATAGGACTCCACAGTGAGAGCACCAGGCTTGGGGCCACTGACTCCTTTCCCAACCCCGGATCCAGAGTTTCCTCTCATCCAGTCCCCAAATGTCTCCCTGCTCCCAGCCCTGTCTGTTCACATGCTAAGCTCTTTACAGGGCATGCAGTCCACCTGTACAGCTACACTTACACACAAAGGAACAGAGGGCCAGAGAGCTCCAGTAAAGTGCCCATGGCCACACAGTCACAACAGTGAATTTGAAACCAAGTATTTTTTTTTTTTTTAATTCTAAAGCTTGCACTGTACTCAATTGCCTCCAGGACAAAGCCAGACTCTCCTAGGGTTCCTTAGTGATAAAACCCACATGGGGAATCGGAAGCACTCAATTTCCTCTTCAAATTTTCAGGCCACAGAAAGCTATGAATGAATCAAAGTTATGTTATTAGACAGAAAAGGACTCAAACTGGCTTAAGTCAGGGACTTAAACAGCTTACTTAAAAAGCCTGATTGAGCCCCTGGGTCACAAGGCCTTGGTCCCTCTCTGTCCAGCTCAGCTTTGCTTTCTCTCTGTGTGGCTTCGTTCTAAGGTGACCACAAGGACAGACATGAGCAGCTCCTGCTATATCTCTTTTTTCAGCTGGAAAAATGCCTCCCACTGGATTCAGAGAGAGTTCTGGCCAGGGACCTCGCTGACCAGGTCTGGGCCCTGTGCCAGCCAAGAGAGGGGGGATGCAGTCAGCCCAAGTTCAACACATGATCTGAGAGTGGAAAGTAGCACCCCTACAAGAAAACCAAGATGCTGTTACTAAAGGAAGAACTAGATAGCAGGCAGAGGAAACAGGTTTTGAGAGCCCCACAGAATTTTCGAATATCTGCTATTTAGACTCAATGAGATTACACTGGCTTCACTGTTACCATAAACTTCACTTCCAGTCCCCTCCAAATACAGTGATAATAAAACCCTACTTAATGAGGATTGCCAGCTAAGGATATTAGAAATTATCCTTTTGGTTTCATGTGCTTTAACCTAAGAACCAAATTGAAGAAAGTCCAAAGGGAAGTGGAGTCATTGATTTCATGGGAAATATTAAATAACGTTTTTTATAATAGTTGGAAAATTTAATAAGTAACAAATATGAAAGATGAGAAGATGATGTAGTTTAACAAAAATCTGAGGTCAACGAGAATGAGCAAAGCTGAAGGATGGAAAGGAAAAGAAAATCCTTTTGGAAAATTGAGATGTCAGAGAAGGAAGAACTAGTCAGTGATGGATGTTTCAAAAAAGCAGAAATCCGTCAACTTAATCAAGATCTCTATGTTAAAGTTGACGAGCTAGTGAGTATGCTGCTTTCCCCAACATGACAGGTGATAGGATAAGCCAAACAAGAATGGAAAAGATTTTTACTAGCTAACTGGTTCCTCCATCACCATGGCAACATCACAAGGGGAAAAGAGTGATGGTGACAACGTCACAATCTAATTATTTTCTCCACCTTCTTTAGTTTCCACGTTTAGAGTGATGATAATACATGTTTTTCATTTACTTTACTTCACATAGATTTTTCCTACTTTAATGTTGGAAACTGTAGGAGCTATTCTGTTTAGTATTTGATTCAGAGATAATAAATACATTATTCAGAGAAAATTTTAAATGGTGTGAAAGAAAAATATTTTTCCCATGATTAATAGCACTGTATTATTTGGGGATAATTCCATCTAACTGTACATGAAATATGGGCTTAGATTTGTCTGCTAATGTCCCCCATAAAAGATGAACATTAAACATTGCAGGTGCGGCTAATATCTTAATATCGGATGACTTAAAAAATCTTAGGATAATAAAATAGGTGGTCGTATTAATTCAATCATAATTATAATTAGCTTTAAAATCATCAAAATAGCTACTGGTTTGAAGTGCTTTCTGTGTGCCGGACACCCTATCAAATGCTTCTCACATCCCACAGTATTATATGAAACACTGAGGCTTAGAGAGCTCAAGGGGGTGAATCTATGAAGCTGCAAAACCAACATTCACCCATCAGGCTCGTTATCCTGGCTAGCACCCCACATTCAGGGAGACAAACCATAGAGTAAATGCATACTGGGACCAATTAGCCTCCCAAATCCTAAGGCCAAGAGCTCATTCTTGTCTTTTGCCAATTACTCCAGCTCATAATGTGCACAGATGACAATCTGAGCAGCATCTTCCTTATATGTGCAGCCTAATATATGATTATTTTATATTCACCAAATGATACTGTCTGGGAATTTAATGTATTGACTGCCCATTCTGTGCAAGGTACTAAGCCCATCACTCCAGGGACAATAAGTATGAGTTAAGATGGAGCCATCATTTCAAAGAACTTATACTATGGAGCAGAAGTGGAAAAAGTTCAGATGAGTGCCCCATGAGTAAAGTCAGCCACAATGAGAAGAACACCACAAAAGAGCGT
>JAAGEH010002531.1:52826562-52891849 GCA_011751065.1 Lasiurus cinereus | reverse complement strand
AGAGAGAGAGAGAGAGAGAGAGAGAGAGAGAGAGAGAGAGGGGTAACCCAGCCATTCATGGAAAGGCTTCTTCACAAAGAATATGGAATTTGATGTGGTCCTTGCAGATTTAACAGGATGTCAGCATGCACAAAGGAATGACACGAGGATGCATCACACAGAAAGAACAGCATAATAAAAGGCAAGCAACCATGAGTGTGTGGTCTGGCACACACACTCATGATGAAGTATTGTAGTCTGACTGGAGATTAATGTGTGTATGGGGAGTAATGAAAGACAAGGCTAGAAACATAGGTTTCAGATATCATGCCCGACCTTCCTGGCCAAACCAAACGCTTGGGCTTGGTTTGCCGGCAATGAGGAAGACATGCAGACTATCCAGCAGGGAGCGAGTGTACTGGATCAAAAATCAGTTCTACTGGAAGTGATGTGATCATGTTGTTCTGACAACTAATACGGTATGGAGGGCAGTGCTTCTCAAACTTTAACGTGCTTAAGAATCACCTGGGGAACTTATTAAAATGCAGATTTGTACTCAGTTGTGAGACGGAACCTGAGATTCTGCATTTGTAACAAGAGACCAATGACAAATACTTCTAAACTGGAACTCAAAAACACCAAGTCTACATAAAATGACTTATTGGACATTCTTAGGCATTTTGCCATCAGTTGTTATTTCCAGTTTTCTACCCAGATGCTTTTTCATTATTTTGCATTTTCAACTGCAAATGCAAATTTCTACCTGCATCTCAACCTGCTCCCCCCATTTTTAACTCTTTAATACAGTCTTGAAGAATAAGCAGCAGCAAGAAGATGAAATGAGGTCATTTAAGCCATTTTTGCTATGTTGAAAGGAAGTGGGAAACGTGGATGTATAAATAGAGGTGTAGAACACAAGTTCACAGAAATGAATTCTCTCGCCGGGTAAGGATGAGCTCACCTTTAGAATGCAGGACTCAAAGCTGATTGCCTCGGTGAGAAGAGGGATGCTGGTTACACTAAGGACAACTTGAGAAATGTAGGTCTTTCTGTCACTTGCTCTGGACCAGATGCTGGGGCATCGGCCTCTGGAGCAAATTAAACTGAAGATATTTAATAGCAACCTAATTCTTAACGGCTGAAATAGGAGGCACAGCAAAGGACTTAAACTAGGTCAAGGAGGAAACTCTGATAAACCTCCCGAAACGGCTGACTTCTCAAAACATTATTCTTTATAACCGTCATTTTCAAAAGGATAGCACGTTTCCCCAAATGGTATCTCCTTCCTGACCCCTAAACAAGATATGTAAGAAGCCATGCAAGGAGAAATGTAAGAACAAAATGCACACCTGGCCTCGGCACCGCCCAACTTTCTGTCCCTGCCTTTTCCGTGTTTTGCTGCTTCCTGGCCACATGGTGCAATGAAAGGTGGGAAAAAACTGACCTGGAAGGAGAAACACCCGTAAAGAAACAGATTATTTCACAGTTTAATCCAGTTTAAGTGGACTGTTGGACCAAACAGATGGTGACAGTGTCTATGAATAAGCTCGTGTGTCAGTCTCTTGTCCTATGTCCACTCACACACCAAGGAAGAGATTAGCTAAATGTAACCAGCAATCTAAAGTAAGATTAGAGGAGGTCTCATTAACATTTTTCAAAATCCTATTGGCATTCTCTCACTTGAAAGTGTGTTTCTCTGTGAGTAAAGAAATAAAATCTTGCCTACCATCCCCTGCACCCCCGCCACAGCCACCGAATATTTCCTTCAAGGAAGCTTAATGAATCACAAAAAGAAAATGTCACAAAGTGAATGAGCAATCATTCTTATGTCACATTAAGACATATGGGACAAGACTTGTTCAAGCCATGGGGATTTTCACTGAAAACTGTACTTATGGCAGTCTTTGTGCAAGACTCCCAGTCCCTTTGAGAAAAACTGCCCCACTGAAGAAAGGAGCCCTGAGCCGTAATTCCAGAAGGACTGGCAATGTTCAGGCCATATGACAGACTGGCACAGACGCCACCAATCTCCAGATTGGCCCCGGACCTGTGATGTGGTCTTGCGCAAAAACCTGTGAAAGGAGAGATGCTGATAATTAGATGGCCAGCCAGACCTTCCTTACGAATTGGAATTGAAGAATGTGGAGAGAATCAGCAGTGGCGAAAAGCAATAAGACACAAGGATAAACAGAAACTGAGAACAGCAGAACCATGGGAAAGTCAGAGTACATAGTGAAGAAACCATGCATGCTGCTGCTGAGGTGCCTGGAGGTGTGTGTGGGAGATCCAAACAGCTATCCTGACCCCTCCTACGAGGCTCAGTGTAACCAGCCTTCCTGTTTTCTTTGTGGAGCCTGATGATTCAACTCTTTCTGAGTTTCCATAAGATCCAGCTAGCTATTGGCTGACATTCCCATTGGCAAAACTTGAAACTCAAGCCATATTACTGAAAGAGGTCGAATGCTTAACTAACTGAAAGAAAAGAAGAAAAAAGAGAGTACAAAACAAACAAACAAACAAACAAAAAAGAGATAAGAATACAGACCCTGAACGGAAAATTCAAGTATTTTCAAGAAATTGTGAGTAGATGTTCTATCAATATCTCAATAGGCAAGACCCTTGCATTCCAGAGACCCTACACTAAAAAGAATCATGTTATTGAAAACAAAGAATAAAAGGTTAAAGTTATGATACTTAAAAAAAATAATTCCAGATTCTTTTTATTATATTTTGAGTAAATTTCAAAGTATCTAAAAAAAAAAACCCACCCTTCTTTATTTGGCCTTCTTAGTCTCCTTTTTTGAACTCGCAGATCAATTTTATCCCATTTTGCCATCTCCTGTCATCCAGAGAAAAAGAAGGCTCTCTAAGATAAAAGAAACCTTTACATTCCCACCCTGTTATAGTTCTGAAAAACAGAAAAAACACACACAACAAAACAAGAAAAAAAACAAAAAAACCCATATTCATTTAGTTTCATGTCTCAATCTTCTTTCTCATTCAATTCATTCCCCAACTGGGAGCTCAGGGCAGATTTTTTCAGGACCTCGGAGGCATGAATATAGTGAGAACAGAAAGAAAAGATAGGAAGTTCTCTCAAACCCCAGGATTATTCCTAGTTCTAAGGGAAAAAAAAATTACTTACAAAATTCCTTTTCTTTTTTGTCACTTCATGACAGCTCCACCTTCTATTCAAAGCCATTAATGTCATCATCTGAATGCAGCCTGCATCACTGGTGAGCCCTGTCATTGAAATCTCTCCAGTCGGTTGCCATGAGGAGAAGATCCTCAATGAGTCCAAACACAATTGTCTCCAGCTACTATGACTGTAGAGATCAGATCACCATGGTAACATGAACAGGGCAAAGAGCAGTGTTTTTGTTCCCTCATGGGTGTTGCTAGAGAAAAGGCCTTGAGTTCTCAAACTCAGCCTCTTCTATATCCTGTGAGGCCTCTCATCATTTGATGCTAGAAGTTACCATCTCCTTCCTTGTACCTAGACTGCATTCCACATACACAAAATATTATATATAAAATAGATATGTCAGTGAGTCACCAGCTATTCAAATAAACATTACTAAAACACTATCTAGATAGGCCTAAAATCGAGCACTTTCCTAAAACTGGAAAGAAGGAATCTAGGAGTTGAATAACATTTTTCCAAATGCCAATCTTTCAATCCCCTGAATAAATAAAAGATAGCAAGACTTTAGGTTTTGTGTGACATAGTATTCTGTTTTTAAGACTTAGCAAGATTTTAAAAAATTGTTATAAAATTCCAAAGGCTGATAGAGTTTGTTATCAATAAAGAATGGACTGTAGTTAGGTGGAAGAGAATAGTGCCTACCTCTTGCGGTGAAATCTGAAAACACTAACATGGTTTGCTTCCTTCATAAGTGTCACATCCTCTCCTTTGCCTCACAGAAAGCAAAATTTCCTAAATTGGCAAATCTAACTCAAAAGAAAGAAGTTCCTCTTATTCTACCTTCTAGCTTGGTATGAGACAGTATGGTATTGTGTCAACACCTAGCTATGTAACCATGGTCAAGTTAATAACTTATTAAGTCAGGAGCACAGGATAACCTTGGTTAAGTTACTAATCTCTCTAGATAGGATAACTCAGTTGTAACTACAATATAATTACTAACTCATAATGTGAGCATGAGCAAATCAAGCATCACACCTCATTTTCCCCAATTGTCAAATTAAGGAAACATTCTTGCTTCCTTATTTACCTTAAAGCCATACTCCCAATCATTTTGTTCTTCAGGGTCATAACTATAGACAACAATCAGACTCTGGATATACTATTACAAGATAGTATGGCTCACTAAAGGGCTAAGCCAGTGGTTGGCAAATTGTGGCTCGTGAGTCACATGTCTCTCTGGCCCCTTAAGTGTGGCTCTTCCTATTTTGAAGAAGTGGCTTTAAAAGTTTAAGTTTAAAAAATTTGGCTCTGAAAAGAAATTTTAATTGTTGAGCTGTTGATATTTGGCTCTGTTGACTAATGAGTTTGCCGACTACTGGGCTAAATGAATTAGACTACAGGTTATGCCCAATCCCCCCAAGTCCATTAGCTTCTTCTCTTGCTGATACCAAATTTACCAGTGTGGGAGGAGCTTCTAAGATGGTCCCCAGTGATTGCTCACCTACTGGTATCCACACCATTGCATAATTCTCTCCCCTTAGGTGTGGGCTGAACCTAGTGACACTTTTCCAACAACTTGAATACAGAAAACGTGGTGGTATATCACTTTTGAGCCTACCAAAAGGCTAGCATTGTCTTGCTAGAGCCAGCTGTCCTGTTGCTAATTGCCCTGTGCAGAGATCCATCTGGAAAACAAACTGAGCAAGGCCTCCAGCCAATAGTCAGCAAAGAATTGAGAACCTCAAAGTCCACAAGAAACTGAATCCTGACAAGAAGCAAGTAAGCTTGAAAGCGAGTCCTTCTGCTCCTTAACGGAACCTTCAGATGAGACAACAGTTCTGCACAACACTTTGCAGCCTTGTGACAGACCTCAAGGCAGATGCACTTAGCTAAGCAATGCACAGATTCTGATCCACAGAAACTGGGATTATAAATGGGCACTGTTTTAAGCCACTAAGTGTTGGAATAATTTGTCATGTGCAGCAATAGATAACTAATAAACGGGATAGTCAGATCATGACAGAGAGTATTTGCACTGAAGTGGTATTTTTCAAATGTCCGTGTCTCAATCCAATCTAATGGTTATGACTCAATTTAGTGAGCTAGTGAGGCTCAGCCAGAATTTCTTAATGAAGAATAAAAAAAATATCAGACCTCACGGGTATTAAAGAGAAATAATATCTTGTGAAATTTTTCTTTCACAAATATATTTCAACACTCGGTCATGATGTAAAATGTATTTCTTAATATGAGCTGGGCCAAAAAATGTTTGAAAGACACAACCCTGAAGGGCAATTGTAAAACTCAAATGAGAAAATAAATTGTACTCTTACCACAGCCTGAATGTTACTGTCTCCCCAAATTCACATCGAAACCCTAAAGCCCAACGTGATGGTGGTAGAAGATCATGAATGGGGTTATTGATCTAACAAAAGAGACTCTACAGAGCTCTGTAGTCCCTTCTACCTTGTGATGGTACAACAAGAATTCTGTGACCTGGAACAGTGGTCACCAATCTTTCAGACCTCAAGGACCACCAGTGGCCCGTGGACCACTGGTTGGTGACCGCTGCTCCGAAGGTTTTCTTAAGCCAACGGTCATCAACCTTTTGGACCTCACGGACCACCAGTGGTCTGTGGACTACCAGTTGGCGACCAGTGACCTGGAAGACAACCCTGATCTGACAGTGCTGGTGCCATAATCTTGGACTTCCAACCTCCAGAACTATGAGAAATAAATTTTTGTTTATAAGCCTCCCAGTCTGTGGCATTCTATCCTTATAATAAAAGGCCAATATGCAAATTGTCCCCTCGTGAATTCAACCACCTGCTGTGACATGCACTGACCATCATGGGGTGGCGTGGAACGGCAGTTGGCAGCCAGGAGAAGGAAGGCCCTGGCTGGCAGCTGAAGGCTCCGATTGGCCCTGACCACTAGCCAAGCCTGGGAATTCTGCCCATGCCTGAATTTCATGTACTGAGTCTCTAGTTTTGTTTATAGCAGCCAAAAGGGACTAAGACATTCTCTTTCCCTATACATGGCCAAAGTTAAGGCTTGGTTCAAGTCTTAACTCTCTCTAAAGCTTCCCTTGACCATTCCAACCCACTGACTTTCTCTACCTCCTCTTGGAATATAAGGACTATAAGAGTCCAGTGTAATGGTAATGAGTTATAATAATTTGAGTACTTATTGCTGAGCACAGGGTAGTTGTCCTAAAATAGATGGCAAGAGTCCTGAGAGGAAGGGCTCAATTTCACTTCTCTGTATCCTCCATTGTATGTGTGTGGTAGGTATAAAACATGTAAAGAAGAGACTTTTGGTGACAGAGGTTTGTTATGAAGGAGCAGAGGAACACAGAATAACAATATAATTGTCTCCTTGTGTTAGGCTAGAAAGTGTCCTCCTCCCCCAGAGATGTCCATATTTGAATCCCTGAGACCTGTAAATGTTCTACTATATGGAAATAAGATCTTTCCATCTGAGATTAAGCTAAGGATCCTGAGATGAGGAGATTATCTTGGTTGACCATGGTGAGACTCTAATGCAATCACATGCATCCTTATAAATTGGAGGCAGCAAGAAATAGGGCACAAACAGAAGAGGAAAAGGCACTATATCCACAGAAGCAGAGACAGGAGTAATGCAGTCAGTGAGCATTGCATACTAAATACCACTGAGTTTGAACTCTGGGTTCCCTGAGCCTGTCACATGGCATGGCAGTCTAGTAAGTATCAATCAGGCTGCAAAAACAAACATGACAATCAGTATAGCAGCAGTGGGACGAGACTCAGAGAATGCCTTTAGAAAGCATTACATACAGGTGGCCGCATGCTCTTACAGGCCTGCGGAAGGACCTCTCTATCGCAGGTAAAGTCTACTAACAGGAAGGCAGCATCTGTGGGAGTTGGTATACACTGGGATTTTTGTTTGAGCCCCAGATAAAAGGCATAATCCAAACATGGCCTAGATGGAAGTGGACTGCTTTGTTTGTTTTTCAGGCAGACCGGGGGGCAAGGGTGGGGGGCAGTGTAGAGAGAGAGAAGTATCTGAAGAGGTGTGAAGTCTGCTTTTCATGTGGGGAAACGTGTGACTTGTAAAGCCTAGATTTTGATCACTTAAATCCAACACTTCTGAGCAGGTCCTTGGAACTTAGAAAACACCTTGTGATTTTCAAACAATTCTGAGACATGCTAGACGGCTGCTTTTGTTGAAGTCAGCTTGGTGCAAGGTCCTGGGCAGAGCTGGGAACAGTGAAAAATGAAAACCATGACCATAGTGGGGCTAACCAGATTCAGCAACCCCAGTCCACAACACCATCATCTCTGTGCTTCACCGGTGTTTTCCAAACAGATCCTTAGATTTCGCCGATGGGGTTAAGATGGATATGGGGAAGAGAGGGAGAGACAAAGAAACAGAGACTGAGGCAGACAGAATCACAGAGAATGCCTGAAATAGCATTGCAGACTCTTTTTATTACATTTAAAAGCAACAAAATATTTTAAAAATCATCCACTATAACCACTATTTAAAAAATCAAAACCATTTAACTATCAAAACAAGAAGAAAGCCCCTGATGTCAGAATAAAGGGTAGTCCTTTAAGTTGAATAGTTGTACTCTTAGGAAAATCTCATAACCTTATGCTTACTTTTCTCATGTTACTTCAGATCAGTGCTGTGGCTCTGACAGGCACAGTTGGAGATTTCAGCTCCTTTAAGTGACCCCAGTCACTCCTTTAAGAGGCTCTTTCCTTCCTATATAAATTGAAATGAGCTGGCCCAACACGAATCAAGAAAAAATTAAACACCTGCCACAGATGTCTAAAGATCATGACAACTTTTCAATCAACCACTCCCAACTCTAGTTTTGTTTTGTTTTGTTTTGTTACTATCCTAGGAATTTTTCATTATCTCAATAACTCCTAGGGAAATTTCAATAACCTTCAACAAATTAAAGTTTAACTTTTGTTTTAGGTGTTTGTATCATTTAACACCTAAAAAAATAAAGATGATGCTCAACATTTATTGAGTGCTTGACTACATGTCAGATGTTGTGCCAATGACTTAGGATTACAAATATAAATTTTCCCATTTAAAAATCTTAAGGAATTGTGTACAATAAAACTTAGACATTTTTACTTTGAATTCTAGAAGTTTTGACAAATATACAAGTTGTGTAACCACCATCACCACATAAAGACATAGAACAGTTTAATCAACCCTCAAATCCCATCACCCCTCTCTAGTCAACTCCTACCCTTACCCCCAGCTGGAAACCACTGATTAGTTTTTTGTCCCTAGAGTTCTGCTTTTTCCAGAATGTCCACACAATCTTCTCCAGATTTCCATATAAATAGAATCAATAATATGCAGCCTTTGAGTCTGGTTTCTTGCACTTAGCATAGTGCATTTGACATTCTTGTTGCACCTAATTAATAGTGACTCCTTTTTGGTTTGTTTGTTAACCTTCTCCTAAGAATATTTTTTTTCCATTGACTTTTAGAGAAAGTGGAAGGGAGGGGGAGAGACAGAGAAACATCAACTTTAGAGATACATGGATTGGTTGCCTCCCACACATGCTATGACTAGGACTGGGATCAAGCCTGCAACCAAGGTATGTGCCCTTGACTGGAATAGAACCTGGGACCTGACGCTCTATCCACTAAGCCAAATTGGTCGGCAAACTCATTAGTCAACAGAGCCAAATAGTAACAGTACATCGGTTGAAATTTCTTTTGAGAGCCAAATTTTTTAAACTTAAACTTCTTCTAATGCCACTTCTTCAAAATAGACTTCCCAGGCTGAGGTATTTTGTGGAAGAGCCACCCTCAAGGGGCCAAAGAACAACTGCATGTGGCCCGAGAGCCATAGTCTGCTGACCATGGGGCAAGAGTTCTTTTTTACTGCTGAATAAAAGCTTGTTTATCCATTCATTGGTTGAGGTATAGTTGGGTTGTTTTTATTAGGGGGTAGAGAGACTAAAATAAAGCTGCTATAAATATCACATACTGTTTTTGTATGAATAAATTTTCACTTCTATTGGGTAAATATCTAGTAGTGGAACATCTGAGTCTTAAAGTGTTTTTTGTTTTTTTTTTTTGGAAACCACTAAAAGGAGATCTGAGTTTGAATTTTTAGACTCTTGAATTTGATCTTGTCAAGTAACTTTGGACTTTACCTTTTCTCCAAGAATTTGACAATATGATGTAATAAAATTCAAGGAGTTTCCACTTCAGTGTTGATTTATGCATTTTACATTAATAGTTCCATTTGCTGTCTCAGCAAATCATCAGAGGCTAACTAGACAAAATGAATTGCTGCTAAGAAAAGGATCATATCTTAAGTATCAAAATATTGCCCAAGCATCTGAAATTAATGTAATAAGATTAAAACACTGCAGGGGGTGGGGGTGGGGAGGCAGTTTCTGACATTGGACTTTATGTATGATCCTGCCCTTACCCCAGCAACAAGAACTTCCAATGGGAAACCACCCAACTGGCTGGTGACAGAGGTACACTGGCTTTTGCCAAGTGCTGCCTCAGTGTGGGCCTGGACTTCCACAGAAACCTTCTCTTCATATGTCCCTCAACCTTGAAAATCACCTTTGCTCTCATAAACAAGAGAATCCCTTTGCTGCTTTGCTCCTCTTGCAACAAGAAAGGACTCCAATTTGATGGTCCATCTAAGTGCTGTGATTAGACAACATTCCTCTTCATGGATTATAAAACCTAAAACACTTTCCATTCTGTCTGCCAAACCAGAATTAGTTACTTCCATGAGTCACAATAACAGATTTTAATGTATGAGTTTGCCAGTAAAGAAAAACATAATAGGGTAATATTATTCTCTACATTTTTACTTATTTATACACAGTCTGATTGTTTGGGGGCCAGTTACATTTCATCTTGAATCATACCCAGATGTATCTGTTGCTAAAGGAGACTTTGGGGGAAAAACAACAGTTTTTCTTCCTTTTACCTGAAGTCCTTCCTCTAAGGTCAACTTTCTTCAAGTAGACTCTTGTTTGCTTTGGATCCCCTGGCTAAGGTGACCATATAATTTATTGTCAAACTGGGACATTGGACATGAAAGGAGGGCAATAGGTGTAAACCAAGACTTCCAGGCAAACCTGGTCACCATATGCATGACATTTCCTTAATGACCTTGCTGTGTTTATAGCTTGCTTTATGAGCATCTTGCATTATTAATTATCCTTTCAAGTATAAATTCTAAATCAAGTTGTTCTGGTTGAAAATAATTGAAACACCTTTAACTCGCTTAAGCCAAAAAAACCCAATAACAAAAACAACAACAAACACAAAACAAAACAGAGGGGGAAGGAGATTGGTTCTAAGGCTGTGGACAAGCCCATGAAATCCGAGAGAAGAGAGCACAACAGAGCCTGAGAGATCCTTGTGAAGCCAGGGACTGGGCTGGGAACCAAGGATGCACCTCTGTCTGTGGCCTGAATATTCTCTTATCTACTTCTCTCTGCACATTTGAGTCTTTCCTTCCTCCGAGACCACAAGTAAGATAATTTGTGGCCAACTATAGGGTGCAAAACTCTCTGGGCTCAGAATAATGCCTCCGAGGAGATGCCTCCATGCTGGCTGCTTGGTGTCCTAACTGTTCAGCTCTTCATACTCAGCTATGAAGGAGACTTGAGTTTTTATAATTTGCTGATTTATTTTGATGTATTTGTAAATCCTCACCCCAGGACATTTCCATTGATTTCTAGAAAGAGAGAAGGGGAGAGAGAAAGAAAGATTATTATGAGAGAGAAACATGGATAGGTTACCACCCATATGTGCCCCAACCAGAAATTGAACCAGAAATCTCAGCACATGCCCTGACCTGGAATCAAACCCGTAACGTTTTGGTGTACAGGATGATGCTCCAACCAACTCAGCCACCTGGCCAGGGCTTGCGGATTTATTTTTAAATAGTTTCTTAACTGCATTTCTTTTTCCCAAGGGGACATTTGGAAATATGTACTGGGGAAAGGACTTGCTGGCCCTTGGTGTGGGGGAAGGACAGCCATGCTACTCTACTCATTCCTTATTGCCCTCTACAGCAAACTGCCCAAGTCCAACCCAATTTCTCCCCTTCCCTTCTCTATCCTCCCAGATTCCAATAGTGTTCCCATTGAGGGATGCTGAAAAAACACAGTCTGCTGCCTGCAGGAGTCTGCATGGTGGGGCGTGACATCAGAAAGTGTAGGTCGCTGGACTGAGATAAAGCACAGCACTCTAGTGTTCAGATTCTGTCAGCAGGCTGTGATGTCAGAAAGGTACCTTCAGTGGTCCTAGGTGGAAAAATGAACACTGTAGAAGAGATTTTTGTTGTTATGTGCCCTTACGTAGCAGCTAAATGTTACTAAGAAACATTTGTGGTTGTAGCTATACTAAATGTGGGCCACTGTAACAAAACCTCGAATAATAGCACCGAGATTGATGTCACTCTCACACCCTCAGAACACTCTGACCTTCTTCAGAAAGCAAACGTTAACCCCCAGTCCTCACCCCCCGCCCTTCCAGGTTAAAGTGAGTGTCCTGTGTATGCTGCTGACAAGGCACCGGCTGTTAAAAATAGCCTATTTTAGTCGCCGGGAGAGTTCAATCAATCGTATCAAAGCATTTTTAAATGTCAGAGGCTTCTATCACCTGGTTTTCATCAGCTCCCAATCTGCTGTTTCCCACACTAATTTTAGGGGATGTTTGGTCTTATAAACCATACAATTTTTAAAAAAAAGATATATTTTACTGATTCCATAGAGGAAGAGAGAGGGAGGGAGAGAGAGAAAACATCAATGATGAGAGAGAATCATTGACCGGCTGCCTCCTGCACACCCCACACTGGGGATGGAGCCTGTAACCCAGGCATGTGCTCTGATCAGGAATCAAACTGGGGACCCTTCAGTCTGCAGGCTGATGGTCTATCCACTGAGCCAAACTGGCTAGGACTGAACCATAAGGCTTTGACACTGAGAATCTAGACTGAGTTGAACTGGTTTGGTTAGGAAGTCTGCAATTACTTCCAAGATGGGATTTTTGGCTTTTCTTTTTAAAAAAATTTTTATGTTTTATTTTATTATTATTTTTTAATATAATTTATTAATTTTTCACAGACAGGAAGGGAGAGGGATAGAAAGTTAGAAACATCGATGAGAGAGACACATCGATCAGCTGCCTTCTGCACACTCCCCACTGGAGATGTGCCCGCAACCAAGGTACATGCCCCTGACCGGAATTGAACCCAGGACTCTTCAGTCCGCAGATGGACGCTCTATTTACTGAGCCAAACCGGTTTCGGCGGACTTTTGGCTTTTCGTGTGTTAAGCTCTAGAGCAGGGAGCCACTAAGCGAGGGCCCTCGTGGGAGCTGGGAGCGTCAGCGGGGAGCTCTCCCACCTCCGCCCACTGCCGGCCTTCCGCCGGTGACGTCCCTGGGCCCACCCGTCCATTATGGATGGAAACCTGGCTCCCTGCCCTGAGCAGGTCCCTTAGGGATGACTTCAAACTGCTCCTCTCTTGTGTCAGGAGACAGGGAGGAGGTTTACACTGACATCTTTCGATGTTATCGAATCGCTTTCTTGAATGACGGAGGAAAGAGAAATCCTGAGGTATAAAAATAAAACTCGTCAGCATCATCCACTTCACAGCAGGAGAGTCTCTTTCCCCCTCTTCATTATTAATGAAATCAAAGAGAGTCTGAAGTTTCAATCCAATAAGCACCAAGGGTAAATGTGGTAAACCATCTCTGTCTACCAGACTCAGGCTGACATCTGCCATGGCCGGCAGCTGGGGTGTCAGCATCTGGCCTGCATCTGGCCTGAGCTCGCTGGCGCATCTTCCTGGCAGAATTCAGTTAAGAACCACAGACAGATGTGCACAGCCATAGAATTTTCTGGGATGTAATTGTTAGTGTCCTTCTCTTCTCAACCGGATAAGCACTTTTATGAACAATGAATTAAACTATTTTTAATCTTGATCCTATGAACTCATGTCCTTCGGACAGTAATCATAGGGATTGCTGTCAGTTCACTGGACAATTGAGGTCTTTTGGCCTGTTTTCAGACATGAGTGTTAAGAAGAAAGACAATGGTAGGTATTCAAATTTATTTCAGCTGAAGTCTTGCCTTGTTTTTAGCTTTCCTATCTTTTTCTCCGAGTCAGACATCGGTAAATTTTTAATTGCCTTAATTAAAAATGCCTAATATGAAACGAATGGTATGTGAAATGTGTCCATTTATGGAAATGGAAACTGGTGGTGCTGCTCAACTGGCTCCTAATGTAATAGAGCTAGATTTGAAGCTAGACTATGAGACATAAACACGTATTTTATACACATATACCCATTGTTGCAGGTATGTCATTCCAATTTAGAGTTGATTCCCTGGTCCCTCCTCAGTGGATCATGTCTTCCCTGCAGGCTGAGCCTCCCATAGTGTCTGTCCTCTTTGCACCTTGTCCTGATCAGAAGTCAGTGAATGCCTTGCTGATGGAGGGGTTCAACCTAGCTAAACAATAGAGTTTTTCTCTGAGTAGGGCTGGAAGGTCTCAAGGAGATGTTGATTCACAAGCCTGGCATATTTAGCACAGTGAGCTAACTTTTGCAGAGACTTGCTCCATATATGACCATATCATTCTCACTCTCAGAGCTGGCCATGCTTCTTTCTTTAATAGTATCTAAAAATTGGCCAGCTAGATTGTTTTGGATCAAAGCAGTACAATTTAGGGGATCATAAGCTAGGTGATGTTCAAAGGTATTTCTAAAAAAAAAAACAACCTTACATATGCTGTAAAGAGAACCATTTGGGTCATTTTACTGGTTCTACAATACAATAAAGGAAAGGTGTATTAGGAGTAAAAGGTTTTTATTTTTTATCATACTCCCTTTGCTCTGTGTTTTTCAAGTTACATGGGTCTGGTGATACAATCAGTAAGGGTTAGATTTGCACCAATCAGCCTGAGGGTATGGTGGCCCAGCCACAGTACTCTGAGCAAAGACATCGTGTGGGCGGGCACACTGTATGGCCACCTGGAAGCCAGGCAGTAGATCAAGGGTAGCCTGGGTTGTGTGTTTGGAGGGGTGCCCAGGAGACCTCTGCTGTGGTTCCAGCAACCTGGAGAGATCTGAAGCTTCAACTGCTTCTATGCTTTAGGAACTACTAGTCCAGCGCTTCCCTCAGCTGCCAGTCTTTCCCTGCTTACCAGCCCATTTGGGTGTAAAAAATCTGTTAGCTAGTCACCTCAATATTAACTTCACCAATATCACCAGTTCACCTCAATTATCAACTTCTTTTAGAAAAGCCATTCTTAGGTACATGAAGAAGGCTAGAAGGTCTAGATGCTGGTACAAAGCAATAATCCTATATAAGAAAAGGCTAATATGCACATTATTCCCACAGGCGGGAGTTGGACTGACAGGGAGTTAAACATACACTGACCACCAGGGGATGGTGCAGAACATGGCGGAGGAAGGGAGGCCCTGGCCGGCAGCTGGCAGCCACCTGGGACCCTACCATGCACATATTCCGTGCACTGGGCCTCTAGTTTAGAATGAGATCCTGCTTAGGTATCTTGTCACTGAAACAGGAATAACAAACTTTATCAACGGAGTTAGGATGAATAGAAAATTGCACAAGATAACCACATCAAATAGGAAGAACCACCAGCAAAACTGCATTCTTTGCCTTCATATATAACATTTTACCTAACTCCATCCTCTCACTGAAGTGGCTCGCTCTCTGACCTTGCCAGTCAAGTATGAACTCAAGAGTATTTAAGAGCAACTTTCAGTTTATTGGGTGTAGACCAAGCATGTCAAACTCAAGGCCCACGGGCTGTATGCAGCCCACAATGAACATTCTTGTGGCCTAGCCAATATAATGGTATGTAAGAAATATTTTAATAAAAATTTCATCTTAATTTTTACAATATCGTGTTATACATAACTAGTGACCCAGTGCACAAAATTCATGCAGATTAAAAGGGGATTAGAGGAAATAATTTAATATTACTATTTACACTTTCTCTATAATAGAAGTGTCAGAGATGAAAGAAAATTAGTAAAATATATTTGAAAACCTTCCTCCTATCAGAGTCTGGGATCACCACGGGACCCAGAGTCAAGTCTTCACCCACCCATATGCACCTCAAAATCATGTGAGACCCAGACTTGGCTGGTCCCGCTGCACTGGGCTAGATCCAGACCCGGCCAGTCTCACCCTTGTCAAGCCCTGCCAGGCAGGAAGCGTGGCCTCAGGTCCCCTGGCCTGGCACTAGGATGGGGGAAGAAGGGGCGCATGGCCTGAGGTCCCCTGGCCCAGATTGGGGTGGGGGGCATGCCTTGAGGTCCTCTATCAAGCCCCGCCAGGTGGGGAACATGGCCTGAGATCCCCTGCAAGGCCCACTGGTTGGGGGGCATGGCCTGAGGTCCCGTCAAGCCCCGCCAGGTGGGAGGGTGCAGCCTCAGGTCCCCCAACCTAGCACTGGAAGGGGTGCTCCACCTCAGGTCTCCTGTCAAGCCCTGCTGGGCAGGGGCATGGCCTGAGTTCCCCTGACCCAGCACTGGGGGTGCACCTTGAGGTCCCCATCAAGCCCTGCCCCACAGGGCGGGGGAGGGCATAGCTTCAGGTCCCTGCTGATTGCTCATTAAGGTTCCCTATGGGAACTTGGTCTCAGCTGTGGCTGCAGCCATCTTAATGATGGAGTAATGGTTAATTTGCATATTCCCTCTTTATTATTTGGATGAACGACAACATTCACTAATGACTGATTACTATAAGTGTGTTGCATTCATTTCCCTTATGTGCCTTACGTGCAGACGCACCATTTCTCTCCACTAATACTAGCAGCAAATATTTTAGCTGATTGCTACGTCATTAGTCTTGGACTGACTTACAGTGCAACAGGAAATATTTTGCCTTTGGAGAACAAGAAAAATAGATTTATTTGCATTACGCTTATTAATTTGTGCAGTTATTCAGTTAATGTTCAATAAAAATATTTTTATTAAACTGTTCTATTGTTTTATGTTAATGATTACTCATTTATTTCAGCCCTTTGTATTCAGCATGTCTCTATCGAAATAAACTTACATTTCTATGAAAATTGAAGCTTTTGTATTTTTGTGGCCCACATACTGGTGAACTTAAACCGTGTTTATTTGGTCCATTAGCCTTTGAGTTTGACAGGCTTGGGTACAGACTGTTTCAGTTTGGTGCAGAGCCTTCACAATGTTGAGGGGATTATGGACCTGGTGGCACTGCATGTTCATGACTATGATCTTCTCTTTCACCCCCCACCTGCTCAACTCCCCCAACACTCCCCTCTTCCCTACACCCAGCCCACTCCTCTATCTCACAGTGGTAGATTAGAGCCATGGATACTGAGGATTTACGAACTCCTTGAAGGATGTGAAATAGTCTTGAACTCTGAAGTAAATCTGGCTTCTAATTAAGTATGGGAGAAAAAGTCACTTGAAGGGATTTCCTTTGCTGGGGCTTCAACAAGGAGCTAAAGATGGCTGTCTAGTGATTCATTTATATCGCCTGCAGATGAGATGAAATGCAATGGAAATAGGATATGTTGGGGAGACCATGCTCCATGGTCACAGCCTCGCCTGCTAACTTTGTATCTACAGCTACAGCTAACACCACTTTGAATTTCTAGAGGCATGGAGCCCAGCCTGGGTGCTTGGAGTCAGCGGGTGTGAGGAGCTTAGGAGTTAGGGCCCTCAATCAGAAACTGCCAAAAAGGGATGAACCATCACCAGGCACAACAGCCAGCCCTTCTCCACCAGTCTCCATTTGCTCCCCATCTTTACCCTGCCCCTGACTGTTATAGTGCCTGGAATTAAAAAATTAAAGATTCACTTTTTAGTGTGCTGAGGAATAAATGATTTTAAGATTTCTTTGGGAGTGTAAGACAAACCAAAACTATTATTGGTTAAATATCCACCCCGCACCCCCACCACCACCCTTCTGTGGGAAGACCTTTCAGGCTATTCTGCTTCATTTTGATGATTAAAAAGGCAGAGGGTCCAGAAGCAGAATGATGAAGGGCAGAGGCAAGAAAATCACTTTATGAAAAGGTAGATCTGGGAGAAGGCTGGATTAAAAAGCTGGAGGAGAGGAGAGGGGAGGAGAACGTGGGGAAATCAGCTGGGGAGGAGAATCTTTTTAAAGATCAGTTTCAGATATTGTTTTCTATAGAATGTTTCCTGCTACTCATTTTGCCACTTTATTTAAGATTTCAGGAGTCTCTTTCAAGCCTTTTTGTTGGTTTTTATTTCTTTTGAGATAAATGTTAAGGATGGAGCAAGAAGGCCAGGCTGACTTTGGGTCTGCCTGTATCTTTATCATCAGTGGCAAGAGCCATCCACGTAAGAGCAAGGTTTTGCTGAGATGGGCTGAGGCATGAAATGGGCTGAGGTCCTGGGAGGGAGTGTGAGTGGCAAGACACCCTGACACACTTAGCCTGTCCCAGTTCTGCCCTGGACCAGCCCCACGAGTTCCTTGGTTTTGGCCTCTGTGCTCCATTACTGCGTCAAAGGAGTACCCAGGCAGCTGCCACCAGGGAGTGGAGTAGCAGCAGCTGAGAGACTGGGCAGAAATCCCAGGGCTCGAGGCTGCCAACATTCAGGGCCTGCCCACCCTCTCAGCCCACTAGCTCCTCATCAGGCAGTCAAGGGCAGAACCGAGTCACCCCTAGCCCTCCCCACCCCCCACACCATTGTCCCAAGGATGACCTCCTGGGATGGTTCCTAGGCAGAAGCATGTTGCCAGCTTCTCCCCTGAAGCCAGCCTTAGGCTGTATGCTCCATGATGCCCTCTGGACTAAACCTCTGAGGGGCGGGCAGAGTTGACTTGGGCAGAGGAAGTTGGCACTTAATGGCAACTTGTGCTCCCTCCAAAGAGTTTTATAACAAAAGGGATTTCATTGCCTGTGTGGTGCTTTCAGAAAACAGTTCCTGGCTTGCCTGAGGAAGAGGAACTTTTGTGGAAAATGCCTGTCATTCATGCTCCTGGCAGATCTGGTAGCTCTGATGATTGCTCAGCCTCCTAACGCGGGCAGACTCTTTGTCAGGACACTGAGTACGGTGTGTGCCAACTGGCAGACAGACTTGACAGGGCTCAGACTAAGAGCAAAGGGGAGGATGTGTGCCCTTTCCAACACCCCTGACCCCACCCTGACAGTGGACCCTCCAACGTAAGGATAAAGTGATTTCCCTAAGGATCTAAGACCAGCAGTAAGCTAAATCTACCTCAGACATTATGGGTTGAATCATGTTTCCACAAAAAGGTATGCTGAAGCCCTAACTCCCAGCTAGTCCCTCAGGATGTGACCCTTTATTTGGAAATACGTCTTCGCAGATGCAGTGAGCTATGATGAAGTTGTATTAGATGGAGTAGGATAGGCCCTAAATCTACTATGACTGGGGTCCTTGTAAGAGACAGACAGATGAGGAGAAGATGGTTGAGGGCTGCATAGAGGCAGAGCCTGCAGTGATGCATTTGCAAACCAAGGGATGGCATGGATTGCTGAGAACCGTCAGAGCTGGAAAGGGGCGGCGGGGAAGGACTCTCCTCTAAAGCCTCAGAGAGAGCATGGCTCTGCCTACACCTTGATTTCAGATTTCCAAACTCCACAACTTAGAGAATCAATTCATGCTGTGGGAAGCCACCCAGTTTTGGATACTGTGAATGGCAGCCCTAGGAAATGAGTCCCCCCAAACAACGTGTGCTTGCTAACGGTCACCCTGAGCTGGCCCAGATGCCCGGGGAAACTCGCGGACACCCCAGGGAACCCCCATCAGCAGCACCAGGTACTACATGCACTGCAGGTAAATGCTGTAATTATTTTCTAGCTAAAGATGCTTCTCCTTCACGATCCCTGTGGGGGCTTTGAAAGCCCTTTTCATATCAAACAAAATGAAAGTGTCACTGGTTATCACCTTGTCCAATAATAAATGTGCTAAGTCCTTGCACTTTTGCCCTGTGATTTTTGACTCGTGGAACAAGAAAACAGTCCTTCAGAGTAAAAACTCAATCGTCACTTTTCGGTCTCTCGAGAAAAAGTTCTGATCATTCTAGAAAAAGAGAACCACCACCACCTAGTTGCCTGGTTAGGCTTACGGAGTTGGGAAGCTGGTCACATCACCCTTGGGTTTTAGTCCCTCACTGCTGATTAAAGTTTTGGGCTAAATGAAAAAAACCTAAGTCTTTAGCCACAGCAGTGAATGATTGAGGGGACCTTGGCATCACTTTGGGGATTAAATGGAGGGGGGATTGTGCAGGGAGGATGGCAAGATGGAGAATGTATAATCTAGGCATGATAAAGCTAACACTTAAGCCAGGACAGGATGGTGAAGGGTAAGGGGATAGAGCAGTTGCAGAGAAAGAAGCAACTTGAACAGCAGGTGAAAAAGAGAGTTTCTAAAGACTAGCAAAATTCTGAATCTGGCAAGGAAATATTTCAGGGAATTGACCTCATTTCATCCAGGAAAAGGAGGTTTTATTCAACTGATTTAAAAACATCTAGATTTCCAGAAAATATCACACGTGCCTCATAGGACAATAAAGATTAAAGAACAGAAAAGAGATGATACAAAAAAGACACAGGGTTAGCTATGACCAGGCATCTGCATAAAGGGAACCAATGTAGTTGAAAGCTAAAGCAAAAAGAGAAATAATCTACCCTAGTTTTCATTGCATATACAGACAAATTCATCTGAGGACTAACTTTTTCCTGGAAGAGACCTTGAAAAGATTTAACCAATTAATTTGTATTCATTTTTTGAGAAAAAGTGATTATATATCCTTGTCTAGGTGTGTGTGTGTGTGTGTGTGTGTGTGTGTGTGTGTGTGTATTTCTTTAAAACTCACTGGGCTAAATGAGGTTCAGCTTAGAGTTTGAGAGTGGATTTTCTGACTTCTGTGATTATTATCCTGTTCTTAAGAAATACAAGGCATGTGATAAGGAGTCAGGTACATATGATTTTATACCTAAATATATCCTCCCTTACCTACTGTCAAGTCTTGGTGCCAGAGGTATAGCTAGGGTGCTCACTGAAAGACAATCACGATTTTTCCTAGTAAGAAACAAAGATGGTACCTCTAACCCCCCAGAAATGTAATTCTCCTATAAAAATCCCAGCGAGTGGAGAAGCCTCCTTGCTATTATTAGATTGCTTTGCATTTGTGATGCAAATATATGCGGGAAGCCATTCCCTGACAAGGACTGGTTTCTCTATTGGTGTGTTTGAAGTCTGAGCTCTGTGGTGATTCATTTGGTCCTTGAGCTCGGGAAAGTTTCATTTTGGCTCTTCCTTAGCGCAAAGCTTGACTTGGCATGTGGCCCCTTATTCTACTTGTGTGTGTTCCCAGAAAACAGCAGGACTGTTCTCTTGGGCTGTTACGGTTTCTCTAAGTCAAGACTTTTTTTCCACTGACTGTTCTTTCCTGTAACAGCTTCAAAGGTTCTTAGTGGTATTTCTTTTCTAATGCCATAACCAGAGATGTGAATGCGACCCAGTTACCTGGTCAAAAGAAAGCGCTCTCATCATGTCACTTGATTTCATGTGCCCCTCCCAGGTCCCCTTTGTGAGATAAATTCTCCAGAATCAACTGTTCCAACAACAGGCCAAACAACTGATCTGTAAGTCCAAAAGAATGAACACGATTAAAGATGAGGATTTTATATGTCCAGGAAATCCACGAGCAGTGTTAATGGTCTTCCTCTGCCTGCATCTGCACTCATGCACTTACTGGCTAGAAATATAATGAAATTCTGCATTAACCAAATGACCAACTAAAAAACAATATGGGGAAAGACCCAATATTTAGTGGATAATGTCACCATTTGCTTCACCTCTGTAATCCAGGCATTGCATGATACTTTATCTACTTATCCTAAAGTATCCTAAGCAACTCTTCTAGGTAAACTGCTATTACATTAATCTTACCATGAGAAAAGGAAGGCTTTGAACGTTTAAGTGCTTTGCACAAATCTGTACATCTACAAGTACTAATGCAAGAATATGAGCTTGCATCTACATTGTTTCTAAACTATTCTCTTCTACCACAGATATTGACAATAGCCAAATACGAAACAGACTTCTATAATACATACATATTATATAGATACATTAATCATTAGGCTAACGATATTCACTGTAGCCACTTCAGAATTAACTAGAGCATAATCAGTATTGAGGCCTTTGTTCTTCTTTGCATAAGTCAAATGAGAGTTGCTAACCCTTTAACCCAAGTCAGTGTTTTCTAGCAAAAGAGTCTTCAGATGGATGAGCCCACATCATTCTACTTCTTTCATCCCCAGAGCATGGCAGAGTCAGAGTTCACTCCCACTATCTATCCTCTGCTTTTTCTGGGTTTGAAAATGAGAATTTGAATAATTCACTGACCCACAGATTACTCAGCCCTGGAAAACCCTGCCCTTTGATCTCCCATGTCACTGACTTGGTGTACTTAAGCAATTGGAATTTCTCAGTGATCAGAAGAGAAACCAGTAGCCAAGCTGACCTGTAACATCAGAGGCCAACTCTGCCTCTTTTTGGTGATTTCCTGAGACTATTGAGAAAATTGCCCTCAAGTCCTGGAACAACCTGCAACTCACCTACTAGTACATGCGTGATCACTCCCCACACTGTTCCCTGAGAACTCTCATATTACTGTAACCTCTTTTATCTTTCTTTCCCTCATTCTTGTGTTTTTCTTCCCTCCCTCCTTCTTCCTCTCCCTCTTTTTCTCCTTCCCTTTTTTCTTCCCTGTTTCTTTCTTCTGCTCTTTTTTTTTTCTTTTTAAATGAACCTCACATGCATAGGTTAACCCTTAATCATATGTCTCAGTTTATGGTACAGTTTATGATCCGTATCATTATGAATCCCCACAAGGACTCTTTCCTGTTTCATATAAATGTCCACCTTCCCCTTTTATCCTGACCCTCATTCCTTTCTCCTCAGCCACTAAAGTGGCTACGGTTAATGTCAATAACGTGGCTGATTGGTATCACTTGCACATGTACATGTTTATAGCAGGCAAACTACTACTTTACATACTACTGCAATTAGTAGCAGGGTGCTTGCCATGATGACAACATTTACTATTGGCCAATGGGGTATGAGCAAAAGTGATGTATCACGTTCTAGGTTGCGCTGTAGGCAGAGCTGTGTCCTTGCCTTTCCTTTTCCCTTCCACGTAGGAGCTGGAGCTGAGTGGAGGCTGGCAAAGCAACGTGACCGAAGCAGCTCAGGTCCCTGACGATTTGGAACCACAATTCCCCGCCCCCTGAATTTTTACAGGAGGAAAAAAATTATCCAGTTTAATCCACTGTTAGACATTTGAGTGATTCTGTTTTGAACATTGATCCAATTTCCTAGATAGATACAGCATCTTTGCAAAGTACGTAGGAATACTTAATACGTCTAAAAGTGTTTCAAACTTCAAATGGCATTGTTCGGTTTCATAGGTTTTTCACTCAGAACTATTTGAAAAAAAAAAACCACTATCCTTGCTGTAATAATCACACCTAGTTCTTGCTGCTAAGTGCTGCAGAAGAGGCCAATGTGTGCCTCTATCATATTTTCTTGTTTTAAAAAGTCTAACATTTATTTTATTTTTTTTCAAATTTAAAGTTGTTTTGAAAGTCACAGAGGTGGAACTGAGCCAGCTGGGCTGCGTAAGCGCAGGAAACAGTTTTAGAGGCAGAAGAAGAGCCCTTGGAGCTTAGGAGAGAGAAGAGCAAAGGTGACGCCTGCGGGGAGAAGAGGAGGAGGGGAAAGGTGCAGGCATGCTCAGGGTTAGGGAGAGCTCACTCCCAATCTTCTTGTTCTTCCTGAATTTAACACATAATACATAACTGTCATGTAAAATGTTACAGTGCTATAGAGTACAGTGGTACCTCAAGATACGAGTGCCCTAACATACGAGATTTTTGAGATACGAGCTGTCGAGCGAGCTATTTTTGCTTTGAAATATGAGCAACATTTGAGATAGGAGTAATCGCGAGGATCAGCCGGCTGCACACAACCCACCAGTTTACCTCGACTCGAACGTCTCATAGTTTCCCACGCCTCAAGGTTACGGAACGAATTAAACTCATATCTCAAGGTACCACTGTATAGAGAAAGAAAATTAGCCTTACTGCCACCTCTCCCTCCTCCCTAACCACATTTCCCTACCCCTCCCCGTGATAGATACTAGATTGCTCCCAACTTCCCACTACCATCACCACCCCCATGATATCTTCATGGAACTTTAAAATAATGTTTTCCTGCCCATATATAGGAGGGAACGTTTGCTGGTCCTAGAGTAGTCCCATGTTTAATTTCTTGGAGTTCTGCCAAAACACTTTCCGGAATGGCTCTCCCAGACTGCACCTCCATTAGCAGTGTCTGAGGCTCCCATTCCTCTACATCCTGCCCCGCATCCTGTGTTATTCAAGTTTCTAAGTTTTGCCAGTCCCCAGTGACTCATTTTTATTTGCATTTTATTAGTGTTTGTGTAACGGTTCATATACTTGTTAGCCATCGGGCTTTCCCTCCTGTGAATTGCCTCTTCCTACCCTTTTCCTAATTCCTGCTATCCTCCTGCGATTAATTCATGTTGGTTTCAGTTGCTTCTATTGGTGATCTTTCAAGGCAGATATTCTTAGCTTTATTCACCAAGACCTTGTAGCCATTTGATATTCATTTTCACATTGGTCTGCAACCGATATCCAATTCCTGGGCGAGGGTGCACCCCCACCCGAAGCCAGTCATGCCCTGGACATTCCCAATGGCCCTGAGCTGCCAAGTATCCTCAGCTTCCCACAGCTTCACCGGCAAACCACTCCTGTGTCCCCCTTCTCTCTATATTTTAGTCCCTACCTCTGAATATAACTATCAAATGGTGACCCTCTTCCTTTCTTGCTCTGCAGAGGGGAACAGGGTGCAACTGGGATCAGGCAGCCAGATGCTAACACTCAAATCTTTGCCATTTGGAAATGGACACTCAGATGAAAATTTAGGGGAGAAACTTGTAGTCACTCCTGATTCTGAAAGGTCGAATCTTCAGAGGACACGAGGGAATTTACAGAGCTTTTCTTTTCCCTTTAAACCAAGAAGTTTCCATTGGCTACGCCTCTTATTTGCAGCTTAATTTTATTGACTTTCATCAAAAAGCCACTCTCTCTCTGGATTTTGACACTCGCCCTCTGCACCTGAGCAAAGCCTGCTGCCCCTTACATTAGGAGGTCACAAACGCTGTTGAGGCTGCATGTCTCCTTTACAGAGTCTTGGGAGAATGTCAGCCCATGAAATTCAGCGTGAAAGATTTCATGCAGCTCAACAGAGCAGAGCCTTCTAAAAGAGCTCCACCGACTAACCAGCCAGGTAGGGAATAAAGCTGATTTCGATCTTGGAACAGAAAGAGGAAAGATGTATCACTGCTGAGGGTCCTTGGGGCTGACCAGAGACCCTTGTGATAGAACAGCCTCTTGGCTGTCACTTCTGGCCCTAATCATGGCTTATGGCTAAACTAACCTGTCTGGTAGTCTATACTCCCAATGCCTCCCCCATCCCCCCGCTTTTTTAAAGGGCATGATAGCGTATTGAAAAATATTTACCACACTGATCAGAATGACCAGCATACACATTATGATGGCTTTTCTGTTGGGTATTAACATTGTAGTATTTTTGTAGAAAATATTAACCAAGAACGTTAGAAAAATAAAAATCTTAAATGAAAATGAACACTAATAATGATGGCGTCTAATCCCTCAGAACTACTATAAGACCCTCATGTGTCAGAGAGCTCTTAATGTGTTGACCCTTTATTCTTCTTCTCCTGCTTAGGAAAATGCCAGCGATGGATTAACTTGACAGTCCTCTTTCCCTGATCCCATAGAGAAGCACTCCCGTTGAGCACCCCTGGCAAAGACCATACCATAGTGCCGATTGGGGCTCTTGACAAATTCATGTTGTCAGCAGCAGCTGGGCTTTAAGTGAATACCTTCTTGAACTGCTGCCCCACCTTCCATCTGCTTCTTCTATTCAAGCTTCAAGGTATAGCTCAGACATCCCCTCCTCCAGGAAGGATTCCTTGATTTACCTGTCCCCAGACTGCAGCATAGTTGGGTGACCATCCTTTGGTCCTCCTACCATATCAGGCTCTGTCAGAGCACCCATATCAGGCTCTGTCAGAGCACTTAGCATTATAATTGCTTCTTGGGACCCCTCCTTTACTAGAGGGATTCTCTGCTGTTTCTTTCCTCTGTTGTGATGTTAACACTGATCCTCCAAATGACATCACAGTGTCCAGCACAGTGACTGGCACTTAATAAAAGTTCGTGAAACAAACAAACAAACAAACAAATGGAGTCAGAATTCGTGTCTACATCAGCAGACAGGACCCAAGGGTGCTTACAGTAACCTCAGAACTAGTCCAGAAGCTTGTTTGCATACGAGAAATAACAACAAAAGTCCCTGTGTCAGCCCCCCAACGCTGTAGTGGTTGGTCAAATGTTCAGCAGGACAATTGTTCGCACCAACCCCTTGTGTACATGGTCCCTATTTGAAAGCTGGATGCCCATCACCTTTCATAAGGAACAATGAACTTAGTCTAAAGACATGAGAACAGTCAGCTGACCCAGCCTAGAAGTCCCTCGGAAAGTGGCTTTTCACGATTGCACAAACACATTCTGCAGAAGACAGATGTCAGGAAACATCTCAGAGAGGGCCCATGTTAACACTTGATTGCAGTCGAACTGTAACTAAATACAGAACGGGGAGGGTGTTAATGTGGGGGGAGGTGGGCATACTGGGAAAAGGAGACACGTTTTCATAAGAGCAAGGGCCTTGTTTCTTCACCTCGGTATTTGTAGCCCCTAGAATAATGTCAGGCATATTGTAAGCACTCAATAAATATTTGGAGAATTATTAAATAAACCTTGATTGGTAATACAGCGAAGTATTAACATTAGCTGGCTCTGGGTGTGGTATTCTGAATCTTCCTCCCTCTCCCTTGCGTCCCCCTCCCCCATCTTATTATGTTTTTGGTTCTATCCACATTTTCCACATGATGCACTCCTTTTAAAACTCCTTTTATAGTCAGGAGTGTTTCATGGAAACAAAAAGAAGTGTTTGTGTGGTGTGGTCCTATGACGGTGTGGTGATGCAGGTGGCGATGCTAACATAGAAAAAGGTCCTGTCCACTCATCATTGCTTCATGCCTCACTCCTCCACAAAGGTGCACCTTACACAGAGCAGTTCAGAATGAAAGGTCATTTTAGAAACCAAAGCCTCATCTGTGGTCCCTCCCTTCCTTCCTCCTTTCCTTCCCCCTGCCTGACCGTTCCTCCCTCCCTTTCTCTGTCTCCTTTTCACTTAGAGAATTGTGTGGGCTGCATGTGGAGATGGTAAAGAGACAGGGAAATGATAGGGGTTTTCCATGCATTCAAACAATGGTGTGGGAATCCATTCTTTCAAATCAAATGAGAAGTTATTTAAAAGACAAGCCCTGTTGAGAATGGTGCCTCTGGGTAGATCTTAGGACATGCCCAGTGTGTACACATAAACTACTCTCCAGAGCCCCCGAGCAGCCGAGAATCCCCCAGTGCACCGTCACTAAACTAGATTTAAAGGCCACTGAGTTGTGATGTTAACACTGCTCCCCCAAATGACATCATCAAACATTTGATACAATTGCCAGTGATGGTGCAATCTGCAAGAATACTAATTCTAGGCCAGAACGAAGGAAGCCACAAATTAAGGGCTATGGGTAAGAGAGAAAACTAAATGTTTACAGCTGGAATTTGAGAGGAGCTGGAGCTGGTGAGTGGGAGAGAGAGAGGGAGAGATCTCACATGCCAAATCATAGGGGAAATGGTCAGTTAAATAAGCTGATCAAATGGCCTGTCCACATCTGGGTACAAGCTTAAAGTCACCCAACCCATTAGGATCCTTTGCTTTTATCTTCCAAGAAGCCAACAATAGTACCATCACTTTTCAGGAGAAGTCTTTTAGAAGACTTCCCATTTATACATATCCGATGCTTTCTCCAAAGGAATTCGGCTTTTTCAACTACTCAAGAAACCAGGTTATTATCAACAAGATAAGAAATAACAAGTGTTGGCGAAGTTGTTGAAAAAAAGAAACTCTCATACACTACTGGTGAGAATGTAAATTGCTACAGCTACTATTAAAAACAGTATAGAGGTTCCTTAAAAAAAAAAGAGAGAAACCAGTTCATTTGTGACTTTCAGGTCATTATTGCTGTCACCTTCTGCCATTAGGTCTAAGTATGCTTGCCTGTAAATTTCCTAACAGATTTGAAAGGCAGCTGCTTCCATCTCATTCCATTCCCAAATCATTGAGTTCACCCACATCCCTGACCAAATTCAAACCTTTTTTTCTTACTGATGTTGTTTTTGGTTTCTGCCCAGATTTGTCATCCATAAAATACTACCTGTCATGGGACTCCAGGGTAGGTAGGATGCTCTCTTTATTCTTTCTCTCTAGTTTCCCTGGCCACTACTTTAGGATTTTAACACAAAAGAGGCTCAAGAAATACTGTGAGTTAATAAGTTAAACATTTCTTTTCGGATGATTCTTTTCTCGTTAACTTTTTTTTATTTTTTATTTTTGTTCAGTAAAGTGACTCCGAGATAGAATCCTCATAGTTTTCATTATCAACACTTATGAATGTGAATGGCAAACTGGCTTGCCTAGCCTTGAATTCTGATCTTCATCCAGTGCTTCCAAACTCCGGTAGAATTGCTCTGAGTTGTCTCTGCTTCACAAGGTAAGCTACTGTTCAAAATATTTCTGTATCCCTCACGAGACCCAATTCTCCTCTCTCATTGTAGTTTTCATCTCTAAAGTTTGATTTGAAAGACAATGTAGAGCTATTAAAAATATCTTTAATTATATCCCTTGTGTATAGATGTCGTTATACTGATTAGATATGTAGCCACATAATCATTTATCATACAGGTCCCAGAAATATTGCTGAAGTGGGGCTTTCTGGAAGCTGATGTAGAAAAGCAGATTGGCTAGGTACCGAGCTAAAATCAAGGTCTGATGAATTCCTACCTACAGACTTTTCGTTATCAAAGACATGGGCATACATCCATGGGTCTGGAAAAGGCAGATTCCAGCAATAGAAGATACCTACATTTGAGAGTCTAACCGTGGCTTAATTACTGAGTCAAGCTGGCCTCCATCTTTTTCTCAAGATGCTGAGCCATCATGCAAAGACTGCTTGCAGACCTTCATATCTCTGAGTGTGTTTCAATCCGTTAGCCTTCTGCTGCACAAATATTAACACATATTAGTATTTGAGTACCTGATGTATAACAGGTACCATATGTTATGTCAACCAATTGGCATTGGTGCCAATTCAGTGCTGACAGGAATCCCCAATTTGGGGTTCAGTGAAGAAGAGAACTTGACTCAGTGCAAAGCAGCTCAATTGTGACACAGCACAGCCTTGCACCAGAATGGCTGTGAGTTAACCCCAGGGCCAGGCCCCTATCGCTGCTCCGTTCCTTGTTGGTCTGTTCTGCACCCACCTGCTCTTCCCTGTGCTGGTCTCCCCTACTCTGCTCCAGCGAGGCAGTTCTGTTTTCCTCTTTAGTGTTTCAGCCCCAGCCAGGGAAATGCAATCTGATATTCTGAATGGCAGGTAGCTCAGGGTCTCTAGGAAACAGAGCCAGAGGCATGCAGTAAAGGGACAGTGGTTTACTTGGGAGGTGCAGACCTTTGGGTAGTAGGATGAGAAAAAAAAAAGTTAAGGCAAAAAGTAGCAAGTGGCTTGGTAGGGTCTTTCACTGGAGAGGAACTCAAGGATTGTCCCGATGGGCTTCAAGGGAAAAGCAAGCCTCAGAGCAGTCCAGGGAGAGAGAAGAAGAAATTAATCAGCTTGGTGCCCTCCCATCTCTGGATTCCTAATGGACAAACAATCCCATGGGTCAAAATTAATCCCCTGAACTTCTGGGTTGTGTCACTTGACCCTTTGGTGACCCCTGTGATGCCAGATCCTAGGCCCAGTGTGTTGTTTTTACCCAATTACAAGGGCAGAGGGGCAACGGCCTGTGTGACTGGAGAGAGCCACAATGAGGCAGGTGAGGAAGGAGCTCAGCCCCTGCCAATTACACTGATGGACTTTCAGGGAAAACATGATGTGATTTTCTGTTAGTCTCTTCTCTCCTTTGAGTGACATTTACACCCCGCCCATGCCAACTTGTGATGTGTGATATTATGATTTATAACAAGAAATATATATATTTGGGCTTCTTCCCAGTTTCTGATATGGAGCTCCTCACACCCTTGGAATGCCCAGACAACAGCCGGGAAAGTGTCTTGTTATGGTAAGAGGTGACTGGAAAGCACCAAAGGATGGACATTGGTAGCAAGGGGAACCAGCCATGTGATTAGGGGACTGAAACCCCACCCACCTCCTTGACCTCCAAGGATGGGATAAGGGAGAGACTGAATTGATCACCAATAACAACTGATTTAATCAATTATATTTTTGTAATGGAGCCTTCATTAAAACCCACAAAGGACAGGGTTCAAAAAGATGCGTGGAGATTTGGGGAGTATGGTGTGTCTGGAGAGGGCATGAAAGCCTCTGCCCTTCCCCCATGACTTTGCCCTATGCATCCCTTCCACATGGCTATTCCTGAGTTACACCCTTTTATAATAAAACAGTAACATTTAAATAAAATGTTTCCGAGTCTGTGAGCTATTCCAGCAAAATTAATCAAACCCAAGGAGGCGGGTGTCATTGGGACCTCCAATCTATGGCCAGTAAGTCAGAAGGCCAGGTGACAGCATGGGCTTGCCACTGGCATTGGAAATGTTGGGGAGGGAGTCTTGTAGGACTGAACTCTGAACCTGTGAAATCTGATGCTCTCTCTAGGTAGAACCTGGTACTATCAGAATTAAGTTGAATTGTAAGACACCCAGCTGGTGTAGGAAACCACACCCACTATATTAAAATTGGATCCAGAACCCTTAGGATGCCAATGGGTGCCATGATGGTAACAGCCAATCCTAGGTTTCCTCTGCTGCTGAAATGAGCTGATAGCTGGCTTCATCATTACTTTCCTGCTTGGTGAAAATTGGCCACATGTGTGATTCTGTTGTTCCTCCAATTGCCTTTAGCCCTCACCAGGTCGCGTGTTGCAACTTCAGTAGGAACATGCAACCCTTTGCATAAAAGTAATGAGTTAGAAAAGGGGTTGAGATTACTTTTGCTTTTTTGCAAAACTGAAAGAGGAAAAAGAAAATAACTCCATGAGGTCTGAACAATGTTTTCCGAACTTTAGGGCATATAAAGTAACAAGAGAACTTGTTTAAAAATACAGATTCTGGATCTCACCCATAGAGATTCTTATTCCAAAAACCTGAGCTGGGGCTTGATAATTGGTATGTCTAACAAGATACTAGTTGATTTTGATGTTGGTTCAAAGGAACATATTTTGAGAAGTGCTGGTGTTATAAGGAAAAGAATAGTCAAATATTAATATCCTGACTTAAACCTTTATTAGCCAGGCCAAAAGGAATACATTGCTTTAAAAAAATATCACAATCTAGTGAGAGAGACAGAAAGTAAAAAAGAATTATAACATATTAGGAGAAGAAAAAGCCATCATAGGGGGCCTAATATGGAGCTACTCCTGCCTTGGTACCATGTCATCAAACTGACACTTAGATAACTTATGTCCCTTAGAGGTTCTGCTTGACCAGAAATGCAGAATATTTAGTCAGCCAGTCCCCAAACACCAAGCCCACTCTGGGCCTTCTCACCCCAAACAAGGTTGACTGTGTGGCCCCAGCCAATCCGATAATTTCTATTTATCTCTTGTTCTTTATCCTTTTTCTCTAGCAGCTCTTGCTTTCTGCCCTATTTGATAGATCAAAAGGAAACTGCCCACTTCAAGAAGTGTTCAATGTAGTTTGAATCCCCTAAATTGTCTTCTTTAATAATTTTTTAACATTTTTTTTTTTGCAACAAAATTCCCAACCCAGTAGCACAGGCCTCTCAGGCTAATTAATTCCACTCCAAAAGACCCCAAAACTTAAAAGTACATAATTGGAATCTTGAACTGACTGCACCACATCCCAGCACAGCTGTGGGCCTGGAAGCTGTAGCTATCTACAGAAATGACAAAATGGTACTAAGACCCCGTAGACTTGCAATGGCCATGATGAGAAATGTTCCAATTGGACATGCACTTTAAAGCAAGGGATCTCACACAACATAAAAATGGGATACCTATTTTAACTGGAATGCAGAAGCCTCCCAAAAGCTTCAAAATGCCAAAACAGCTTCATTGCAAAAGGCTGATGAGAAATTGATGACATGAGAGGAACTAGAAGACTGACTTGTCTCCTCCTACTCCTCTCAATCTTCCTTCACCTGAGTCCTCACTACCCTCTTCTGAATTGCCTTTCCACTCTGAAGAGTCCACAAGGCAGTAAAGACCACTCAGTTATCTGGCAGCTGCAACAGTTTCAAAGTCAGAAACCTAAAAACACCTGGGCCCTCCATCTTGCACCCTCCTATTCGTCCACCATCAAAACACTGGCTCAGAAATCTGTGTGTCAATTGCACTCAACCAGGATGCCGGAAAAAAGATTGTAACTCAAAGCTTTTGTTAAATCCTCTCACACCAACTAAACGCCCCCTATCCATCCTGGAGGAAGGGCCCCTCCCAGTGTTGATGGCACTCCCAGGGATTTCCCAGTAAACTGCTATCTGTCATTTATGCTCTTACACAGCCAGGGGAGGGGGGGGGGAATAAAAATAAACATTAATGGAACATCTTGCTAAATCCTGGTAGATAGTGGGGCTGCACGCTCTACCTTAAACCCCACTCACTTTGGAACTTGCACCTGGGATCCTAGGAAAACGGCAGAAGCCAAAAAAAAAAAGGGTGAGAATTCTTACCGGAGTCAGCTCTTCTGGATCTCTGGAGTAGCGGGTTGAGAGAGGAAGGTAAAATTTCAAGTCCTCCCTTTCTTTCCAAATCCCGATCCACTGGTTGTTCCCTCTTCTCTCCTCTCCCCCCAGCCCCCCAACAACCATTGCTTTTTGGCACATGTTGCCTATAAATGGAAACACATTTCCCACTCCTGTCTCCCACCCACACGTTTAGCGCCTTTTCCACCCGAACTAAGCACTTAGCATACACTGTGGTCCATACCTTTTGCAATTTGAAGTGCGACAGCAAAAGTAGCAGGAGTTTCTTCTGCCCTTCATCCCAATGTCACAAACGGAAGACTCATTCTTCCTGTAGATCTTAGCAACCTCCGCATACGACCGCTTTTTCTTTATTAAAGTCAAGAACGTTCACCTTTCACTTACAGGAAGCGCTGGACAGCTTCTCCGGGGCCTGTCTGAACTGCCCGCCTCCCCACTCCGACACTTGGGGGCCAACGTTAAGTAAAACAGGTGTTCTCTGAACCCCAGCCCTGCGGCACCTGCACAGCACCTCTGACCACCTCGACGGCGACCCAGGACGAACAGGACTCGCAAGATTTCATCACGCTACTCAGGCCGGTGCGCAGTTTAAAGCTGATGGGCTGTTTAGGTCTGAGATTTTTCACTTGATGTTTTCATACTGCAGTTGACCACAGGTAACTGACGCTGCAGAAAATGGTGAACCAGGGGTGGGGGGACTACTGTGCGCTTGTCCTAGTAGTTAAGATTTTGGGAGCTGAGTGTTACATTGTTGCCCATTCCTTCTCTTGAAGACCCTGACATGGTTCCTCCTTGCATCATGTCCACTATCCATCTGGTGGCTTCACTGAGCAAACACTAAGCACAAACAATGCGTCCCGGGTACCGCTTTAGGAGTGAGGGATACCACGCTCTAGAGCCACGTTCCGGCGGGAGAGGCAGACCACACGCACACAGACAGATGTGTCTGCCAGCTGGTGACAAGCATTCTGAAGAAAATACAGCAGGGGCAGGAGTAAAGAGCGACAGAGCAAGGCGCTTTCCTTGCATTTCTCCGGAGGCCTCTCTCTTCCTTTGCACTAACAGTACCTACCAGTCACCGTTGGTAGACGTGTGCATAGCCAGAGGGCTTGAGCAAGTGGCTTCCTCGTCTGGATCCCCCGCCTCCTCCATGCAACCCTCCCGTTTGCTGGCTTTCCTCTCCCCCTTCTTCATGCTCAGCCCCAAGCCCCTTCCTTAGGAAGCCGCCTCTGGGCTGCCAGGAGGGCGGACGTTCAGGTTGCCATGGAGTCACAGTGCCATCGGTTCTTCCCAGGACATTCCCAGTGGCAGGTGTAGGAAGCCGTTTAAGGCCTTGTCCCCTCCAGACCGTAAGCTCGCGTGGGCCTCCTTCATTGCCGTCCTTAGAACCTTGCAGCTGTCAGAGAAGCTTACCCAACAAGCAAATGCTGGCTGGCTGGTTAGCTTGCAGGGTGCTAGACTAGTCAATTAAATAGACAAGACCCTTTCCCACACCTGTTTACCAAGGACTATGCTTGATCTTGCAGGCCATTTAAGTGATGTTGGCAAATTTTTTTTTCTATAGAAGGGTTAATCTCTGCAATTTTGTTTCATTCGATTATGAATATCAATACTAGCTTATGATGTCACTTTCATTTCACTTTAACCAATCTTCATTACTCTTGGAAACCTGTGCTGACTGAACTAGTTTTAAATGAACCACCTTTCATTTGTAAAAGACTGAGTCATAAATAGGCAGAATCAACCCATGCTTTTATTTCCATTGCATATAAAAATTTCATATGAAGGTATTGATGTACAGTACTATCCCCATGGGCTGTAAGAGAGGCTAAGAAACCACTAAAAGAATCATCATTTATAATGCTCACACACAATTTACCATTCTGAAAACATTAAGGAAATAAGAAAACAACTAAAATCAGTAAGGATGTGTTTTTGTAATTATAGTGTCCCCTTTGTACTGTTTAAAAAACAAAAGTAATCAAATTCCTTTGGGCCAGGGCTGCTAAAATCTACAGTTTGTGTCAAAAAAAGAAAACAAAATAACAGGAGGCTCATTTTTCCTAAAAAGAGAATCTCTCCTTTCACTAAGTCACGTTTTCCAAGGGCTGGGCAGTAGTGGAAGGTTTCATCATCCACTGTCAATGTGTCAGCATTGGGAGCTGGCCATTGTGAAAGGCTGCATTTTAAAAATTCTAAAGCAATATAAGTTTTGCAGAAACCAATTCTAGAGAATGATCAATCCTTTATGCTATGTCAATTGGTATTGTATAAAACATATCTTGTACATTTTACATATGGACTCACATATTAAAAATCTGGTTGATTTCAGTTGAAGAAAATTTCCGGGGTTAAAAAAAATGACCTTTTCCATATTATATATTATCTTAACATGACAGGAAGCTGATGAATAAATAACTAACCAGCACTCGAGACCTTTGGCTCTAGTTTCAAATCAAGTACATTTGCCTATGTACACTAGAAGCCAAAAATACTTCTTATAATCCGGGACAAGAATATATTTTCCCAGTAGTGTTTGAAAGGAGAAAACAAAAGTGGCTAACTCAAGTAGCTCTGGATCAACAGATGGGGAAAACCATCACCATATAAGCAATGCTGCTTCATGGCAAGAAGCTCGGATCTCAAAAGGGTCTCAGAATCTTCCAGAGGTGGTCTGTGGTTTTGTAAAATCCAGCTCCTGCCAGAAAACCAATTGATTCAAAGCTCGGATGTGGAATGCCCAGCCCTAGCCCCACCATAACCTTACTTTCAAATGCAGCAAAACAGAAGAAAATACTGGTTAAAGTTAAGGCACAGCCCTGGGACCAAAGACCTGCAGCTATGTTTTTTTAAACTTATATATCTTTATGTATTTTATAGTTTTTTCTTGAATTTTCCATAAACAAGCTCTAAGGTGACAAGACTATATTACAGGAGAAAATAAAAATGTACAAGGAGTATGTATACACACCATTCATTCTCTCACCAAGAGTTTCCAAATATATCAACACCATCCCATCATGGGATGATGTTTTAATAAGAACTGATAATTTACAATTAACATTACAATATGTACATTACAATAAATACATGGTTGTAAACAGACAAACAAGACTGTATTACAGGTAAGGTCATTTGGTGAGAAAAAAATGCATGGCACAAAAAAATAAATAATGCATTCAAAAATTATCATAAAGCTTTCTGTGAAATCCATTTCATTCAAGTTTTTTTTCCCTTATCTGCAATTTGTTCTATCTACATTATTTTCTTGTGAATTTTTAAGTGATGTAAAAGAAAATAAAATCAAAAGAGCATTACTATGTTTAGTAACTTGCAAGCTGAAATGTACTGGTTATATGCAAACTTGGACATCTTTTCCCCATACAGTACCCAGATATTGCATTTTCTTATGGCATTTTAGGAAATGTAAAGCCACTTGTGAAAGGATGTTATTTTTAAGCGGTGTATGATACTGAAGCACACTTGGGCAAGAGAGAAGGAGAAAGAGGAGGAGGAGGAGGAAGGGAGAGGATCAGCAGATCGTACAGTGCATTAGTCCCTGTCTCTTGGATAGCACGCACTTTCTACAATTTGATTGTCAATTAGTGGGTACCCTCACATGTGACCATTAAAACCCAACAAACGGGAAAAAAAGCCTCTCTTTTTAGTGCAGTTATAAACCCTTTCAGGTCTGGGTTTGTTTGTGACATATTGCTGCTTTAAATTTTGTTTTTTTTTCATTAAGATTCTAGGCACTCTGTGGGGAAAATACCAAATATTAGGGAGAGGAGGGAATGAGACTAATTTGGAAAAAGGAATAAACCCTAGATTCTTTGTCATTTCTTTTAGACCTCCCATCAGGGCTAAATGAAATTAAAGCAAGTTTCCAAGTGTTCTTGTGAAATTATTTGGACAAATACAGGATTTTGTCTCAAAGGTTACTGTCTGATCTTTACAGGGAAAGAAGGGTGGAGATCTGATCGTTAAGAATCAGTTGATTCCTATTCTGCTCTGTGTAACAGGTCGGAACTACACAAGTTTTCCATCGGGGCATCTCAGGAGATTAAGCCATCTTCAGCGTGGGTCATGTTCCTGGCCGACGACTTTGTTATTCATCCTCTCAAGGCTCCCTGCCTTCCCAAATATCAATGTTTTTCAGGGTTACGCTTTTCCCTGTTATTTTCCATTCAGTCAGACACCCCCTTTAGTTTTATGTCAATTCTTAGGTATCAATTTGAAAATGACTATTTGGGTTCCAATCTTTTCGCAGAGAAGGTACACAGTTTGTGAAATGTGTACAATGGGAAAAAAGTCCAAAGTAAATAAATGTCCCAAGATGCCAACTGATGACAAATACTGGAAATTAATCTCTAAATTGCAATAGGTTTGGTGCCAAATTCTGCCAAAAGTGCTCTCTTTATTTCAGCAGAATCTTTTTACCCAATCCAGTATTTTACGAGGGCACTATATTACCAAACCACTGGTGCCAGTGGGATCATCAATAGCTTTCTCTCGGGATATTTAAAGAAGTTCTCCTCTACAAGACGTACTGATGAGCCAACGATAACTAATAAAGCAATTTCTACATATTACTTGTCCATTAAGGGAAGGTAGTTGCTACACTTAAAATCACTTCTCCAGAATATTCCTTTACTCCCAGGGTAAAATCATGGAAACAAACGCACATTAGTTGTACTGGTGTTTGTTAATATATTCTAATATTGTTAAAACTGCCTAACTAGCTGTTAACTTTTCTCTGTAAATCAAGAGTAAAAGCTAGTCATTCTACATGACCTCACAGTAGAAATGAATGCTAATCCTATCTTGACTATCTGTTTTTTTTTCCATCAATCAAAATGGCAATGATATATTTGATAAGACCCTATCTAGTGAAGGTGGACAAACACACGCTAAATGATAGAGCAGCACAAGGGGCAAAAGTTTTTCATATTATGACTATGAAAACGATAAAAATGAGCATGACATATGTGGGTAATTACAAAGACATGCACTTGTGAAATGAGGGTCTACTGACATAGCAAAAAGTTATCAGAAGACACTATGCAGGAAAATATCTAAAAAAGACTGACCATTTTAGCTACTGGGTATTTATATATCTCTCACTTGCTTTAGACAACACCAATGGATGATTGCGTGTCCATGAGGCTTAAGACACATTAGAAAAAAATGCACATCAAAGTATTACTGAACAAATATTCACTTTGCACACCATGAAGAAAAACAGTAAAGAGCAACTCTGTTTACCTGAAAAGAATGAAACAAGAAAAAGTAAATGAAGACCTACAAAAAGTTTCCTGCAACATAAAATTTGTTTTTGTTTTAAAATATGGAAGTCATTGGTATATAAAACAAGGAATCACTACAAATCAGTTAGTTGCTATGAACTATAAGGTGCAAGTAAAATTCGTAAATTAGATTTATCCAGTGTAGCACAGATTGGTACTGAAAACTTGCAAGTTACTCCTTAGAAAAAAATAACCAGTGGCAGATGAAGTTCTGAACATAGTTTTTTTAAATATAATACTTCAATACATTTAATAATAAAAGTAAGCTCTACAAAAATTCTGTTTTACATATCATACAAAATATAGAGGTCAGTGCAGCTCACTGAACCACACTATTCAGTCATGTATCAGGAAGACTTGAAATTAGAAAATTATGCAATTTCTGTGGCTCATCTTCCTCCTGGTAACAGATTCACGCTGTGTCCTGTTCCTGACCCATTGGTTGTTTCATCCACTAGAACTGTCTAATACCTTCTTTCTGCTGAAAATATTGCAAACAAAAAGAAAAGAAACCCCAAGACATATCAACTTCTGGGCTGCCTGATGAGCCACACTCTCTTGGAAATATTTTGGAATTGATTTTTCTCTGCTTTGTCAGCTCTACCAAGCTGAAATCTTGTTAAAATGCTGTTCGTGAAGATGTCCCCCTCGGTCTGATGACATGGAGGTGAAAAAACTGGTTGCAATATTCCTGAGCTCCAGACTGAGTAGTCAAGGTCAGTTTTGTTCAACAAACGTCCTGGCAGATGACAGTGAGGTGTGACCATGGTTGTGGCATATGACATGCACTTTGGAAACAATTTTTTCTACTTAAAAAAAAAAAAGGCATGAAAGTCGTTTGCACTGTTACGTGTCAGGAGAATGATCATCGATGACACAGGCTTCCGGCTGGCTTTCCTCCTCTTCCCCTACCGCTTCTTCTTCGACCTGTTCATCAAGGGGGATCTCGGTCGACTCTGAGTCTTGAGTGCAGAGAGTCTTGGAGTCACTACAGCTAGTGTCTTCTTCTACTTGACTTCCACTGTCCTTTTCAGTGTCAGACTCGCCATCCTCCTCTAAAGTGAGTTCAAACTGGAACTTCTCAGTCTGACCCTGCCGGCCCTCCTCCTGGTCATCAGGTGCTGGGGAGGGGCTCTGAGGAATTGTGCTCTGGTACCATTCACGATTATCCTCCAAAGTGTCCAAAATGTCCTGGGCATCAGGATGGACAAGGTCTGCCCATGTCTCCCAGAGAGGATGAACGATATAGTCTATGAAGCCCACCTAGTTAAAAAGAAATCCAGTTTGAGTACAGGACTTGGGACAAAGAAAGTATGGAAAAGGTTAACTAGATCCCACAAATAATATCTGATTTATATCAATTTATAAATATGACCTAAAATTTAAATAGAAACATATAAAAAATAACGTGGCCTAAAAATACAACATTGAATAGAAGACTATTAACTTTACTTTGGTAAAACAGTCACTGTTTTAGGCGACAGTGAAAATTAGCTTCTAGAATTTTTTACAACCTAAAAATCCTACAGCTGTTTACATGGTAGGGCTTGGCCTGAGGGCTGGACTTCATTTTAGAATAGCCAGTAATAGGTAAATTGAGATAACAGAAATATTGTCATGTATTCCATATGAATTCATATAACTGAATTAACTTATAAATTCAGATAAATTGTCTCTATGCCTATGAATATACTATGTGAATATACTCATTAGTGGATATAATGACCTAAGGACATATACGTGACTATATGAATATAAATCATAAGAATAAAAGTCTTTTGAGTTGCAAAGACTAATGTGCAAGTGAGCTTGCAAACATCAAGTATTCATGTAAAAATCACTAAAATACTGTGGGGTGTGGACACAATGGAATCCAATGTTCAAGTTACTGTTTTGCTCTCTCGGAAAGCTTTGTGCATAATGCGTCACCTGTGATTTCTCCACAGATGCATTGTGCTTGTCACACATGGGACTTATCTCCATGCCCCGCTCCCTCTCACGGTCTCCTTGGCGGAAGAACTCCTCCATTATGCGGTCCGTCCACTGGCGGTACAGTTGCAGCGGCTTTGTCGGGTTGCTCAGGTCTGCACAGTGCACCATATTCTGGAGGACCTAAAACAGACAAATGCATTCTCGACTCAGCACCTGTTCCTTTTTTCCCCTTTTTACTAGAAATCCACATTTAATGACTGCGACACTTAAAAATAGATGTTGTGTAAGATTCATTCCAAATAGTTCAACCATGATGTGTCTATGTGTGGTTCACACTTATATTAATAGTCCAAAATTACGACACCCCCACTGCATCTAAATACCAAGAGCTGTTTATGTGCATGGCTGATTAAATTCAGAGCTGCTTAAGTGGCTGGTTTTGTGGGATGTTAGGATTTTTTTTTTAAATGTATATGCAAATGAAAAGACCAAACTGGTTAAATTCATAAGTTGGAAGAAAGGAGACATAAATTTTATCAAAGCTAGACACACAGACACATGAGAAAATTCAAGTCATGCTTTACCTGAATTCTGTCAGAATAATTATCAAGAAGAAGAACTCCAGAACTGGTCACTTTCTTAGTTTCAACCATAGTTTTCAAATCAGCCAGTAGATTCATGTGTTTTGACATGTCTGTTGCAAGTACCTTAAAGGCAAGGAGTATTTTATTAAGTAAAAAAAGAATTTGCAAATAAAAGTTCTATGCAGAATTTAAGAAGAAATGGAAATCCACTCTGTCCTCTAACAGCATGTATGGCAATTCTTTACTATGTCTTAGGACAGAGTCCTTTCCTCTTTGTTGTCAAGTTTTCTGGAAGCCCAGATATGTGTGTGCAATATACAGAAATGATAGGCACTGATAACCACGTTTATGATGGAAAAAAAGGCATATCCATGATTAAGAAGACATCATTACATATATTTCCCATTCCTTGGACTAAAATATGGTTAGTGAATGCTGATGAACTGATTCAAGATTGCTCAGAATACTTCAGAAAGAGAATATTCTGGGCAATTTTCTGCTTATCCAAGACAGATAATTCTTTCCCCTGTATATACAAATGAAATTTTTGATAACTAGAGATTTTCCTGTGTCTCCTAATCACTGTGAATAATATGCATAGAGAAAAATATTAAAATCATGGATGTTTTCTAAGTGGCACTTTGATGGGAGGGCTTCTCCTTCCCCCTGCTTTTTGAGTGGAAAAAATTCAAGCTATGGTCAGCACCCTCTGCTCTTGTTAGTCATCTTTCTGCCTGCACCAGACAGGATGAGTTCAGAAAATAAAGCTAGAATAATGAGGGTAAGCTGTCATTATTCTTTTTAAAAATTTTGTTATTGAGAGAGAAAAACATTGACTTGTTCCATTTATTTATGCATTCATCAGTTGATTTTTGTATGTGCCCCGAACGGGATCAAACCCACAACCTTGGAATATCATGATGCTCTAACCAGCTGAGCTACCCGTCATTATTTTATTTTATTGAAATGTATTTTTATTGATTTCAGAGAAGAAGGGAGAGGGAGAGATAGATAGAAACATCAATGATGAGAGAGAATCACTGATTGGCTGCCTCCTGCATGCCCCCTACTGGGGATCCATCCAGTAACCTGGGCATGTACCCTTGACCGGTATTGAATCTGGGACCCTTCAGCCCGCAGGCCGATACTCTATCCACAGAGCCGAACAGGTTAGAGCTACCCATCATTATTTTTAACTTTAAACTGCTAGAAGTAGAAAACCTATTACAGAACATCAGGGGCAGCTTTTCAAACATAAAGGGACAGCAATAGGTTTTGAAATATACCGTTCCTTTCATTTAATAGTCATTCACTTTTTTTTTTTTTGCTCTCTTTTTTGCTTTTATCAGCTACTTACAATGTCAATGACCATTTTTCTTAATGATTGTCTTTGCTTTTTGGTCAAATTCTGGAAAATGTCACAGTTTTCTTCTTGAAGCAACTTAAAGCCCACGGCCAAATGATGGTTCTCCAAGACAGAAGAATCATTGTACATCAAGGCAAGTTCAGAATCTTAAAAGAAAGACAAGAGATTAGAAGATTAGCAAAGCCATTTATTCTAAGTTTATCTTTTTTCTTCATATTCTGAGATAACTTTCGGTTTAGAGCTCAATTTCCCCGAAACATCTCTGCTGGCCTTACCATACATGACAACACCAAGAAGGCAATGTACTAGTTACTGTAATAGTGGCAAGAGCATGAGATCGTGGAAGTGAATTCTAACGTGAATGACATGTGGCAAGTCATTTCACACTATGTCTCAGCTTTCTCTTTGCTAAAATGAAAACATAACTGAACAGATAGCTCCTCCCACTTCAGATCTGCCATAGGTCGCTCCATAAGCTCAGTAGAATATGACGTTATTCTTAAGATTTGAACGTATCCAAAGCATAAGGTGTTGTATTCCTGAAAACTGTGCATCACCTACCCAACATTTATATAATGTAAGGATCATATACGACTTAGGGTGGTTTGTGTTCCGAGAGGGTACAAGAACAGTTTGGAACACACAGAGAATATTATATGTGTCCATGCTGTTCTTATTTTCATCCACAGTATAGCTTTGAAAGTAGAGGCTTTATTCATTTTTCTATTTCCTTTTCCAAGTACTGTGGCAGTCATTGTATACAACAGGTCGATTGCCCTTTCTACCTGAGCGCTCATGGCTGCACACAGAGAAGGATGTCAGGCTGTCATAACTAACGGTGAAGATTCTGCCACTCTCACAACTGCCCTGGGCCTGTGTATTTCAGGCAGTGAGAGATCCTGCCTCCTTACTAGTTCCTGTAAATACCGTACAGATAAAAAAAACTGGTGCTATTAACTGTTTCCACTCAAATCTTTGTGAAGACTAAAAGTGCATGTGTTTGATCTTTTTACAGAAAATACATTTGGAAATAAATATTCTTTTCTAGGAAAGAAATACCCAATACTACTTACTGAATATTTTATTTTATTTTTTAAAAATATATTTTATTGATTTTTTACAGAGAGGAAGGGAGAGGAATAGACAGGTAGAAACATCCATGAGAGAGAGACATCGATCAGCCGCCTCCTGCACACCCCCTACTGGGGATGCGCCCGCAACCAAGATACATGCCCTTGACTGGAATCGAACCTGGAACCTTTCAGTCCACAGGCCAATGCTCTATCCACTGAGCCAAACCGGTTTTGGCCTTACTGAATATTTTAAAGGAGTGAGGGAGAAGAAGTGAGGTTCAATACATATTTCTACTGTGAAATCTATGACTTCAATAGTACTATAGAAACAGGAATTTACACATTAAAATATTTGTTCCCAACTATAGAAACAGAGATGTCTAGAGTACCAGGCAGTGCATATGTATGGTATTATTTATTGTCTTCCTTTTTCTTTTGACAAGTAATAGTATTCATATTTTCTAAGTTAGTATCTGGTCAATCTGACTTTTAAATAGTCTGTAAAAGCATATAATTATGAATATTTATCCATAGACAGTTAAACATATAGAAATAAAAAATTTTGAACTATAAAGGATCTTAACATATTATTGTTTCTAGAGTAGAATCACATTGAATAACACATACTGAAAGGAAGTCACAATGTTTTCTGAGTGGAAGGCATAATACATTTTCCAATTAATCTATTATGGGTTTTTTTTAAGGGACAAATGTGTATGTAGATGAAAGCATTAATAGAAGAACTGACCCGGATTAATCTATATGCTCCGTGAAGAAAGAGAAAAGAAATTCAGGCAATTGAGCCTGCAGAATAAAAGACGAGGAACTGTTACTGTAAGGAGGAGGCAAAAATGGTGGTGGTGACTGCTGATGTTTAAATGAATGCAGGTTAGCATTTAAGCAACCTGTTTCTACTCTTCTTTAGAGCTGAAGATGTGTGGTCACGTCTAAAGGGGAGTAAGATTCTGTAGATCTTGAGTAGATTTTAAAGAAGCAGAGGGATGTACTGAAACTCAGAATCAGCTGGGGGAACTCCAAGACCTCTCTACCATGCAAAGTGTGCAACCTCATGGTGCCTTTGTAGCCTCCTTAAAATAGGGAAGGTGGCTGCCTAAATATGGGTTTGTAAATTTGAAGATTAGAAGTCTTTAGGATCCTTTATTACAGAAAATGTAGGTTAAACCTTTGGCCTTGAACATGTTGGCAGCACCAGCACTGAGGTGCTAAGTGTGCTAGTCTGAGCCGCTGATGCTCAATCCATGAAAGAGCAACATAAACTTAATTTCTACATAAAAAATAGTTTACTGCAAACTAAAAATAATCACATAGTTTTGAGTGTATCTCACAAAGTTTTTTATTACAAGTTTACAAGTTTAGCATGCTGGGAAGTTAGGACTTATTTGTGCCACTGGCTGCTAGGCCTCTCCTGTTTCTGAAGTACAGTGCTTGCTGGCATGATCCCTAGTCAAAAGCTAACTAGGGCAGTCATTCTCACAATGTCCTGGGCTCTGATCAACCCTGAGATAATTCCATTACCCGGTGATGCTGCTGATTCATTCTCTCAGGAATAATATGGCCTCAGCACACCCCACCCTTCAGGAAACATTAGCGATCAAAGTTCCTTTGGTAACGGTTTACCTCCCAGTGGTCCCACAGAAAAGAGATCATCACAACCTTACTGAATAACAAAATATTTACAAAAACAGGGTTAGTTATCCTTCACCTCAAGCAAGTCATCAGCAAAATGACTTTAAACAGACACCCTTGGCCATTGTCACTGTATTTCTAATTCTCCCCTATATTTCTCCATTTATCGGTCTCAGTGAGTCTCAAACTTTGGAAAGCATCAGATTCGTCTGTGAATTGAAGACCAGACTCTTCCAGACACCACGGTGTCCTGATGCTTGCCAGAGTCCTCCAGTGCCAGGCAAAGCCTGTTGGCCCTTTGAGGGTCCATAATAAGAAATAAAGCTGATCCTCTTTTAAAAAAACCTATCAGAATACTTAGAAACAGTGACTTTATTACCAGTTATTTTAATTTTTCTCTCGAATCTATTCTTAACGCTAATGTTATGATAAGGGAACCTACAATCCTATATAATAAAAGGCTAATATGCAAATCAACAGAACAGCTGAACAACTGCTATGATGTGCACTGACCACCAGGAGGCAGATGCTCAATGCAGGAACTACCCCCTGGTGGTCAACCACAAGCTGGGCTCAAGGCTGGCAAGCACAGCGGAGGTAGCGAGAGCCTCTCCGGCCTCCGTGGTAGCTAAGGACATCCCCCCGAGGGGTCCTGGACTGCAAGGGGGCACAGGCCGGGTTAAGGGACCTCCCCCTACCCCAGAGTGCACAAATGTCATGCACCAGGCCTCTAATATTAAATATAATAGGGTGAAAAAAACCATACCACTCTGAACTTTGGCCATTATTAATTTAAATAAAAAATATGTATACCTTTCTTTAAGGCAAACATTCAATTTAAACAAAACTTTTATGAATGAGGAGCATATCAAGACACACATAACAGTTAAAGTAATCGGGTCAGGCTAAGGATAGTATCAGGGTACTTTGCACTCTATAACATCCCCATTCTTTTCAGAAAGGACAGTGGATCCTAACCACTGACACAATGTAAATGCAGGCAGCTGCATCTAATGTGTATTACATTTATGTGTTAATGCTTAGTTATGCTTTGGTGGTTCCTGAAGGCACTCTATTATAGGTTCATATAAGGTAGCTGATTAGATTTATCCTGTCTAATCTTGGATAAGTAAGTTCATGAACCAAAATTCTAAAATGTCCTGGGCTAGCCACACAATTTAGGAAATCCATGACTTTCCCAATCTTCCTATATATGAGTGAGTCACTAAAGCACACTTTGTCATAGGATAGTCCAGAGGCTATTCAAAGATATAAAAACAGAGCTAAATAGTCTAAAGTTCTGAGTTAAATCTCTCAAAGAAGAGCTACATTCAAAATCTCCTTTTAAATCTGGCTGCAGCGCAGGCAAGGCAATGAAAGCTGAATGCATGGAGACTACTGGGCATGAGGAGGCTGTGATCCACAAACTCACAGCAAAGGAAAAAAAGAGTCACATTCTTAACAGATAAGACAAGTTTTTTTAAACTTCACATTTTTTTTTAACATATAAAAGTAAATTTATAATATTAGTCTATTGTGGTGAGAGGGAATTAAACATTAGGACATTTAAATCATTTACCAATTGACTTAAGTAGCAAGAGAACAGAATTTCTGTAAAGATAACACCTCTTGCACTGGCCTAGCTCCAGCACTACCTAAACATGCCTACAGAGGCTTTCTGACAGCTGAGTGTCAGAGATGCCCTGTACTGAATAGTCTCTGTCCCTCCTCATATTCCCAAATTCAGTGATGATTTCTTATGTGATGAAATGTCACCCACCAGGGAGAAAAAATTCAATGGTTAGAAAATATTAAGCTAAATGAGAAGTTCCTGCTGCCCTTATAAAGAGGTTTAAATAGGCAACAGCAGGGCTGGGTGTGGTGGAGGGGAAAGGAGTAGTTACAGCCTCTGAAGAGGATGAAGTGCCAATGTATATAAGTGAGAGAGGTTTAACCTTAATTCTGGTCATTTTTCTTTTTTTATATAAAACACAGGGCAATATAACTACTTAAATCGTTCTGTCAACTCTTACTTGGATTACCCTATTATTTCTACAGAAGTACTGGAATATGTGTTTTTCAAACAGCATTACACCTCATGGGATATAATAGTAATTTTCAGAACAAAAGACACACTCTCATTAAAATGCATTCCAAAAGAACTTAATGGCTCTGGAAATCTCCCCAAATGCATAAAGACTCTTGTTCTAAAGTATAGATAAAATAAATATTTTCTGCAAAAATAAATTTAACTCTACTTACTTGTATTGATCAGAAACTGATTAGACACACCAGGATGATCTACATCATGTATTGCACTGGCAAAAATTGCTGCAAGAATCTCCAAATCTGTAAACACAGCCTGGAAAATCAGACAATATAGATAACATCACTATTCTATAACAACACATATTAAGATTTAAACAAATGGAAAATTACTTCCTAGAATTTGATGGAAAACAAAATGAAGTTTCAAAATATATTATGACTAGTGAGTGACCCTGGGCATGGATTTGTGCACATGGGAAGGAAATAATTAGAAGGTGGCCAGTGGGGCGGGACTGGGCTAGACGGCTGGACATGCCCTGGGGCCAACCTCCAGTAGGTGTGGTCCCTCCCCGGCATCTGCGGAGTGAGCTGGGTCCCTCCAGCAGGTGGGGTCCCTTGGCCTAGCCTCTGGATACTGGGCTGAAACCAGCTCTCCAACATCCCCTGAGAGGTCCTGGAGTGTGAGAGGGCACTTTGCAAAGGTGCTGTCGTACAGGGTGTGGAACACAAACACAAGTGTGCAGTAAACCAGATTCAGGGCCAACAGTGCCCCAGCAACAACATAACCCACGACTGAAGGTAGAATTGCACAGTCCTGCAAGGAACCGGGCTCCTTTCTCTCTGGTTTCAGGGTGTGTCAACAGAGAACCGCCGCTGCCAAGACACTGCAGCTTGGCAGCTCCTGTGTTGAGCATCTGCCCCCTGGTGGTCAGTGCGCATCATAGCAACTGGTTGGAAACAGCATATTAGCCTTTTATATATACAGTGGTACCTCGAGATACGAGTTTAATTCGTTCCGTAACCTTGAGGCGTGGGAAACTATGAGACGCTCGAGTTGTGGTAAACTGGTGGGTAGTGTGCAGCCGGCCGATCCGCGCGATTACTCCTATCTCAAATGTTGCTCGTATTTCAAAGCAAAAATAGCTCGCTCAACGGCTCGTATCTCAAAAATCTCCTATGTTAGGGCACTTGTATCTTGTATATAGAAGATATGTTTTGGGAAGAGTTCTATAGATAATGAGTTACTTGTGAACTTTGTGTGATCTTGGAAGAAAATATTTTACCTAATATTATAATTTATGATAAAAATTTTCCATTGATTAGATATTTTTAAGTATTATAAAGGAGTATCTGAAATTATTTTTTACTCAAACCAGGGTTTCTCAACTTCAGCAGAATTCACATTTTTGGGCCAGATAATGTCTGTCATGAAAAGGACTTTGTATTAAGGGATTTTTAGCAGAATCCCTGGCCTTTACTCATGAGATGTCAGTAGCATTTACCCCCTAGTTGTGGCAGCCAAAAATGTTTCCACATATTGCCAAATACCCATGGGGGATGGGAGGAGAAGGAAAAGGAATCACTCACTCAAATGATGAAATAGTAACATAGTTTTATGATGAAAACTATCTGAACTATAAAATAAAATAGGAAAAAATATTTCTCCAAACAAGGAAATAAAATTGCTTAAAATAACAATTTAATGAAACAACTTCTTAGGATTTGGTAAAATTGAAGTGTTTCCTTCTAATCAATTTCATGAAAAACATCATTGCATTGCTTATATTTTAAAATAATCATCCTTTGTGTTGTTGAACTATAAATGTAAAAGCCATCAGACTAAATTCCAGAAAAACAAACTAAAATTATATAAGCCTAACAGAAGCACTTTAAAGAATGCCCATTAGGTAATTTCAAGGAAGCAGTATCATAAACAGATGAATCCCTAAATCGCTGGTCAACTTTCACAAACAGAATCATCAGACTATTTACCACCACATCTTTTACTTTATAACTCAATATACTTCCAATGAAGCCAATTATTTTCTGCACTGCATACTCTTTAGTATACAAGTTTAAGAGCCTTTTATGAGTGACAAGTTAGTGTTCTCAAAATTTTAGGAACCAGATTTACCTCCAAAGCAGGTGTAGATAACAGCACATGTGTTGACTGGACCACGTCTGCAGCATGAATATTGTTGTGGTAGGCCACGTCAGCGTGGTAATGGTCTTCCAGGGTCATAAGGTATGTAACTAAAGTGTCTACTGGAATTTTAAATGTTTTCAATAAGTCCCGTTCCTGTAGGAAAAAAAAGCCTCTTAACATTTGTCCTTGCATAACAGGTTTTCCATAGAGTGTGTTAACACAGCAACAAAAACAACAAAAAAACCACACCCAGAAGTGGAAATAGCACTCTCACAATATCTAGTGAGGAAATGGAAATCTTTGGGAAGATCCAGGGACTTCAGGGATAAAACCAGAGTTGAGTTGTCCTTCTGAAGCCCAATAGTGCTCAACCCAAGATGTGTGGTGTGAGGAAGGAGCTGCCAGTTACAGAAGTGTCTGTGTCCCAAGATCATGAAGTCAGGCTCAGTCTAGCGCCACTGACTCAGCCACTAGGTCACATTAACTGATATGTAACTTCCTTTCTAGAGCTGGAATCTGCCGTTCCAGTCCCAGGGATACCTACAGCCTCAACTCGAATTTAAATCCTAACCTTGTGCTGGAGCAGAAGCAGCTCAACAAGAGTGAGGAACTGATATGCAGAAGAGCAGTACACAAAACAGTGAAAAAATTAAGATTAGTTAGCAGGGGGGTGGATTCAGTTTTTATGGTTAGTATTCCATTCTCTGTATGAGTCAGTTCATGGAGATGATTTTTAAACTATAATTTTAACAAATCACTTCCATTTTCCTACATCATATCTTTTCCTTAAATGGGAAAAAAAATTAACATTGGTTTATTTGTATTTTACTCACACTTCAATCTTTCTGTATTATAATACCTACGTAAAGGGGAAAATCTGAAAAAAGGCCCAATATATGCAAAAGAGGGTGGGTAGTAAAGAAGATACAATGCATGCACAATTCGCAGGCTGGACCTTAAGGCACAGAATGAGAAGAAAGGTGATAGGACCACATTACCTGAAAGATGGTGTGCATGATAACAGTCAGAGGCCGGTTACCAGACAGCTCTGCTACTCTAAAAACATGAAGACCCCATTTGTTCACCTCTTCTAGTTCCTAGGGTTAAGAAAGACAGAAAAATTAGAAAGCAAGAGGTAGGACATGAAACAATGAACATATTCATGTAAAAATTACTGACTTTCATGAAGATGGTTAAACTTAAAAAAAGTGATTCATTTTAAATATAACGGATGCACCATGTAATTAGGGGAAACTTTAGGCAGATTCACTTGAATGTGCTAAAAACTGAATAGCATTACTTAACCTCATGCCTTTGACAATACAACATATTTATATACTTTCAATATAAATTTCAAAGCATTTCTTTAATAGATAAAATCCATTCACAAAAACCTTAACTATTCTCTTAAAACTGGAAGATATAATAGATTTCTAACTCTTGAATGTTAAACAATCAAACACAGAAGCAAAAAAGGAAAGAATATGCATCACAAACTCCCTGTGTAAGTCCATGTATTATTAAAACCCAAATAATTGAGAAAGAGTTGTATAAAGTATGTTCCTATCTTAAAAACACACAGCCCATAAATTAATAACTTGTCTATTTACTAAAAGAGAAGGAGTAAAAATTCATTAAAAGTCATCGTTGCATACTGGTGCTCACAATTCTTGACATTTTTCTTACCTTAGCAAGGACGTCTTCTTGTTCAGTTTTAACCCCAAACCTCGGGATGCTTGAATTAGTCAAACTGGAACTGTGCATCAACTTCTTGACCCCACTAATCTGAGACATTGGTCTTTTCTTTTTCTCCTTTTCCTTCTGAGTTGGAGAAGGAATTTCCACTTCATGTTGCTTATCTTAAAAATAAAGAAAATATTCTACACTCAGTATTAATTCTACCTGAGCTTTTTTTTTTTTTAAGCCTAACATATGGAACTAGACAGGTTTTAATTTATCATTATATATTCTAGGGAAGATTTCCAAGTAAAGCTCCTCTTAGAGAAGTTGAATGTTTAAAACTTGATGTGGACTGAGTTTGATACCCTAAATAAATAAATAAATAAATAAACCCCAAGGCAAAATAATTAACAGTGTGTGAACCTGACAGCTTACTGAAATGGTACTCTGAATGACTGAGATTGCTTTTGCTATTTCACAAATTCTATATTATAGTGAACTAGGTGTTATGACATAATAATGTTTTGTGAGAAGCAGAGAGAATCTCCAATATTATCTGACAAGTGACTATCAGTTTTACAAAAGCTATTTTCAAATAAAAGACACAAGATGTATCTGTACATTCATTCCCTACTTCAGTGTGCTCTCAATAAGTATCTATTTAGTGAATGTGCTACTAAGATATTCAGCAATTTTATTTTGAAAGTAAAGCCAAATCAAGGATATGTTCAAGTTGTTGACTTTCACTTACTGCATTTCATTTGCCTCTGGGAATAGGCGGTGGGAGTGGTATTGTCCCAGGACACCATACCCTTAGCTATTGTTATCAGTAAACTTTTCTTTAGCAATTATATCCTATCTGCTTCACCAGTTTACCAGGTGTGGTGTCTAATAGACTATCAACCCATTGAGGGCAGGGATCATTTCTAACTTATCATTAAATACCTAGTGCCCAGCAATGACTGGCACTTAAGAAGAATTTGTTGAATGCATGTATAGATCTTAAAAATACACTTCACAGTTAAGTACTTTCAAAAAACTAACAGTATGTAACTTTAACACAGAAAACCCTCCAAGTCCTGAATAAAACTAAAAGATAAAAAAAATGCATTTTGTCACTTTAGGTTCTAAAGTTTAAAGGCTAGAGGCTCAAATTATTAATATAATCAATGGAAACAAATGAAAGTCATTAACACTTGTTTGATTTCCAAAATCAGTTGATGCTTTAATCCACCTCCCAAAACAAACCACTCAAAATAAAATTTAAAAGTGGTTATTCTCACCTAAGAATGTGTTTGATATATACTCCGACACTTGATTTCCAGATCTACTCATTTCAGAGAGATGGGTGAGCTCCCGATTAAGCATCCTTTTAAACTGAAATACAAAAAGATTAAAAAAAAAGATGAAACTTTAAATGTAAGAATATAAGCATACACTAAGATACAGAAAATATGTCCAAAGAATTGTGTATATATACATATATATATATATATATATATATATATATTTCAGAGAGTAAGGGAAAGGGGAGAGAGATAGAAACATCAATGATGAGAGAATCACTGATTTGCTGCCTCCTGCACACCCCCTACTGTAGATTGAGCCAGGCAAGTGCATATTTTATCCAAAGAAACCCTAGAATTTACCTACTACAACAAAGCCTTCAAAACCAGAATTCTCAGAGATGGTATGCTTTCCCATCCATCAACTGCTTTTGAATGTCTTCCTTTGACTCTCAAAATTGTCCAGTTAGGCCTTTTAAGATACCTTGATATGTCTCTTAACATACAAGAAAAAAATATTTTTCTATATAAATGGAGTAACTATACTATTATATACTTGCTCGAAAAAAAGTCATGTATATAGTTGCCCTTACAATTTTGAATTTCACCATAAATTTTCATTTAAGTCTGGGGGAAAGACAGTAGTGAGCTTATCATTTAGTAATGTTTAAAATGTAATTCTAATTCAGCATTTAATCTGTTCATTAGAATTAAAAAAATTTCACTTCTCTGCAATGATTCATACCAAGGGGTTCTAACGCAAGATAATCTGGCAAAATTACTTCCAAAGTCAATCTTATTGACCATCTAAATTAGGTGTAAGAGTTTATCACTACAAAGCACTGACGAAGATCAATGAAAAAATTTCAAAAGACTACTGGATATGATAATTCTTATTAGCATTATCCTAAACCCAAACTGAAGAACTGGCCATACCAATATAAATTCTTCTGGTTGTTAATTTACAGGTACAGGGAGTTGTTCATGCGTGTGTGTGTTTTTTTTTTAAATAATTGTCTCTGATCATAAAATACATGTGATATAGAAATCTAGAAAACTATATAGAAAAGTAGAAATCATAGCCAGTCCCCTGCTCAGAGATAACCATACATAATTAGCTATATTTATGCATTTAAAAAATTTGTATGGATGTATATTTTCAAAATTGTCTATGCAGTATACAAAACATGGATTGCTGCTAATTTTTACTTAGAATAATATAATATGATTCACGGGGAAGAGTAAATTTTGGGGCCTTCTAAGAATATTTATACCCTGGCTGGGCAGTTTCAGTTGGTTAGAGTGTCATCCCGATATGCCAAGGTTGTGGGTTTAATCTCTGGTCAGGGCACATAGAGGAAGCAATCAATGTATGCATAAATAAGTAGAACAACAAATTGATATTTCTCTCTCTAAAATCAATAAAAAAATAAAAAAAATACTCAAGACACTTAGAATAGTGTTTAAAATATTTTCTATCCAGGTTTTATAAAGCTGTATTTTTTGAATAAGTTATAGGCTATCAACTAATTAAATGAGCTAATAGGAAGTGACTTCTATTTACTTTAGCATATCATAGATGCTCAACATTATTTGAGCTCTTTCTATATACATGGGCCTTTTATAGTGATTTTTATTATTGCAGGACAAACTTAAGATCTGAATATAGTTACACCTATAAAAATATGTATCTGAATATCTACCTCTTCTACTCATTCTAATAAATAATACATTATTCATGTAAGAAATGGTCACCAGGCTTCAAAATATAATGATAATACCAGGCGCCAGGCCAAAGGTAAGTAAATCCTTGCTTAAAAAATAAAATTTACTTGAGGATAAAATATTTTAAAAATTTATCTTTTCCCTTTGTTTTTTTATTCTTTCCATCACCATTTATCCCCCATACTCTCTTTCCCTACCCCTCAGCTCCCTCCTGCAATTTCCACACTGTTGTTTGTCCATGGATTCTTCACCCCCCCTTTGTTTTGCTCAATCCCTCCACTCACCCCACTCACACCCCCACCTTAACCAGAGCTCTCTGCCTGCTCTTTATCCATGAATCTGTTTCTATGTTGCTTGTTGGTTCAGTTTGTTCATTAAATCCCACACATGAGTGAAATCATGTGGTATTTTATCTTTCTCTGACTGGCTTATTTCATTTAGCATAATGTTTTTCAGGTCCATCTATGCTGCCACTAGGGTTAAAATTTTCTTCCTTTTTACAGCTGAGTAGTATTTCATTGTGTAAATGTATCACAGAAAAAATCTTTAGGCAAAACTTGTTCAAAAGAGTCTGCTGAATAGCAAATTCTGGCCTCTCCACAATCTATACAGGAACCACACCCGCCCTTCATGTATTTCTCTTAATGTAAGCTTGGGGATGGGGAGTTGGGACATTAAAAAGTTAGATGGGACATTAAAAAGTTTTTTTATAGAATTCCCTTCCAAATTGTAAGTAACCTGGTATAAGGAATATGTTGCCGAACCTAAAGCAGAAAAGTGGCATGGTGCCTGCAGATTCTCTATACAGATTCTTGAATTTATCTGGAAGGATATAAAGAATGACGCATAATTATCCTGGCAGTTTGCTTATATAAATAATTAAAATAGCCAGTTAAGTACACATAACCAAGGCAGAAAATGCCAGTGAAAGTAACCTATTGTACTGACTGATAAATCACAGATTGCACATTCCTCTGATTATTTTTATATCATATATATTCCCAGACTATTCTTCTGCTTTTGTTCAAAATCCAAACTCATGGACTACAGAGACCCTTCAGTGCGCTCCTCTCTCCCTACAAGGCTAGTGAGGTGCTTCCTTTTATCATAGTTAGAAGAGATAATATTTTAAGCAGACCCCTTTCTTCCTAAGGGAATGGGGAGGGAGATCTAAGACAATCTTCAAAGAGTCAATTAAGTTATAACATAAGGGCATTTTCTAAAAGAAATCAAAATCAACTTTTTCTGTTTTTTTTTTTTTTTTTTGCTATTGATATACCACTAGTCCAGGGAGGCTAAAATAATAACCACAAAAATTACCACCAGTTGTTTTCTCAACTGGGAGTTGATGTTTCAATCTGGTTTTGAAATGTATAGCTAGATATAAAGGAAATAAACCAGTCAACAATAATTTTTGAATGTAGGGAAAATTTCTCTCACTTTAAAATTGATTAGAATGACTTTATAAACTATGAGGAAAAAAATAATTTAAAAAGGTAATAAAACGTATTTTATGTTTTCAATTTACAGATGTAGGAGATATAAAAGATAGAACTGCTTTTCAAAAGAACTGACTGTAAAATGCAGAACAATTTAACTGAGTTTTAGGTTTTTTAAAAGTGACCTCTAAATATTTCCTGATGAGTTATTCTAGTTGGTTTTTTTTTTAATTTAAATAGTCTGAAATAAGATACAGAATCACTGTTGCAGTAAAAAAAAAAAAGATTTGCAAGTTAATGCTTTCAAATCCTTTGTTCTCATTGTGCATCAGAAAGTCTGCGTGCAGCATTTGAAACACAAAGGAAAGTGAAAATGCAGTTGAACTGAGTATCTATTTTGCCTTTTAAACTCCAGTTCCCCAATTTATACTCCACATTTAAGACTGTTGAGGAAGAAAAATAATTGAAAATCTAAATATTCTCAAATTCAATCCCTTTATTTCTGCATTCATGCCAGTGTGTTTCTGGGGACATTAGTCTCTTAGCATATAATTAAGAAGGTGGCAAAGGCCAAACATTAAGAAAATGCTTGTCTCCCCCCACCTCCATAATATTCTATTAAAAATCATTTAAATATGCTACACTGTCATACACTTCAAGTTTAATAGATAGCATTAAAAGCTAAAATGAATACTGCACAGGCTGTATAATAATACATCTTTTAACATGTATAAGACTAAATATATTTATTCTTAAATGTAAAACAATTATATTGGGTTTTTTTTTTTGCAATATAAAACATAAAGCTGTCCAGCAAAAATTTTCTTAAAAAAAAGTACACACTAAAATTCTATACTGAGTTCTTGGAGGTACTGTTCATAATCATAATACAAATGTAAAGCCCTTCAAAAAATGCACCAAATATGAACTGTCTAAAAGCTAAGAGTTGATTTCTGGGAGGATTGGGAGGGTTTCCTTTATTACCCTCTATCCTTTTCTGTATTAAACAAATTTCAAGCCAAGAAATAGCAAAATTTAAATGAAAATATGCATTTAAAAAAATAAAGACTGGACCATCCACAGATTAAAAGGGAGGTGGGTAATCACAACTACTTAGACAATTAAAACGGAAATAAGTTTTCTTAGACTGCAGGTAAATCTCCCAGCAAATAGTAAAATTTCCCTTAAAAAGAAACAAACAAAAAAAGAAAACATATTTCAATCTGTGTTCTTAAGTACTAAAAAAGGATTCTTAAAAACAATGTATTGTGATATACTCAAATGTTCAAGAATAAATGTCGACCTTGGAAGTGATGCTTCTTTTAGGACTGAAAAAGGTTTTTGCCTCCTGCTTCTATTATAGAGATCACCAGGCTAGCAGTGGGCAGGGGCATGCAAGAAGTCTGCCAAGCAGGAACACAATTTTACTAAAGTCAGTGTATTAATTCATTTCTTGAGATGAACAAAGGTAGCAGTATCACATATATATAAGTGTTTTCAGGTTTTACAAGCAATCAAGCTTTCATTTTAATAGTATGTCACTTAAAAAGTCAAGTAATGTCAATTTTTAACGGCATCTAGAGCTTTTCATCCAAAGGTGAAATAAAAACCACATACTCTTCATCAGGTTAAACTAGTGCAGATTTTTAGAAAGAGCCACAAATTAATTTTTATAAACCTTAAGTACTTCAAACTAACAGTAACCCATATATACCAGTATAAGTAATTTTGCTCAATAATTTATTTCCAATGGATTTATTTAATTACCTTGACATTTACAAGCATAACTGAAATCCACACAACATGACAAAGAATCCCTGCACATTAAAAAGCAATTTTAACATGCAAACTATAACTACTAGAAGTTGTACAATTTCTCTTTATCTTGACTAAAAACACATATTTCTTCTGCATGTCTAAGGAAAAAAGATTGCATAGGAAGCTTAATTCCATTGTAATTTATTAAAACTATCAGTTAGAAAATATGAGTAATCAGGAGCTTACAAAGGCTAAATAAACCTTACCTTTATGTAGCCCCAAGACACTGACAGTAAGTAGTTTGCTTCAGGCATTTTTGATTGATTATATAGAGACTGGATTCTAAAATATGTGTATCTTCAAAACCTTGATAGATTAGCAATCTCCACTAGCCTCGGAGTGTGCGGGTTTTTAAAGATTATTGGGAATTAAGTATATATAAGAAAGCCCTGCGTTAGATCCCTTCCGACATCCAGCCGTCTTCCCATTGAACATATGCCACTTGTAAAACTCCAATTCAATGACTATTCTGAATAAAGAAAATTCATGTGATAAAGAAATATCTAAAGATCTAAGGGTCTGCATCTTTCTCTCCCTGAGCTCCAGGGATTAATGAATAATGTATGCCAATATGCTTAGCTGTAAGAAAGGTAAGTTTTGTCAAAAGCTACCAAATAAGGAACTGCAGGGAAGCTGGGGAGAGTGACAAGAAACCCCTCCCATTAAAACCCCAACTATGCACCAATTGCACTTCATCCCCGGCTCTATCAGGTCAGGAGGCGTGGACTAGGCCCAGGGTGCTTTGTGATTGGTTGGCAAGGGCAGACCTCTGGTAAACTTGTTTAAAAATGGTGTCCCTGCAGTGAGGCTGCACTGTGAATAGATGAATGGGGTTTCCCTCTCCCAGTGATGAATAGCCACCATGAAACACTTCAAAACTCATAGTTCATTCTTAAATAAGGATTACCAATCCTTCTGGAGTCACTTCGATGAATTTTAATATTCTCTGACTTCTCTTTCTTCAAAATAAAGGCTGCTCTGAAAATGGCACTCAGACATTTTAATTGCTTTCTCTGTCAAATCCAAAACAAAACAAGTGGCTTTCCTGGTGACACAGATATAACCCAAGTTTCTTCCTCCACCAACATAGAAGCACAGTGTGATTATAAGATAATACAGTGATGCCCAGAATTCACAAATGGAAGTGACACTTTTCCTCACTGGTGTGGCATGGCTGTTCTCAGCTCTTTTCATTACGTTGGGTAACCCTGCTTAGGCGTTCACATCACTAATTTGCTATGAAGAGGGGATTTTAAAAATTAGATTTTCTGTTGGTGCTCCTCTCCTATCATGCAACTTTAAAAACATCTTAGCCCTGGTTGGTTTTGCTCAGTGGTTAGATAGAGCATTGGCTGCAGACTAAAGAGACATGGGTTTGATTCCCAGTCAAGGGCATGTAACTTGGTTGTAGGTTCCATCCTGCCCGGGTTGGGGTGTGTGGGGAAGGCAATTATTTGATGTGTCTCACACATTGATGTCTCTCTCTCTCCCCCTTTTTTTCTCCCTTCTACTTTCTCTTTCTCTCTCTAAAAATAAATAAATAAATAAATAAATAAATAAATAAGTAGAAAAAACATCTCCGGGTTCAACAAAAACAAACAAAAAACCATCTTAAAAGGATTTGATGGAAGTTCTTCTAAGAATATAGACTCTGAATTCAAATTCTTTAGTGCATAATCCTCAACAAATAATCTCATCTTTTAGTGTGCTGGGTTCCTCCCTGGTAAAATCGGGTACTGTCGTAGCTGATCTCCAAAGATGCCTCTTTAGGAGTATGAGAAATGACTCAGCTGTCTCAACTGAAATGATGGACTTGTAGACAGAAGTATGGTGAAAATGAGACTTTTAATATACTCCAATAGCGGGCGTCGGTCCCATCGTACAGGTACACCTGGAGCAGGGAGCATGGACTATTTATTTAGTCCCTCCTCCGGTTCCTCACTGGCTGAGTACTATGGGGTCACCTGTTTCCTCAGGTGTCACCCAGGTCTTGCTGTTTCCAATGGGGCCATTTTAAAAAAATTGGGCTGAGGCCTTTCTAGCTGCCTCCACCTCCCCTGTCTAGCTGAGGAAGGCACCTTGGGGATTTTTCCACCATGATGCTGGGCCACGTGCACAGTCCTTTGTTCCTTTTCCCTCCTCTCTACATTCTGTTTGCCCTGGGGAAATTCAGTAAATTCCATCAAAAGCCGGTCATGCTGGAGATGGATCACAGAGGTCCATTTCCTACACGAGTAACACTACCCTACATCGAATCTGAGCGGACCTGGGTTTTACCCAACAAGTGACTGCTGTGTGACTGTGAGGCTGTCACAAGAAGACGGCAGCTTTCACCTTGGTCTCCTTGAATGTGCTACTGGGATCCCTGAATCACCCTGTGAGAATGCCTGACTGTTCTGACACTGCCATGTTATGAGGAAGACCATGTCAAAAGTATGAAGAAGCTACTGGGAAACAGAAATAGAGAGAGAGAGAGAGAGAGAGAGAGAGAGAGAGAGAGAGAGAGAGAGAGAAAGAGATATGTGGTGGGAAGGAGAGGCAGGGGAGGGAGGGAAGAAAGGGAGAGAGGGGGTAGAAACGCTTATATGTAAAAAGCAGTTGTGTTCTAGGTTCAGATAATCATGTGAATTACTTACATGAATGGCTGTTGGCAGATGGAGCGATCCTCCCTGGTAAAGACTACCCTGTGTATTCCAGGACATCTAGTCTCCCTGGCTTCTGCCCATAAAATTCCAGGAGTACTCCCCAGTAAGTATACCCTGGAATTTCTTGAATGTCCCGCAATGTTAAGGATTACTGTTCTAGTTGCTTCAATTATCTTGAACTGTGACTCCTAAAGCAGGATGGAGGATGCTTGAGGCAAGAAAGAGAGCTGATTCTTTATAGTTCCCAAAGTAGTTATGTCAACCACCGGCCTTAGATTCAACTGTATGTAAGTCCCTAACCTGTACCAGTAATGGAGGCGACGATGATGATAACAAGAAATCTTTTTTAAAAGCTCTGATACAAACTAAAATTCATTTCATTTGTCCCATTATGAGAGACAGACTAGATTCTACTGCTTCCCATTGCCATGGTAGTAGCAGCCTGCAGAAGAGTCAGACAACACAGAAATGTGGATGGGGCCAGAGAGATACCACTCTTAACCGTCTGAAAATGTTCATGAGTATGGGTATGTCACAACATTTATTAGGCACCGATATGCTTAATAACAGAGCTTTCTCTATTTTATCTCAAATCCTCACAACATCCAGGTAAGACAGATATTATCCCCATGCTGAGGTGAAAAGACAGGTACTTGCCCTGTATGTGATAGGGCTGAGAGGCAAATATAAAATATAGCTTCTGTGAGTCTGTGCTCTCCATGGTGTATGAATAGCTCACCATATAATGAGGCTGATGCAAATTCTATGATAACTGGTTTGAATTTAGGAGTGGACCCATTTATCCTTAATCCTGTGCTGACTCACAGTGTCTTGAAGTAAAGAAACATCACTGTGGTCAGATCTCTGGACAGGGTAGATCTTATAACTGAGGTCAGGAAGCTGGTACCCAGACACAGGCAGCCTCCCCTGAAAGCGAGACCTATTTCTGTGTGGGAGTCTGTGTGGGCAAGACACGCAGGTAGAACTCAGATTCCCTGTCTGGGGACCTGTGGCTCTCTAATACCCTGCTGGGTTTTTATACCAACGTGTGTGCAGGTACTGAAATAGGAAAAAAACAAAACACTTCCTTCAGCATTTAGTTCTCTTTTCATGTCTTTCTCTAATAATACTCCCCAGAATCACTAATGTCACCCCTCTTTTATTCTTCATTTTAACTGACACTCAAGCAATCACCAATCTTTCTGGACTATTTTAGGATATTTCAGGATATTTAAAATTGTGCTGATGGAGTTGAGTCAAACACTGATATAGTATTAACACATGCTGGTATCACTGACGTTGGAATAGAGGTCAAGAGAGATAAGACACGTTTTTGAACAAGGACAAAGAAAAACAGACCAAGCTATGAAGAAACTGAGGCTCAGGTTAAATGTCCCCTCCAAGGTCACAAAGTCAAGCAGGGAGAGTAAATTTGAACCAAGGGTGTCTGGCTTCAAAATATTCTAAATTGCCAAAAAGTATTTTAGGCATTAATCTACATTTAGCCTAGAGTCTATAAACATTATGTCTGTTAACATAATAAGTTCTAACTTACACAAGATATTACTGTGCTTAAAATATTTAAAAATATTATTTAAAGTAAGTGTACTAACTCTTAGATTTCTCCAACCTAACAGATTTTCCCAGTAACAGCACTATTTTTGGTATAATTTACACATTTGGAAAATAATTTATTTTATATTTAATTTATACCTTTTTATTTAAGACCAAAGTTCTGGAGTTGTTATTAATCAAGAAGCAAATCTGTATAAAGTGGACTATCACATATCCAATGCTGCTCAGCTCAACACATGCGAATCTAATAGCTAAATGCTCCTTGAAGAATTCTGAGGCAAGGTTAAACTTCAGATATTAAATATAATTACTAGAGCATACCAGTGTCTTTTACATCATCGAGTGTTTCCTCTACTTCAACTGCCTTAAAAGTAATTTTAGAGGCAGACAATAATCTAGAATTAATTTATAACCTCTATTTTAAATAACAATTTTAAATCGATTTTTACATTACAAAACTGTACTTTCTTTGATTAATGCTAATAGCATAAACACAACATTAAGGCCAGCAAGCCCACTAAATACGTTTGTGTTTACTGCCCTCTAGTGATAATGGATCTGAATGCAGTTTAAGGAACAGCTTTGTTCGGAAGTCATTTCAGAAAACAAAAACATTTGTTACAAATACAACAGAGATCTGAAATTAAGAGGAACTCGAGGTTGACGTTAGTCATTAGTAATTCAGGAAATAAAAAAAATTAAAACCAAAATGTGGTGTCACTACATACTTAGAGTAAGATGGCTAACATAAAAAATACAAACAATACAAAACACTGGCCAGGATGGGGAGCAAATGGAACTTTTATACATTGCTGGAGGCAGTGCAAAATGGTATAGCAACTTTTTAAAAATGGCTTGGAACATTCTTATAAAGTTAATAAGTACATTGACTATATGACGAAACCATCCTACCCACCCTAGTTATTTACCTAAGATAAATGCAAACATATATTTGTACAAAAAACTATATGCAAATGTTTATAGCAATTTTACTCATATCAGCTGAAACCTGAAAACAGCTTAGATATCAAGTGGTGAATGGATAAACAAATTGTAATACATCCAATTGAAATAATACAAAGCAATAAAAAATCAAATTAATACATGCAACATATTATTAGTGAGTCAATCTCAAAAGCAATATACAAAGGGGAAAAAGCCATTTACAGAAGGCTATAGATATACTATATGATTTCATTCACATAAATTCTTAAAAGGCCAAAATGTAGGGATATTCAGGTTACTGGTTGCCTGTGACTGGGGGTAGGCGTAAGGGAATGACTACAAAAAAGCAAGAGAAACCTTTTTGGGTGATATAAATATCTATATATAGATTCTGGTGATAGTCATCCAATTGTATACATTTTTCCAAAACACATTCAACCATACCTAAAAAAGAGTACATCTTGCCATATGTAAGTTATACCTCAAAATCTGACTTTAAAAATTGAGACGATGCTATCATATTATTTTAATTCCAAATTTGCTTAACTATGCATAAAGAGAAATGAAAAAAATCTCAAGCATAGTTACATACCATAAAATAACAATTTTACTCTTTCAAAGAGCTCCACCACTATATCTCAGACAAATAGGCTTATGTTTGTCTAAAGTCCAAGTTAGCTTTAAATAATCTAATATATGGTAAATTCCCAATTAAGAAAAGGTTTTAGGGAATATAACAGCAGTTAAACTATCCTCATAGATATTAATATCATTATTATATTAATCCTTTGGAATAAAACATTCCATGAAATATTTTATTTTCCTGCTTTTTAAACCAACTGATCTTAATTTAATTCTTTTACTCATTTATCACTGAATAGTCAACAAATATTTGTTTTATGGTATGTTTATTCTAGGCCAAGTGCTGTGCCAGCTGGTAGAGATTAAAAAAAAAATACAGTGAAATGGGTAGAGCTGCTTGCAGAAAACCAAATGGCTCCAAATGATGCATACATTTTAAAATTCTTCTTTCACTTTTTCATAGATTTCATTTTTGAGCCTTGGTCCTCATCCTTTTCTTCTTATGGTCAATATAAATCAGCCTCCACATAAGTCAATAAAGCATTTATTTTCCCCTTCCTGTTACACTGGCTTTTTGTCTAGAATGTGTTGTAAAAGCAGTAGCTCCCATTCTCAAAGAAGACAGCCAGTGTGAAATAAACTTCTGATATAATGCTAACCTTCCTAGAGATTGTGTACATTAACATATTAAAGGCTTTATCAAGAACAGTAATGAATCTTTCTAATTGTGTTTAACCTATCATTTCTCAAAGTTATTTTACTACCCAACTCTTTTCTCCCTTCACATTTATTAACAAGCAGAAACAAAAATACATGTACTATGATTTCAATGAAAATTCTTGTGGAAAGCAATGGGCTTTAAATATCAAATAATAATAATTTAAGAATGATTACTTACTAAGTCACTTAACAAAATATTAAACAGCTACTATGTGTCAGCATGGGTGATACAGCAATGAGCAGAAAGATAAAAACAAGCCTTACACCACCACCAACAAAATGGTGACAAATATGCTATTAAATGGTCAAGACAACTGCACTGAGAAAGCAGTATCTGAGAGGAGACCCTAATGACTAGAAAGCCAACCAGAAGATTTGGGGCAGAGCTTCTGAGCAAGGGCTGAAGGAACACAGGAGTAGTACTGTATATCATGTGAGATTAGAGGTAGGTCAAGGAAGGGCAAGGTCAAGATCAGGTAAGCTTTTCAGAGGGTGTGGAACTCCTCTGGGCAGGAAGTTACAGGACCATAATTTACATTTTAAAAAGTCCCTGGAGAAGATGGTTTGTAGAGGGGTAAGAGCAGATGGGAGAGGAGAGGAAGCACTTGAGCTAGCAAGACTTGAACTGAATGCTGGAAGTGAAGAGATGATGAGAATCAATTCCTAGATTTCTGACTTGAATAGATATTTGGGCCATTTTCTGAGATGAAGAAGGTTGGGGGAAGAATAAAAAGGATTTGGAGGAGAAAAAAAAGAAGAGTTATGAATTGAGTGCAAGACAATTTTAAAAATAGAAAGTGATTTTTTTTTTTTAACTGTTGAGGGATATTTTACATTCCTTATCCCCAATTCTTCACAGAGTTCTGGGTAAAAAAAATAAAAATAAAAAAAATGCCGGATAGTTGTTTTAAATAGGTAGTTACTTTCAAATCCTCTAATGCAGTGGTTCTCAACCTATGGGTCGAGACCCCTTTGGGGGTAGAATGACCCTTTCACAGGGGTCACCTAAGACCATGGAAAACACATATTTCCCATGGTCTTAGGAACCAACACACCGCTCCTCAGTGTAGCAAAATGTACCAATGTAGTTTACTGTTGTCATATGAAGACTGTTACCCATGCTACACCATGATTCAAGACAAAATTTCATTTATTTGTAATTAGAAATAAATATTTCACAATATATAATTACATATTGTTTTTGTGATTAATCACTATGCTTTAATTATGTTCAATTTGTAACAATGAAAATACATCCTGCATATCAGATATTTACATTACAGTTCATAACAGTAGCAAAATTACAGTTATAAAGTAGCAACGGAAAAAATTTTATGGTTGGGGGTCATCACAACATGAGGAGCTGTATTAAAGGGTCGCAGCATTAGGAAGGTTGAGAACCACTGCTTTAATGACATTACATTCTGATAGAACATTTTCATCAAATTATTTTAAGATGTTTTTAGACTATCTCCTCCAAAGGGGCATTAACAGATAATCTATTTTTAAATCCCCTCTTCACAGTAGATTAGTAATATAAAGGCCTAAGAAAGATTACACAACATAACCAAAAGCAGAACCCAGCACTTAAGTTAGCAGTACTTTTATTAAGGTACTATGCCTTATTTCAACATTTTAGTAATTAAGACTTCACTAAAAGCAATCATATAAGCACAATTAAAAATGGTGCAATGGGATTTTCCCCCTCATTAGGACAGTGACAGAATAGTAGAGTATGAGAATTCTGAGAAGTACCATGGTATAGATAGAGCAGTGGTTCTCAACCTTTCTAATGTCGAGACCCTTTAATACAGTTCCTCATGTTGTGGTGACCCCCAACCATAAAATTATTTTCATTGCTACTTTATAACTGTAATTTTGCTACTGTTAATGAATCGTAATGTAAATACGTATTTGCGTTTTCCGATGGTCTTAGGCTCTACAGCAGCGGTTCTCAGCCTCTGGGCCGTGAGCTGCAGTTTGCCGACCACTGGCATAAACTATTGAGTGGATAGTTATTGCAGGAATCTTAATGCAGTTGTTTCAATCAGATTGGTTTTTTTATGACATCTTTCAGCGTTTCTGGTGACAATATAAATAGTTTATGTTGCTCCTGTTATGAATCGTAATGTAAATATCTGTGTTTTCTGATGGTCTTAGGTGACTCTGCTAGCAGTTCTCAACCTGTGGGTCGCCACTGCTGTAGAGCCTAAGACCATCAGAAAATACAGATATTTAAATTAAGATTCAAAATAGTAGCAAAATATGAAGTAGCAATGAAAATAATTTTATGGTTAGGGGTCACCATAACATGAGGAACTGTATTAAAGGGCTCGGCATTAGAAAGGTTGAGAATCACTGGGCTATAGAGTATAGGTTTCTTTAGTTGGCTTCACCAGAGTTGAAACCGTGGGCCCTGTCTCTCATGAGCACTACAAAATACAGCAAGTTCTTTAGGGTCTTTGGGTTGTGTGGAAGGAGTTGGGGAAATAAAGGTAATGTAGCACAGTATCAAGCAGATTTCAGGACCCCAATAAACAATTTGTTTTGTTTTGTTAATCCTCATCTGAGGATATTTTTTTCCAGAGAGTGGAAGGGAAGGAGGAAGAGAGAGAGAGAGAGAGAGAGAGAGAGAGAGAGAGAGAGAGAGAGA
>JAAGEH010002531.1:52810178-52826552 GCA_011751065.1 Lasiurus cinereus | reverse complement strand
GAGAGAGAGAGAGAGAGAGAGAGAGAGAGAGAGAGAGAGAGAGAGAGGGAAACATTGATTAGCTGCTGCCGGCATATGTACTGGAATGGAACCCAGGATTGAATTTGCAACCCAGGTATGTGCCCTTGACCAGAAATGGAACCTACAACCCTTTGGTGTCCTCCAGGCCGATGCTGTATCACTGAGCAATACCGGTCAGGGCCCAATAAACCACTTATATTGTAACCAGAAACACTGAAAGATGTCATAAGAAAAACAATCTGATTAAAAGAACTGCATTAAGATTCCTGCAATAACTATCCACCTAATAGTTTATGCCAGTGGTCGTCAAACTGCGGCTCGTGAGCCACATGCGGCTCTTTGGCCCCTTGAACGTGGCTCTTCCACAAAATACCACATGTGGGCGTGCATATACAGTTTGATTGAAACTTCGTGGCCCATGCGCAAAAGTCGGTTTTTGGCTCTCAAAAGAAATTTCAGTCATTGTTATTTGGCTCTGTTGACTAATAAATTTGCCGACCACTGGTTTATGCAATCAATGGTTTGTCTGCAAACTATTAGAATCATGGACACCAGCTGAAAAAGCTTATGGGGATATCAAACAGATATATGTTTTTCAGCATGCACTGACCTGACAAATGTAAAGACATCCCTATAATCCCAAAGGACAATGTAGATACAACTCTAAGGTGACTCTCAAGTCACAAGGAGATTAAGAAAAGCACCAATGAGTATAGGATGATGATCCTTTTAACTTTGTGTTAGCTATGTTTCAGGTACTTCAGTCAGCAAATCACATGCTCTGAAGGAGCTTGCATGTAGTGTGTGGGTGACAAAATAAACAAGAAAGTGCAGGAGCCACCTTATTTCCTTCTAGTGTGCCTTCTGGGATGGCAGAGACTAGACAATTAAAAATCCCAGATTCCCTTGCAGCTTTGGTTTCACATGTGATGTAATTTCTTTTAATCTGATAAACCCTTGCTATTTCCCACAAATTAAACAGCTGTTAATCTAATTTTTGTTTCCTTGTCGACAATCTGCCTCTTCTATCTGGCTGTGTTGAGATCTATTTGTTTCTGTGGAAAATATCAAGATGTGGGTTTCTTTAAAAATTTTTTTCTGCTTGGGATTCAACTGAAATCCTAGAATATTTCCTCTTCTCCATTCTCTCTATTCTCTTCTTCTGGAATTCACATTAGATGCATGTTGCCATTTTGCTGGAAAAGAAAATCTAGCCAAATCTTACAAGTATATTTTGTTATCCATAAAATACAGCATAGGTTAGCTCATCATCACTAATTCTCTAGCAGTCATTTTTATTCAAAATAATGCTTTTAAGCAATTTTTGAAATTAAATGTGACTGTTCTTATATCTTGGGACCAAATTACTGGCTCTAAAATACTGGAAAAACCAATGTAATTTATCTAATTGCCTCTAAAGTAAAATGCACCTATGTTTCTTCGAATAAATAACTCAGACTTGCCCTAGCCAGCGTGGTTGGATGCCATCCCACACACCAGAAAATGGTGGGTTTGATTCCCGGTCAGGGCACGCACCCAGATTGTGGGTTCGCTCCTTGGTCAGGGTGCATGCAGGAGGCAGTTGCTGGATGTTTCTCTCTCACATTAATGTTTCTCTCTCCCGCTGCCTTCCTCTCTAAAATGAAGAAAGTCCTCAACATAGTTTAAAAAATTATTTAACTCCTATTTGTTCACACTTCAGGAAAAATAGTTGTTAATAACTACCTTGACATTTATTCTTGTACGATACTGCCTATGTTATATCCTTATGGTGGAGAATATAAGTTTTGCTTCTGAAAATAAAGGTGATAGGAAAAAAAATAAAATACACCTATTTAAAAGACTCATTTCATCTATAAAAACCTTTGGTGCAGATATATACCCTATAGTTATTAGATTTTCCCCCTCCCCTAAAAAAAAACACATCTCTATGAAAGCCTAAATACTAGATTGTGGTTAACTGAACCCAAAAGGTGTAAAAGAACAACAAGAAAAACACCTCATAATGATTTATTTCACACATGAAAATGGTAGCTGCTCTAGAAAATGGTCAAGTACCAAACACAAATAATAAAGACACACCAGACTAAAAATCTCATTCAAAAGTGATGATGTCAATAAAAGACCTAAACCAAGATCATGTCTATCAACAACATTTTTTTATTTGCCACAAGATAAAAGCCTTGACAAAAGTAACACAGGGCTGTTTTGTTGGGGGTCACCTCATCTTTTCCTGTGCCTTGTTACCGCATCTGTAAAGTGAAGGAGATGAATAGGTAGATCCCATAAACCTCTTTCACCTCATATACCTTTGAAATTAAAAACCAAAAACAACTTTTATTAAGCATACCAATGTTTGATTTCTCTGCAAAGTGGCTGACAGCAAGTGGAAAATGGAAAGGTATCAATCACCTACTCAGTGACTCATTTTCAACTCTTATAACAATTACATGACGGGGAATTTCTTTTTCCTCTGGTATGGCTGGTATCAGACTATGACTAAGACTTCCTCATAGGCTGGAACTAAGTTCAAGGTCATTTTATCCACTCTTCTGTTTCTCAACCAGATTGTCATTTTAAATCTGTGCACTGATGAAAAGGTTTATTTTTGGTTCTTGTTCCTACTTACTCCAAGGAGAGATACCTAGTAACCTGATACTGACATCTGAATCATTTGGAGGGGTCTTAGAGACCATCTAGGTAAGCAATGCACCAATTTTTTAGACAAGGTGGAATGAAGATCTATCTACATGAGACCCTTACAACTCCAATAAAAGTTTCTTCTTGTGTCTGCCTTCAAATATATCCTTTCAAAGTAATCATAATTAAGTGGTCAGTGAGAGTGTAAATAAAAATATGCTATCATAGAGTGCTAGGTAACCGAGCTAAAACTAAAGTAAACAAACTCAGTAGGCCATCACATATGCAAGCTAGCGAGGTCCCATAAATCACCACGCTGAGTATCAGGATTTCAAAGGCACACTCTGTGGACTCTGTCATCCAGGCGTGTTGATTCAAGCTCCAGTTGCACTGGGTTACTTATAAGGCAGCATATAAAGTTCACCTTTAAGTTTAAAAATAGTTCCAGTCCTCATCCCTACTAAAGATAGGCCACAATACCTACTATGTGTATGCACCACACCATGCACTTGACACAAGTTTTCATGTCAGCTTCATAATAATCATGGGAAGTACAGTTTGTTAGATGGATGGAGAAAACAGAGGCTCAGAGAGGTTGAGGTAATTTAATTATCCAAGGTCACAACTCTAGTGTGGGATGGATTTATATCCGGAAGATAAATTGTTAAGCTCATTGGAATGGGGAAGATTTAGAGCCGAATCCAGGTAACGGTCCATATGCGTCCTTTGCTATGCTGTCCGACTTTCTCTTTTGAATCCAATAATTACTCATGAAATACTACAGGGAATAAATTTTGACACGGTCTCTCTTCACCGTGTTCCAGCTTCTACTGTACTGCTCTGGGCTCTCCCTCCCAGACAACAGGTTCCTTAGGGGATAGCCCAGCGGTTGGATGTGACAAACCACTCATTGCTGCTACTGGGCCATGACTCAAGGAGGCGACAGGTGAAGGAGGTGACGCCAGCTATTGGTGCTAAAAGACTCAAGCCTCAGAAATACACTCTTGTCTATAAATCTCCCCTCTTTGGTCAGAACTCCCACCTCCCTAAGCCCCACAACCAATGGTCTTCCCCTAAACAGTCAGACCCTCCCTTCAGGGGATTTCTTTTGTCCCTCAAGGCTGTCCCAAAGGTTTATTGCAACCAGATTCCACCATAGGAAGCCCTGAGGTACAAAGTGGGCAGGAACACAAACTGGTCAGTCTGCCTCCAGCCCAGGACAACTCGGATCCCAGGCCAGCGCAGTCAGATATTCCTCCTCCTCCCACCTTTTTCCTCCATCCCCTCATTGTCTAATCCAGCTTCCTCCTACCTTTCTTTCTTTCAATTTTTATTTCTCACTCTAGCCACTAGTCCATCTTTCCTCTCCATTCCCCTAATAATAATAGTCCATTTAAAATTCTGACACCTCTTTAAATCTTCCCTACGTTTATCCTATCTGCTGCATCCCTCCTGACGACTGATCAAGCTTTAACCCATCAATTCTACTCACCCAACCCTCCGGATCCCAAGAGCTCAGAATGTCAGATTTGCCTTAGTCAGTTGGTCTTCTCATACCACTGACACCCTCCCCCTTTGTTTTATATCTGTGGCGTGTTAACTACCTGCCTGCTAGGTTGACTCCAAACCTCAGGCTGTCTCCCTGGCATACCTTTCCTAGGAGCGAGGAGCTAGTTCCTTTCTGCTCTCATCCCAACATGACACAGAGAACAAGGAAGGCAGAATAAGCTGCACAATAGGATTCCCTTACAGGAATTATATTTGCTGAAACTGCTCTTACAAATTTTGGAATCCAGAGCTCACTAAATGAATTAAAAAATTATTAGGACATGTTCTGAAAATGCAGCCTGAGAACAAACACTTGTTTTTCTATCTCCTTGTCCTCCCCCCGCAGATGTTACAATCAGAAAAACAATGATCTCTGCCTGTATTAAGAAGCATATGGTTCTTGGGACAAGTTTAACAGAGCATCAGTTTTTCATCTTTAAAAATGTGACAGATCGTTTTGGCATGTAGTGTACTGCTCCTAGGACCAAATATAAGGTTTGAGGTATGAGAAAACATCAGGATTATGCCTTTCGTTAGAAAGTAAGGTACCTACTACTGTTTTCCTGATCAGTTGTCACAGCCTGCTCATGTGTATCACATAGATAATATCAACAGGTTTGAAAACAAGGTTAAGCTAACAGGTAACTTTTCACTGAATATTTCAAGTCAGTTTCAACAATATGCACTGATGAGAATGACAATACTTAACATCTTTGATATAAATTTGGATTTTTCTGTATAATTCAGTATAGTATATCATTCTTTAAATAGACTCATGGTAATTTGCTTTTTGTATAATTTTTGAAAATAATTTCCCACTGTAATGAAATATCTGTTCTTCCTCCACAATGGGTTTGCACTGGAATCATCAGATGGAATGAAAGGAGAATAGCAGAAGGAGAACACTTCAATATATCCTTTCTAAATGTTTTTGAGAATATTATTTACGATACCTTTATTCATATTTAGGTCTAAAACAAAAACAAAGCAACCAAAACACCACTGTGCTCTCCACGGAAAGCAGCCTTAAATCAGCCAGTCATTTTCTGAAATGAAGACGACAATATCAGCTTGCACTTATTCCACGGCGGCAACCTCATCTTTGCCTGGTTGCTATGGACACTTCTCTATCAGGCCTGTGCTTTCTACTTTCCAGGCCTGCTTATGACAGACTGAGGTGTTTCCTATTATGGTGCCTATGTCTGCACAGCACACTCCTTTCCAGTAATACAAACCAGAGGCTGCCACCCTGGGGATTACAGTGCAGCAGACCAGAGATGCTGACGGAAACCCAAAGCATGCCTTGGGCAAAGCTGCACAGGATGCTCCGAAGAGGCAAATGCCAACCAATACATCTTTTCTTCCCAGTTGGAAGGGAAAGTTATTCAGATGTCATTTTTAGTTGAACCAAACTTTTAATAAGAATGTTACTGCTAAAGTAGATACAGAGGGGAGAGGGCTATTCAAGGCACCAATATGGCCTGTATGGTTTTTGTTTGTATGCTATACACTTTTAATTTAAATAAGATTAGACTAATCTGAACAAAAACCATGCTAAAATTTCTGAGCCATGAGTGTCTGTAAGCAGAAATGAAATTCTTAAATGGGAAATGATCAGGATTCTTGTCAGTGAAAGAAAAACACCTTTCTTGGAAGACATTAGCGATAATGCACAGACTCCAAGGTGAGAATAGCATTTACATGAACAAACATCCTGTATATAGTACTAATTTATGTGACCAATTACAAAATGATATATTCACACTCACTGGTTTTAGGTTATAAGGCCTGTAGTGGCTTCATCAATTCTAGTGCATGGTAGAAAATTCACTGCTTATGAATTTAAACAGTTATTGAATCCATCTGCTTATCAGAAACATGGCTTATATTATATTCACACAAAGAGAAATAAGTGTATCTCTCACCCATACTTTATGAATAGGAGTTGAGAAAATGATGCAGAGACACTCAAGGAAGTGAGTTACATTAAGAAGCCAGGAGATTTCCAACTACACAGGGAGTGGCGAAAACATCTCAGGCTTGGGTCTGAGATGAAAAATGGATGACAGTAACAATGACGCTTTGAAATATTGATCAAGCTAAACACTACCAAAACTAGGTAGGCAGGAACAGATTATATTTTCATTTTATTAATTTAAATGACTTCTACTCAAATGACATTATACAGAAAAATTAGGGCGATTTTTTTTTTCCCAATTCTTTGACCAAATGTTTAGTAATTCCCTTGGAAAAGTCTGACAAACAGTAAACTTGAAACTATTACTCAGAAAAGAAGCACTTTAATCTTCTAAGCCCTCTTAAGTAAAACTGACCTTAGTGCCTAAAATTGATCAGTAACGATTCCTTCAGCACTGAGAGCACAAGCATTTAAAGTTGCATTTTAGGGATCACCACTACAATACTGTTCACACAATTCATCCAATATTTATTGAGCACCTACTCAACAAGGCCTTGTGTGTGATGCTATTGAGGCTGGAGAAATAAGACCGATGACCTAATGGACATTGTAAATGTACTAAGAATCAAGAAAGAAATAAACATCGTACTAAGAGTTAAGAGAACTACAAAGTCCTGTGGAAGGTCCAAGGAAAGAGATTACATCCAATTAGGGGAGGCAGGGCGAAAGACCTGGGCGAAGATACAACAGAAAAGACTTCTTAGAGCAGGTAGCATTCCAGATAGACCTTAAGGGATGATTGTTTAATAAACTTTTTGTTTTAGAAAAGTTTTAGAGTTACAGAAAAATTGGGGAGATCAGTACAGAGAGTCTCCATACGCCTCACACCCAACTTCACCTATTAACATCTTACGTTAGTATGGCACATCTGTCATACTCAGTGAACCAAAATATGATACTTTATTAACTGAAGCCTACACTTTACTCAGATTGCCCTAATTTTCACCTAATGCTCTTTTTCTGTTCCGGGATCCCACCCAGGACAGCATGTTACATTTAGTTGTCTCCTTAGGTTCCCCTGTGCTGTCACAGTTTCTCGGATCTTCTTTGATTTTGATGGCCTTGACAGTGTTGAGGGGTACTTGGTCAGGCTATTTTGTAGAATGTCCCGCAAGTAGGAACTGCCTGATGTTCTTCTCCTGGTCGGTGGGGTTATATGCTTTTGCTAGGAAGACCATAGATGTAAAGTACCATTTTCATCTGCTCATCAGTGTCCACACTACACCACGGCGTCCCTGTTGATGCTAACTTTGACCGCCTGGCTGAGGTAGTGTGTGCTTGTCGGGTTTCTCCAGCACAGAGGTGCTCTACTCCCTCTCTCCCTATTTATGCTTTTTGGAAGGAAGCCAACATGCACAGCACACACTGAAGGAGTGAGTAGCTTTATGTTCTCCCTCCTTGAAGGTTGAGTAACTACATAAATTATTTGGAATCCTTCTGCACAGATTTGCCTATTCTCCCCACTTAATTAGTCAATAAAGTATTTATAGCAATATGAACTCATGATTTTTTTTAATTTTTTATATTTTGGGTAATAATCCAATACTCATTTTCTTGATCAAATATTTCAAGCGCTGGTAAATGGGAGCCCTTTCACAAATGTGCTCTATGTCTCTTTGCTATGTTTCATCAATGTGGCGTTTTGTCTGTTTGAGCACGTCCTTACCTTCTGTCACTACAACATGCTCCCAGTTCCAGAATCAGCTATTTCTCCAAGAACTTGTGACACTTCTGATTGGACAATGGAATTAGAAACCAAACTGAGGGTGCTAGGTGTATTCCTTGCTACTGGGGTGTCACTCTTTAGGCGACTGAGCAGGGAAACATTTGTACATACACTAGGTGGTTAAGATATTGAAAGGTGCAGTGAGATGCTATGCCCTTAATATATTTTTCTTTGCATTAAATATTAAAAAGAAATTCTGTGCCTGGGTTACTTTCAGTCTCATTCAGAAGAATAAGAGGGATACATTCATTGATGAAAATAACTGGCTAAACTACTCTCTAATGCTATATGTATTCTTCTGAAAATAGCACAGAGAGTTTTACATATTCTGGCAAAAACTTCAGGCCAGATGGGTGGGCTGTTCTGTAAAATTACACAAGAAACAAAAGGTAAACTCCTTGAAAAGTCACTGAGGGGAAGCAAAGTAAGTGAAAAATCCAACAGTCCTGTTTGGTTAGCATCATCATCATTAGGTCACCATCCCCCCTTAAAAGCTTGTTGTAAGTTACTAGTAGGTGTCAGGATAGCAAAGAAACATGCTGTCTAGCTCTCACCCCCACAAAATAAGAAAAGACAGATGGTATTTCTTTATAGATAGAAATAAATGATTTGACATTACTGAGTACCTACTATGTCTCTGACTCAGTCTAGACAATTTCCATCTTTTAAATTCATTAAATTGTCACAGCAACTATCTAACAGATGAGAAAACCAATGCACAGAATTATGGTAAGTTGTCCAATTTAGATCTAATAAAGGCAGAGAGTGAGTCCAACCCAAGAGGGTGCTCTAAATCCATAGATTGTTCTGCCTGAGGAATGAATGTCTAATGAATGAGAGATTTCTGATGATTAAATTTGGCTTTTTCTCTTCTAGTGGAGGGATCCCATTAATGGCAGAGAAGGAAAATCATAGGTTGTTTAAAACAATTTTTTTTTTCTAACCAATCATGACTCACAAAATTGTTCTTGCTGCTAATTTAGAACGGTATATCCAAAAGTATGCAGTGTCTCTGAGTAGTAATCAGAATGCTTTCAGGTGGTGCAGATGAACCTTTTCTCATTTTGTTACATATTAATTTTAATGTATACTAGAAAAAATATCACTGGGACTTCAAATCCATGCTTTTATATATAAATATATCCTTGCTTAAGATGGGGCATGCAGGTGGGTATTTACAATAAAAGAGAAATGCTTTAAATAAAAACATTTCACCTGTAGCAATTGTGAATGGACACAGAAAGTCTGAGCAACACTAATTTAGACTGTTACTACAGAAGAGAAAGGTCATGTTTTTCTTACATTGCCAGGAGTATGTGGCACATGGTTTTCCTCAACCTTTTTTTAAAACACATTCTAGATATTGGAAAACTTACATTATTCCTGATCAGTATGTGCTATGCACCAAACTGAGCTTTACATACATTGTTTGATGCTCTCAGCAACCTTTAGATTTTATTTTTCCCTTTTTTTGGGTCTCCATTTACAAATGAAGAAATTGAGATTCAGAGAAGTGAGGCATGTTTCCCAAAATATTAGGTAGGAAGCTGCAGACAGAGCTGGAATATGAAACCAAGATCACGTGACAAAAAACATCCATGTTCTTTCCACTCTACAAAGCTGCCGTAGGCATCACGGGTGTCCACGCCAGTCCAGGGAGTAAATGTCATTCATCCTCATCCAAGTGGTCAAAGTGTAGCAAAATAATAACAAAAAGCCCAGAATACTAAGCACTAATAAAGAAAAGTATTCCATTAAAGATAAAGTATCCTCTCTAACCAACCTATTGTCATCCAATTTAACTCATTTTTTAATGAACAGAGCAGAATTGTTTGCTGTTTAATTAAATGGCAAGACTCGTTTCCCATCCCTGTTGAAGTGAATAAAAGAAAATGCCTTCTTGAAATGTCTTCTAAAACTAGTGTGAGTATTCAGATAAAGGGCTACCCATTTCTCTATTTCCTAGAAAGATGACAGACTAATAGAGCCAATGAAACCATCACAAGCAGCCAGGTACAGCAACGCTGCTGGGGCAGAGCTATGCCATCACAAAATAAGCCCCCATTATTTGCAGTTTTAGAGGGTTGGTCTCTTTCTGAAAAAGAGAAAATCAGATTCTATATATTTTATAGATTAACTGAAAATCATAACATTTATAGCATTTCACATCTGCCAGACAGGAAGTAATAGCTACAATTTATGTGACTATCAGAAATCTTATGTTGAACAAATGCATTATTTGTCATCCTTTTTGGGGGAAAAAGTGTGTTTAATCTATCCCTAATGTTGGGAAAAGTACTATTTTATGTTGGCCAAGACTTTTGTTTTAAAATGAAAAAACAAACAAACCCACAAAACAAAACAAAAACAAAAAACAACAAGAACAAAATAAAAACAGAAAAAAAGAAAAAAACAAACCCAAAAACAAACCCAAAACCATAGTTTATAATGCTCTAAGATGTTACCTCTATCTGATAATGAAACCAAAATGTAATAACTGAAAACAATTTCTCTAGTAATGATTAATTTATTGAATCACAAATAAAAAGTTTTTGATAATTAAATTTTTAGGGATATTCTCAATCCTTCATAATAACTATGGCACACATGTAAACTACATAACTCTTCACCAAATCTGCTTTTATTAAGTAAATGAAAAAGCAAATTCAAGACATCATAAATTGAGTTTCTAGAGATTTAAAAAATTTAAAGTTTTAAAATTTAAAGTTTTCTTTAGGCATGTTTATTAATTCTTAACAATTCTCTTATGACTATGTCAACAAATTTTAATATTTTAATGTAGAAAATGACTGTCACTCGATATTGGTTCTTCAGAAAATTAAAATACCTTTTCCAACTAACTTCAATTTCCTTCTTAGCAAAAGTAAACATTTGTTTCTGTTTTGTAATACTCATGTATTGCTGAAATACCTTAAGATTTAGCTACCTCTATAAACATCCTATATTCATTCTAGCACCTCTCTTTTCCAGAAGAAAATGTATCAGCAGTCATAGAAAACTCATATATTTGTATGCACTGACTACTAAACAGCAGCAGGGGGAGCAGATAATGAAACACTAAGAAAAAGCACCCCAGAAATGCAATGTAATGTATGGCAACAGAAGCATGATAGAGATATTTCTTGAAAAACAAGTAGACAAAATAGATCCCATAAAGAAGCAATGACTATGTTTGCAATGTTGGCTTACATACATCTGGAATGCTCTAAAGAAAAGCTGTCAGTCTCTTAGAAGGATGCTTGAATCTTAACTTCAAGACATGCTTTCAGCTTGATGCACAGTAGTTTCCAGCAATGACAAGACAAGAAACTGCCCCAAAATTAGACAGGAGGAAAAAAAACCCATATATTTAGAGCGGCATATTTTGAGGAGAAATCAAAGTGATTTTGCTTCCTCCTTCAAACATTCCTGCACTTACATTGAAGGCCTGGTGAAATGGGTGTTATTAGGCCAAAGTTATAGGGTTCCACAGCATGATCTTTGAAAACCCTGTGGCTTAGGTTCCTGGCCTGTCCTCCTTGAGTCCTTAACTGGCTTTCTATAAGAGAAGGTGACCAAAAACACCGTGAAACTACTCTGCATTACAAACATCTGGCAGGATAGTCTAGCTTTGCAAAATCTGTACAAAAGGATGGAAATGTGCCCACCAATCCCAGATAGTTTTACACGTTCTAAAAAGGAGTAGGAACTGTTTTTTGTTTTTGTTTTTCCAGTTATACAGTAAAACAAAGAATTATTTGGCTTTTCTGTTTGAAACTCTGTAACTGGAATATAAGAAAAGGCTAAACTTCTAATAAGAACTTCTAAATGTTTATGTCTCTATTAAACCAAAAAAGTATCGATCTAATTTAAGTGTTTTTATAATAAAGAAATGTACATTAAATTTAATAATATTATGGCCAAAATGTACATTAAGTTATTTAATAATATTATGGCCGAAACCAGTTTGGCTCAGTGGATAGAGCATCGGCCTGCGGACTGAAAGGTCCCAGGTTTGATTCTGGTTAAGGGCATGTACCTTGTTTGGGGGCATATCCCCAGTAGGGGGTGTGCATGAGGCAGCTGATCGATGTCTCTCTCATGGATGTTTCTAACTCTCTATCCCTCTCCCTTCCTCTCTGTAAAAAATCAATAAAATATATTTAAAAATATTATGAAAATCCATAAACTTAAAATGTCAAGCATAAATTACAACTGAATGTTAGCCAAGTAAGCAACCAATTCAATTTAACCTAAAACTCAAATAATAATGCCAACAACAGGCATAGTGCCTACTATTATCAGTCACTATTTGTTATCTAGCTATTTTATTCTTTCAACCTTCTGCATTAGCCTTTCCAAATAGATCCGGTGTCCACCTTATGCTAAGGAAATTAAAACTAAAAAAGTTAGTCATTTCTCTGATGTAATTCAGCTAGCAAGGAACAAAATTATGATTCAATTTCTAGATCTGTCTCCCTCCAAAGCTTTGAGACTTTGACACCAAAATCTCCCTCAACTGTAGCAATGAGGTTCCAAAGGAAATCTGTACAGATTCAGGCAGATTAATGTGTTTACGAGGGCAAATGCTGTGGATTTAACCACTCAAATTAAATGCCATCTGGAGCCTCTTACCCTACTTGGTACAAGCATCCTACATGTAGTACGCCAACTGTGGCCTTGGACAAGAATTCAATAATTTTCCTACCTCAATACCATCAATAAGCATTATGCACATTACAACAACCATCAGGAAAGATAGCTTGTTACTTCTAAAACATTTAAAAACTGCTAGTAATTTAGATTTTTTACCTTAGGATTTTTAAAAACATACGAAGACTCTTTTAACCCAATTAGCTAAATGGGTTTGAAGAATCAATTTCCTTCTTCCTGACACCTAAATCCATCTTCATAATAATCACCATAAAGATATAGTGATTATTTGCATAGTTCTCTATATAATCACTTACAAATCCTGGTCCATATTTTTATTATTTAAATCTATTAGAGTAACTTTTTTTGCCCTTAAAATATCAAGAGAGAAGAAAACAGAGAAATATGTAATGACTTTTCAAAGCAAAAATAACCTGAACACATTGGTTGGTTCAAACATGAAAAAAAAAAAAAAAGGATGGTAATAAATAACCCAAAACTATGCTTCAGACTTACTCATTCATACTCAAGAGATATCAGACAACCTAGTGGACGTGTGATACAAGCTGTCACTATTCCATTTTTGACTTAGGCTCACTCACAGGGACCTTCAGATCAGCTGCTCCAACTCAGTTTACAGCTCATGTGGATGTGACTTATTCGTGCCCTTGCTATCAAACAGAAGGGTCATTTTACAACCTTTACTAAGAGCTTCTCCCCCCCCCCCTAACTTTATGTTAATCCTTTTTCATCTATAAAAAGTTACATGAGCTTAGCACTTATTTAGAAATGAATGGGTTAAAAAATGAATGGCTGAGACATTAAAAGTTTAAGCAACAGCTACATCTGAGTTGAAAAAAAATTTAATGTTAAAAATAAGTGTCCTGTCACTAATCATTCAACCATAAGACACCGACTGCCAAAATGACTATATTTTGAAGAAGTGTTTTCTCAACCTAGATTGCACTTCAACCAAATAAATCTGTATATTAACATAGTCATAGTCTAATTTACGGTCCTTCACAAAAAAGCATTAACAATAAAAATCCCTGTCTGATGTGGTGCCTTTAAAAGAAAGGAATCATACCTTAATCAATAAAGAAATTTAAAAAAAAAATAAAAGGAATCATTTTGAGTAATCATTGTGACAGTTTTATTTTTCAAAACTTAAAATGTAGATAAGGTAATTATCTGACAGTTGTCATATTTATTGATTATATTTCATGTTAATTTTTAAATCATAAGACAGGTCTCCTCATTAAGAGTATGGATTTTTGGGGAAAGTAATTGTAGCTGCTTGAGTTCATTTTGCTGAAAAATACAGTCAAATCATCTTGAAAACATAAGCAACTGCCTTCAGGTGCCTTCAGGCTCTGCTCTTTCTTTTACTACACAGAATTAACCAGCGAAGAGAATTCAGAACTTAGGCACACTGCAGAATGGTCCCATTCAGCAGCTAGGACAATGGAGATACTCAGCTTATGTCCATTGCTATTATGAACCAAATTATGAGTGGGCAATTTATATTTTAGAAATTTAATAAATAAACTAAAAATTCGTAAGCCAGATGAGAACAATGGCACCTAATGCCACAGCAGGGAGTGGGAGAGCAATAACCTATCATTGTAATGAAGAGCCAAACCAAATTTAGAAACGAGGCCCAAATGACCAATAAATAAATAAATAAATAAATAAATAAATAAATAAATAAATAACATTTGATCAGCATGCTTATGAGTAGGGTAGTGCCTGCAGCCAGTGACCGGAGAGTCCCTTTTATTTTATTTGCAGGTAGCGTTTCACTTTAAAACAATGCTGTCTATGTAAGCATTATCGACAGATAAGACAAGTGGCTGATATGCTATGGTATTTTTAAAAACTGCGTGAGAAAAAAACAGGTGGGATAAAAACTACAATAGGCTAAAATAAAATAAAAAGCATCACACTCTGAAAAATATGTGCACATAAACAGCAAAATGGTGTATACACTTCCTGACCTTGTGAATAGGTGGCTCAAAATTAAGTATCTGTAAGAGGCAACTGTTACTAAATGTCACACCAAGTTACCCAGTTCCTACTGGATGACTCTCCTGGCCATTTGCATCCAACATGGGCCTGCCTCCTTTCCTATCCCCTCAGCCAATACTCATAGAAACATACATAACCAATTATTTCCTTACACAACTAAAGACAAAAAAAAAAAAAAGGAACTCTGAGAAATACAGCAAAAACGGACAACACTCTACCTTGCTTTACAGCTGAGCCAGACTGAAGGTTACTTCTCAGCGCGCCCCCTCCTCGCCCCCAAACTCCACTACTCACCACCAAGACCAGCACGGTGGCAGACAGGGCACACACACACACACCCCATTAAAGCATCGCTGTGACTAAACGACCTCAGAAAAACTGGACTTTCCAAGACTCCAGGGAAGGAACACACCGTAAAGATCATAATGGCATTTTCTCTCGTGGCTGACGTTTCTTCTGGACAGGGATGACCAAGTGAACCCACAAAGGGTCCGCTTTTCACAGGGCACCCCGACCCCTCGATAAATAAATGAGGGCTTAGGGTTCCAGGTTCAGTTTGAGTGATGACATCGAGAGATGGCACTGACTTCCCGCAACTCCTATTTCCAACGGGGAATCCCAAGAACAAACACCCTTCAACATGCACTGCCCACGGGCTCGACTGGGTTTCTGCAGCAAGGGCAAAGTGTCACGAGTCTTCCCCATCCATCTCCCCCCAAAACAAACACACACACACACAAACAAACCAACCAACCAACAAATCACTGTGTCCTGGAGGTACTGCAATCCACTGGGTCAAAGCTACTTTTGCAAAAACGTTTCATTTATCCGGAGTGAATGGAAGGCAGAGAGAGAGAGAGAGGGAGAGAGGGGGGAGGCACAGAACCAGGCACCTCCCTCGGGGGGCGCAGGGCTGCTCACACAGTCGGTCTGCATTTCCCGGGGCCACGGGAACCGCTGGCTTCCCCGGCGGCGGCGGCGTGGGAACCGCGCAGGGCCTTGCCTTACCTTGTTGGAGGCCATCTCACTGACGGAGTGCCTGGTCTGCAGGGTCTCTAGCTGGTCCAGACACCAGTCCAGCTCCTCCAGGGTCTCGCTGGCCAGTTTCTGGTAGGCCTCCTCTGCGAAGAGACAGGGAAAGGGGGGCTCAGTTCTCAGGCGCTTCGCGGGGCTGCCGGCGAGTTCCAGGGGGGCCATCCTGCCGTACCCCGCCATGCTCGGATGCCCGGCGCCCGCACATGAGGGCTGCTCCTTCATATTGCCGGGCCGGGCGCTCTGCTCGCGGGGCAGCCGGCCGCGGGACGGCCGCGGCTCTCCAGCGTGGCGTCTGTCCGGGCGCGCGGGGTGCGAGCGGCGAGCCAACTCGGACGCGGAGCCGCGCGGGGCCGGGGAAACACCGCGGCGCGCCTGGGAGACGGCGCGGCCCCGGCCGGGGAGCCCTCGTCCGCGAGGATGACGAAGGGGGTGGCGCGTGCGCCGCGCAGCCCGCCCCGCGGGGAGCGGCGGGTCCAGCGCCGGCTCGCCCCGGCCGCCAGCCCCGCCGGCCGCGCCTCCCGGGGCGCGAGTGAATCAGCCGCGCGGCCGCCGCGCTTCCTGTTTTCCGTCTCAACTCCGCGGGCGGCGGGCGCAGCGCGGCATCGCGCGCCGCTTTCCGGGAACACTCCCCCCCCCGCCGCCCCCCAAACGCCGCTCTCGGCCCCCCCCCGGCGGGCTGGCTCCTCCTCGGCCCCCTACCCCGCGCTCCCCTCGGGCCGCCGCCCGCCCCGGCCCCCGGCGTCCG
>JAAGEH010002531.1:52782318-52805178 GCA_011751065.1 Lasiurus cinereus | reverse complement strand
TTATAAAGTGTAAGACTGGAGCTTTTATCTCTCACAAAAAGAACAACCTTAAAGATAACTTAAAATAGTAAGTATAAAATATTTTACCTGTATAGCCTTGCCCTGACTGATTATAAGAATATAAAAATACAACACGCTTATTATAAAAATTGAAACATTATACAAAGTCATAATGTAGAAAGTCTCTTGTAATCACACACCCTTAAGATAATAAATAACAATTAAGCCTATGGGCATAACTTATTTTCATTGTACTTAATACCTTCCATATGCAAGCATAGCTGTACCTAGTTGTGATGATGGGAGTACATCTATATATTCCCACTGATTTGAGAAAGGGGGGGGAGGGGAAGGAAGAAAGAGAAAGAGAATGAGAGAGAGAAGGACTTCAATGTGAGAGAGAAACATCAATTGGTTGCCTCCCAGAGGAGCCCGAATGGGGATTGAACGCACAGCCTAGGCCTGTGCCCTGACTGGAGTCCAACCTGTAACCTTTTAGTGTATGGACAATGCTCCAACCACGTGAGCCACCTGGCTAGGGCTAGATGGTTTTGTTTTTGCTTTTTTCATCTCTCTGCTGTATAAAATAGGGATGTAGGATGTTTTAAGAATAAATTGACTTACTTTGGGTAATCTGTCCATTGTTAGCACACCCAGTGGGTTAAAGATGCAAAATCATGTGTCAAGGATTTCTCACTGTCATCTTTCCAGTCACTGGTTACATCAGAAGCCAGGAATCCTCTTTCCATACCGCTAAGACTTGGCTTTCCATGTTCCTCTTCCCTGCACTCCAATTCTTCCAAAAGTCGGAGCTTCTATGTAAGTAATCCCCTCCCATCTTCAACTTCTCAAAGCTTTTCAGAAATACAGGCTTTGGGCCTAACAGGATGTGGCACCAGATATTATATTTCACTGTTTATTTTTTAATCATAATAGAAATATAGTTCTGGAGAGCCAATGCTTCAAAACAGGCACTTAAACACAGGACTGCTTTTAAGAAGGAAGTACAGGGGCAATGGGAACAACTTATTTCAGAAGACCTACTTTATGTCCAAATCCTAGACAATCAACATTTGGGTGCAATCAGAATGTGCTAATAGATGTATTTTAAGTTCTAACATCTTCTGCATGTACCTTATAAATCTGGAGAATGGAAAATAAAAACGAACAGAGCACATCTACTTACCAAGAAAATAATTACTAATAACAGCAAAGAACAGTTTGTTCTATAAAACTATTGCTCAAATAAAGAATTATTGTTGATATTAGCATAGAACTAATACTACTTTTTCCAATTTCCTAGGTTTTTCAGGATTGTTATTAAATCTTAACTTTTAGGAATTTTAACCCCAAATGTCCTAAGAAATTCAGTAACTGACCCTTTCATCCCTGCTAAAAAGTCTTAATGTGAAGTTACCAGCTATCTTATAGGAACTTGAATCACCACACTAAACAAACACACCTAAGTGTCATCGATAGCAAGACACACAGACAGTGAGCTCATTTAATTTTGGATTTTACCAAGAACACAAACTGTATTCCTTAATAAAATACTTTTCTCCCCAGAGAGTAGTATTCTCTGTGGTTACTCCTTGAAACTATATGAAAATTCTTCTATTTAACTGTCTCAAATCTTGCTAAATCAAGGAAATAACTATAGGGAGAAAAATTCCCAATCAACAACTGTTGGCGAAATTTCATAAAAGCTAGGAGAGTGCAATGGAACAGCAACTGAGAAATAACGCGAGCCTTTGAAAGTCTGCTCCTACATGGTTTTCTTCAAGGCACCCTTGAACTATGGAACACCCGTGATTCTACTCGGGATCTTCTGTGAACAAACAGTTCTCAATTCTTGCAGGCTAGCACTTGGCTTCCGTCATTGTGATGTGATCAAGGGTTCCCCTGACACAAGGCCTGAACCGGTGCCAGGGGCTCCGGGAGGAGATGCTGAAGCAGCAGCTTCCCTCTATGCAAAGGAAAAAAGGAATTGCCTCAGAGCCGCAGCAGTTAGCGAGGGGTTGAGGTCGTTTTCTTGTGAAATGTTTAGCAATTACTCTTACCCACAACTTAAGCAATGTTGACCATTGAGGTAAAAGGATCCACTCTATGTGATGTGTAACTGTGTGGATGTTGGCTTTACCAAATATGAATGACTAAGGTCTGTATAAGTTTGTCATAATTCCTAGATAGGCCTATGGGTATAAATGAAGAGAACAGTGCTCCCCCCACCCCAAATCACTTGAACACCATTTGCTGACACTTAATTAAAAAAAGCAAACCACAACTATAATAGTTGATTTCAATTTTTCTTAAAGTAAAAGAATATATCTTCCTAACCAATTCCAACTTCTCTTCCCCCTCCCCCCCCAATTCCCACCAACATTTTCTCTTTGTTCCTAAGGTTAGAGTTGATGGTATCTGAAGTGGGCAGGACTGGAGAAAAATGACTTCTACTTCATGTATTGCTGTGAGCTAGTCCCTCCCTGAGTTGGCTATAGTAAAAGATCTGTGCAGGTTAGTTCTGACTTTTGCTGACGTTTCCCCCTCCTCTATGCATTTTATCTGATGGGAAATACATGAAGGAGTTGGATTCATTTCCAATGTGTACATGTAACAGGTTTAAGCAGAGTTTGCCAGTGGCAAGCTGCTCTCATGTCCAAGTATATTTCTGGCATCAAAATTATTGCTTTGAAGTACTTAAAAATCTTATGAAATATATAATATTTCACTTATTACTTCAAAAATCTCCAAAGGGAAGATGTGCATAGTTTTTTCCTTCTAGCTTCTCACTATCTTACGATTTTTTTTTTCTAGTGCTTTGCCCAAGGCTCTAGTAGAACTTTAAAATGAAATAAATGCGAGATTGAGTTTCAGTGACTTCTAGTACTATCAGTAAGTCAACTTCTAGAAGCATCAGTAATTTATTTAGAATGGACTAGGTGTCATGTATTTAACAGAGTCTGTAAAAACAAGATGAGTAAAAGGGTGTGTTTTAATCAAGGAAACCCTGGGGTCTAGAATGGAACAAATAGAAAGCATTCTGAAAGAAGAAAACACATGGGCTATGGGAGAATAAAAACCAGCTATTTACATCAGACTGGGACAGAGGTAGATGGGAGAAGGCTGAGTCCAAAAGAATGAAATAGGAGTTAAGAGGGTGAGAAGGATTTTTTTTTAGGAAAAAATATGAGTAAAAATATGGGCATATATTTCGTAAGGTCTGTGTGCACGTGTATGTGGAGAAGGGGACTCTCAGGAGCAGGGCCTTGCTCACGGGGAAAGAGGCTGGAAAAATCCACAGACATCGGCCAGGGAAGTCTTGTCAGGCATCTGCAGGTCAGGACTTTGGACTGAACCTCAAGAGTGGGAACTGCTGAGTGACTCCAAGAACCATGTGATATGGGCTCTGATCTTAATTAGATGGAAAATTCTAGGGCTCTGGAATAAATGGGATTGAAGTAGATGAGGCTGAAGTCGGTGAGGCCATATTTTCAGCCATATTATTGGTAGAATAAAATTAATAATTTATAGAACATTTGCTTCTCTGATGGTTCTTCTTATCTAAGACAATCTCAGAATTAAAATTATACATAGGCATGTGTTCACAAGATATGTCAGACATGAATAGAAAAAGACTTCCCAATGTGATGTATAAGGGGATAGACTTCTTCCTCTTAAAAACTATTGTCTTCTAGTCACTGAAATGTTAATCATACTGTATTCACCATAACTGTTTTCATCAGAATTTCTTCCAGGGAGAGCCTACCTGCAAGAAAAGTGTTTGATAAGGATACTTATACAGAAGGTGTGACTTTAAGGAACTCTGGTTTGGATGGAACTAATCTGTGATCTCTTCTATATGAGAGAGGGGAAGACTATGCCGATTGTTTCAAAAGTGTGTGTGTGTGTGTGTGTGTGTGTGTGTGTGTGTAAGAAATCAACTTGGCAGACAGGGCATTCCACCCTATAAATCACCCTCTTCCTCAAATCTTTAATAAAGTTACTGAAGGCATAAAATGCTGAAATAAAGAGATTTTTTTTTTGTATTGTTTTGTTTTAACCCAGTAAAGGGATTGAACTTGGAGGCTGGATTGGCCCAAACTGAAATGACAGCCTGAGTTGACACTAAAGAGAAGAAGCAAAGAAAGAGGAGAAAACTTGTGGAAGTCAGTGGGATGGAGACTCCATATGACCCATGTTAGACTATAAGCAGTATTATCCCTTGACTGAAGCTGGAAGAGCAGAGGGAAGTTCCAATCTCTCTTCCACATACAAGCCATAATTCCTAGCACATCACTCAATCTTTCTAAAGCTTAATTTCCTTACCCATGGATTGGGGACAATAAAAAGTACCTTATAGATTATTTTAGTGTAAGTGAGAGACCCTGAGTTAAATAACTTTGCATTGCTCACCTAATCGATGCTTTTCCAGGCATTGCATTAAATTGTGGAGATTTAGCATTGAACAAGGTAGTTGAAAGCTCTGCCTAATTCTCAAAAAGACTTTCCACTCTACTGGTTATGATGATCTTCTTTTATTGAACACCTGCTATGTGCTAGATGTTGAGTACCCAAAAAGGTAAGGAAATAACTGGTTTTTAAGAAGCTCATAGTCTAATGAGAAAGCAGGTAGTAGGCATAGGTAAGCACAAGGTAGAGAAAGGAGACAAGGAAAGTATCACCTACCGCAGCCTGTGAGAGATCTGGGAAAGCTTTGTGAAAGAAGGAATGTTAGCCTCAAGTCTCTAAGGAAGACTGAAGAGTTAACTTAAGTGAAGGATAGAAGGTGGCATTTGAGATGGAGGGAGAACCACTTACAAGGTTATTTAAATAAGTTTATCTGCAATAAGGCATTTAATATATGAGAGGTTCCTTCCTCTCTCTCAGGTTCTCAGTCCTACACCAGTTATTTTTCTATCATCACCATGAACCCTCACATATCAACCAGCTCTGGGCTGAATATGAGTGAACAAATCTAAAATCTAGAATAGTCTTCACAAGACCACACCAAATCATGCAAAGTTACTATGTATAAAAAATGTGGAATATATGTCATTGGCTAATGAAAGAGCACCACTTACTGTGGGTTTGCTGGGAGGATCGTGCCAACATTTCCCAAAGAATGTTCATATGAACAGTATTCCTACAAGATTCTCTTTACCAAAAGAATTCTGTGGTTAAACAAGTTTGGGAAATGTTGAATATGTAGCCTCTTTGGCAGTGATTTGTCATGGACATGAACCTACCAAAATCTAGAAGTTCTACAGCAAAAAAGACGCATTTAATGACAAGTATAACCGAAATTTATTTGACATCAGATTTTTTTTTAATGCAACTATAGTTTTTTTAAAGCATACTTTGGTAAACTTTGTCCTGTACCATGTCAGATGAGTCCAAAAACATAAACACACTATTTGAATTCTGTAGGTTCCCATATATTCAAAACCCCACCTACGACATCCTATTTCCCTTCTCAGGCCTTCCTGCACTGTTGAGAATGGTCAGAATATTCTGCCTCTTTCCATCCCTTCCTCTTTATTTTCCCCAGAAAGAGAGCAGCCAAGAAACCCCATACATATTTATTGAGTCTCTCTGATGTTCTGTTGCTTTGAAATACAAGAACATGAAAGATTCAGTGGCCTGGGCCTGGGAAGGAACTTAGAATATCCTGCTGAGAAAATCAGACACATGACCAGTTGCTGCCTAGAGACAGTGTAAGGTGATGTAGAAATCATTCAGCTCAGGAGTGCTACTGTGGCCCAGAAGGAGGAGACTTTATGGACTGTCGTTAATTGTACAGGGTTTGAGTAAGAAGGTGAACCAGGATGTACGTCTTTGATGATGAAGTCTGTGATTTGAATGGCTGTGGGAGGAGGGAGTCAGCTAGCATTCTTTTCAGGTAGAAGAAAGTCTGGAGCCTGGAGAAGGGTTACATGTGTGGGCGGTAAATAGAATGGATGGAGCAGACTCCTTGAAGGGAGAAAGGAAATAGAGTTGAATACTTAAATGTGTGGCCTTGAGCTAATGGAGATGGTGGGAATTGGATAAGAGCACTGGGTAGCCCAGGAGGAGAAAATAAAGAAGAGAGCAGGAGGGAGATCAAGAATCCATTGCAGCAGTACAGATCACAGCAAGTGGGAAGCAGTGTTCTCGGGGTACCCACTTCAGTGGCCTATTAGGACAGTTATGAGCAATAGAAAAGGCATGGCACAGGTAAGAGAGGTCTAGGCTCAAATGCTGGCCTCTGCAACTTAGCAACCACGGGTGAATTATTTAGCTTTTCCTGTACCTTGGTTTTCTGTTTTCTAGATAGGGCTAAAAATACATCCCACAGAAGGTTTTCTCCCCACTGCCCCAGGCCATTCTCCATATTTTTTTTGAATTGTAAGACTAACTTTAATTTAAAAATCACATATCCACATGGCTAATTCATTTTTGTTGGTTTGATTTCTACTTAAATGTGTGACTTGTTAAAAATTATAAATAGCCGAAACTGGTTTGGCTCAGTGGATAGAGCGTTGGCCTGCAGACTAGAAGGTCCCAGGTTTGATTCTGGTCAAGGGTATGTACCTTGGTTGCGGGCACATCCCCAGTAGGGGGCATGCAAGAGGCAGCTGATTGATGTCTCTCTCTCATCAATGTTTCTAACTCTCTATCCCTCTCCCTTTCTCTCTGTAAAAAATATATTTAAAAAATTATACATATTTATCAAGTCTGTTACATGTAATATATAATAGGTGATTTTTACTGTCATTTCTCTCCTCCCCATTTCTTCTCCTTTCTCTCCTCCTTCTTCTTCTCCTCCTTCTTCTCCTTCTCCTTCTGGGCTAGAATCCATTTACTGCTTTCCATAAAACTGTATTCTTCTCAGAAACTACATTGTGTCTAGCAAAACATAAAATAAGATTTGCAATGCCTCTTTGCTTGTAGAACCTGAACTTATCCAGTTTGGAGCAAACGATCAGTTGCCCAGCGTTTCTGGTCTCATGTAACGCCAGCCTTCCCTTGCCCAGACACCTTCTCTCATAGCTGGGCCCTGTGCTGCACCGCACTGGGGTCAGCGATGGTGAAGTTGTCCCTTCCTGGCTCTGGGGGAACTTCACCAGTGCTTCAAGGGAAGGCCTGCAAAAGGGTTGATGTGTCAGTCCTCAGGTGAGCAAAGCAGTTATGAAAGGAAATGGAATAGTGCTTTTCCCCAGGGAGCACCAAACTATAAGAACAATTCTGTATTTATCTTTGATGCTAGGAGTAGTCAGCACCTATATCTCACTGAAAATGAACACAATTTCAACAGTCGTTGTTTTATAAAGCAAGGTGCATAAAGCATGCCATTCATGCTTTATTTCAGTCTTAAGATTAGCTTTTGAAGTATCCACAGAAATCTGGACACTGCTTGCTATGCCTTGATCTTGTAAACCCAAATTTTATTTTGAGTATTCCAGGTTTATGCTTAAATTACAGCTCCTTGATCGAGAAAGAAATTGCATAGCATTTTTCTTGTCATTGTCTGAACACATAATGGCTGTCTGTCTGTCTATCTATCTATCTATCTATCTATCTATCTATCTATCTATCTATCTCCAGGGTATATTTTCTAGCTAGAATTATTTAAGGTGTGCACATTTTGCACTGAGATCACTAGCTATTAATATGAGCAGAAGGTTTTTTATTTAAGACACGTCTGATAGCCACTAAAATTAATTGTAATAGTATGTCCTTCTGGTAACTATATATATTGTAAACAGCATTACATATCTTAACTGTTGAAGTACAACTTCTAAATTTTATGAATTTTGTTATTTTGCTAACACTACTATGCTTTCCCACTATTTCACTGGAATAAATTTTATTTTTCATATAAATTTTTGTTGCAAATCTAACCAATGAAGCAGCTTCTGGATAGTTGGGTCCACATTCTAATTTCAGTCTTTATATTTTGTTTTTATAACTTGTTATTACTGACCTAGTAATCATAGCTACCCACCTTGAAACTGTCCTTTCTTTATCAGTGTCAAGCCCCAGATAACCATATCATTCCTTTTTTCCCCTTTTTTTTGACATCTCCCAACCAGCAAAAATAATGGGAGGCCGAGACCGGTTGGCTCAGTGGATAGAGCGTCGGCCTGTGGACTGAAAGGTCCCGGGTTCGATTTCAGTCAGGGGCATGTACCTTGCTTGTGGGCACATCTCCAGTGTGGTGTGTGCAGGAGGCGGCTGATCGATGTCTCTCTCTCATCGATGTTTCTGACTTTCTATCCCTCTCCCTTCCTCTCTGTGAAAAATAGATAAAATATATTTAAAAAAAAATTATGGGAGACTTTAACGCTTGTGGAGATGGTTGTTTTCTTCTGAAGGCCCAGGCTGCGCTCATAGAGCTTGGGGGGGAGATTAAATGAGATGAAGCAGTGGCTTTCAAACTTTTTAGGTAGTGAGTCACTGTAAGAATTATATTTTGTACTATAACAAGTATACTTGTTTAAAGAGATACAATGAATACTATTGTTAATTGTGCTCCTTTTTGAAGAAGTGTGGGTACTGATTCCTAGTATAAAAAATATGTACAGTAGAGGAATGCTTTGATACCTGTATTTGTTTAAGTAGGGGGGAGTGAATTATATATTATAATAGCCATGGCAAAATTTGTTTATAGTCTTTGTTTAACAAATCATGAATTTAAGTTTAAGTGAAATAAAAAGAAATATATGAAATATAAAGGGAATCTATATATAATTGAAATAGTATATATACATATATACTAATTTATATTTCATTCAATATATACAGATAAATAACTGAAATAGAACTTACAATAAATACTACTTATCATTACCATGTATGACTCACTCTGATGTTTTCTATTCTACTTAATTTAAAAATCTTAACTGTGACCTACTAAATTGATTTTATAATCTACCAATAAGTTTGAAAACACTAGCTAAGGAATCACATAACTTAATACAAGTTAGTCTCTCTCTTCTTTCTTCTTCCCTCTTTATAATAACAACTTCCCTACTTTCCTACTGCAAGGGTGAAGTAAGTAGAACATAGAGATCTCTAAGGTATGAGCTGCTTAATATGAAGATATTTTGTAAATCATTTCTCCAAATGTATGAGTTTCCTTAGGGCACTAGGGGCTTCCCAGCTGAACACATGAAGCAGGGTCACCCACTGAAGTGCCTGTAAGAGCCAGACACGTCATGTGAATGAATGATGTGGTTGGTGGGGGGCTGCTGGGGCAGCAGGTGGGACCTCAGAGGGCACATGCGGGAATGCTGGCCAACTGTTGCCAGATCTTCAGATGGTTCAAGAGAATCCCCACAGTTGGATATTTTAATGCAAAATGTATGTTTTCAAATTTTGGCAACTAATTACCAAATTAAATATTTTAAGGAGCAAACAAAAAAGTTTATGTCCTTAGCACAAGTGACAGAAACCTTCCTGAGAGCGGTGTTTTAGACAAGCCCTTAAAGACCTTACACATTCAAGGTAGAGAAATTAAGTGTTTCTGGAATCCAGAATGCTAATGTGGTGTCACTGAAAGACTATTTGATTTGGCGTTGAAAGACAGAGATTCCTTTCCTGGTTCCAACGGTTACTCAGGAATGGCCTTGGCCAAATGATCTCAGCTGTCCATGGACCAACTGGACCCCTATGAAATGTCCTGTGAGGAACTTGGCCTGACCAAAAATATCTGACTCCAATGACCTAACAATCACTAATGACTCAACCAAATAGGGAGCACAGTTCCTCAAAGAGTGCCATACATCCTACTCTTTAATTGGCAAATGAATAGGAAAAAACAAAATTTTCCATATAGCCCTCATTTTTTTTCTAGCTCTTAAACTCTTACAAAAATATTACTGGAACTTCTAGCTGTTTATTTTTAGGGGTCTTTTCCTCTTTCAGTCTCTCCTACATAACCTTAAGTTCCCAAAGCACCTCTTGTACGATAATAACAATAAATCATCTTATGCAGGACCATATTCTGGATTTTTAATACCTACACATTTGCATCCAAACTTCAGTTAGCCTCCTGAAAGCCCTTCTACAATCGACCTCACTGGACCTGTCTGTCCTCACCATCCCCGGTGGTTGATGCCACCACCTACACACGCTCACCTCTAGTTAGGGGATCTCAGGGTCTCATCTGCATATGTAGTCAAATTTGTCACTTGCTCATCCAGTCATTCCTCCCCTCTTTCTTTTCATCTAGTGACGATTTCTGCCTTTTATGGGTTACTTCCTTCATGCAAATGCTGCTTTAAAGGAAGCAGATGACAAGCTGTCCTTAGGAGCAGCAGGAACGTCTGGAATGGGTGATCCTGAGATTGCTCATGGAGGAGGACACTCAGGAGGCGAGTAAGGGGGATGGGTTCTGGAGTTGGAGAGAATTCACGTATCTTTGTTTTGGTTTTTACCAGAGGGTGAGTCCTTTCCACAGGCAAAGTTAGTCCTTTCCACAGACATTGTTACATGATTCATACCTGTCAACTTAAACTTTGGTTCATTATCTACCAAATAAATATTGTTCAATACCCGAAGTGGGCAATCTGGCACTATAAGAGGTACTCAATGTCAGAGCTGAATTCAGAAGATCTCTGGCTTCAGGGAGCCCACAGTCTAGAGCAGTGGTTCTCAACCTTCCTAATGCCGCGACCCTTTAAGACAGTTCCTCATGTTGTGGTGACTCCCAACCATAAAATTATTTTCGTTGCTACTTCATAACTGTAATTTTGCTACTGTTATGAACTGTATGTAAATATCTGATATGCAGGATGTATTTCCATTGTTACAAATTGAACATAATTAAAGCATAGTGATTAATCACAAAAACAATATGTAATTATATATTGTGAAATATTTATTTCTAATTACAAATAAATGAAATTTTGTCTTGAATCGTGGTGTAGCATGGGCAACAATCTTCATATAACAACAGTAAACTACATTGCTACCTTTTGCTACACCAAGGAGTGGTGTGTTGGTTCCTAAGACCATGGGAAATATGTGCTTTCTGATGGTCTTAGGCGACCCCTGTGAAAGCGTCATTCGACCCCCAAAGGGGTCATGACCCACAGGTTGAGAAACGCTGGTCTAGAGGTTCTGATCAACAAGCGAACAATTCAGTGATTTGAAAAGCGATTTGTGTGTGCTACGGTAGAAGCATGTGCGGGGCAGGAAAGTTTTGAGGGTCCCAACCCGGCTCCCAGAGAGGCTGTGCGCGCTCTCCTCCACTGATAACTCAACATCAGAGTTCCCAAACTTGGCTGGGATTAAGGGAACAATGTGAGAACAACAGGAAGAGTGGGTCTGGTGGCTCGGATGGGGGCAAGAATCAGCTCCTGGCACCAGGCCTCAGGCACACCAAGCACAAAACAGTGTTTTCCTTCAGCTCTTCAGGAGTGAGGGAGGAAAAGGGGCAGAGAGCTAAAACCACCAGGGCGAAGGAGGAGAGGGTAGGCACGAGTCTCCAAAAGTAGAAAATCAACCAATTGGGGGCAGATTGATGGAAGATTGATCATGTTTATTCAAAAAAAGACAATGACGGAAAAAAGGCAATTGTGGGAGGCAGAGGGAAAAAACTGGGGCTGCCAGGTAAGTGGGTGAGGAAAACACGACCACATTTTGCAGCTGGAATTTCCCACATTTTGCTGCTTCCTCTGCCTGCTTCTTTCTCCCTAGGAGCCGGGACCGCTGGCCCCTGGGTCCTGTTCTCTTTGTGGGACAATGTAACTTTAGAAGTGAATTCATCAGGGCAAGTAAGCATTGCTAACATAATTCTCCTTCTGGTCAGATTTTGGAGGAAGATGTCTATTCTACCCGAGTTAAGCTCCTACTCTCCTTCCTCCCCCACCCAACCTTCCCAGCAATTCCTTTCTTGAGAAACAAGGTCAGAGGGTCTGGCACTTCTTAATCCTTGAGTGGATTCTACACTGGGTTATTCTGGGCCAAAGACGGACTTTTCAGGAGAGTCATTTTTGGAGTAAGGTAGTCCTGGTTTCCAAACCTGAGCTTTGCCGCTGACTAGTATGAGACCCTCCCCCACCCCCATATAAACTGACTTCTTAAACTTGTTCTCTAATTTGTCAAATGGAAGCAGTACCTACGTCATGGGGTGATTTGGCAGTTTAATAGGATGATGCATGGAAAGCAGTGCTTGAAAAATAGTAAGTGTCCAGAAAATGATGACTTGAATATGCGGGTACACAGAGCATGCCTGACTGTTTTCTTGAATTATTCCCAGCTCATTCTTCTCCCTGATTCCCTTTATCCACTGGCTGGCTGAGTCTCTCTCGGCTTTATCAGTGTGATTGGGAACAGTAATCCTGGAGAGTGTCCTCAAATATTTTTATCTAATTAAACAAGCAAACCTTTTCACCCAGACATTCAAAATCTTTGTAGCCTGTCTCTGTTGATTTGGCCAGAAGAGCTCAGATGGTAGGAAAGAGCTTTCCAGGTGGAAAAATAAATAAATTAGCAGTCCGGAAAACAAGGCCCTCTGAGTTACACCCCCCTCTCTAAAACAGCCTACTCACCCTGTTTATTTTGCTATGGTGTCTAGCATTAGTAGGGGACTAGGAAAATCCAGGTTACCACCCAGCAGGCGTTCCCTCTAAAGACAGACACACACGCAAATACCATGTTTGATGCACGGCAGCCAAATCTGAAGTTAACTCTTTAGTAATTAACTCACCAAACTATCACAATGATTTGTTTGCTAAGAGATGGAGTTCCTCCAGGGTTGTGACCACATCAAATTTATTTTTCAGTCTCTGGTGCTAAATACTGCCTGTCACAAACCAGGTATCACCTAAATGTTGGCTGAATTAACTGAACAAGCATGGAGCATTCCCTTTATCAAGGCTACCTTTCTGTCATGTTTCCAGAGCTGCTAATGCATGTGAGAATCAATAACTAGACATAGAGGAATGTTAACATGGTTCAGGGGCTTGTAAACCTCGCAGGCTGGGATGTCACGTGACTAGAGGGACTTTCGTGCTGGGGAGAGAAAGCCCTGGGAGAGTGACCCTTGTCTCCGTTTTTTTCTCCTCGTAGTATCCCGCAGAACCATTTGTTCTCCGGTTACCTAAAAACCTTATGACATCTATTTGTTTAGGTTTCTGTTTCTTATGGATGGGGGTCCATACATCCCATGGGTTTGGAATTTACCAGGTTTATATCTGTTATCCCAATGTCATTATGAATACCATTGCCTTTCATTCTCCAAAGTGCCCTGGTTTGGATGCTAAGTCACAGGGACACCATGCAGGGGAGAGTTCATCGCACATCATTTAGCCGCCTAACTCCACTCCCTTGGAGGTCTGGATACTCTACCCTGTGGAGGCTTTCCTCTGGGAGGCACGCCTCTCCATCACTGCACTTGGGGGTTTGGGGTCCCCTCCTAAAAGAATAGACAGACCCCTCTCTTTGGAGAGACTCTTGGTGGAACAACTACAAAAAAATCAGTTTTTTAAATTTAAGCCTTTCCTGTCATCCTGGACCTCTAATGAACACTAAAAAAACAAAGACTCCGTAATAATTACATCCCCAAATTTGCTGAAATGTAGAAAATAGGCCCATTTGAAAACTCGAACCTAGTAATTAAACTTAAGTTTCTCAGGTTAAACTGCACCTTTAACAATGCAGCTTATTTTGTCAGAATCAGTTAAGGCCCTCTAATGTGTTTTGGAGTAAATGGACAGACAAAAATTAAAATGTGGCTAGCCAAGGTAATCAAAAAGCTCACTTTATTCAGCCAATAACAATGGCACGTTAATGGGTTCTTTTTACCACTGGGATGTAATTATGCGTGGCTTTAATTTCTTGTAATGATGGAACAAATTAGATTACCTCATACTTTTAGGATCATTTGGTACATCGTGTTTTGGTGCTTCCATAAACCCCACTGGAAATTAAATCAGCTCTGTGATTGTTCGTTCTCCCCATATTGTGACATGTCTGCCTCAGGTCAGCAAAATGGCAACCATTGTGTACCTTAATCCAAGACACTACAGTAGAGTTAAAAGAAATGATCTCCTTCTCCCCTCTCCTTTCAGACCTCCCTATTTGTAGCTATCAAATTTTGGTATGCCTGCTGGGACACAATCTTGTTAGAACAAGCAGAGTAATTCTCATGTGAAACTTCAGGACTCTGTCTACCATAAGTTCAAAATGTACCTGTGATTTAAACTGAAATAGAGAATGAGTTGGTAAGAACATGATGAGCATCACACAGTATTAAGGACACAAACTACTAGTTTCTTCTTCCCCTAGTTCCACGTGGACGTGCAAGCTTTGAGGGAGGGAATCTACGGCCACATATCATTAAAATTAATTAGCGATTAGTCTAGCACACTTGAGGTCCTTAACCCCGCACAGGTAAAATACTCTAGTAAGCCTAATGCAACTTCCCTGAACACTGCAGCTACAAAGCTCATACCGTAAAAGACCATACTATAAATGACATTGCAAATTCAGTGCGGCAGACTGATATTAAATATTTAAAACGCATGCAAAATTATTAATAAGCAACCATGTCGCAGAGACTGCTAGCTGTCCCTTAATATTGGTGTGCTTCCATCAGCTATATTAGTAGAGGAAATTCAAACTAGAGAACATTCTCAGATTCCTATGTAGCCAGGTGTTGTCACATACACTATGTTTTTGTAAATGGATTGATAGAAGTGTGGTGTGGAGGTTTCAAGAGCTTTTATTAAAAGACATCCGTCATGTATCTCATATCTGTCCTTCTTCATTGTTTTCTACTGATTAGAAGATGAAGTTGATGGATGGAGCAGGAGCAGCCCTATTGGACCATGAGTTGAATTTAGGCATAAAGGGCACATCTAATAGCTTCCAAATGGAAGGAGCATAAGTTCTTGAAGACTTCATAGAACAGCGCTGCCACATTAGGTCTAGATTGTCTACTTTGGGGTTTTAACATGATAGAGAATAAACATCTATGTTCTTTAAGCCACTTCTATTTTAGATCTCTGTATTTACAGTGAAACACAGTCCCAACTAATACAAAGACCAATAGCAACACTTCAATTTCCCTTGATCTAGGACTATAGCTTAGTCTTGTTAAAAAGGAGTGTGTTTACAAATGCCAAGCTGAAAGTAGATACTGGATGACTGCCAGCTGACTGTAATTTGAGGATACTATATAGTAACAGATTGCTAGTTTAGAACATCTAGAACTATCTGAAAAGGATTTCTAGAAAATATGCCAAGCAAAACCCTACAAGAACAACCTGGAATTTCCCATAGGATACAGATATTTGTCTTTCCAGCTGGATTTAGAAGTCACTCCAGTCTGTAAGCCATTGAGATGAACCAAAAAGTGGTTTTCCTGCTTTACAGGAGAACACTGTCATTTTGGGCAATTCTTCTTCCCCTAGCCCCTCCACCACTCACTTACACAGTTGACCACATGAATGTTCACACGGTTTTCTGATTCAATAGTCTCCAAGCACACTGCTGTTGTTAAATCATTAAAAGCTAGGGGGTCTTTTAAAAATTTATTTCTTAACATGATTTGTCATTTAAAGCCAATGTTCTTTCTTCCGGCAAATCCAATAGCTTTACAACTGAATTCTTGTGGATTCAAGTCATGCCTGAAAGTTTTATAGAATGATATATTGTGGTCATAAGGTCAGAGCACAAACATCTCTGCATGTACAATATTTTGAGGCAAAACAGTTTATGTATAAGTTCCATGAGGTTATAGGACATGACCATCTTATTTATTACAAAATCCCCAGTAGTGCCCCTTAATATAAATCTGGTGGATGAATAAATAAATAGTCTGCCCAAAGTAGTAAACTTCTTGTTTGCACACACTCGAGGCCTACCTCTGTGTGTTCATTGTCACTGGCAGTATGCACAGCCTCTGAATGACTTTGCAGGACTGTGCCTCTAGATTGTCCTCCACAGTTACCAAAGAATTGTTTTCCACAAATTGCTCTAGCATCACCCTCCTCCTGCAGAGAATCTTGCTGCACATTCTTTTCCTCTGAAGCACTTTTTTTCTCACTTAGGTCCCGTAATACATAGACATATTGTTGGATGTACTTGAATGGAGAAGCATATGCATGTTCAAGCTCCCTTTCGGAAAATTTGCAACTATCAGAAATGTTAATCACCAAAATTAAGTGCATAGATTATAAAGCATAACTGTTAGTTCTATTTGTTCACAGCAGTGTAAACCTGCATTAAAAACTTAGTAAATAAAATTGGTTATAAGAACTTTTTGGGAGAGACCTACTACTATTTCAGTGAAGGGATGATTATCCACAAGACCCCTCATCCTACTCAACCTATTTAGCTCCTCCAGTGCCCTTTCATCTCTCTATTATGTACTTCAGGTAGCAAGGTAAGAGCACTGTCTAAGTAGAAACTACTTCAACCTTTCAAAATCTGGGGTTATCTATAGTAATGAAAGAATAATATGCTAATTAGACCAAACAGCCAGATGACCTTCCGGATGACATTCCGGACAACCTTCCAGATGAAGCCAGGGCTGCAAGGGCCAAGGCAAGCCACTGCGGCTGTGAGGTATCAGCCCCTTGCATGAATTTTGTGCATCGGACCTCTAGTCTGATTATAAAAGAAAAAACAAGATAAAAAAAAATACAGAAAGAAAATGTTCTCTCTGTCCTAAAGAATGCTAGCTAACCATAATGCCATTGAAATGCATCATGAAACTGATAAGATTTTTTTTTTTTTTACAGAGAGGAAGAGAGAGGGATAGAGAGTTAGAAACATCAATGAGAGAGAGAGATACCGATCAGTCGCCTCCTGCATGCCCCGCACTGGGGATGTGCCCACAACCACGATACATGCCCTTGACCAGTATCGAACCCGGGACCCTTCAGTCTGCAGGCCGATGCTCTATCCACTGAGCCAAGCCGGTTTCGGCCAGATAAGATTTTTTAAGGTAAATCTTATTTGTATTAAGTCATCTATTCTCCCTAATGTCAGCATGTATTCATTTGCCATATACTGACATGACATGTTTGTAAATTTTAAAATGTTAGCGAGATGCCCGTTTTAAAAGATAAGTTGAACTATTCTTTCTGGCAGTTTCAGTATCTGGATTAGAATTTGAGGTAAAAAGGTGTAAGTCATAGTGAAATATTCAAAGGCCATCACATGTTTGAGACTGTATTGTTGTTATATAGAAAAGTGTCCTTGGGAGGTACTCATTTGAGGACGAAAGGCCATGCATGACGTGTCTAGCTTTCTCTCAGGTGGTTCAGAGAATAATAATAGTGTGTGTGTGTGTGTGTGTGTGTGTGTGTGTGTGTGTACAAAGAGAAAGAGGATGCAATAAGGCACTTGAGGCAGAATGTTGACAATGGGTGAGTCAGGGTGAGGAATATGCACGTGTTCTTTGTACTGTTCATGAAACCTCGCGTGAGTTTGAAATTATTTCCAAAGAACACATATTTTTAAAAAGGCCATCGAAACAGGGACCATAATTAAATTATTTCATATTTGAGCACTCTTTCCTGCCCTCCCCATGTACACACACTTCATACACTCATAGACACCCTTAAGTGGCACTTCATTGTACTTTTTGGCCTGCAGAATGAGTGCTAGCACGTACACAGTTGAGAAATTCAGGCTTCTATTCACTTATTCAAGCTCTAAGTGATTCTGAGGGGCTTTTTAGACAATGGTTTGGTTTTTAAGACAACAATTATGAAGACATACTGTATTGTCCTCCCTCACAAACGAGGCTGCCCTTTTGTCCTTTTAGATGTGGTTGAAACTGGCCCATGGAACAAATACCTGAGAACACATGCTTTAAAGACAGCTGAGGCATACTGCCTAAACCATAGACTATTGAAAGTGTGGCCAACAGTGACTATTCTGCATGGTTGACTTCAAAAGTGCTGATGAATACAATGAACTGTGGAAGATGTATGATTTGTTTTGCACACATTTACTATGATTGATGGTCCAGATTTGGCAAGTTAGTTCACTCCCTGTGGAGAAGAAAGTTGCACTGCCTTGCCTCTTTCAATATTCTCGTTGAGACAGGTCTCACTCAATGTACTAACAAATCACTTTTAATTTGCAGCATGATGAATTTATTAGCTACACTATGGATCAATGCTGTACATAATATTCCTCTTAATTAAATGCCCTTATTATAAATGCGTTTGCAAATTTTCCTTCAAATGACCAATCTGGAAGACAAGAGTCTAAGTGCCAACCAGTAATCGTGCTAGTCACATTTTGAGATGGGCCCGGGCCAAGACCAGGGTCAGGGCCAGAGTTAGGTTAGAAAGTGATGTATTCTGCATGGCAGGTTATAAAACTGATATATGTAATCAAAACCACCAATAAACTGACTCAAACTATTTTATGCCTCAAGTTATTCTGACACCCAGAGTTTCAGCCTCTGAGCAAGCCAACTTTAATTATTGCCTTAAGAATATAAAAGAGAAGATAAAAGTTTGAGATAATCAGTTTATTTGGCAGTGGTAGCAGTATGGGGAATGTAAAAGAAGGAAGTTGAAAGAAGTGAAAATACTATAGTATCAATTTTTAGTATGAATTTGAAATCCTTCTTTTAACCTGATGAATGTCATTCAGAAATACAAAAAGGAAGGTGAGGGAATAAGAATCTAATACCAAGGTATCTCTAAGGAAAAAGGGTATTTAAATTAAAAACCTGACCTGGATTGTGGCCACAATAACTGTTTTATTGTTTTTGTCATTAATAAAGAAACCTGAGAAGAATATATGGTTTTTCTTGGTACTCACTAGGAGAGAAGGGAAGAGGGACAAGAGGAAGAAGGGAAGGAAGGAGAGAGAGAGAGAGAGAGAGAGAGAGAGAGAGAGAGAGAGAGAGAGAAAGAGAGAGAGAAAGAGAGAGAGAGATAGTTATCTGTAAAGAAATAAAAATTCAGCTTTAGTCAAAACCTGTTTGGCTCAGTGGATAGAGCATCGGTCTGGGGACTGAAAGGTCCCAGGTTCGATTCCGGTCAAGGGCATGTATCCTGGTTGCAGGCACATCCCCAGTAGGGGCCGTGCAGAAGGCGGCTGATCGATGTCTCTCTCTCATTGATGTTTCTGGCTTTCTATTCCTTTCCCTTCCTCTCTGTGAAAGATCAATAAAATATATTTTTTAAAAAATTCAGCTTTAAGGTCCCCAAATATGCTGTATTTCAGGTCCCCTTCCTAAGTTCAAGTTTTGCTGTAATATATTAGAAATGTTTCTAATTTTAAAAATCAAATTGATAGACCTATTAGCCAAGGTAACTTTTGCATTCTTATTTCTCTTTGAAGTGAGTCCTGTGGGCTACCATTAGACAGTCCTGGCCATGCTCAAATTGGTACCCTGTTTCCCTGAAAGTAAGACATCCCCCCAAAATAAGACCTACTTCCATTTTTGCCTCTCTCTGTAATATAAGGCACCCCCCTGAAAATAAGACCTTCCCCGATAATAAGGCCTCCCCCAAACATAAGGCCCCCGAAGCTACCATAAGGTGTCTGACTCCTGATTTAAAGAGACCTCACACTGCCTGAACAGCTCCGGCTGCACGGAGGCCAATCAGTGAGCTGGTTTGTGATGACAACTACTACCGTACCATATACAGGTGATAAATTTCCTTTTTTTTTTTTTTCAACAATAAATGTGTACCATATTCTTCTTCATGGAAAAATAAAACATCCCCTGAAAATAAGACCTAGTGCATCTTTGGGAGCAAAAAGTAATATAAAACACTGTCTTATTTTCGGGGAAACAAGGTAGACTACTCAGCTCTTAAAGGAAACCAGGCAGCACCAGCTCTGACCCTCCTAAGGTTAGGTATGCCGTCAGGTCCTATGGGCTACCCAGGCGCCAGTATTTTACCACCATGAACCAGAAAACTACTGGCAGTGAATTTTCAATAGCCCCCAAAATCTGGTGATTTGTTAATTCCGTTTGGTTGTCTTTTTAAAAAAAATATATTTTCATTGATTTCAGAGAGGAGGGGAGAAGGAGAGAGATAGAAACATCAATGATGAGAGAGAATCAGGATAGGCTACTTACTGCATGTCCCGTGACTGGGGATTGAGTCCCCGCAACCCAGGCATGTGCCCTGACAAGGAATTGAATCATGACCTCCTGGTTCATAGGTCGATGCTCACCCACTGAGCCACACTGGCTGGGCAGTTTACTTCTCTTTTCAACTAGTTTTTTACTTCCATCTAAAATATCAATAAGCCCTCTGCTTTTACTTGCTTACCAAATAACTTTTAAAAAAGAATATCAGAAACCATGAATTAATACATCCATTAGTGATGATTCCCTCTCAATGCTTAGTTTTCTTTTTAGGTACTAGCTTTTTTCTGTCCTTCCAAGAATAACCTGGCTACCAAGACTAAGGAGCACTTCAGTTGTAGAAATGTCCACTGGCTGCCCAGCTTTCATAACAGAAAGGAAATAAGTTTCATTAAAGAAAGAAAAGTCAGTAGATTCTATTCTTGCCTTACACACTGACTTCAAGATCATCAACATCCACTTTGCATATTTTGGAGACTGCTTTTTTCCTACACATAGGGCTCCTTTTATTCTCTGGCTACAAATGATAGATGTGGTCTACTTGTTACATTTGTAATGAAAATAAAATATCACAAACTTTCCGTTGCAGAATAAACATCTTAAATCTAACATTTCCTTGGGAATTAGATCAGAAAATTGTCAAGAAATTGTACACCCATAAAATATTTCGTCAAGAAGTACACTGAAAACCTAGAAATCTTGTTCCTTCCTTTGGCTCATGCTATTTTAATGAGATGACTTCATTCATATCAATATTTAGAAGCTAATGAGACCTTTCAACATATTACCCGTAGGATCTATGATTTGGGACTCTAAGAAAGTCAATTTTACACTAATTTGTTTTGTTTCTTGGTAACTAGACCCCCTTTAATAGGATCTGAGAATGGATATTCCTGTTTCATAAAAAATACAAAAGTGATCCAAGTAGATAACGTTTCCAAGGTGGTCTCTGGCAAAGTGCTTTTACCCCAAGCAACGTTGTCTACATGTTTTTCCTATATGTTTTTCAGATTCCCTATTAACCCCACTAGTGAAAAGCCATTGATTCATTTCACAAATATTGTTGAACATACAGTATATACTAAACAATGGATAAGATGCTGGATAGTCAAGGATCAATAGACAAGGTACTGCTCTTAAGAAGCTTACAATCTGGTCATGAAGGGAGACAAGCTAACAATCCTAGTGCACCACAGCACATACTGAACAGAGGCATCTAACTTGGTCTGGAGGTGGGGGAGAGGGGCTTCTTGGAGGAGGCAATTCTTGATATATTCAAACGCAGGAGGAATTAGTTGCAGAGAAGAGGAGCGAGAGTGGAGTAAGGTAAGGAGAGGATAGGTGGGAAGGGGTCCCAGACAGAATAACATGGACAAACGTTCAAAGTCATGGGGATACAGTGCCTTCGTTACAGAGAGGGTGCCTGTGCGGGGAAACAGCGTGGGATGAGTCTGGAGAGATGGGCAGGAGAGGATCATAAAGACAAATGACTAGTGAAGGAAGCTGGTTATGTTCTCAAGTGGTGGGGAGCGTGGATAGACTTTTATTTGTAAGAGACTGATTCTACTTTTTCATTATTCCATGGAGAATAGGAGAGAAAATATGCCTTTATGGAAAGTGAGTTGAAAGGAGAAAATAACCGTAAGTTTCTGAAGAGAGAAAAAGATAGGCGATCAACACCCTATCCCAATCAGTACAGTGTCATTTTGTTTTTTGAAATGCAGTAAGTTTTCACCTACTTTTTTTTTTTATCACATCGCTAGTCTGTATGTTGGCGTTGAAATATTGACTAGGTTTCTGATACAGTTTCTGGAGTCTGAATGTCACTGCAGAGATGAAGAAACCAAACAGATTGGATTCATATGGGTTTGCCATATGACAGTTTTCCTCCCACATAAGATGAGAGGGAAAACTGATTTCATTCCACTTACTGCCTTATTTGGGTTAGAACTGAAGTCAGTGCAGTTATCCCTTTGCCTATTCTTCTGTATTTAAAAGCTGAAGCGGGACTGTGCTGTTACAGAAGAAACAATTTAATATATCTTATTTGCTACATCTTATTTCTCATGGGTTTAATTTTTTTTAAAAAGAAAGAAAGACAGTACATGGACTTTCTTCACAAAAAGGTATCTGATGTTCCCCTCTCACAAAATGTTAAAGTAAAAAATTTTTAGGCTTTTAGAACTTACCAAATAAACTCATTTATTATTTTTATGATTATATAAAGTATTAAAAAGTATTATAGGAAATGGTTCCACAAAGATGTCAACTCTTTTATGTATTTTTATTGCTGACACTGATATAGATGTCCCAATAAGCACATTTATGACTTTAATTACATTAGAATTATTTACAGGCTAAGCACCTTATAATATATGCAATCCTTATATGTTACTCTTTTTTTAAATCCTCAATTGAGGATAAGAGTTTTTTATTTTTATGTTTTTCCTTTCTTTATTGATTAAGGTATTACATATGTCCTTATCCCTCCACTGCCCACCCTCCCGCCCTGCTCATGCCCTACCGCCCCTCCACCCACCCCGTGTCTGTGTCCATTGGTTATGCTTATATGCATGCATACAAGTCCTTTGGTTTATCTCTCCCCCATATCCCTACACTGCTCTAAAAAGTGGTGTTTTTTTTTAATTGATTTTCTTTTCAGAGAGAGGGAGAGAGAGGGAGAGGGAGAGGAAGTGGTAGAGAGAGAGGGAAAGGGGGAGGTAGATGGAGAGGGAGAGGGAAAGGAGGAGGTAGATGCAGAGGGAGAGGGAAAGGGGGAGGTAGATGGAGAGGGAGAG
>JAAGEH010002531.1:52759964-52782308 GCA_011751065.1 Lasiurus cinereus | reverse complement strand
GGAGGTAGATGGAGAGGGAGAGGGAAAGGAGGAGGTAGATGGAGAGGGAAAGGGGGAGGTAGATGGGGAGGGAGAGGGATGTGAGAGGGGAACATCGATTACCTCCTGTATGTGTTCCACTCAGGGATCAAACACACAACCCAGGCATGTGCCACGAGCAGGAATCGAACCCACAACCCTTTGGTGTACAGGATAACACTCCAACCAACTGAGATATCTGGTTACTCTTAGGTGGTCATTTTTTAATAACTCAACATTCATGAAGATTTCCTAAGAGCACAGGAACAAAGCTCTATTGTAGACCCTATGGTGACAGAACATGAACCCCACTGGCTTGAGATTCAGAGTTTAAACTGCCTACTTGAGCACTAGATTAAAAAAAAAAAGGGTGATATGTATGGAACGCAAAAATCTGACCTCTCTATACGTGAGTATTCTGCAGTCTCAGTATCTTTGTTCATAAGAAAAGTAAAACTTGCCCCTAACACATACTACCAGCACGCTGAGATTCCCTTCTACCCTTTACCTCTTTGCACACAATATGCCACAATTGCCTAAGCCTCACACCTTCCAACTACACAGTAACACTTAGTCTAGGCCAGTGATTGGCAAATTCATTAGTCAACAGAGCGGAGGCAAACTGCGGCGGCTCGCGAGCTGCAGTTTGTTGGCCACTGCCTTAGAGTATAGATTTCATTTGGGTTAGCATAATTGTTGATATTGATAGTATATTTCACATGAGCTTAAGAAATCACAGTCTATTCAGACAATGGAAGCAATGAAAGGTTTTTTAAAGAAGTATTATTTTGCTAGGAGCTGGATTCAGTCCTGCTTTATTCATTTTTTATGCATTTGTTAGTTTATTAATTAGAATATCATGGGAGTTTTCACACTGGAGGGAACATTGCAACTTAGTCTGGAAGAGCAAGTAGAGTTTATCAGACAGAAAAAGTTCCTTAGGGTGTTCGAGAGAGAAAGAACAACCTGTGCAAATTTAAGTGGCCTGAATTAAAATGGTTTCCTGGAGGAATGGTAAATAAATATGTGTAGTTGAAACATAATGTTACCTAAATAATCTGTCTTTCTGTTTCTTCTTTTAACTGATAAACCACGGAAAGCATTCTAAAAATCCCAGTCCTTCTTTCTCCATTCTCCTGGTCATTGAAAAGCCTCTTTTATAATAGCTCAGTGTTAGGAGTTGATAAATCAAGATGAGCAGACTTTGCAGCATTGGACAAAAAAGAGTCAGTTCAGTGAACAGCAAACATGTTTCATATGAGACCTTGAATGCTCCAGCAGGCTTAGAAGGTGCAATTAAAGGATTAAAAATTAGTCTAGGGATATTTCAGTGATGCTCCTACCATTATCTTAACCATTATTTTCAACCTTAATAAAATCCACTCCTTATCACTCATTGTATTTGTGAATTTGGTTCCAGGGAGTTGTTTTTTCATCCAACGGGGAAGCCCTCTCCTTTTTTCCTTTTCTTGCCCCCCATCCCCCCGCCCTAGGAGATTCCCGAGCAACGAGGAAAACAGCAGTCACTGTCAACACAGCTAATACTTGCATGGAGCCTCTTGTCCATGGCGCTCGAATGACTCACACTTCCAGATGGCCATGCTAGCCTTCATCCAGATTCCAGTCTTGGCACTGTTAATCAGGTCTGGTTGTCTCAATAAATAATTATGAAGCTCAAGGTTTGTAAAAATGAAAAACGTTTACTAATGTAATTTCTGAGTATAAAAGTAGCCTTTTTCATTATAGATTACTTGGAAAAACTGCAGAGGAGTACAAGGGTGAAAAATAGAAAAAAAATCTGTAATCTTATTACCTATAATTCTCTCATTCAGAGATAACCACTGTGAACATTTTGATATATTTCTGTCCAATCTTATTTTTTTTCTTATTAAATGTCTAAGAGAGATTTACAAAAGGGGAATTACTAGGTCAAAGAGAATAGGATTTCTTGTCTCTTGATGTGTACTGCCAAATTGTTTTTTAGAAATATTATACCAATTTCCACTTTTAGAAGTATTGTTTGAGAATAAAAATTCACGTGATATTTTCAACACATAATGAAATATTATAAATATGTAAAAAACTGCAAGTATATTATTTATATTGTTTTAATTTGTATGTCTTATTACAAGTTAGAGTGATTAATTTTTAAGTTTAAATTTTCTTTTTAGCAAAATTATATAGGAGCATACAGAATTTAATAGTACTATAAAGATTTCTTAAAAATCTCCCACACTCCAAAACTGGTTTAGCTCAGTGGATAGAGCATCAGCCTGCGGACTGAAAGGTCCCAGGTTCCATTCCGGTCAAGGGCATATACCTTGGTTGCGGGCACATCCCCAGTGGGGTGTGTGCAAGAGGCAGCTGGTCGATGTTTCTGTCTCATAGATGTTTCTAACTCTCTATCCTTCTCTCTTCCTCTCTGTAAAAAAAAAAATCAATAATAAAAAAAAAGTTGTTAAAGTTTAAAAACAAAACAAAAACTCCCACACTATATACATATTCATATCTTCCATTCCCCAGAGGTAGCCACTTTCATATCTTTTGCCTGATTTATTTGCTATATTACTCTGTATCTCTAAATGACATACTTACATTGCTACTTTCTAATATTTTAGTTTTAGACATTGATTTTTGCAGAAGATGACAAATTAGCTTCTGATCCATTCACACCTACTATCTTCAGTCCTTCAAATATATGTTGTAATTTAGTTAGAGTTATTGGGTTTATATTAGTAGGACTAAGGAAACACTGTAAGCAGCCACACTATGTAATATATGTCAATTACTTCAAGATTTTGTCTTCCTTCCTTCCTTCCTTTCTTCCCCTTCCTTCCTTCCTTCCTTCCTTCCTTCCTTCCTTCCTTCCTTCCTTCCTTCCTTTCTTTCTTTCTTTCTTTCTTTCTTTCTTTCTTTCTTTCTTCCATTTTTATTGATTTCAGAGAGGAAGGGAAAGGGAGGGATGATGTTTCTATCATCAGCTTCTACCTGCATGCTCTACACTGGGGATCTAACCTGCAACCTGGGCATATACCCTGATTGGGAATTGAACCATGACCTTGTGGTTCATAGGTCAATACTCAACCATTGAGCCATGATTGTTTTCCTTATAGTTGAAAATTCTTGTCTTGTGTTTCTTTCTTTGTTTATTTCCTTAGGTTACTACATACTTGTAAAATTAATTCTATCTCAAACGTGGCCCCACCTGCAAAGATCTCCTTTCTGTACGGGTTTAATACATTAATAATTTTATCAAATTCATTTCCTTGAAGAAATATCTCCCTAGAGCCTCTTCTAATCTGGATTGGTTATTTCCTAGGTTTGTTGCACAGCTGTCACTTTGGAATGTTACTCCTTTGTTTTGTTGAGCATATTTCCAGTAGCTTCCTGAGTAAGTAGGCATTAGAGGCAAAATTTTTGAGCCTATGTATCTTTGAAAGGGTCTTTTTTTCTATGCTCACTCCTGATTAAGTGTTTGGCTGCGTATATAATTCTTGGTTGAGAATCATTTTCCTTCAAAATTTAAAAGGCATTGCTCCATTGTTTTCAATGTGAATCTTAAGAAGTCTGATGCCCTTTTGATATTTTCATTGAAGACTGTGTAAAAATTTACGTGATATTCTCAACACATAATGAAATATTATAAATATGTAAAAAGACTGTGTAGAGTTTTTCAGAGATGGAGAGGGAGGAGGTAGACTTTATACATCACAGCGAAAACTTAAAAATCTTAGAATATTCCCCTTCCCAAAGTTTTTCTACCTACACCAGTGACCAATTACTTTTATTTTCTCATAAAAAAACTGAAGATCTCCACCTTTCTCTTTACTACTCCTCTCCTTCCATCTCCACCTTCAGTTCTTTCCCTCTACAAACTTTTCATCCCATCACCTTGCAATTAAATCTTTGCTGTCACTTTGAATTTGTTTGTCCAGATGGTGAAGAAGGAAAGAGGAGGCAAAGTTGTGCTAGGGAAGTCAGCAATGGCTTTGATTTGCTCTGGGCAATACTTTCATTCCTCTTAAATTAATATCTGTGTCGTTATTTATTATTAAAATTATAAACCTGTTAATATTCTTCAGCTTTACAATTGATCTGATAAATTTTTCACAAGTAAAATGTTTTAAAGTAAAAAAAAATATATTCCTCTCCCACATAGGAAAAAACAAGTTATTTTTGACAATACCTTCAGCAGACCCAAGCGAGACTCCACTTAAGATTTGTAAGCATGAGCTTGAGTGTCTTTGTCCAGTGCTCCTCCGTGTCCAAGTGGGTTCTGATGGAACAGAATTCACAGTGGCTCCAGGCTCTTCCATCAGGCCTTTCTCCACATGGATCCTTAGGGCATGCCGAGACCTGGTTTGCCTTACTCTGTTTCTTCCTTGAACTTCACGCAGTCCAAGAAAGCCATCGTCGCCTGGTCAAACTTGTTAGACAAGAGAGCACTCGGCCCCCTGGTACAGAACATGGGTAGTTCAGTGGGGGCCTTCTGTTAAAGACTTCAGATAGGAGTGGTTTCTGCAGGGGATGAGTCAATACCTCTGAAATTCCTGACCAACTATGTTAGACGGGGTCAGGAGCAGCAATGCTGTCTGCCCCCAGGCTGAGTTCATCTCATTCCAGCACATGGGGACAGTGAGGAGGCAGCCCAATCTGAAGTCATTGATGACAGCCAAGGGGCCATTTTGGCGAATCTCAAACATTGAACTGAAGGCGTTCACTTTTTCTAGCCAAGCTAGCTGGGTCTGGGCGTACCCCAGCCAGTTCTCTGTGCTTCTCAATTCGTCATGCAGTTCCAATGGTTGCCACTGCAGCTTACTGTAGTTCCTGTGGTACTGCCTTTCCTGCTGGTCCTGCATCTCAGTCTCTACCTAGGCTGTGTCCAGAGCCACAGCTGCCCTTTCTCAGTTCTTCTTCACTTCCCTCAGCTTCTGGACCAGCATCTCTTCCTCCAGCTCCACATCCTTCAGTAACTCCTGCAGTGTGTCCTCCCCATCCTCACTTATTCTCTGTCTACTCTCCAAATAGCATTTGTAGTTCTGTCAGATTCTGAGGCAGTGATCGAGTGTCCAGCTGCTCCAGAAGATTGTCAGTTTAGTCCTTACACAGGAGGTGGTCCAGATCTTCTTTACCAGAAAGAATTTAAAAAATCTCCTTATTGACGTTCAGGATGTTACTGAGAGTTCTCCCAGAGCCCAACTTCCCAAGCAGGGTGAAGTGAAGTGGCTGGAACTGTATCTGGACATCTTGCCACCCCCAGGGAGAATCCGGCTAGAGGCACCATCTTGTAGTTTTTCAACATCTATCTCCACCCTGGTGATAGACCCTCATCTGGAGTTCTCCTGGATCCTCCAGTGCTGAGGGGAGCTTTGAAGCTGCAGGTTCTTGGCTAAGTGTCAAGGCCTGAGGTCTCTGCAGACTGAGTCAGCTTCAGGGGCTAGAAAATGAAGCGGATGGAGGACATGGTGGAGGTCTTGACTTTCATCTTTGATGTAAGTTTTTCCCCAGTCTAATGTCTTTTTGATTTTTGAACCTTTGTATATGACTTGATGATGATTCTTAGAATAAGCTATATATATTATTATTATTATTATTATTATACATATCAATTATTTCCTCCTCCAATTTTCTTTCCAGAATTTGTTATTTGGATGTTAGACTTTTTGAATTGGCCCTCTAATTTTCTCATTTACTTCTGTTTTCTATTTGTCCATCTTTTTTTCTCTATTTCCCTGCATATGTCCTCAAAAAAGTGGTCCATTTCAGCATGGCACCTCAGTTTTCAACTGTACCTGCTGTCCCTTGGTCTACGGACTGTTTTATGCCCTTCAGAGAATAAATGTCAAGTGTCTTGTTGGGGTGAATGAGGAACAGTGACATCACTCTGCAGAACATAAAATAGGATCTGTAGGTCTACTAGCTCCTTAAAAAGTTTTCATATTTATCTTACTTTTTTAGGTACTGATTTTTTAGTCTTTGGGTTGTGTTGCACTAGTCATGGGATCACTTTTGTGGCTTTCCCCAATGCTAGCACAGAATTCAACTTTAATTGTCCTCTAGGGCACTTGTCCATTTGTTTTCCAGCTTCCAGAACGCTATTGTTGGTATTTCTTTCTCATTTTCTTTGTCATTGTATTTTATGCTTTAAAACTTTTATTTTATGGTTTTCTGTAGAGATGTTCCATAAATGTGTGAATAGCTCTATAATTAGCCAGAAGTTGCAATGTTTTTTTAATGTTCTAACTTGTCAGTTATTTATCTTCTTTTGTGAATTGTCTGAACATATCTCTGACAATTTAACTATGATACCTTAGTGTTTTCCTTACTTATTTGTACAACCTTTTTCTTTGTTAGTGTATTTATCACTGACCTGAAATATCTATAGGATGATTGATTTCAAATCCTACTGCATTATCTGTGGTTCCTGTGGTTTAGAATGTACCCAAGTCACAAAATGCTTAGATGGAGATGTAATGAAACATACTCTGAGTAGTTTACCAATATACATATATTTAGAATCACAAAAAGAACAATCTTCAATTAATAGGCTTTGAACTTGTGACAGGCAGATATTGATCTTTATATTAATTTAATAAACTTCCATTGAACAATTGATATATGTGAAGCACCTTCCCCCTGAGAGTACAAATTCCAAGGGTCTGAGTCCCTTACAGGATTTTTTAGAGAAAACAGATTCATAAATAACCATAAAACAATGAGAACTGATCTATATCAAAGACACAATGCTGAAAACAACTCACTTGAGCTGTGAGTTAGGAGGAATTGGGGAAGTCTTCAGAGTTAATGAGCTACCATTTGAGGTGGATCTTGAATGATGAATGGTGGTTTTGATAGAATGCAAAGGTGACAAACACATCCCAGGCTGAAAAAAAGACAATGTGCAAAGTGTTGCAGAATTTTTTAGGGAATAATGAAAAATCTAGGCGGGTTACAGAAGGTATAGAATACAAAAAGTTGAAACTGGACAGGATTTTAGAGAGAGTTCAGCCTAATCCACGGAATTTTACAGATTTGAAATCAGCCCTAGAGAAGTTATAAATTGTCAAGATTCCATTCTTAGTGAAAGAATCAGGACTAAGGCATATAATTGCCTGACTTCTTTTAGCGCATTTTTTGTATCACACAGTTCCTTACTTCTCACTACAGATACAGACTACTTTCCTAAGAGCAAGTATGAAAAGAACTGATCAGAAGATCTAGGGGACACAATTAGGATTCCATTCTAATCTGTTCCTAGAGGTTCCTTTGATGTGCTTTATTAAGGATTCTGAGGTCTATAGATAAAGCACATTATCTTAATTATGTCTGTCTATCATGGGCATAGGTTGGGAGAAATGACATGGAATTATATCTATGAACAGGAACCACCTAATGGGGAAAATAAGACGGAAAAGAGTACGTCATATGTACTTTATTACTATTCTTATTTTGGCTTAGTTTAAATTATCCAATTTATTCTTTTGAAAAAGTCATTACATTTTGGATTAGATTATTTAAAACCTCTCCCTTTCCAACTTTCACTTCTTTTTTTCATTTTAGTTTACTCTTTTAAATAGTGGGTATGCTTATTATGTAGTACTTGAGATTACACAAAACTATTCTTTAGTCACCTTGATGCCTTATGAATAGAGAGTCCATCAGTTTTTAACTTTCAAATTATTGGTATGCACAATTGTTGCAAATAAAAACTCACTCTGTCAAATTTTGTTTATTTTGTCAATCAAGTAAATAGATTTTTATTAGTATACCGAATTTTAAAAATTTATTTTGAGAGTACATATATTAAAGCTGGGGACAGTGAAACATGGTAGGGCTGAAGACAGAAGAAGCAACAGGAGAGAACTAAGTAGAGTTGCTTCAGCTCTCTAGAAAAGTCAGAGAAAGGGGGCATGGGAATAGGTTCAGGAGTTTTGTGGCCCACTGTTCCCCTTGTTGAAAGTTCCTGGGGGTCCCCAGAGTTCTTTTTTTAAAGTCTGTGCCTAAGAGAAGGGTGTGGGCATGCTCCAAGGAGGGCACACTTTAAATATACTGCATTTTTATGTGTGTGTTTTGTGTTAATTCTAACCCAAGGATTTTTTCTCCATTGATTTTTTTTTAGAGAGTGGAAGAAAGAGAGAGAGGGAGGGAGGGAGGGAAGAGGGGAGGGGAGGGAGGGTAGAGGAGGGAAGAAAAGGAAAGAAAAAGAAAGGGAAGGGAAGGGAAGGAAAGGAATGGGAAGGGAGGGGAAGGAGGGAAGGGAAGAGAAGGGAGGGGAGGGAAGAGAAGGGGAGGGAGGGGAGGGGAGGGGAGGAAAAACCCTGATATGAGAAAGACACATCAACTGGTTGCCTCTGCAGGCGCCTGGACCAGGCTAGGACTGAACCTGCAACTCAGGTACTATACCCTTGACTAGAAAATCTAACCTGCGATCCTTCCGTGCCTAGGCTGATGCTCTAACCACTTAGCAACACTGGCCAGGGTTATATTTCTGATAAATTCAATCCTATTTTCTTCAAACATTTGCTTGCTTGGAATCAGGTACATAAGTAGAAAAGACTTTCTATAATATGGCATGGTTTCAAAATCTATGATTACTTCCTACATATATATATATATATATATATATATATATATATATCATACAAAAGTTTCTCACCATTTTTTCTAAGATTAACAACAGGGAGACAAGTGTTAATCTCTTCAAATACTATTTTAATTTTTCTAAATATTTTCACAATCTATTTATTTTTATCCATACTTTTAGATTATAAATATTGGTTTGTATTGAAAATTTAAAAGAACAATACTGTTTTTCTATGTGATTTATCCTAAAATGTCATTTTATACTAATGAGGTAATTTATTTCTCCACTTTTCTATTTTCTGATGCTGGAAGATCCTTCTAGAAAGCACTTTCAATAGTTGTGCATTACTTTGGAGCTCTTGAGCAATCATCTGAGAATTCTTGGAATAAACCAGAAGGAAGGCCAAAGAGACAACACTATAGCTCCCCTAAGTTAATCAAACAGGATCCCCTGGTAAACCAAAATGGCCATTTTTACATCAGTAATTTATATTTTGCACAGTACATACTTTATACTGATCTTTATAAGTAGGAAAACAACACATTTCTTCAGCTGTAAGTGGAGCCTCTTGGCAAATAAAGAAAAACTTATTCCCATTAAGAAAACATGGAAGTTTAACTCTAGATGAAAAATATTTTAAAAATCAGGTTTAAGAAGTCTCTGTGTAAGCTATTGCTTTGAGAATATTGTTACATAATTGTAGAAAATACCAGTTAGACTGTTTGAAGTCTCCAATGGCAGCAAGAAAAACAAAAATAATAAAGCTAACTCCATCAACATTAAAAATATGGAAATTGAGGAGGTACTGGTGACCATAAATATACATCTTTATGAGCCTAACAATTTATATTCAGTTCATGCAATTAGCAAGTTTGATAATATGATTATAACTCTCAAGTTGAAACAAATGTTCTTTGCTAAGAGCAACGAGTTGTTATTGAACAGATGGTATTACTTTTTCTTGCCGATTTATGTTCACAGAGCTCAATCAATGCTTAGCCTTAAAAATGTCAAATAACTCAGATTTCAGGATAACACATACCAAGTAATCTGCTTGGCTTATCTCCACTGCGTCACTCCCCTCTTGAAAAGCTCAAACAAGATAGCATGATTGACACAAGTAAAAGCAAAAACTATATATATTTTTTACTGCTGCACGGTCTTACCTATAATGTAGCATTTCAATATCTTATAAAAGATACCATCATTCAAAGCAATAATATTTCCCCAAGTACTAATCTACAACATATATAACATGGAATACTTTTCATTCTTGCTGGAATTGCTACCAATATAAAAGCATATGATTAAAAACTAAAGTTCATTCCAGTGTGGTGTTAAGAGCTAAAATTTTAAGTATGCAAAAAACTTGGGTTCAAATTCTAGCTCTGCTACCTATACGCAATGTGACAACTGGTCAAGTTACTTAATCTCTCTAGTCTCAACTTTCTTATTTGTAAAGTTTGATAGCTTTTATAGGGTTCTTCTGAATATTAAAAAAGCATTACCAGTAAAGCTCTTAGCAAACTGTCTGCATAGAGTAAATATTTAACAAAATGATGACTAATATTGATTCAATTATCGGTGAACTGAAGTTTTAAATATATTAAGAGTTTGTCCCTAAGGTACAGTCAATGCCACCATGATTTTTAAAAATTTGTTTCTAGGGTTATGGGAAAGTGAAGAGGGTAAAGTGGGTCAAATATATGGTGATAAAGGGAGACCCGACTTTGGATGATGAGCATATAATGCAATATATACATGATGTATTATAGAATTGTATACTTGAAACTTATATAACGTTATTAGCCAATATCACCCCAACAAATTAAAAAAATTCTTTTCTGTTACTATGTTTTTCTAGGGAAAAAAAAATCCCCCCCCCTCTGTTTTGAATTATGCAAGGGCTTTGTAGGCATCTGAACCAGTTACACCATATTGTATGTACGTAAGACTGACAGTTGATTTTCAAGATTTGGCAAGAGTTCCCAACATTTTTCTTTTCTCAGATACACCTGAGGGCTACCACGCAGGTATGATCAGTCAGCTGTTCCAGACAACGGCCGCAGGGCTAGGACAGGCGACTCCAGGACAAGAGTCTGTCCTTCGCACCCATCTGGCAGCTGCCCCGCCTTTCTCTCCCCTAATTGAGCAACCTTCTGGCTGTAGATCAGAGGAGTCGTTCTTTCTCCCCCAAACACACAAAGGCAAAAACTGTATGAGTAGTGCGGGTTTTTGCCCAAACTTTTTCTTAGGAGCCCGTGAATTCCTAAAAAAATCTCTATTTTACCGTGGAGTTGCTATTTCCTGAATGAACATATTTTTAAAAACTTTTTCTCTTTAAAAAACTATTTTTATTTCTTTCAGAGAGGAAAGGAGAGGGAAGGGAGAAGGGGAGAGAGAGAGAGAGAGAGAGAGAGAGAGAGAGAGAGAGAGAGAGAGAGAGAGAGAGAGAGAGAGACTCATTGAGCAGCTGCCTCCTGCATGCCCCACACCGGGACTCAAACTCACAACCCAGACATGTGCCCTGATCGAGAATCAAATCATAACCTCTAGGTTCCTATCCGAAACCACTGAGCCACGCCGATTGGGCCTGAATGAGCACCTGAGTTTTTTGTGAGGTGGGATGAGACATAGAGGATGAACATTCTGTCCTCCAGAATCATCAGATTCTACCTCCTTTAAACTCCTCTTCTTTATGTCCATCTCCTGCTTGTTGTCTTTCTTTACCTCTTTATCACGAATCCACTGATCTAAAAATCAATGGAATACATAAACAAGCATGCACTTCCATGTTCACTTCATTAGTTTGTAATATGAAAAAGTCATAAAAAGAAAAACAATAAAATATAAAATTTGAAATATGTACTATGCTGCAGTTTAAGAATATTGGTATAGATTTATATGTGCTGAATAACATAATCTCTAAAACATATTATATACAAAAGTCAGTCACAGAATAACATGTATAGTATGTCACTTTAAATAAAAAATTTTCTGTAATTCTAATATATGAATATCCAGTTAAAATTCAGAAAGAATATACACCAAGTTGTATCCATTGCTAAGTGGTTACTTGCAAGGAGAACAAATCTAAAGGAGCAGGAAGGAGTTTTCCATATTCTTAATGCTTTAATTATTTTATGACATGAAAGTAGTTATCTATTACTAATGTAATAAAACTATATATTAAAAAAAATCTCATGGTAGATATCTTAGGAAATACAGAAAAAGTTAAGAAAATCAAGAAAAAGCACATATAATTCTACAACCCAATGCTCGTTACTCTAAAAATTGATATTTTTTCTAATACATTTCTACACACATATGCCTGCATTCAATTTTTAAAGCATAACTGGGTCTCATCTCATTGACCTGATACCCTAAAGAGTTTGAAATACCAAGAAAAAAATTCATTCCTATAAAGAAGCAACACTAAGAACTATTGGCTAAAGTAGGCTGTGGCGTTTATCTCTAGAGTTTAAAGCTCAGCTGAAAACATGCTACATAGGAAAGGGATGCTACAGTCATATGTACACACATGTTTTGCTTTTTCCAAGTTCCAGGTGGGTCAGGAAAGCATAAGACTGCCGAGGAGACTGCCTAGGTTCAAGCTACTGACCTAATTTCTAGTGCTTGAATCTGGTGCATTTCCTGCATAACCTCAGAATGTGTCACTGTAAGTTCCATCAGACAGCAGTCGCACATTTGGAATGTGGATTCTGACACATGGCTCCAATAAATGTTGTGGAAAGGCCACTGGAGCGCTGTGCGCCTCAGTTTCCTTATTTCTAAACGTGATCTCTACAGCCCTTCGAGGGTAAACAATCTGCAATCTACTAAAAACCACAAGAATTATGCTGAACTGACCGCCATAATATGTCCTACTCTCAGTCCTTAATTAATCTTCAAAGACAGACTTCCTGCAAAATGACTTCACTTCTTTATTGTGCAGTATCTGTCTCCATTCTCTAGAATGCTCTCCAGATGGTGACTGAGTGTATCTCTCCATCTCACAACATCTTCATATTGTTTCTTGCCACTTACTACTTCAAGTTGTAAAACAAAACAAAATAAAAACACACTGGAAGCAAGTACTTAGCTGGAAAAATGTAGCTTTCTCCTTAGGAAAAGGGAGGCCAGGCAAAACAGGGGCCCCAAACAGCTACCCTGTGAGAGCAATTATACAGATGCTCCTTGGTTTTGATCTTCTTTGAAGTTAATTGAAAACAAACTTGACAGGCATGAAAGTCAGATTCACAAATAGGAAATGTGAAGCTTTCCCAATCTTCTGTGTAATCTTATACTATATACATGAAGGTCACTGTAATTCAAGATCTTTTACTATTAATATGAAGGAGGTAGTACATAAATACACAATCTTATTTCAAATATAATTCTTTAGGTAAAAATCTTAAAAATAAAATCATGGTTTGATACTATTCACCATTTTGAGGAGAAGAATAACAAAATTCTTCATCAATATTCCAAGAAGTTTGTGTGTTCTACATTTCTAATGAAAGAGGAATAGATTGACTTTAAGTAAACATTAATATTCAAATTATTGGTTGTTTTTCTTAGAAACTTACTATCTATAGAACAATGAGGAAAAAGCATAAAATTTGACTATATCCAAGAATTTATGCTTTGAAATGATGCCAAGTCATCCATAAGATGAAAACTCATTTATTTATTTGAAAAAAAAATTAAAATCATTTAAGCACTATTTTATAGAAAGTACGAAAATGTTAAGAGAAATGACAGGGTATAGATTACTGATGTTCTCCATTTCAGAAAAGAAAGTTGAATGCTGTCTTATCTCTAGGAGTAAGAATTTCCTGCTGTTCAGTTTTGCTTTTTATAAGCATACATGATAAGCAGCACAAAAATTGGTCTGTTTTGAGCAGTTTTGTATACATTTTACTCAATATCAAAATGGATTTAAATTGTACTGTTATCAAATATTCTGAATCTTATGGGCAAGAAGAAATCGGATAAGGAAAGTGGATTTGTTATCTAACTGGTCTCTTAAGTTCAAACCTTCTATATCTATTTCTTTTCCCTTTGTCCATACAGTCATACAGTTATCACTGGGTGGTGAATTATTAAACAGTTTTCTATATATTTTCTTCAAAATCTTATTTATTCTATAATGGCATCCTATAATATACAATTGATTCCACAATTTTTTCCGAATCACTTGACAATATCTGTACTGTAACCCATCATACTTATTCAAGAGTTGATAGTAAAATTAACAACAACAACAAAAATAAGAAACAAAACAAAGTTTCCCACTGTCTCCATAGTTAATGCAGCTCAGGAAATTCTAACCTAAGCAACTGAATAAGAAAACCAAATATGAACTATAAATAAAAGGAGAGAGCAAAATTATATTTTCAGATGAAAATCCTATAACTAAAAATTCACAAAATGTATGATAATGATAGAGCATTATAAAATACATATGCCGTATAGATATTTTATATACCAGCAATAAACTAGTTAGAAAATGGAGAAAGTTTTGCATTTACATTAATTCATAAAACTTAAAATACCTAAAAATAAATGTAAAAATATGAATATGTAAAAGTGTTGTACAAATAATACTGTGTAACTTCACTGAAGGATATGTTTTCTAGGTCTACGACACTGTTATCATGGAACTCATTTTCATAAAACACCTGGGTTAGTTTCAGTACTTTCATCTTAGTACTTGCTGCATCTTCTGTATATTTTTTTCCTTGATATCTTCAAAATAGTTTTATTTTCATTATGAAGCATCTATAAGGGGTAAATTTTGTGAACTTGAACCTTTATATGTTTAAATAAATCTTTAGTTTGTTGATAGTTTGACTATCAATTTTGGGTTTTAAGTAATCTTCCTTAGAATTTTGAAACATTGCCTGGTCTGTCCCATATTACCTTGGAAAGATCCTTTTTTGTTTTCTAGAAGCTTTTAGGATAATTTTTTTTATCTTTGGAATTCTGAAATTTCATCAGCATGTCAACAGTATGTATTTTTTACCCCTGTTGGGCAGTGGGTGAACCTTTTCAATCGAGAACTTGAATCACTCTTCAGGTGAAGTAATTTATCTTTAAATTATTTTTCCTGTCCCTTCTCACTCCCCTACTGACATCACACTCTTCATGTCTCTTTTTTTAATTGTATTTTATATCCTTGTTTTTGTGCTCTATATTTCAGGAGATTTGCTTGATAAGTTTAGTATTCACTAGTGTTTGGTATTTGCTCCAACCTTCAATTTTTTTTTTAAATATTCTGCTCCTATTTCAAAGAAACCTAATCATAATTAATGTACTCTTGGCCTTACTCTCTCTGAAAATTTAATATTATAAGGGTTTTTATAGACTTTTTATCATTTGTTTCTTCTGAAAATAAATACTAGTATTCTTCAGAAAAATACACTTGTTTTGCTCATCCATTAGTTTCTTTTTGTTTGTGCTATAGATTTCTTCAAACCACTGGTTATCTTTTTTTTGATTGCGAATACTTAAATAATTTAAGAACTAAGAATTTATAGATGGTTTATAGGGGTTTCATAAAGTAATTATATAGTACTTGTAAACTACTTAAATAAATGATGCAATTTCAATCAAAATACTAATGGATTTTTTTGTAAGGATTTCACAGATTATAAAATTAATTTTTATAATTTTAAATTAATATTCACAAATTAGCAAAATAAAGAATAACTGATAAAAATTTGAAAAATAAGATTAATTATGAGGGCACGTTTTCTCAAATATTAATATGTATTTTTTAAATCTATAATAATTATAATATGGAACTTTTGTGTAGCAGCAGGCTATAAAAATGAAAAACAGAACCAACCATCCTTAAATTTAGTAAAAGATAGAAATGACATCTTAAGCCAATAGGGAAACTATGGATTACTCAGTAAATATTGTCCTGAAAATTTAGGAAAACTAGATAAAGAATAACAGAGCCCATAATTATTAAAATAAATTCCATATTTATTAAATATTTAAATATGTAATATAAGCCTATTAAGGGTTAAAATAAAATATAGGTGTAGAAAAACTTGCTACAGATTTATAAAGTACATTTTATTACACACACACACATATATATATAAATTTATAAAATATATAAATGATTTAAAACTTCAGTTTATTAAAATAGAATATCCATAAAAATGAAACTATAAATGGGGATTGGGATGGTAGAAGGACAAAGAATAAAATATTGAAATGGCCAAAAAACAATGTTGTATATAAAACCATCCTTCAAGGGCTATACACAGGAGAGTAAAAAATAAGCAACTTAATAAGGAACATGCTATTATTGTTCCAATTTTTGCACCTGAGAAAACTGAGGCTTAGAAGGTTACATAACTTGCTGAGGATCACATAGCTAATAGTGGGGAGCTGGGATCTGAAGCTAAGGAGTTTGGTTTCAGAGCCCACCTTTCAGCCCTATGCGGTATTGCCTACGCTACCCAATCCTTTGGTATACATTTTGTATCTCTGTCTGTGAGACTTCTTGAAATGTTTCCGAAACCCAGAATTCATTCTTCTTCCTTTGTGCTCTAACAGCTCCCTTCGAATTTCCACACCCATTTCAATTAATACCTTTTCCACAAAGTTCTTCCAGAAATCCTGAGTCCTTTTTGGAATTCTCTCCTTCCTTAGATTTGAGAACCTAACTTTCCTGATTTTCTGCCTACTCTTCAGTTGGCAGAAAAATTTTCAGTTCCTTTGTTGGATTCTTCTTTTTTCTATGCTTTTCTTTTCTCACCTTACTCATTGTCCCTGTGAGTAAATTTACCTCCAAAATTGAAATGTCTATCTCCCATGTTCTGAAAACTCCAGTTTAGATTGCTCTTCCTCATTCAGATTTCCACCTGAATGTGCGCAGACACCTCAAACTCCGCATTTCTAACACTGATACTCTGCCTACTAGTTTTGCTCTCTTACTGAGATGCCACCATCACTCACCTCCTCCCTGAAGCCAGAATTCTAAGCATGATCATTGAGTTCTCTCCTTCTCAATCCCAATTTCCAAATTTCATTTATTTTTCTCCATAAATAATCATTGAATTTCCCCCTCTTCTCCACATTTCCTTAGTTCATGCTCTCATTGGTTCTCATGTAATTATTGCAGTAGGTTCTGAACTGGTTTTCCCAGTGCCCATCTTTCTTCTACTCACTCCAATTCTATCTCCAAATCAACATTTCTCAAATTTGAGAGGTCACATATTTCCAAAAATACTTTTATAACCCCCAGATGCATACAGTCCTCATATGAGAAACTTTGCAGCAAAGGTTACATACTTTTCTTCAAGTGATTATGTGTGGTTAATACAATAACTCCCATGTGTTAATAAACACAAAGGCAAAAACTCAGGCACATGATCCAGAAAATGCTTATATTCCATTTTTAAATTTAAAAAAAAACTTACAAAGACTGCTTTAAATATGCAACTCTAAATTGTGTCAAAATTAAGCTACATGATGAAGACTTAAGGCTAATATTTCTCCCATTGAATAAAATCACCCCATGCTTTTAAAAAAGTCCATTTCCTAGCATGACATTCAAGACTTCTTAGCAGTTTATAATAGGTTGCTTTTCTTTAATCATCTTTCTTATTCTTTACTGATCACTACTGTGCCTCATACTGCAACCTGTTTGGGGCTCTCTTGTGCCTTCCACACTGCAATTTTGCTTCAACATTGACCTTTAACAATATATACTTTTCCTGCTCTAGCTAACTTCTCATCCTTAAAGCCCCAGCTCCAGGATTTTCATCACTGGGAGAATATCTGATTTTCTCCCTCTTTTCTACTTTTGGAATGGTATGTGTGCACCAACAGCATGCTGTGACGTAATTGACTATTTATCTTTCTGTTTAATGCCCTTAGCTGTTGAGTCCTTGAAATTTAGGTCTGTCTTAACCCATTTTCTAGTTTTCAAGCCTAGTATAATTCTTTGGCATTTAATACATGTTTATTAAAGAGATAATGACTTCCATGTACATTTACCTTTCCTTCTTCTTTGAAATTCATTCATTCCCTGATAATCATTTATCTGTCAGTTTGAGTGAACACAAAGATGCATAAGACATTGTACTGACCCCTACAGAGCACTTCATTATTGTGTCAGTCTCTTCTCTTTCTCTAATCATTTAGTTATGTAGGTCTTTTCTTCAAAAGAATAGCAGGGATTCACCATAATATCTCCTCTGCTCCTCACAGTTCTTAGACCATTGTAGAGGTTCAATATATATTTGTCGGATAGTCTAATTTTGCCTTTAGGAGTGCCTATTAATGCCTACTTCTCTCAGAGGATCCTGCTGTGTAGGAACCCCATGTGCTAGACTTTAAGCAATTTATAGCTTTTCTGTCATAAATGTGCTAAGTGGACTGGAGGGCAGAATTATGAGTTCAGAAAAGAAACAGAACGTCATGTTTGATTCCAGGTTTTCAGCTTAATTCTCAGGGCAATATTTATTCCATCAAGATAAATAGACTCATTTTCTTTGAGTTTTAATCAACATTATATGTTAGTTTTACAATATTTAGAGATTATTTTTAGGGATTATTTATTTCTATATTTAAAAAAGAAATTAAAGCAATTGATCTAGACTGAAAGGTATAACTACAAAATCATTTTTGGTTCTGGCAATTCTATCTCATTATTTCTGGATAAACATGTTATTGCTTTCTGACACTAAAAAGAAAAATAACAGAGCTAAGATTTATTAAACATTTATATTGGATAAGCTCAGTTTTGAGTACTTTTATATGTATTAATTCACTGAATCCTCACAATAATTTTTATTATATTCATTTTATTGCTGGGGAAACTGAGGCCTAGAGAGCTTCTATAACTTGTCCAAGGTAACTCAGTTGTTTATTGTGGAGCTGAAATTCAAACACAGTCTGCACTTTTTGCGCTTCTTTCAGAAGGAACAGTGGAATGATTGTTACAAAACCAGGTTGTTAAATTTGTCATGTTAATAGTGGATTGAATTTAAGGATGTCATTTTATCTTGAGTTTCATTATTCTTGCATCCTTAATAACCTATGAGGAGGAGTCTATTATAAACTAAAAAGTGTTATGAATTCAAGACTTTCTCTTTACAACACATTATTTAAGAGTCTGAAAAGGAGAGTCTGTCAGAACGTCCATGTAAAGGTACAGACAAGGTGAGACACGGGCACTGAATGTTCAGACTCCTACTAATCATGTTAAGCTGCATGCATTATTGCTAAACCTCAGGGGGAGATTAGGAGGGAGGAGAGTGGGAAGCAAGAGAGCATGAAGCATGGACATTTGAAAGTAATATAATTATTTTCTAATCAGTTTAAGAGCATTAAGAATTACAGAATAAGCAGAGTTAAAAAGGTTTCAGGAAGGAGTAAAACTGTAAGAATACAATCAAATTGTTAAAAATTATCAGAACCATTTTAAAGAACATAAACAATTTCATATTTAGAAAAAAACTGGAAAGTCTGATAGTATCATATTTTTTTGGGCTAGGATGTGGACTCAGAAATTCTTGTGCACTTTTCATACACATTACCAAATACTCTCCCCTTAACCAGAAAAGTTCCAGGATTCCATTCTTTGCTGTATCTCCCCACAAAAATGCATGCTTATATGCCCCAGGACACATTATGATGGCATATTTTTATTCATAATATTTCCAAATGGAAACTGCCCCACTTTATAATAGGAGAAGATTGGAGGAATGACTTGTGGTTCCTTTACATAACATGAGGTGGAGAAGCAAGAAGAACTCTCATTCAATGCAAAATGGTGTGGCCACTTTGGGAGACAGTGTGCCAGTTTCTTACAAATTAAACAGTTTCTTACCACATGATCTAGCAGTTGCATTACTTGGTATTTACTCCAAAGAGTTGAAAACTCATGTCCACACAAAAACCTGCCGATGGATGTTTACGGCAGTTTTATTTAGAATTGCCCAAACTTTGAAGCACTAGGTTGTCCTTCCGTAGGTTAACAGACAAACTGTGGTACATCAAGGCAATGGAATATTATTCTGTGCTAAAAAGATATGAGCTATCAAGCCACGAAAGGACATGAAGGAATCATAAATGCACATTACTAAATAAAGCCAATTGGAAGAGGCTACATACTCTTTGATTCCAATTATATGACATTCTGGGTAAGGTAAAACCTTGGAGACAGTAAAAAGATCAGTGGTGCCAAGGGTTGAGAGGAGGAAAGGAAAGGGTAACAGGTGCAGCATAGAATTATTTTAGGCCACTGAAAATACTGTATATAACACTCTAATGGTGATGCATGTCATTACACATTTCTCTAAATCCAAGCGTGAGCCCTAATGTAAACTATGGACTTTGAGTGAAAATGATGTGTCAATGTAGGTTCATCAATTGTAACAAATATATTACTCTGGTAGGGAAAATATACATGTGTGTGGGAGGGGGCATTTGGGAAATCTTTACCTTTTGCTCAATTCTACTGTCGACCTAAAAGTGCACTAAAAATAAAGTATATTTAAAAACATACACCAAAAACCTGAGCACTTGTGGCTTCTTGGAAGTTCACAAAAATTTTACAGTCTAAAAAAATTATGTTGAACCTTTTACTTCTTTTTTATCTTTTAAGTGCTGATGAAGATCACCTGGTGGATAATTCAGAGGTTTAACATAAAGAGTCTTCTTAATAATATGCCCCTATTGAGAAAAATCACAAAGTCCCAATAGCAAAATGTTAGCAAGGAAAAGAATTGAAGACTTTTCTCTCTGAAACTGCCAAGCATGTCTGGTTTAATTGAAATTGATGGCAAAGACAACAGAGCACACTTAATTGAATTTTACTTTTAATGATCTCTAAGCCATGTTTGAAACATAAACATACATGTGAGAGTTTTTCAAGATGTTGGACATGAATCTGTTTTCATAATTCAAAAGCATACTTTGCTTATGAATCTCTTTTTAACAAGCTTTGGCTGGGAATTCTTTTCTTCCAGATGTTTGATGTTGTATAGGCACAACATCCATCTTTCTGGATATAATTTAAACCATAGTTACAAAGAGTACATTTATATTACAAAATGGTAGAAGAGAATTCTATAGAATTATATAATGAATAGAGGCTCAGTACACAAAATTCATGCACTGGAGGATCCCTAATTGTTGCCAGCTGCCAGTTGGGTACTCCCTCCTTTCCCCTGGCCCTGCCCCACGCCTTGGTCAAACTTCTGGATAACTCGCGGTCAAGGGAACAATTTGCATACTATGCTACTATGCTTTTATTATATAGGATGAGTACCTAAATCTCACAAAGTACTATAGAGGCATCTAGTCATCTGAAGTAGATTCTCTTAATACTCTTCAAACCTGAAAGAATTTTAAATTCATTATGACATTATTAAATAGGCCAATTAATAGTTTTGGTTAAAGTCTCCTAAATCACATAAAATGATTTTTAAGTATATACTTTCATTTAAAATCCCTCTTTAAGATCGGTTTTAGCTTAAGTGGTTACTTCATCATAGCAGACACTAAAATTCCTCTTCAAGCAATTTATAGGAGGCAGGATAATTTGGTGACTGAGAGGATGGTCTCTGAAGTTAGGTCTGGATTTAAGTTCCAGCTCTCGCTCCAGTAGCGCAATTGGTTAGCGCGCGGTACTTATAAGTTCCAGCTCTATCAATTACTAATTTACACAAGTCATATTACCTCTCTTTGTCTCAGTACTTACTTCTTAGTGTTCTTACCAGGACAAAAATAAATATCCCATGTAAAGAACTCTGCAAAGCTCCAAGCACATAATGCGCACTCTCTAAATACTAGCTATTACCATCATTAGCATCTCCTAGAATCTTGCTGATCTTTTATCCAACTTGTTTATACCATCTGTTTTCCTACTGCAAGTGCTCTTCCAGGCCACCTTCCTCTTCAACTATGAAAAAATTCATGCTTATCTCTTTCTCTTTCTGAAACCTCTCTGACATGAAATTAAAGGAATACAAACACACAATTCCACAAAGGCATAGATAATGGGGGAGGAGAGATTTCAATGGATTTTTAGAAATCAGAGGGTAGATGGAGGGTTATAAACTGCCTTAGCACAATGGAGAAAAGGATTTCAGAGAGCAATTTCGAAAAGAAAGTGAACTAATGTATTCTGCCAAACCCAGAAAGACATTTTGCTTAAGAGGCAGATAACTAAGGAAGGAAGGATTTTAGTGAGAGGCTGAAAGTATATTATATGGAGACGCTGGATCCCAATGAATGATTTCCCTCTTATGCTGGAGAATGAACCTTTCTTTTCTAAAGAAAATAAACTAGAGACACTTCAAACCAAGGACATCAGGCACTGTGGCAAACAAAGTGAGGCTTAAGGCTGAAAATAGATGCTTAACTGAGGAGTTTCTAGTAATACTCCCAACCTTGTTATATGCCATGTTCCCCAAATACTAGCAGATATATGCCCCCCCTTGGATATCTCCCAGGCAGGAATTGGAGAATCTTTTCATAATGGTATTGGAGAACTTGCCAAAGAATAAATCAACTGAACCATCAATAATGCTATAGCAAAACCCTACAGTGGATAAGTCATCCCATGTTCACAGAACTTTGATGGTGTATTTATTTATTTTTATTTTTTTGTTAATCCTCACTGGAGGATATTTTTTTCCCATTGATATTGAGAGGGAGGGAGAGAGAGAGAGAGAGAGAGAGAGAGAGAGAGAGAGAGAGAGAGA
>JAAGEH010002531.1:52742820-52759954 GCA_011751065.1 Lasiurus cinereus | reverse complement strand
GAGAGAGAGAGAGAGAGAGAGAGAGAGAGAGAGAGAGAGAGAGAGACTGATGTGAGAGACAACAATTAATTGCCTCCGGCATGCGCCCTGACCAGGATCAGGGATCGAGCCTGTAGCCAAGATATGTGCCCTTGACCAGAATCAAACCCATACCCTTCAGTCCATGGGTCGATGCTCTATTCACTGAGCCAAATTGGCTAGGGCTTGATAGTATATTTATTGTTGTCATCATTGGTATTGTTCTTGAGTATATGTGTGTGTCTCACTTTTAAATAAGAATGTACAATTTCTTGAGGAAATTCTCCAGAATAAAGAAGAGGGACTAGAATAAGCAAACCATATAAACTGAATAAAGAAGTCCACAGGAAACAGAAAGACAAAGGAAAAACTCCAAGAAACTTTATACCCCTGGAAAGATAAACCAGAGAACAAGAGAATATTGAAATTAGAAAATATATATGGCCCAAGTGAAAATTTTAATAAGAAGATTGGAAAATAAATTTGAAGAAACCTAGAAGGTAGAATAAAACAACAACAAAAGTGGGGGTGGGGGGTGAGGGGGGAGTGAGAAAAGGAAAGGATCTGATCTAGGAGGTCCAACTTTTGACTAAGAGGAACCTCAGGAAGAGCAGAAGAGAAAATGGAGGAAGAAATATTACTGATGCCTTAACAAAAGAAAAAAATCCCCGAAATAAAGGACCCAGATATCTGGAGTGTGCCCAAGACTCAGACCAAAATAAGTGATCATGAAATGTAGAAACATTGGTGATGAAGAGTTCACAATTTTTCCCCCCCAAAATCATAGGTTTTGAGCAGATATCAGGATGTCATCAATGTTATAATGGAATGCTGCCTGTAAAATGTTGAGCAAATATATTTGTAACCTAGAATTCAATTGTGATTAATCCATGCCTGAGATGACAGAGGGTTCAAATGATGGACTGTTAAAGCCTGAATAGTATATAGGAAAGGTTCCCGAAGAGGAAATCTTAAAAGCTAGATTCTATCCTCAACTTTGAAATTAAATGTAGAGACACAGGAATAAATGAGGGGTACTCTAACAACTACTCTGAGAGTTTGAAGCCCTCGAAATAATGGTTCCTGTTTTGCTCACATCATTAAGTCATGGTGTCAAGAGGCTGAGCACAGTTATGAAGTTTGCCAGATTTTGTGCATTAGAAAGAGTGTACTATTTTTTTCTTACACCTACACCTCTGAAGAGACAGTTCAGTGGGCAGTATGCAGCAAGATATGAAAGCCAAATATTCATCCTGAAGTCAGTTTTGCTTGGACTTGCTTATATAGGTACACTCAATTTTGCAAGTCATTAAAAACATAACCAAGAGTGACCTTTTGCTATTAACTAATGACCCAGCATTCAACTATCATGTATGACAAAGTAAAAAAGTATTTTTTTAAAATTTATGTTTATTGAACTACAATAGAAACATTTCATTAACAATCTCATAATATGATAGTTTTTATGCTAATTCTTACCTAAACGGAATGGAACAACAACAACAACAACAAAATAAATCAAGGCGGGAGGGGAGAGGGAGGTCCTTGGTATTTCAGTATTTTTTTTTTTTTACAAAGGATCCAGTTTATCACAGTAATTGACTCCCTTTCCTTACACTGGGGATATTACTATATTAAATGGCTAAAGGATAAACTTAGGTAACAGTGGAGCTATAGTTCTTTCAGAAATAAGATAATTAAGTAGTAATGTGTGCCAAGAAAACTTTCTTTGAACATTTCTATTGTACCCTCTCATTATTTCTAGCTACTCGATTAGCAGTCAGTAAACTTGGGTAACTGCTTCCTTCTGATACCACTGCAAGTCTATTCTCGATTCTCCTAGCATTACTTCAACTACCGGGAAAGATATTTTGTTCACTACATATAAAATATGCTGAACTGGTTATAACATTCAGGGTTTCCCCACCCCCCTCTCGAATTCTCCAAGCCAATTTTTATAATTGGCTAAAACTGATACTAATACATTAATAAGTATAAATAATTATAATAAACATTATTACTTAAAGTAAGGAGAGTTTCCTGAAACTGAAACAGAATTTAGACTAAGACTAAACTGCTGAGTAGGCTCAAGGCATTCCTGATGAGGATAGATTGCTTTTTATTTCCCTCAAATGTTCTTTGTTCATTTCAGAAATATTTTTAAATTGTGTACCATGTACAAAGCACTGTGCTGGTTACTGTGGAAGAAATCAAGGAGGGGAGGTGGGAACATCTAGTGGTTTTATTCAAGACTAGTAAACCAGTGCATGGAATTCGTGCATATTAAAAGGGGATTAACTAGAGGAAATAATTTAATTGCTATTTGCCCTTTCTCTATAATAGAAGTGTCAGAGATGAAAGAAAATTAGTAAAATGTATATGAAAACCTTCCTCCTGACAGAATCTGGGCACACCATGGGACCCAGAGTCAAGTCCTTGCCCACCCACATGCACCTCAAAATTGCATGAGACCCAGACTGGGTCAGTCCCACCCTTGTCAGGCCCCAGCCTATGCAGGGGGCATAGCCTCAGTCCCCTGGCCTGGTGCTAGGATGGGGGTCGTGGCCTGAGGTCCCCTAGCCCAGACTAGGGCAGGGGGCATGCCTTGAGGTCCTCTGTCAAGCTCTGCCAGGCGGGGGGTTGCAGCCTTAGGTCCCCTGGCCCAGCACTGGGAGGGGAGTGCATCCTCAGGTCCCCCATCAAGCCCCTTTGAGCAGGGGACATGGCCTGAGTTCCCCTGACCCAGCACTGGGGGTGCACCTTGAGGTCTCCTATCAAGCCCCACCCAGAAGGTGTGGCCTCTGGTCCCCTGGCCTGGCACTGGGGCAGGGGGTGGGGCCTGAGGTCCCCTGTTAAGCCCCACTGGGCAGGGAGGGCACAGCCTCAGGTCCCTGCTGATTGCTCGTTAAGGCTCCTTATGGGAATTTGGCCTCAGCTGTGGGTATAGCCATCTTTGTGATGGAGTGCTGGTCAATCAGCATATTTTCTCTTTATTAGATAGGATGGAGATGGGCAATATGTGTGGCAGTTAGTGGTAAGGGCTCCTATAAAGGAAACTGCAGAATGGGAGGGGATGGAGAAAGTAAGGATGAGGAACTAAATTGTGCATTTTACCAGTGGGAAAACGAGTGGGTAACAGCTGCTTAAGGGTGTGTAATACTCTTCACTATTATATTCCACAATGTCAAGTTCTGCTCTTTAATGTGACTGAAGAGTATTCTCAAGGTAATGGAAGAAACAGAGTTGTCCATCAGGGAAGAGAAATAGTTTAGTAAATGGAAAGAAAAAATGAAAAAGAAACTTCAAAAAGAAATTTTCTCTTTTTGAAAGTAGATATGGAACTGGCAAATGACAAGGGTAGTAATTATTGACACATGCAAGTTAACAATCAAAACCAACCCTAATAGGAAAACATTTAGATATGTGCAAATGAAACAGATCTTCTGAGAGCCAAGAACACACATTTGTAAGACTGCTGGAGTTATGTATTTTGACTAGTAACGTGTCCTATTAGTGCTTTTATTTAACCTCAGCAACGTTTGCTTTCCTAAAAATAGTTCCTGCACTCTAGAAAAGTACACTGTGAAATATCTGACTGGTGCTGTGCTTAACACACCAATAGAGCTGTAACACATCATTGAAGTCCCTGCTTATTAGGTTTCACTACCTCCACTCCTATTATCTCCACCCTAAAAATCCATACAAACGAATCAAAATAAAGTATAATCACTGCAGAACACCATAACCTGCAAATCTGAAAAAGAGACTCATTGAAGCAAAACTGAAAAAAAAAATCAAAATTATCTTAGAAGGAAACTTTTTTCATAAATGTAATTTTTCTTTCCTTTGAGCATGCATAAAACCATCCAGGAGCACTTACATGGTTCCTTTTTAGTGTTTGCCTGTTTGTTTTATAGACAAAAGGAGAGGAATCTGCTTAAAAGCCAAATATACTGATAAATGTTTGCCGATAAAATCTTCCAGATGGGATTATATTCAAGGAAGGTCAATTACAAGCCTCATGTCTCTTCTTTTAATGCTATCCTTTAATGATCCCCTTCCTATCCCAGAAAATTAGGTAAAAAAAAAAAAACAACTTAGGCAGAGAATAACCCAGTGATCCTCATAATCACACTGCAATGACAGACAAGGGGATCAAAGCACAGATGTACTGACATAAGAGAGGTTTCCATCTTATCAAAAGTGAACTGTGCTACTAAGATCAAAAGTGCTTTTAGATCCCCAAACACCCAACAATTTTCAATATTTTTAAGATTCTGTGGTGTCCCTGATTAATAAACTTCCCTCAATTCCCCCTCTCCCAATGTCTAACAAAACATTGGCAATTCTTCACATCCTATCTAATAAAAGAGTAATATGCAAATTAACCATCACTCTAACACACAAGATGGCTGCCCCCATGTGGTCAAAGATGGTTGTCCCCATGTGGACACAAGATGGCTGCCACTAGATGACCTGCAAGGAAAGGCAGTTGTGGGTGACCAAGCCAACAGGGGAGGGCAGTTGGGAGAGACCAGGCCTGCAAGGGAGGGCAGTTGGGGATGATCAAGCCTGCAGGGGAGGGCAGTTAGGGATGACCAGGCTAGCAGAGGAAGGAAGTTGGGGGTGACCAGGTCTGCAGGGAAGGGCAGTTTGGGGGGACCCAGGCCTGCAGGGAAGAGTAGTTGGGGTGACCAGGTCTGCAAGGTAGAACAGGCTGGCAGGGGAGTGGTTAGGGGATGATCAGGCTGGGAGGCAGAAGTGGTTAGGGGCAATCAGGAAGGCAGGCAGGGGAGCAGGTGGGAGCCAGCAGTCCTGGATTGTGAGAGGAATGTCCAACTGCCTGTTTAGGCCTGATTCTATCGGGATTGGGCCTAAATGGGCAATTACACATCCTTCGAGGGGTCCCAGATTGGTGATGGTGCAGGCTGGGCTGAGGGATACACCTCCTGTGCATGAATTTCATGAACCGGGCCTCCAGTATTATTCATAAATTCAATAGTTAATTTTAGAAATTTCATGAATTCTATTTAAAAGATATATAAAGACAATCCGATGCCAATACATTGGCCAGAAGTTGAATTAGGCAGCTAGTAGTGGCTTTAGTAAGAGATTTATTTTTTTATCTCACATTAAGAAAAATCCAGAGATAGGCCATGAGTGGAATAATGACATTGTTTTCACTGGAGATCTAGGCTCCTATTATCTTTCTCTCCATGATCATTTACATATGCTTTGCATTCTCAAGGCCATTCTGGTAGCAAGATGGCCACTGGTACTACAGCCATCCCATGAACATCAATACTGCAGGAAGAGTGGCAGGGGAAAAGGGAGTGCCTGTAGGTACAAGCTCCTGCTGCTTTCATTTCATTAGCCACACCTATCTTTACAGGAGGTGGAGAAATGCAGTCTGGTGGCTAAATACCACCCAGTATAATTCAGATCCATTTAGTAAACTTAATTATATTGGTCACTAACTAAACAAATGTGTTGAGGGCATTTAGTTATCCCTAGCAGTCAGAAAAACTCAGAGCAGAAAGATAAAACTATAGAATCAATTAGCCAGAGAACTGGGAGCAGAATTCAGACCTCTGATCTATCAGTAAAGATCCAGTCTTTCACTGACAAAGCAAACTCCAATGAGGTTTGCCCAGGAAATTCAACTAACCAACATGAATAATAACACATCTTACTACCTGGGTCAGACCCTGTGACTCATAGTTCAGGCTTTATGGTCATATGCTCACAAGCTGTAACATCTACCCTCTTTGGTTACAAAGTGAGATTCACCATACTTACCGCAAGTGACATACATGTTTATATGGCACTAAATTACCAAGAAAATGAGAGCTGTGTTGTACAATGTGATGATATTGCTGTTTGTAGGAGAGCAGAATGTTCCACACACATGAAGAGAAATTGGTACTTGAACTTTATGAGGGACTCTAGGTCTTTTACGGTGGTGGCTTTTTAAGCACACAAACAAACACATTATTATGGTGTCTACTGAAATTGACATTCTGAAAATAGAGTCCACCATTATACAAAGGAGGTTCAAATGTTTGAGGCTTTTTTTTTTTTTAAAGCCATTGCTCTTATCCTCTTATCTCTTTTTGGACTGTGATCATCACTTCCTCACACTCTCCTCCCAGTCATATTCTCAACCAACCACAGTCCATGATGGTAACTCACATACTGTATGCTTTCTTCAAAGTTATTATTAGGTTTCTGTTTTCATGTTTTACTTATTTTATATCTTAAGCTCTATGAAATCATGATCTATACCTTTTCCATTTTCCATAACACTCAGGATATGGTAAGATGCCAATATTTCTTTCACAAAGTCATGCTTAGAACACTTGAATACTCTCTTAACCTAGTCTCCCTCCCTGCTTCTAGTGGCTCCATTGATCAGCTTCTCTCAGCCCTATTTTGCTACCTGCCCTACCTAAGTCACCTAATAATTTCTTAAAAATACAGAACATAGCAAGCTACACTTATACATAGTTGGGGGTACACCACTATATATAAATAAAACATTTTAGGAGGTGATTCTAACCTGCATTCCATCAAGTCTTACTCCTTGCCATTCTGTTTGCCCCCTATATACTATAAGCTATTCAGAAATAGTTACCTTTTTTTCTATATGTCTATGATTTTACATATATTGTTCCTTCTTTCTGAAATGCCCTGACTTTTTTCATTTATGGAGAGACCTTCAAGAAATGTTAATTACTATGTGTTAAACTATGCTATGCATATCTAGCATTTTCTAGAAGACAGGGAAGCTTGGACAACAAATTTGAGCACATCTTTACAAGTACTTGCATTACCACACCTATTCTATTAAATTTAGAAAACTCCATGAGTGTAGAAATGTGTTTATTTTAGTTCACGTCACTATGAATCTCAGGTTCTGACACACAGCTGCTGCTCAATAGTTGGCTGAATGAAGAAATGTCACTTTCCTTAACTAGATTTAAATAATTTTGTGACTCATCTTGTAGAATATGATACTTTATCCACAGAGGTTAGCATAATACTTAGATGTATAGATTGTCCCACTTCTTTTGTTTTTCCAGTGGATCACTGGAGCCTTGATCTGCTCTTTCAGTAGAAAATCTGGTCTTTCCTTCCTTCAAACCTCCTCCTCATTCAAAGTGCCCAAGAATCTCAGGGATTATTTAGTCTAAAGTAGAATCTTGCTTCTAAACTTCAGGAAGAGAGGGTGGCTGAGTAGCATAAAGCCATGTGGTATCACAGTTGACCAGGGGTCCTGAGAAATCTTTTGTTTTGCTGGTATAGGTCTCCATGGATTTCTAGGATGGCCAGATGTTGGACTTCAAGATTGCAGCTCTTTGACTTCATCCCGATGGCTCACTGAGACAAAAGCTAGCCCTCAATCAACAATTGTAGGCCCAAACTTTGAGCAGGCAACACAGGCTTGGTTTTCCCTCCTGATGTGTTAACCCCTCTAAGGCCTGTTGTATTAGCATTCCCTCCTGACAACTGTCTAAGTGGCCCTACTGTGATTCATTCTAATGGGTTTCCTTTATTTGTAATTGCAGAGAAAATTGAGGTTCAATTTATTTTCTCCTATTAGATTCCCAAAATTTTAGATAATTTGGTCTTCTCTCTCCTCAAATTTTACCAAAAGTAGGGGCAACGTTTAATAAAAAGTTGGAGATCTTGTCACAAACTTTCTCTAGGGAAAGAGATGCCAAACGGGTCTTATATATTTACATTGCTAAGGGATTGTACTTAGTGATTTCCCCCCAAAATAATAAATTAATGAACCCCAAGGAGGTTTTCCTATAACAGACAAGAAGTGGTAAGCATTTTTAGATTTACAATTTGTGCCTCTCCAATCATCCTTTGACATATTCATAAAGATGCTTATTGAGATGAACAGGATAATAATTTTCCAATTTTTTTTTTTTTTTAAGAATAGTAATTTCTACTATCAGACAAGGTAGGATTAGGACAGTTGAGTAACACTTGTCCTAACTGTCCTTTCCTGAGTGGCCAAGGAAATAGTGAGTCTGATAATCAGCTATTAAAAACAAACAAACAAACAAAAAAACAGGTACATGGCCCTACCAATCCAATAAGACAAAAAGACATTCATTCCGTAAGTGAAGATCTGGCATTGCAGGGTCATATTTGAGTATGAGGACAAATACAATAAAAATAGTTTTCAATTAGATTACGAAGTCAGCCATAGATCACTGTGGCAGCAGTGTCTTTTCCACTAAGAACTGGGAAAGGGAGTCTTAAAGTTCTTATGTTTATTTTACAAAGATACATTAGCAATCCTTTCTTTAAATGTATGCACTCAGTTGACTTCTATATAGATAATCCAAGAAAGATTACCTAAAATTGAAGCTTAATTTACTAAATTTCAGAGACTCTAAAAAAGTACGTATTTTTCCACATGTGTAATGACTCTCAAATACATGTGTTCTACAATCAATGCCATCTTGATTTTGATAAATTAATTAATCAAATATTTTTAATTAAATAAAATACTTAAGAATGTAATAATGGACTACTTACAAATTGTCCAAACATCCAGGTTCCAAACCCAGAATGAGGATATTGCTCTATTAGTATATCAAAGCAGAAACACAGACAATAGTGGTGGGTGAAAATGAATTGGGAGCAAGGTGATTCTCAAAGAGGGTTCCCCATCTAGCAGTCAATCAGCATCAACATCACTTGAGAACATTTTAAGAAATGCAAAATAATCAGGTCCCAGAAGTACTGAATCAGAATCCTTGGGATATAAGGTCCTGCAATCTGTGTTTCAATAAGATCTCTGGGCATGAATTTGAGAACCACTCTTATAGTATAAAAGGAGACACTTAGCATGTACTTGGCATATTTGAGAAAGTGACACCGACTTAATATTTTAACCCAGTGGCAATACTATCTTAAAGAGAGGGAGATTCTAAGACCCCCTGCAGAAGAACACTTCTTTAAAGTCCCTCATTCCCTAGGTTCTGACTTCATATGCACAAAAAACAGCTTACGAGGTGGCTGAATTACAAGATTGGCTCATGAGACCAATATGGCATCCTAATTCTTGGAAACATATTTCTCATTATACATTACTTAATTGACATGCTCGCTTTTGCAATGAGTTCTTGAGTTCTGAGTATCAGTAACAGCACCCAATCTAACTGCGTTCTGAGAAAATCAAATTTCTGAATATGGGAAACTAAAGGTTAGTCCCTGAAATTTGAGTATATTGTGAAGACACCGACCAGAAGGATCCACTACATACCTACGCCATTTAAATGGAATTTTTACCAGGTCAAGTGAAGTGGAGAATTAAAGGCGATTAGGTCAAGATTGCAAACTGGCAGTCTTTTGGCCAGATGTGGTCTACAGATGTGGTTTGTTTGGGCCACACACATAGTTTAAAAATTGAGAAATTTCCATAAAATCTTGGATTTCTTCCTGTCTTCAAAAAGCTAAGACTTGACAACAGGAAACCCACATCCTGGTACTTCAACAAGAGCCTGGAGCTAAGCAGAAACTGCTTCCTTCAGATGAGCTGTTCCCTCCAATTTGCCATAGTCCTTATGAGTCCTTATTATCTTATAGCCGTCCAGCCTGTCCTCTGACATCACCCACCTGACCCCTAATGTATCTGAGTTTGTGAACCACTATCTGGGTAATCATTTTTTTCATTAAATAGATCATTGAAATGATTTGAATTACTCAAGATTAACTCAAGTGTACTTTTATAGCTATTTGTATATTCAGGATGTCCCAAAAAATGTATACACACTTTGAATAATTATTAATTCCAAGGGTTAAATCTGAAAAAACAAAAAAAGAAACATCAATTGAGCTATGAGCTGTTAATATGTGTATACATTTTTTTGGGGATATCCTAAATGTATATACATTTTAACAGCTGATAGCTATTAGGAAAATTAAGTGTATTTTAATGAACACTCCCTTTATAATTATTAGAAGTCAGTTTATACATTTTTTGGGGGGCACCCTGGATATGTTTGAGTGGGCAGGGGTAGATATTATTTAAAAACAGACTCAATGATGAAGGCCAAAGGTTGTCGTGTAGAGTATAAGAAATACTAGACTGGGCCTCTAATACTACATTTGAATCTGTCACACTTACTAAATGTAAAATTGTCACTGCGCCTCAGTTTATATATCTGTTATATGGGAATGATAATATCTACTACACAGAGGCTTTATCATGATAAAAAATTGGATAATGTATGTTCAAATTCCTGACAAACCATAGACCCTCAGAAATACTGTTGAATTAAAAATTTGATGTGTTTTGTTATCTGTATTTATTTTACAAATTATATTTAACACAGATCAATGTTTGGGAAAAAAGTCAAAATTGACCCTTTGAAAGTGTTGTACAATGAGATAAAGGCATTAACATTATTGACTGCAAACTATGAACCATCAACTGTGCTGGGTGCTTTATATATATTGACCCCTTATAGCAATACTGTAAGCTAGTATATCTCTCTTTTACACATAAAAATCAGGGCTCAGAAAGTTTAGGAAATTTACCCAAAGTCACACAGTAAGTATTTATAAATGGGGTTATCTTACTCCAAAGCCTTACCATATGAGAACTTTAGTGTTTCTTAAACTAGTATGATTATAAGAATTACTTGAACTGCTCATTAAAAATATAAGTTCTCTTATTCCTTCCCAAGCTTACTAAATCAGATTCAAAGCATAGTTGCCTAGGACTCTGGATGTTGTAGTGAAGCCACAGGTAATTCTTAGTAATAGCAAGAAACGCTGCTCAAGAAAGTTGACAAAAAGTCAAAGTAAGCAGAGAAATAATTGCTTTGCATCATGCTCAGTAAAAGGAAGAATTGAGGGAGGGACGGAGGGAGGATGGCAGGCAGGGCGGGAAAGGATCCTGGAATTAAGGTTTCCCATTTGAAGGATTATGAAAATGCACTTACTAGATGGGTGCTTTCTTTCTAACTGCACCCAGGCTGTTTAATGCAAACACAAGAGCCAGCCAACAGGAAGCTCAACTTGCCACTGCAGAGGAGTAAAGCACTTTGAACTACAGGCATCTTGTACACCCAAATTACATGCTGTGATACACATAGTATTTGAGCTGTTCTGCAATACAGAAGCCAATTATTCTTGGCACGTACTTCTATCATACTATTCAAATCACCATCCCTCACATGTGGAACTGTGCCACATCAAATGCACCAAGCCATAAATTCCTTAAACTCTTAGAGATGAAAGTCAAATGTTGGAGAAAAAAATAGTTTGGTAACTCACCATACAACAGAAAAGATATATACTTAACTTTGTACTTCAGTTAGCTGGATCTATTATGAGAAACCCGGACAGCAAAATTCTGCCTTTGGAATTTTTCAGGGAGTAACCTAATTTTTTTCAATGTAATTCAGCATAATCATTGCATTTTCACTTTTTGTTAAAGTTATTTCATTTATAATAATTGACTTTTCAGCCTCTCCCTCTAAATGTTTTTGAATACAAAGAAAAAAAAAACAGGCACTAAAATAAAGAGTAGAGACTGTAGGTACTATAAAATGCTACTGGAATTACAGAAACTATACATATGTTTTAATGATGGTGTTATTTAATAATCAGATCAATTAGTTGACCCAATTCCCCATACCTTACCTTTGTAAACCCTGAAGTTAAGAAAAGATTTAATCAAAACTATTGTGTGATATTAAAACAGAAATCCAATGATAATTGTTAATGGTGTAGAGAATTTAAAACACAAATCCTAAGAGGTGAAAAAATGGAAAATGAGATATTAGCTGCAATGGTCCTGGCCTTCTTATACTTCAACCAGAGGCCTGGTGCAACAAATTCATGCCTGGTTGGGATTCCCTCAGCCTGGTTGGTGATCAGGCCAATCGGTGCATCTTGCCCTGTTCCAATTGGGGGCGACGGGAGCTGGCTGGCTGGGGAAGGGAACACAGGAGGTTGGCTGGCCATGGAAGATTGTTTGTGGGAGTGCACTAACCATGATGGGGAGCTCCTGTGTTGAGCATCTGCCCCCTGGTGGTCAGTGTATGTCATAGCTACTAGCCTGTCATTGGTTGTAATAGTCACTTAGGCTTTTATATATATAGATAGATGTGCTTAGGAATCTTATTAAAAATGCAGATTCTAATTTAGCAGGTCTGCCCTTCTGAGTCCCTAGATTGCATGTTTCTAACAAATGCCCAGGTGATGCTCATGCTGCTGGTCCAGGGATCATGCTTAGAGCAGCAAGTCTCCCAGTTTTAAGAAAGTTTCTTGGTGAAGTTCCCAGAGAGAGGACAGAGAGTCTCCAGTAGGAGGGTTGTAACATAATGTTGGTATTACCTAGAAGGTAAATGCAAAATTGAAACACAGATTGAAGGGTTTATGTAAAGGTCCAATTTCTCTAGGGGAAATTGGTCACACATGAAAGAGTATAAGGTCTTATTTTTTTATTAATAAGAATAGTGTATGTAGATTTATAATAGATACATAATTGGGGTTCTTAAACTTTAACAATCTGTTGAAAGTACTGGCCTATCTCCCCAGAAAAATGTAGATATAAACCTAAATACATAAATACGCATTTCTACATGTGATTTCAGAAGATTCACTGGACTTCCTACTGAAAGGCATGAGCCACCTAGGAGTCCACAAATCCCAATTTAAGACTACCAATGCAAAAAGCTAGTGCAGGGGGAGAATCCAGTTTTTATCCTTTTTATTAAATTTATTGGGGTTACACTGGTTAACAAAATTATAGTTTCAGATGCACAATTCTATAACACATCAGCTGTACACTCAATTATGTGTTCACCACCCCAAGTCCAGGCTGGGTCCATCACCATTTACCTGCCTATACCTCCATCCACCTCTCCCCACTCACCTCCCCACCAGCAATCACTACAATGCTGTCCATGTTCCTGAGTTCTTTCTCCTCCCCCCTGCTTTTTTGCTCAATTTCAAATGTGCTTATATATTTAACTGATATTATTATTGTATAAAGAGCAATGGTTTTTCAATCATTTCCATAAAATATGCTGGTTGAAGTGTATATTTTTCTAAGGTAAGACATTAAGCTTCTTCATGTTAGGTAAGAGGAAATCACCATATTAATAAGTTAACTATATTCTCTTTAGGAAAAATACAAAGACCCCATATATAAAAATAACTGTATATAAAATGAATTTCTCAAGATGTAAAGGCTAATTGTTGTTTTATGCTATGCTCCATGTCAACTTTTTTCTCCAACAGTTTTTAACATTTCACCTTCTATCTCTATATTAGGGAAAATTATGTAAATGTTTAGAGTTGTCATTTAAAAGACAGAAAATCCATTTATTTTTAAAGAGTTATTGACTACCTAATTTTAGATAAGCAGCTTAGAATCTAGAAAGGCAGAAAACCTCTGTGTGTGTGTGTGTGTGTGTGTGTAAAACACTGTGCCAGGGATCATATGAAATGTAGACATAATGCAATGAGAGCATTGCATACTGAGAGTACTAATAAAAGAGTGTTTATTTCCAGTATGAGGTAAGGGGGAAGTGTCAAGGCTATAGTCACAGAGGGACCTTTAAGCTAGACCCAGGATGGATAACATATTAATAGATGAAAAGTAGAGGTGGGGTGGGAGGGAGGAGAAAAAACAAAACAGAGAGAAAGCATTTCAGGCCAAGGGGTCACATTAGCAAAGCATTGCAGAGGTGTGGTGGGGAGAATGTACAGTTTGAACCAAAGAGAATATGATATTCTATTACACTTGTATTTTCAACTTGTACAGTCCCCTCTCCTGAATCTGGGGTGGGCCTGGAACTTGCTTTGTGGCAACATTGGCTGTGTGCCCATTATGGGTTTGCTTTGTGGCAATAATGGCAGTGTGCTCATTATGGGTTTATGCATTAAGAAGGCCTGGCTTTTATGCTCTTGGGAGCTATGAGCTGCCAGATAAGGAAGTCTGACCTTGCTGGAGAGATCATTTGGAGAGAACACATGGAGAGAGAGAAAGGCCCTGAGTCTACATGCAGAGAGGCAGAAAATAGGTAGGGTCATCCTAGCTGAGTGCCCAGCCCCCAGCCAACCAGCCAAGTGCAATCAGTCACATTCAGACCACATACAGCCTGACCAGCAGGACTGCTGAGGGAGCCCAGTGCAGAGTGCAGGATAGAAGGGTTGGGTTTTAAGATACCACTTTTTAGAGAACACTGAGACAGTGTTTATCTACATTTAAATCAGTACCTTCTTTTGATAAGTATAAAACACACCCACCTGAACATTCATATGTAGCCCTATATTTCTACCCACACTAGTCAACACTTGTTTTGGACCTTAGTATTAGATTTTAATATACAAAATTCTAGTATTTTTTCTTTTTCAAATAACAATTATTATAGATAACAGGCTTTTTCAAACAAGTCTCCATTTTACCCCTCCTTTAACCCTTCTTGACAGGGACATCTTAGCCAGTTTAGAGTATGTGATGTGTGCACTGTGTGTTAGTATGTGTTCATGTGTGTGGGTTATGTTGTGTTATATAGACATAGCCATTCAGAAACAAATTTACACGAAGTAATTCCATATGTGGGAGGCATGCTCATCTTTTTTAAAGTACTATTCAACTTCTTTTCTTACTGCTGATTGTGACCTATTGGATTGGTTTCATAATGATGAATAGGTTGTGACCCTCAGTTGGAGAAACACTGTCCTAAGAGGCATTAATTATTTAATACATATTCATCAAACCCTGTATGTGGCATGCATTCTTTTAATCTGTTAGATACAGCAGTGAGAAACCAAGCACAATTCCTTCTTTCCAAATAGTCACTAAACAGCAGCACAAAATATACAGGAAGTATGATTGAACTTCCTTTGTAATAAACACTGAGAAGGAAAAGTATGAGTGTCCTGAAAAACTATGATAAGGAGGTTTCACTGATCCTGGAGCAGTGGAGTGGGTCTGTCCACAGAAGCCAAAGCCACAGAGTCTTCAGAGCATCTCCAGACTTCCTGGTCTGCCAACGGCCAGCAGAGGAGGAGAACAGGAGGCTGCTAAAAAAGCCACGTGGGACCTAAGCCAGGCTGATGCTCCATCCAATCCTAACGGTGGTTTCAGAGGCTGGTATATACCTTCAGCCTGTTGGGTCCAGCTTGTATGTAACACTTTCCAACAACTTTTGGCTTGTTGGGTCTGGACCAGAAAACAAAATGAACAAAATACAATTGTTCACCATATTTAAGTATCAAGTTATGAGACTGATGCAGAGTTATGCAAAATCATCTCAAGAGACTCCCCAAACTGGAACCTGAGAGTAACTGGTTGAAGGTGTTAGCATATCTGGGGAAATAAGGCTCCCAATCAAGGGAAAGTGGACAGCAAGTCAATCCTAGAAAAAGGAGACTTAACTTGTGCTGCCCCTGGGAACAGAGTGCCTGAGCTCAGGGAATGAGCCTGTTCTCCTGAAAAGGACTGATCCTACTGCTCACACCCATGTTCCAGGTCCTCAAAATCAGGAGACAGTAAACATTCTTGTCCTAAGCAACCCTACCTGTTCTAAAGCCGTACCATGTGGTGATTTGGCTTTCGGAACTTGCCAACATGTGTGCTGGTCAGCCCGAAATATGTTGTGGCTCTTAAGGAATTAACTGATATTCTGGCTTTAAGGTTCTTGTAAGCTTAAAGAGTAGGAGTCAGCGTACTTGGGGACTGTGACAAAATCACCTTTCTAAGACTGCATGGCTGAGGGGCAGAGCCTGAAATATATATTGCAGTTCATTCACCAAGAAAAATACTCCTCTATAAGAATCTGTCTGGGTGGCCAAGGTTCTTCCCTGGCAATAGTCCTAGATAATTTCCTTTCCCCTCTCTCTCTCCCCAACACCATTTTTCATTTAAAAATTCGACAAAGGTAGCTACTATAGCAGCTATGCAGCACAACAGCAGCTAACTTTTGTTGAATTTGGTCCATGCACCATTGTGCTAAGCTCTGTGTAGATTATCTTACTTAATCCTCATTCTAAGGGAGTTGCTATTATTATCTCTATTTTACTGCTGTGGAAGCTGGGGTTAGGAAGCCCGAGTGATGGTACAACTAGGACTCAGAGCAGTATGATTCCAGAGCAGACACCTGAACCAATATGCGATATTGCCTCCTATAGATGCCTATGCACCAAGGATTTGAGCAACATTAAAATGTCCACTTGTTTCCAAAATGTGGTTTGAGAAGTTTGTTTTCTTTAAAGGGAGAAGACAGAACAAAGGACGTCTGCCTATGGACACTGATGATATACATGCCTTTCTTGGGGTCTCACAGGACTTCTGTGTTTTCTTCTTTGGGTTCTCCAAGGTTTCATTCAAATCACAGACAAGTAGCTCAGCTCCCTATCCGACCCTATTTTTTTTCTCCTCTGGCTTTTCTATAGTCTCACAGGCGAATAGTTCCTGCTGATTTTCAATTTGTTTCAGTTTGCCTCTTTCCAATCTGTGCCTATGTAAGCATGATCCTGAAACTAGAAAATGGTCAGCAAAATGTGGACTTATCCCCGGGGAACTTCCTATAATTTCTCAAGGTAATAATAGGAAGCTACTGTGAATCCCACTTTTGGATAGGCTCATCGCATTACCTCTATCCCTCTGGATAGCTCCTATTGTAAAACTGCCTTAATGTAGGAATAGCCATTGACATTATCCTCAACCAGTAACTATGACATTATTTTTCCAAAAAAGTCATCCTTTCTTTTGAAATATTTATTAAGTATGGGGGTGTTTGAACTTACATTTTTTTTTCTATTCTAAATCCAGAGGGAACGAGGCAGCCAGAAACCTAGAGCATAGCTTTCAGGGACTGAAGGACTGATAGCCTCAATGTGCCTGATCTCCTAGCTAAACCTCTTGACTGAAGAGGTGGATTTGGTGATGAGAACAATGCTCTTAATGGGAAGCCAGTGAAGCCAAATTATCTGCGAGAGACACTGAAAAGGGTGGTTATTGATTTATTCAAGAATGTACTGAGCACCTACCATGGCTAAAGCATTGTTTTATATATATATATACATATATATATATGTATATATATGTATATATATGTATATATATGTA
>JAAGEH010002531.1:52723561-52742420 GCA_011751065.1 Lasiurus cinereus | reverse complement strand
ACACACACACACACACACACACACACACACACACACACCAGTGAACAAAATATGCAAAGATCCTTGCCCACAAGTAGCTCAGAGTCTAATATGGGTGGAGAGACTAAATATGTAGTAAACTATGTAACACATGTGGTCAATTATGTGTTAGAAGGAAAGGCCGTGGTATGCAAACAACAAATGGTAGAGCAGGAACTAGGAAAGGGGGTAATTCCGGATGCAGTAAAAAAAAAAAAAATAGGGTGGTCATGGCTGGCCACTTGGAAAAATGAAACATGAGCAAAAACTTGAGGAAAATTAGTGAATTGGCCTGAAGTATTAGGCGGGGAAGAACACGACATGGAGCGGCAAGGTCTTAAAATGGAAGTGTTCCTGGTATGCTTGAAGATCAGCAAAGATGTCAGTGTGGCTGGAACTGAGTGGATGAGGGAGAGAAAAGTGGGAAAGAAAACCAGAGATGAAACAGGTACAAAATTAGCTTAGACACTATAGACCACAATAAGCACTTTACCTCTGAGGGAAATGGGGTGCCATTACGAAGTGGTGAGCAGAGGAATGTCATGATCTGCACTGGCTCTGTCTTTAGAACAGACTGTAGCGCAGCAAGGGTAGAAGCAGAGTGACCTATTAAAAGACTATTGCTGTTATTCAAGCCAGAGAAGATGGTGGCTTGCAATAGGGAAGTAATTTGGGAAGTGGTGAGAATGACTTAGGCTCTGCGGTTATTTTGACAATAAGTACTTCAGGAGTTTCTTATGGATTGGATATGAGATGTGACAGAAAGAAGAGATACAAAGAGATCTCTAAACTTCAGCCTGAGGAAGAGAGATGGGGAAGCTATAATTAGAGAAAATTGTGTAGGAAGAAGTTGGAACATGTGGAGTTCAGTCGTTCTTTCCTTCATCCCTTGATCTCTTCCTTCTTTTGCTCCTTACTTTATTCCTTCCATCCCCTTCTTTATTGCCTTCCTTCCACACACATCTGTAAATGCCAGACATTGTACCTAGAGATACAGCAGAAACGGACTGTGAAGACAGATGAGGTAGAGAGGTGGAACTGATGGTAGGGCCCTCCTACGTTCATTACTCGTTTCTTAAAATATTAGCTCCTGATATTAGCAGATTTGAATAACTCACATTGTTTAATCATAATTTGAAAATGTAACAATACTTCCATGTCAATTCTACTTAGAATATTATATTAAACCTGAAATTAAGGTTCCACTGTTAATTTCTGGTATATTTTTGCCTAACATATTGTCAAAAGCAAACACAGAATAACCACTAATGTAAAATGAAATATTCATTATTATCTAATAAAAATGGTGGTTTTTTATTTGTTTATTTCTCTAGCCAATATCCATTAGAGATCCTGACAGCTTAGCTAAGTTATTTACAGGTTTGATTCTAAGACACTGAAGACTAAGTGATACTTTCTAGGAGAAAGGGTGTCCTAGGGTACAACAAAAGGCAGTTCAGCATTGTTGTTAGGAGGCCAGTCTTTGGAACAGACTGCCCAAGTTTGACTCCTGGCTCTGCTTCATATTTCCTATGTGTCCCTGGGGGTAGTTATTTAACCTCTCGGGGCCTCAGTTCCCACAACTATAAAATAAGAACAATAACAGATCCAACCTCACAGATTTATGATGAGGATTATGCAAAGTCCTTAAAAGAACGACTACTCAATTAATGGCATTATTTATGAGCTACTGACTATAATTAGGCTAATACTATGGCTAATAGATAGCTAAGGAATTATTTCCTTCCTTTCTAGTAGCATATTTTTATACTTAATGTGAAATATCTTTTTCCCCTGTTTCCATTAATAATTTCTTCCTTAAGGACAAAGCAAGGAGAGTCAGAAATAGATGAAGATGGATATACTAGTAAATGTTCAAAATGATTAGTTAAATAACACTATTGGCTAGAACACACACTACAAAAATTATTTTAGAGAAGTGTATTTTGATAAAGAAAATGTTCATAATATTTTTGAATGAAAAGTGTTATATACATATGTATGTATACACACATGTATAAGTTCACAAAAATATGGAAGGATATAAAGCAAATATCAGTAGATTTGTAGAGTTTTAATGCCTTTTATGGCTCACTTTTTTTTTTAATGAACAAGTTTGATGTATTCAGATGACTGAGTAGTGTCGCCAACTACAAAGAGGAACACATTCAGGGGAAACACAATTTAATTTTGGAAATTAAGAATTTGATAAACCTGTGAGATACTCAGGTGATGATTCCAATAAATTGTTGGGTTTTAAAGCTTCATGGGAGAGGCCTGAACATGAATTTAGAAGTTATTAGCATAGAGATGGTGGTTAAAATAACAAAAATGCAGGAGTAAATCCTGGAGGACATGAAGAATGAGGAGAGCTGGGGACTGAGAATGGGATCCTGAGAATGGGATCAAGTGTTACTGTCTTTTTACAAAACCTACATACGTAGTTTGTTGAACAGCTTCATCAGTCTTCTGCAAGCCATAATCTATAGTTACATAAATAACGAAAGGAAGGGCAGAGAAAGAGGAAGCTAGGAGGGATACAGAAAGAATGTATGACCTCAAGTCAGGAAGAAGATAGTTTTAAGGAGGCAGACTGATAATTGCCTTAGAGAAACTTAGTAGGAAATGAGCTGACAAATATCTATTTTATTTGGCAATTAAGAGACCAGAGGAATTGTAGGAATCGTTGCAGGAGGATGGTGGGATTGCAAGCTGAAAGCAAGTTGGTTGAGTCATAAATGAGAGGAAAAGAAAATGGAGGTAGTGAGTATAAACACTCCTTTCTAAAAGTTTGGGTGAGAAAAATCTACATAGATATTGGGAGGAGACACAGGATCAAAGAAGAAGGGAGTTTTTTGTTGTTTTTTTTGCCCTTAGGAAGGTAGGAACTCAACCCAAGGGAGAAGCCATCAGAAAGTAGGTCAAAGAAAGAAGATGGCTTCATGACAGATAGAGCAATATCCAGGGGAAGGAATTGAAAGGAACAAGGATTAGTTTTGGGGTTATTTTGCTCCCCCTATTTTTAATAAAAAATATATTTTATTGATTTTTTACAGAGAGGAAGGGAGAGAGATAGAAAATCAGAAACATCGATGAGAGAGAGACATCGATCAGCCGCCTCCTGCACGCCCCACAGTGGAGATGTGCCCGCAAGCAAGGTACATGCCCCCAACCGGAATCGAACCCGGGTCCTTTCAGTCCGCAAGCCCACGCTCTATCCACTGAGCCAAACCGGTCTCAGCTTGCTTCCCCTATTTTTAAGTGTTACACACACACACACACACACACACACACACACACACACACAGTCAAAGACTAAGCAACTGTTACAGTGGAATGACCAGTCACTATAATGCACACTCACCATCAGGGGCAGACGCTCAACGCTGGAGCTGCACCCTGGTAGTCAGTGTGCTCCCATAGGGGGAGCATCACTCAGCCAGAAGCCTGGCTGCTGAGCACAGCCGCGGTGGCAGGAGCCTCTCCCACCTCCACGGCAGTGCTAAGGAGTAGTGAACTGAATAAGGAGCAGCATGCAGGCAGGTGGTAAGGAGCAAGGGGTCCTGGATTGGGCGGAAGCCAGGCTAAGGGACACCCCCCTCCTACCGCCCCCAATGCATGAATTTTGTGCACCAGGCCTCTAGTATTATATAAAAAACCAATAGGGATTGGGCAAAATATTTTAATCTCCCTCTTTTTTTTTTTTGATGACTCAGTGTCATCTATTTGAAAGTTAATTATTATACTCAGTCGAGTAGTGAGGGTTATGCTATTCAAGTTTTTAAAGACAGGTTCAGCCTATTATCCCATTCAAAAAGGCATCAAACCACTGTGCTTTTGGATGATTTTGTTAGTTTTCTGCTTTGTTTTCCAGCCATCACCAGTCACTTTGGTTAGTATCAGATATGCCTTACCCTAGAACCTCCTTCTCACTTTTTTCTAACTTGGATCCATAAGACCAAGCCTTGTATGAATCATCAGTAAAACATGGTCTACATTCCTCTTGTGAAGTGCATTACTTTTAGTGGGTGAAATTATGAATATCTATTCTTAGAGACGTAACGTTGCTTCCTTCCTGGTACTGATCTATATTACAAGATAAAGGCGACACTGTGGGGTGGGGGGCTGAGTTTTTAATAGTTACTATAGTTTGTATATTGATGTTAATAATTGAAGTATATGTATATATTATGTTTAGCAAAACATAGTGAAAAGCTGATGGAACACTATGAGCTTACTTATCAAGAGTTATTGCCTTTCCACAAAACCTACATAATTAGTTTGTTGAAAGATTTCATCAGAGTCGTCTGCAAGCCATAAGCTATGACATAAATAATTAACAATAGTTGTTAAATAACTTTGCAATGATTTTTATTCTGTTTATATCCCCAACTATTTAACTCCCACGACATTCTGGCAGATTTGTAATTATTATTGGAAAACACACTGCTTATCTCAGAGAGTTGGTGAATTAATGCTTGCTGTAGTTCTATCTAATAAATATATAGCCCCAAACTGTAAAAGTTCAGCCAATAAAAGGGGGATATTTGTTCAAATTATCAACCTGTTTTTAGCATGTATGGTACTAAGCTGTATTATAATGAACTTTTCCTGAGCAAATATACTCAAGAAATTAAAATGGCATAAAGTATACACTTCCCATTGTAGAGTCAGAATAAACAAGATGAATGGTTTTTGGAAAGGTCATCTCTTGGATTTCTTTTCAATGTATATTCTATATGTAATTTACATTGCATGATGAGGATACAAACCAATGTTTTGCCTTGTGACCTTGTTTTATTTACCAAATTTACACCGCTCAGACAGGTTTTGAACATAGCGCTTGCCAAGAATGTGCAAATGTGCTCAATGAGCATTTATGTACATGCATTTTATTATTTTTCCTTTCTTTTTTCATTCCAAGTGCTTTTAAAGATCAGCATCACTGCAATAAAAAGAAACCACCACTGCCCTATTATTGAATTACTAAGCTATGTGTGTCAGAAACACCCTTCAAAGTTTTAAGAGGGTCTAAAGGAAGATGCTCAGCACGTACTCCATGGCTCCAGGAATTCTGGTCAAAGGAGATACCAACTCAGAGTTGTTTGAATGATGACGGTGCAGCCAGGGAAGAAGCAGGAGGATGACTGAAAAGCTGGGGAAGCTGATTGGCAGGCAAGTTGAGGAGCAAGAAAGGGGAAGATGAAAAGACAGAAAGACAAGGGGGATGAGAAGGACTGTAGAGGTGCTGCTGGAACAGACCTCCCGCTCCAGGTTTCCCTGTTTCAGTTTTTTTGAAGTTGTAAAAAAGACAACCTTCTGCAAGATGAGAGATTGCTTTAGGCACTTGGTTTTAAGTAATTAACAACACTTGGTAATTATTCAATATAAATCATTAGCAATAATAATGACAAGACTAAATACTAATAAAAATACTTTACAGTACACAGTGGGTCCTCGTGCCAACTCTTGTGTCTGAACTCAATTTCTCTACAATTAGCCACTATTACTTCTCTGCCTTCGCCACGGCTTTAGCCAATATGGCCAGGATGAATTATTCTCACTTATATGAGGTAAGTCTCATGGGCATATGATTCTATTCTAGGGTCTCACTGCTATCAATTAATCGTCTTATTGTCAGATAAATCTTTCTTAAATGCCACCTTTGTCAAAATGTGGCTACTCTCATCTGTGTTCAAAATTCATTGGTCACTGTCTCCAAACTTTAATTTAATATCCAAGACATTTTAGTTCCACTAAAGCTTTTACAGCCTAAATCCCTTCCTACCCCACTCATCTGGATCCTCTGCTACCAGACGGTCACACTTTTCACAAGCATCCCTGATTCAATACTTGTGCATCTCATTTGGGGTACCTGCTCCTCCCCATCTATACATTTTTTTAATCCATATTACCCAACTCAAGACTTACTTCCTCCATGGAGCATTTCCTGACTAACCTACCTCTCAAAGGTTATCTTCTTCCTTCTCCTGTTCATATATACATGATTTACTGGTTCTATTATTTATTTGACATAAAAATTACAGAATTACTGTTGCAGTGATATGGTAGTACTGGCTGTTGTCAATTATTATGTATTCAAGAATTTTGTGCCGAAACCGGTTTTGCTCAGTGGATAGAGCATCGGCCTGCGGACTGAAAGGTCCCAGGTTTGATTCCGGTCAAGGGCATGTACCTTGGTTGCAGGCACATCCCCAGTAGGGGGCGTGCAAGAGGCAACTGATCGATGTCTCTCTCATCGATGTTTCTAACTCTCTATCCTTCTCTCTTGCCCTCTATAAAAAAAAATCAATAAAATATATTAAAAAAAGAATTTTGTGATAAAACTGTTAAACCAGTAGTAGGTTGAAATCAGCTATGGTGGGAGTATTTACACCAATGCAATAGGCAAACACTGCAGGTCATATTTTGTTTTGTTGGGTTGGTTTTTGGTAGAAAGGGGGAATAGAAGAAAATTAGTTTACCAGAACACTATTGCAACTGGCCCTCTAATTTAATTATTCTTACTATAATTAAAATATTTTATTAACTCTTTATTATAGCTAGCCAGTATAAATTTAAATACTTTTAGGAGTTAGTAATCCATGACCTCCCAAGGAATTAAATTCCAACATGGACATGTATCCATGTATGTAAATTAAATTATAGGCTACATAATAACTAGCTATCTCTCTATATTTTGCATTCTTTATGGAACCCAGTATAGTGTATAATAAAAAACAGATCCTTCTACCTACCTTTATAGCTTCAGTTTCAAGGGCTCCCCATTGCCCTTTAACTTTTAGCCTCATGGAATCTTAGAGTTGTTCTTCAAACATATCAGATATTTCTTACCTTTGCAACTTGCCAGAGGTCACTCTCCCACTTTGACTCAATTCTACTCAAATACTTCCTTCATTTGAATGCCATTTGTGGCTTTAAAAACACTCAACTGTAAACACATTGTATATTAATTGTACATTGATGTATCTATCTCTTCAATACATGGTAAGCTGATTAAATGTTAAATCCTATATTTTTCTCTTGTGTATCCCATGTCCAAGATGGTTGGCACATAGAAGGTGCTCTAATAATATTTGTTGATGGTGAATGGAACAATTCAGATACATGAATAAAGCAATTTATAGGAGGTAGCTGTGTTTTGATAGGTCCACAGCATTGATTACTCTAATCAATAGACCTCATAACTGTGCTTTTGTTTGTTACTACAAAGCAACCACTAGGAGATCCATTTCAAAGAGGAGAAAGATTATTCACAACTCTATGCATACTTTTAACTATTGTTTCTTAGTCACCTTTCAGTGTGCTTGACCTCATTCTCCTGTCTCTTCAGGATCATGGCCTGGTCTTTAAGTACAGATGTTCTTTCTTCTGTGCATGCATCTGTCCTCTTTTCCCTCTTCAACAGCACCAACAGTAGATGCACTACAATTGATTATCCTAGGAAAGTCTTCACAGTCCCTTCATTGTCCTATGCTTAATACTATAGAACTAAAAATTAGGTCATTGGACTTGGGGAGTAGGGATGATGAAGGAATCAAGATAGAAAAGAGAAAAGATAGTAAAGCATGAGAGAAATGTATAAATTGAGGTGAGGAGAATGAAATAAAAAATGTTTGAGAACCAAATGAGGTAGCAATACTCTAAAAATCTTTATTCAATTTACTTCCATGTACCTTTTTCAAGGAAGATAGCAGCTATTACCATATTCCTAAAAGTAAGTTTCTCTTGAATTGCCAAAATCTTATTATTTTCATTTTTAGATCCAAGAATCCTTCTCACAATGGGCAAGCAAAAGAAAAATGCTTTTAGGAGAATCCTAATTAATATTAAATTCCAAGAAAGTAGAGGGAAGTTATGCCCTCTGTATAGAATATAGGGGCTATCCATGTATAGGTTTTGTCTACAGAAATATATTATTTGAAGAATTGAAATAATTCTTGATTTCAGGCAAAAAATTTTAACACCATAGCAGAGGATATAGATTAATGATAAAAGCCTGAATTTTGATGTTTATAAAACACTGGGTTGTCATTACTTTTTCCACTCCACCTCCAATTTGTGTTTTTTTTCCAGTGGTGCTAATATGACAAAGCAAATAACAGAAGACTACAATGAAGCTTAGAATATAGTACCTTTCATTTACATTAGTGATGAGAGAGAATCATTGAGCATCTGATTCCTGCACACCCTCACTGGGGATCGAGCCCACAACCCAGGCATGTGCCCTGGGAAATGGAACAGCCACCTCCTGGTTCATACTCAATCACTGAGCCAACAGTAGCCGGGCGCACTACCACTATTTTCAATCATTGAGCTCTGCTCTAATTCTAACATGGATGGATGTTCAATCACACTCTGAAAGGGTTAAAGTGGAAACATCTTGTGATTGTCTTCAATTCTCACTACCTTTGCAACTGTTCATATTCAAAGAAATGGATATAAAAGGCCTGAAAGAGAAAAGCAGGACAAAAGAAAATCCTACTTGTAATAGGTCCACAGAGACCAATGAAGAAAACGCTAAACGAAATCAAGTCAACAACATTCTAAAATCAGAAAATGTAAAAATGCCTCCACCAATCTACTTAAAACATAAAAAAAGCTAACAGCATCTTTAATTTTGTTCAAGATAGGGTCCTACTTTCCTTTAACACATCCGACAAATGGTTCATACAGTCAACTGGTTCACCCACCAAGTGGACTATGACCTGGTCAGAACCATCCATTCATTCATTAATCAAACACATCTGAATCCCACTATGTGCCAGGCACGGTGAGTACTGGGAATTCCAACATCAATAACACATGATGTAAGTTCTCAAGAACATCACAGGCTTGCTGTAGCCAAAACCACTTATCTTTTTTTGTTTTTGTTCAATTCCGAAAGCTGTATGTTGATGTCCTTATAGTGCTAAATTATTTCACTCTTTAAAAAAATAGGTTATTGAGGTGAGATTCACATTAAATAAAATCTAAAAATTTATTCAGCAACATTTATTACATTCACAATGTTGTACAACTACTACCTCTATCTAGTTCCAAATATTTTCACCATTCCAATAAAATCCCTGATCCATTAAGCAGTTTCTCCCTCCAGGGCCACTTTAAACTTTAGTGTGTAGAAAGACTTTATAAAAAATACACATTTTGAAGAACTCTTCGATGCCAATAATCACTCAAACTTAAATAATGGAATTGATAAAAAATATTAAAGTCAAAGAACTTTTAAAAATCAAAGACAGGCTTCCATCTTAGGGTTTTTTAAAATGGCATTTTTAAATTTTATTTTGTTTTTTACTCTTTAAGGCTTTGTCAGTTTTCCAAATTCTTATTTCTGGAAGCCTGGAGATGATTGGTCCAGTAGCTAAGGCATTGTTGTACTGATAGCCTTCTGACACACCTAATGTTTAAAAATCAATCAACATGAAGAATTTTCACATCTCTGTGTTATTTATCCCCTTATGTCTCAGGACTTTATCTATAAAGCCCACATAGCCTTCTTTATATCTTCAGCTGATTTTTATTTTTTAATATTTTTATTTTATTTTAATATATTTTATCGATTTTTTACAGAGAGGAAGGGAACGGGATAGAGAGCTAGAAACATCAATCAGCTATCTCCTGCACACCTCTTACTGGGAATGTGCCCGAAACCAAGGTACATGCCCTTGACAGGAATCAAACTTGGAAACTTTCAGTCTGCAGGCTGATGCTCTATCCACTGAGCCAAACTGGTTTGGCTCTTCAGCTGATTTTAACTGTGTTTCCACTGTATCTTCTTTGTTTAATCTTTCATCAGCAAATTCTTCTTTAAATATTTACTTTCTATGCCAACTTCAGGTAATTTAGTTGATTACAAAAAACAAAACTCATTCCAGGTAATCTTTGTTTTCCTTCCATAATCTGATATGTACAAATCCTCTTTACACCTCCGATTCTTCATTTCTACACTCTTGTCTTGCCATCAAAACATTTGATTCCAAAACCTATGTCCTCTCCAGTTCATTTAAAATATTAATTGCCAAGTTTCCTGCTCTTGACATGAAACCAAATGTTCTACCCTCATCAGACACCCTGTCCCCTAAATACGTACAAATAGGAAATATGTATGCCCTTGTAAATTTAGAAACTTCTGGGTGTGGAGGCCGAAATGGCAGAAACAGACTGGGAAAAACTGCGTTGTGGAAGGAGACTGTTCAGAGGCAGCAGAGTGTAGCACAATGGTTAAAAACATGCTTGTGAGAGTCAGATTAGACGTGGGCCCAAATCTTGGCTTTACTGCCTACAAACCCCATGACCCTGGAAAAGTCATTTAAACTCTATGAGCATCAGCTTTCTCATCTGTACAATGTAAAAGGGCAGTGAATGTTTAACGGACAATCCTGTCTTGACACCACTTTTAGTGTTTGTACAACTGTCAAGTCAATCAACATATTACCTCAGAAACTGCTGAAAAGGTGTAACTTTTGGAAACGTACTCAGAGAGGAACAATTTTTCCTACTGCAAGCCCAGCTTATAATTCAGCCTTGATAGGTATCTATAAATCATAGGTCTTCACTTCCTTAGTTATAATCTAAGGGAGGTTGAGTGAGGATTTCTATTGGATCTGTGATTCTGGGATTTTATTTTACACTTGAGGATCACTGAAGAGTAGAGAGGCAACCATGGGCAGTGGTTTGCTCAGGGTCACACAGAAAGGCATGCTAAAAGCCCAGCTCATCCTAAGCTGGTGCCCAGCAAATTTGATTTCCACTGGAGTAGATCATGCTCCCTTAGCTCCCACAGCTGCTGCTCCTTCACCTCATTTATCTTAGCTCAGCCTGGCTCTAAGCTTTTTTCCCCCTCTACCTCCCTGAATTTTGCACTGAGAACTTTGCAGGCTATCTAGTCTCCTTCTCTGAGATCCCTCCTCAAAGTGGTTGTTCCATTTATCTTTCTGTATTAGTTCCGTTACGACTATTGATCTACTGCCACCAGTCAATTAATGGGAATTAAAGGTGGAATAGGAAAAGAGAAAAGAAAAATCCAACAAACATATATTAACTAGAAATTTTAAGTTGAAAAGTACTAAGTTTTTAAAAATTACAATACATTATTTATAAATAAATGCTTAGAGTAAGAAGATAAAAATGTGGGTAGATAACTATTTTTAAAACAATTGATGACAGTGGTTATTCTGAAGAAAGGAAAAGGAAAATGGGGGTGGTGGGACAGATGTTAACATTTATTAACTATAAGTTGTGAATATATTTTTTAGATCTCTTAAGTCCCTTTTATACTACATATATTTTTTAAAAGATTTGTACTTGCTACTCAAAGAACTAAAACATTTCAGATCCCTTGCTGAACAGTTCAAATGCTGGGGCAAAGCCTGTACTACAAATATGTGTAACCAAAGCCAAGGTGTTCTCAATGCTTCTAGTTTTGGATTACAGCAATTAGAGGAGATTGAGTTATTTTGTTTCCATGGCTCATTAAGTTAGGGTTAGACTGGTGTCCATAATCAGATTCACGTATTTACCCTTGCCTTCTCCCTATGAAATGAGGCCAGACCTTAGGGAAAAGAAAGACGGAAAAATATCCCAACTCCATGGTAATGCTGCCCAGAAAAGAAAAGTGCTGACCCTGATGGATACCTACTTGAAGGGCTCCTGGTGGATAACTGGACTGGACTCAAAATACACACACACACAAAAAAAAAAAAAAAAAAAAAGAAAGAAAGAAAGGAAGGAAGAAAGAAAGAAAAGAAAAGAAAAGAAAAGAAAAGAAAAAAACAGCCTACCAGCCATTTCTACACAGGTGCCTCTCATGCAAACTTCACTTTGAGAGAAGCATGCCTACACTACTTCTGCCATCTGAGCCAGTCCTTACAAATGAGTCCCTGGAATCCTATTTCAACCAGGATGAAGACTTTCTTCATTTAATTGGAGCTGCACAACTATATTCCAGTCAACTTCACAGACCAGTCAGAACAGTGCCTTTTGGACCAATCAAGCTGTGGGGATTTGGAGTCCGCATTTGCATGAGAACAAACCAATCAGGGCCCAGCCCAGGGACTCATGGTATACGTCAGCTTCCCTCTGGCTATGGGAGCACATAGCCAGATTGGAGCTGGAATACTGCAGATGAAACACCAAAGGTATCTTGCTGGAGCAAAGCAGAGCAGACCAGCAAGGAGCAGAACAGACAGACCAGCATGGTGCAGAGTGGAGCTGTCTAGCTGGAGAGGGGCCTGGCCCCAGGGCCTCCTAACATCAAGGCTGTGAAACAGCCATATTGTGTCACAGTTGAGCTGTTTGCATTAAATAAAGTTTCCTCCTTCACAGCACCCCAAATTTGGGATTCCTATTGGTATTGAATTGATATCAAAGACAAAAGTAACACACCTGAAAAAGATTAAATTCTTTTTCCTTTTCTAAATGATCCCCTTCTATAAGCTTCCTCTGTCAATTGACTATCAACTCTATTTGTTAATTGCCACCCTTCATCAGGTTCACTAGCATTTCCTGTTGCAAATTAGTGTTCAGTGTACATTAGCCTGACATCTTCAAACATGCCCAGACTAGGGGCTTCCTGGTAGGGTGCCTAGTGCAAAGGGCACCCAAACATTGCCAGGGGATGATCAACTGACTGTGGCCTGGAAGTGCTTCAGGCGTCAGCAAGGAATAGAGGCAAAAGGAATCTGTAGGTGGGAGGAAGAGAGAAAGGCTTTCTTCATTTTCCAGAAGAGGACATTATCTGGACCAAGAACAATGGAGAACGACGGAAGGGGAGAGGCGAAGGTGGGATTGGGGGATGACAGAACACCCACAGGAACAAAAACAACTTGAAACATAGAAGAAATGCTGAAGAGAATGGAAACAGCTGGCGTGTACTGTGTGTGTGGATAGGATTCATATCAAAGTCAGTGCTTTTTAACCTTTCTAGGAATAAAGGCTTGTGAGAAGACTCATCCCCACCCTACCCTCACCTCCCCACCCAATGTACCATCACACATGCAGGCTCCTGCATTTGGAGAAAGGACTCTGACCCTATAAGACCCTAGGACTGCAGGTCCAGAATCCTTTCTCTTCATTTTTGGCATTAAGAAAATGTATTAAGTAATTTTAAAAAGAAAGGAAGGAAGTGAGAGAAAGAGAGAGGAAGCAAGAAAAGATGCCATATTAAGCCTCAGGCAAAACCAAACTTAAGCCAAAAACAAAATTAGCCAAGTTAAGCCAAGTAACAGATTCATCTGTATCTTTTCAGAGGGCGCAACCCAAAGTCGCACATGAATAATTAACCATCTTTCCATTATTACACTAAGCAAGACAGGTTAAATGTACATAGTAAATGTGGTTTGCTAAATTCCCTTTCCTGTTATTTGCCTGGTCACAATAAATAGAAGAAGCTCATCTTGCCCTAGCCAGTTTGGCTCAATGGAAAGAGTGTCAGTCTGTGGACTGAGGGTCCCAGGTTCAATTCTGGTCAAGGGCACATGCCTAGGTTTCGGGCTCAGTCCCTAGTGTGGGGTGTGCAGGAGACAGCCGATCAAGGATACTCTCTCATCATTGATGTTTCTTTCTCTCTCTTCTTCCCTCTTCCTCTCTGAAATCAATTAAAATATATTTAAATAAATAAATAAAGCATATATATATATATATATATATATATATATATTTTTTTTTTAGGACAAATGGGAAGGAGAGGAGGGTTCTACTCCAAGTACTATTTGTGTATTTGAAAGAGGTACTGCTTCTCCTTTATTCCTTTTCAAAAATTTGCAGGTCTCTGAAAACAAAGAACCACTATTGTGCTTCTCTCTCCAGTGGCTCCTCTGGAACCAGCCTATTTAAAATAGGAGTTTCACATAATGCCGGTCATTAAGTCCACATTTTGGGGGGCCAGATTCTGCTTTATGTGCATATATGTTCTTTTGTTCCCCTCCTAACATTTCCATGTTCAGAGAACACCCATTTTTTTCTGGGATAGCTGAAGGACAGGGACATTAAAATCAGATGAGAAAAAGGTTGAACGGACTTGGGAAGCTGCCATTCAATGCTGTAAAATAAAGCATGTTGTGCCCCGATATCGCAGCCTATTTATTCTGCGTAGTTGTATATTCCTGGAGCGTGGGTGGAGCTGGCAGAATCACTGGGAGTGGGAAAGAGAATGGAAGGGTTAGATTAATTGTGGAATTTGAAAGTGGGGACAATTTACACTAAAGAATTGTTCTCACAGGCTTCAGACCTCCAAGACATTTTCCACTCTAGGTAACCTTTGAATTACAGCCGGAGGTGATGTTCTTGGAGACGCCTCTGAGAGCTGAAATCACAACCTGCCCGCAGTGTTCTCTCTCCAAACCCACAACTTTGTCATTTTCTCAGGCAGACACACAAACACTCGAGAGTCCAGAGTAAGGGGTGCAGGGGGGTGTGGGGGTGTCCTTGCTTTGTAGTAGTTCTTTTGAAGTGTTTAATTCCTTCTTTGTAATCTATTCATCAGCACACATTTCAAGCATATCAGCTTTAGCTCAACGACTTCGTTCTCAGAGGCTTTTGTTTTCTCCCGTGGCTCAGGGCCTCTGTCCAGCACCTGGGTGGCACAGTTTCTTTTATCTGAATTCAGAAATGTTAACTAAATTAAATTCTTTCTTTCTCTCTCCCTGCCTCCCTCTCCTTCCCCACGCTGCCACCCCCAATTCGGGCTATGATACCCACTGAGGCTGAGGGAGCAATTGAATGTGCATGCGTGCACAGGAGCACCCGTGTGCCTGTCTTTATAAAACACAGGAAATGCATAAAAAAAGAAGAATTCAGCTAGAGTCTTGGCTTCCCCATTTTTGCTCCTTTCTCCTCCTCCCACCTTCCCCTTGTTGCCCTCCCCCTCCCCCCAAGCACCAGCTTTTAATTTTCAAAAGCACTGCAATTGCTTGGTGTGGTTTCAAGAGCTGGGGTGCCATTCTCCCTGCTGATGACTCTGCTGACGTCAATGGCATTCTTATCGTGCCTAGTGCGACATCAGAAACCAGCCCTCTGAGGCTCCTCTTATTCATGGTGCCTGGGCTACAGTAAAACGTGGACTGGATTTCTGAAATGAAAGGGATTCACTCCTCTTTCCAGCAAGCACTGAACTCAGCCACACACCTTCTTGTCTGTGGCAGCTTGCCAGTTAAGACTTCGTTCTCTCTCCCTCTCTCCTGCAAATACCCTTGAAAGAGAGGACTATGTGGATCACAGAGATTCCTGTGTGTGTGTGTGTGTGTGTGTGTGTGTGTGTGTCCCTTCACCAAGGCAAGACTGTTCAACCTACTTCTGATTATTCTTTACATTTCACTATAGTCTTTGATAAAATGATTTCCCCGTATAAGTGGACATGCATTTTAAGTGCTTCTAGCTTGCTCTCTGGGTCAGTCAGAACAGGAGCCCAGGTTAAAAAAGTCAAGCCCAAATTCACTTCAGATTGCTGCAAGTAACCCTTCCTTCTTTTTAACAAAATTTACTTAATTTATTGGGGTGACATTGGTTAAAATATCTATAGGTTGCAAGTGTACAATTCTATAATGAATCATCTGTATATTGTTTTGTGTGTTCACCCTCCCAAGTCTCCTTCCATCACCATATACCCACCTTTGCCCTCTTCTCCCTTCCCCCCACCTCCCTTTCTCTCTGGCAATCACTACACTGTTGTCTGTGTCTATAAATTTTTTAGAGGAGAAGAGAAATAATCATAGCTGAATAATCAGAGCAATGAAAACAGCTGAGTACAAAAACTATCATTGAGAATTTAGCATTTCCCTCTAAATATTCATGGCTTTTGAAGAGGCCTGATCTAAGGTAGCCACAAGATCCTAAAAATCCATCATTCAGTTTCCACCCAGCAGTTTGGGGACAGCTGTTATGGTGATGATGAAACTTTCTCTTGCAGTGGAGTTTATTACAGCACAAAACTACCCCAAAGCATTTCAGAAATATCTACAGTACAAAGCTAGGTGTTTAAGGAGCCAGGCCATTTAACATGATGACAGAATGGTACACACCTAAGTAGGTTTCATCTGCCAATCTTTGGTAGGGAAAAATCAAAATGTTCTTGGAATCTACCAACCAACTAACAAGTTTCACTTGAAATCACTGAGCCACCCATAATAAAATTATTAGGAGCAACTATTCTAGAAAGAAGCCACTTAACAACCTATGAAACGTACAATCATTAATTCCACCTAGGACTATGTGGAAGCATAACATTCTGGGGACATCAGATTAGTTTGGTATAACTCTTCCACCCTAGGGTGAGGAAACTGAAGCCCAGAGGTGGTTTTGTGATTTATTCAAGAACAAGTGACATAATGACAGGCCTGAAAAACTCAAGCTGTTTCATCCTACTGAATGGTAGGCTCTTTCTACAACACATTGCTCCTGATTATTTAAAGGACAAACTCATTTGCCTATGAACTTTCTATTTTTCATACAAACGAATAATAATTTTGAATTTCTTGGTTAACATGGATGTTCAGAGTTGTTTAGATGAATAGATATCTAATAAACCACCCCCCCCAGTGAGTTCCAGAACTAGTGAAAACACTATTAAATGAAAAGGAACAAAACATGCATTTTTTTTTTTTTTAAGTAATGATGGAGTCTGGAAAGAAAGAGCAAAGATTTAACTGTGTTCCAAATATGTAAGCCCCCTGCATCAGTCATCATCTGCCTCATTTACTACCTAGATTCCAGCCATTGATTGTAATGCTGTGATACTAATGCAATTTATTTGCTCTTTAATTCAAACCATGGGCTTAATGTTTGCTCACTTCTACATATGATTTTCATAGTTGCCTTCCCTACTCCTTCTCCCCATATTAGTTTTGCATTCTCCTCAGAGGACTCTCACTGGTTTTATAAACCACCTTTTGACACTCTCTTTTTGACAGATGAGTATCACATTCTGGTCCAGAATAGAGATGTTGAAAGATGCTGGCTTCAGAGTCAGACAGACCTAAATAGGAAATTTGGTTTTACCGCTTGCTACTATATACCTTTTATGCATGTCTTAACTTGTCGGAGCAAGAGTTTCCTTATCTGTAAAATAGGAATCACGATCCCTACCTTGCAGGGTTGTTGAAAAGGTTAGAGATAATGCTTACTAAGCTCCTATCACAACACCTGGCACATAAGAGAAACCCAGTAAAGGATAATGATACTAATGATGATTTTTTAAAATGAGGAGAATCATAACATTGGTAAGGACTAATAAAGTGAACAAGGGACAGGCAGTATTTTTCTCCTCGTGACCAGAGTTAGGTCTGAGAAGTGCTACTAAAATTGCAAGGGCAATATTTCTTTAAAACATTTTTTTTTTCCTAGTGAGAAACTAGAACCAAATACGTGAGCATAGGCCCACATAATACATTTCTATAAACTGTAAGTGGAATGCATTTTACAGTGAGTGAGTGATTGATGTCAAGTAGCTATAAAACCTAATTGTGCTCTTAAAAATTCTTTAAGGATTATTTTGAAACTGGTTTGGGAAAGCTACTTTAAAGGTAAACTATTGTGGACTGAGCCAGTTTCTGGTTCTCCTGTCCCTGAGACAAACTGCCAATGCTCACCTAGGTGATAAGGAGCTTTGCACGCACTAAGATGAAACCCAGAATTAACTCCTTAAGCTTAAAGGCAGACTCGCATTAAGGACAGAAGGCCTGGGAAATCCTAGCTGTCCATTTGTGAGATAAGGCTCAGTGTCCTATAAAGAACGTCTTCACTGTATACCATATTACGACAAAATTGAGTTCATTTCATTAACAACAAAATGTATCAAAACATAAAGACTTCCCCTTTCAGAAATCAGTAACTTATTACAAAATAATAATAGTACTTAACTGAGAAACAAATTATAGCCATACCTGTTTAAGGTGGCCCACCCAAATTTCATAAGCAAAAGCAGAGTGGTTTGTTTCAGTTCTAGGTTGGACATGAATCAGAGAAACCAAGAAATCAAAAGAAGTACATGTGATCATAGAGGGTGTCCGTGTAGGTGACTGAGTCCTGAACCAGTCAATTCTGTCTCGGCCACTGGGGAAAATAGCTATCTAATGAAATTGTCAGGTCTTACCTTCCTAATGACAGTTTTACATGCAATCAAAGTCAACTGTGAATGTTTGATATCTCTTCCACTTCACTCCAACAAATGGGAAGAAATAATTTAGTCATATCTACTCCAAACTAATAAGTAAGGTTAGAATGCAAATTTGATTATGCCTTTCCCTATTTTAAAATCCTTCACTACCCTTTCTCCACTCACCTACCCATGCTCCAGTGTGTGTGTGTGTATATGGGGGAGAGGGGGTTGTAGAAACCTGAGGAAGGGACACAATTTCCTAATTCATCCCACTAAGGGGATGGACCTTTTGTAATCTAACTGCCTAGAGATAGTGCCTTTTGATAGAAGTTGCCTTAAATATACAACAGACATGGGAAGTCCTTTAGAGAAAGCTTAATGCTGATTTGATTACATATATGCTCTCACAAAGTTTTGCCTTCGTGGTATTTGAGTCATTTCAATCATGTATTGTTGTTTTTCAACTTTTTCCTTGCCCTACTAGACAGTAAAGTAGGAATTGTGACCACATAGTTGATCTTTGCATCTTTAGCGGCTATTATAGTGCCTGGTATACACGCTCATAAGAATTTGTTCTATAAGGTTGGGTTTTCATGTCATATTCAATAGTTGACATCTTTTTTACTGGAAGTTTTGGAGAGGACATGAAATGATCCTATATCCTGATGAATGACTTTATCAAGGTCATTCCAAAATACCGTAGTCATGTGGTGTTCCAAAATAAAG
>JAAGEH010002531.1:52615729-52723551 GCA_011751065.1 Lasiurus cinereus | reverse complement strand
ACACACACACACACACTCATTCACATGCACAGCTATGAAAATCTTGTCATGTGCATAATACACAAAATAGCAAAAAAGTAGAGATATTCTTATCAGCATGAAGAAGAGAAGAACTCTCTCCTCATTGCTAGAATTTATACTTTTCTAGTAGGGATAGTAAAATAGATGCTGATTCTATGGCATAGAATGTCAATGGCTTTAGAAGTAAAAAAACCCGGGTTCTAGCTTTGCCACTTCCACTTCCTACTTATGTAAATATAACCAAGTTACTTACCCTGTTTAGGTCTTAGTTTTCTCATCTATAAAATGGAGTTTCAGCAAGATAATTTATTTGAAGCATTTAGTACAATACCCGGTGCAAATAAAGCACTGAAGCAGCAGGAGAGTCAGTACCATGCTAGATCAGGACATTAGAAAAGGTTAATTTATTAAATCTCAGATCTGGCCCTTTTAAACTCTGCCATTAAAATGTACACTGGGTGAGTACACTGGACCTCATCTATGGCTTTCCCTTGGGCATAGGTTGCTTCCTCAGTTTCATGGCTGGAATGGCTCCAGAAAGACTTGGTTATCACTGCAACTGCCTCATCTTTCCTGACTCCCCACCCTGTAGGGTCTGCCCTGAGCAACAGCCTTTGACTTGATAGGAATCATTCAGCTACATGTAAGATACCTGGAGCCTCTGTCTTCCCCAGGGACTTCTGGGAAGGTCAAGGTTCTGTAGAGCAAACTATCCAATGAGAGATGTGTGGGCAGAAAAAATTGCTCACGCTTTCTCCCCCAAGTGGAATGTTCTAAGACACAGTGGTTCTATACAACCTCATAGGCAATATCTTTTGTAACCTAGCAAGTAGCTGTGTTTCTTGTAAAGATGTGGCAAGTTTTGTAATAAATTACCTTGTATTTGCTCTCTTTTCTCCCCTACTGCTGCTATTCCTTTACTCCCACTCCATTCTTGCTTCCTTGCTATTCCATGACTTACGCTCCACATAAAGCTTAGGACATACTATCTCTCAGGGTTAGCACTGTGAGATTTAGGAGGAAAAATGAGGCAAGTCAAGTAAAAAACTGAGAGAGAGAAAATTCGTAATACTTGACACCAATTTTACTTATCTATAATTCCTCGGATTCCCTCAATAATGAAAGTTCTTAAGGCTACCTTATTAACAAAGCATAACTGATCAAATCAGTAGAACAAGGGGCCTTTGACGAGTCCCGTCATTCCTTTCCTTCCACAGAGTCTAATTTCAATTATAACCTAAGATAACATGTTTGAAAAAACTTAATGCAGTCTTTAAGGAAAGAGAGAGAGAATTAAGAGACTTTTCTCTTTGAAAAGTCATGTTGCTTTGTATTTAACCAAATGTAACAGGACGTTAAAATGCAATCTGGCATTGTTTTTCTCTTTAGAAATATGCCCACATTTTATAGAGTACGCTGTATATTGAAGTTCCGCAAAAAAACCAAAATGCAATTTTCACATTAAACGTACATTCTGACATCTGGCATTTCTCCTAGTGCTTGCACGAAATTATCCATAATTGCAGTTTTTCCAAAAGGGGACCCACAGTAGCCACTCTGATTCATTCCACAGCATATGAACCTCTCACATTGTGACACTATCTCTAATTCCAGTGCCCCTGGTTGCCATCTTCCTTCAACTTCTATGGAACTGTTTTCCTCTTGTGCCTCTCATGAGATCACATAGATGAACGCTAGGTCGTTCTTCAGGCTTCTTTCATCCCCATTTTCTGTGTTTGTTTTATGACTGCTTTTTGCATGGGCACATTTGCTGAGTTGGCGCCTCACAGGTGGTTTGGTTTGTGGCATAGTTTAAGAGCTATGAAACCATGGGTTCAGCTATTGGGTTGCAAAGAGTTGCACAATGCATGTGCAATTCAGGGCACTAACAAGAGGATTTTCCTAGGACCCCAAATGACCCAGGAAACTGACACAAGGAAGGGACAGCACCTCACCAAACAGCCCTTTCAAGAATGTGCTCATCCTGAAGAACATGCCAATACACCGAAGGACGGTGGTCTTTGGAGAACAGATCTGGTAATCCTCCAACTGCCCTAAGGCACATTTATTTCTGCTGCTATTTGGTTCTTTTATTTTCGCTTGGTTTCTTTTCTGTTCTTAGTGATCAGGGCATTTTATGAGTACTTGGGCATGCAGTCGTAGTTATTTTCTCTAGGAAATTTTTAACCTTTCAAACACAGCAGAGATATTATGGTCATTATGAATTCAGGTAAGTGTGGTCCCTAATTCCAGGTTGATGGTCATAACCCTTTTCCTTTTTCTTGCCACGCCTGCTTAATTTTATTTAGAATGGAGGAAGTAAGTGTGATGCTCTAGTGATATTAAGATAAGTTGGAATTCTGGGCCTGTAAGCACAGAGCTCATTTTCCAGAAATGCCTGTCATTGTTGCAGGAGAATAAATTAACCCATGTTCTACTTAGCTCATTATTCTCATAGGTTATTCATTCACAGTCTATATTATCTTCTATGTGCCGGGTGATAGGGATAAACACCTTGAGCAAGATCCCCGCCGTATGATAAGAAGCCATGAGATTTTGTTGAAATATACGTTTTGACATGTATTTTCCAAATCTTCATGCATTAAAAGGAGAAATAAGAAAAAGTAAGAACATTAATTTATTCAAACTTTAATTATCCACTCATTCAAAAAACATTTACTGAAGATCTACTATATAATAAGTATTGTACCAAATGCCAATAAAGCAAGGATAAAAAATATAGAGTTCTATGCAAACCATATGCAAAAGATAAATTTGACTACAGATTCATGACTGGCAAAATATTTTGGTTGTAAACCCCAGAAGCTGTGGGAGTGAGAATACAAGCATTTCTTATGTTAGTGGTGGGACTGTACTTGATGTAGTCTTTTTGAAAGACAGCTTGAATATCTCTGAAATGTTTCAGTGTAATTTTATTGCTAAATATTTATCCAATGAGCACATCTCATACAAAATAATACAGACGTGTTCAGGTACAAGGAAGCTAGCAATATCATTTGGGGTAGTCAAAAAACTGAAATGATCTACAAGTCTGTCAATAAAGTTAAGGGAACTATTGCACTTAACATAGGGAATACTATGTGTCAAGTAATAAGAATGAGATATAGATCATTATCAACATTAACACATACAAAAGAGCCCCAAAGTATATCGTTAAATTACAAAAGAGCAGGGCATAGCATATTTATAATACTTCCCGGACAGATATGCAAGAAACTATTAACCCTTTACTGCAGACAGCCATACACAAGCAATTAGAATGGGCACAAGTGGCATCTATTTGCTATCTTGATATCTCACAGGATATCGTTTACTTAAGTAGGGCTTTCCCTGAGGGATGTGCTGATCCAAGATCTTTGGATATTTGCCTACAGCTAGAATCAGGAAGAAATAAAGATTAATGCATGTTTTCAAAGAAATGGGGATGTGAAAAGGGTAGAGGGAGGGAAGAAGGAAAGGAGGGAGAGAGGGAAGGGAGGGAGGGGAAGAGAGAGAGAGAGGGGAAGAGAAAGAGAGACAGAGAGAGAGATAGAGAGAGAGAGCGAGCACGCAGCAGGGGTAGATAGCGGAATCAAGTCATCACAATTTGCCCAGGACTTTCCTAGTTTTTACCACTGAATGTTTCACATGCCAGGGAACTCTTCAGTCCTGGGCAAACTGGAAGAGCAGGTTACCCTAGTCTGTGTTATGCATTAGCTGCATGCACAGGAGAAGCTGACTTTCTTTCCTCTCCACATTCCAGCTCCCCTGTACCTCTGCCTAGATGCTAAAGGGGACCCACACTTGCCTGTAGCCCAAAGTTACACTTCTATCCTTTACTTAAAGAATTTCGATGTTTGCTTTGTTGGCCATGTGACCTTTTGGATTAGGATTTATAAAAGTGGGGGTTTTCTGGAGTTTGTGTACGGTTTTATAGGAAGAAAAGCTATTGTGAAAAAATTGAGGAAAGGAATTTGGATCTCAGGGGAAAAAGTTATGTGTGGAGCTAGGAATAATAAATCCAAAGAGGTTTCTAAGGTAAGGAAAACTTCTTGGTATGGGAGGGCAGGGATAGAGCAGTATTCATTAGAAAAAGTAAAATGGTATCTACGAAAGTAAGTTAGATAGCAATGGAGTCATTTTAGGGAAAAACTTTATGAGAACATACCAACCCTTAGAACTACTGGATGTAATCAAACAACTCAAACTCCTCTGACACTTTCCATATGACCCACTGAATACTCTGGAGGGAATAGCTAATCAGCAGCAGAAACCTAAATTAGCCCCTGTGGCAGGTGCTGTGCTGCGTGCACACAATCATCCTCATCAACCCTAACAGGGTTAAGGGTCAAGTCCCTGGGGATCTCATTGTTTACAGTGTCCATGGCAAGAGGGAAGCCAAACACTGGGGACACATGTTACTTCAATTTTGTCCCTGAAAGCGGGTACTGTTTCAGATTTCAGAATGGCATCAGAAGCAGAGCTATTCAGTGCATGTGTTTCTCATAACGACGTTGGTATTCCTCTCACATATGTCCCCACAGCAACCACTTACTGCAGGAAAGCTGAAGCCATTTCAGCTTGGTTGCCTTTTCTAAGACTTTCTACAGAAAGAAATCCTCAATGTTATTTACAAGCTGTTCAATCTCTTGCCTTCAACATTTTTGCCCTTCCAGGGGGTGGCTGTGTTGCTTTTTTGCATTGATAGATCAGCAGCTATGTCACTTTCACAAAGTCATATTTATTCCGCCTTTTGGTCAGCTCATTCAATTGTGTCACCAACATTTGCTAGGAAATAAGTGAGGGTTGGGGTTTCACAGATGAGTAAGACACATTGCACTCTCAGGAAGTAGTGGTACATTAGGGCAGATGGGAAGACCAGCTAATATTATGACATTGTAAGATGAAAGACGCCTGAGAAGGAAAGTACAGAGGAGGAAAGCTGAAACTCAGGAGGAATTCAGGAATCGCTATTTTAAGGGGAAAGTAGGTGCCCTTGGGGTTTCTGCTGTAAGAGATGAGGGTGGGGAAGACTTACAAGGATAGCAGAACAAGATAGCAAATGCTACAGAGGTGTGGGAGAACTTGGCTTGTTCAGGAAACTGCAAAATGTGGGCTGGAATCCAGGAGGGCACAGGAAGGCATGCCTGTGGATGGAAGGAACCTGAAAAGATACGTGTGAGCAGACAATGTGGGGAAGGTGGGAGAAAGGGCACTTACACTAACTGAGCATTTATTTTGTACCAGACATTTTATATTTGGCATTTCAGATTATTCCTCCAATAACCACCTGACAACGTTTGTTACTCCATTATGCTGATGAAGAAACAGAAGATGAGAAAGGTTACACCTCCGCTGACCCACAATTTGAGGCCAAGTATATCTAATAACAAAGCCCCTGGTCATTTTACTCCAGGACACTGTTTCTAGGTGAGAAGTAAAGAAGTGACCTTGAAGGCACTGATGGGTGTCAGGAAGAAAGTGATAGGATCAGAACTGCATTTCAGAAGAAAAGTACTCTGGCAGTTCTACCCAAGAGGGGGAACTAGAAGCCGGATAACAGGGAAGGGGCTTTTCCCAGGATAGAGAAAATTCTTTGTCTCATTCTTTCTGCAACAAAGGTCAGTGTCTAGGGGCACCTACAGAAAAATGGAGGTTTCCTTACGCCTTGATGCTTAGAAACAGGAAGCTAAATATGAGTTAACAAAACTGAAGATGATGGATCCCAGAAACTGACCCTGCTTGGAAGGGAGGAGGCTTGGGCAAGGGGCATAGGGAAAATTAACAATACATTTCCAGAATTGAGAAACACAATTAAAATAGAGGAAGATGCAAATAAACAGCTAGGCTGGTTAGAAGACATCCATTCTTCTTAAGGGCAATGGCTAGATACTGGGAGCAGAGAAGCAGTTGCAACTTGCACTTGTGTAATTACTGCAGAGGGTTCCACTTCTGTTAAGTGATCCTACTGCTTTAGAAGTCTGAGATGATGCCTGGCCCAAAGCTTTCTTTAGCTACATGTCTCAGTGTAGCTATAAATTTCAGTCAAGTCATGTCCTGCAAATTGGGTCTAGTTAAAGCCCTCAGGAATTGGGGTGGTGGTGGTAGTGATTGGCATACATACTCAGATTTGGTGGAGTTATCTTACTTCGTGGATTGAAAATCTGATGGTCATTTTAATTCCCTTTGGGGTTGAAAATATAGGTCCTTAGATATACATTCATTTTGCAAAATTGAAAGAGGTAAACCAAGAATCAGACAGTGTTAGACTAAGAACTGCTTTATCATAAGCTCTAGTAAAGAAGGCTAGACTGTTTTTGAAAAAAATAAGAAAAAAATTCTCATGAAGATTTTGCTGTTTCATCTTATTCAGAAATAAGAACAAGAAATCTGTATTATATAATAATTGTTAAAAGTGTTTGCACCAGAGGATCAAGATTTTTGAGATGTCAAGCAAACATTCTTATCATAAAGATTTGGTTACAGAAACTAGAGAAGCAGTAATATTCCTGGACAGGTTTCTCTGATAAAAGGTTAAAACTTCTACTAGATTTTCCCCTTTGGGTCAATGAGATCATCATGCTCTGAAGGGTGCAAAAGTCTAACTAGATTCAGGAATCAATAGTGTTCCTTTGAAGGTAAAAATCATACCTATGCATACATGTTTTACTTGTAAAATCAGAAAGGATCCTCCATCTATAAACTATAAATGGCTCATACATACTAAAAATGGGTGTTTTACTTATATGGAAGAAGGAAAGTTTTAGGATCATAAGTGGGGAGAAAATGCAATGTAACTGATAGACTAAGTAAAAACCATTTGGTGATTTTCAAAACTCCTAATAAAAATATTTTTTCTACTAATGCTCTTACTTGAAAATTCACAATTGAATATTTCTTTATATGCTTACAAAATAAAAATATCCCAATCGATTATACCACAGCCTAAAAGGCTGTTCAGTTTTTCTGTAGCTAACCTGTTTGCCCAAATAAGTTGTGGCAGCAGTTTTCAGGGTGTTCACAACTAGAGCAGCCTTGGAAAAGTAGTTTAGGTGACACTTGTATTTCATTGATTAGGCCCAGAGAGGCAAGAAAATTTTTTCAAGGTCACGTAGTCCTAGTCTGTTATGAACAAGGTCAAGACTATGGACAATTTCAGCATCTTAAGGGTGTTTTGTGTGTGTGTGTGTGTGTGTGTGTGTGTGTGTGTGTGTTTTGTCGGTTCTGAGGATGTTCCCGAAGGGCTTGCCCTGAAAAGTAAATATGATACAGAGGCAACCTGTGGGACTCAGCCTCTCTCCCTCCCATTTCATCTAAAACAGGTTTGGACTTTAAATAGAGTTTTATACTGGGGTTCTTTCTGAAGTAACATTTATTTGAAGGCAGACCTCTTCTGTTAAATGACATCTGTAGATGAGTACATGCTGGACCACAGTGACATAGTGAGCATGTAAAAAGAGAAGATGTTCTGGACATCGATGGGCACTCTAGATGTTTCGTAAGGCCAGAACTATGTCCTACTCATCTTGGAATTTTCCTCAGAATCTAACTTGGTGTCTTCGGGACTAAAGGTGATAGGATCTGGAGGTTTTTGTAGTTATATATCCAGGGGCTTCCTTCTGATCTCAAATAGTTTATAATCATCTCCTTGTTTTCATCCACTTGCCCATAGGGTGTGGCTAGTTTGTATTTCTTAAGACTGGCCCTGACTTCTCCCTGACATACCTAATTTCAGGTTGGAATCACCATCTCCCCAGCTGTGCCCACCCTGCTTTCTCTGCACATGTGAAATTCAGATGAATGAAGAATGAATATTAGGTCCATAACTACAGGGAAAGTGATACAAGGTAACCAAAAGGAAGGTGAATGAGTTCAATCTAGCTTTCTTCTACTCCGCCTGCTAGAAAAGCTTATGATTGCCTTCTCTCCTCTTTTGTCGGGCATTTTTATTCCTGAGATGTGCATCCCATCCTCTCCTGTCTATAAGGAGGCTCCACAACCCCCAGGCTCTCCAACCTCACTCTTCCTGCTCTTTGAACTCGATATGCAAATTAGGTCACTTAGGCTTACAACTGTCTGATGCCCTATGTATTATTTCCATCTCAAAACCAACTTCAGGTTGTAATCTTCAAATTTAAAGTCCCTTTCACAATTTCTTCTGGAAAGCCTGACTTCAGGCAATGAGTGACTAAGTGAAGTGACTTCTTGCTAAATTTTCCCTAAAGGTGGGTCCTTTCTTGGAACCACACAGAGCATGGAAACCCCACAAAGTAGTGGCTCTGAAGCTGGATTAAGATCTGAGAAAACATTTTATATTAACACTTTTATATTTTTACATCAATGATTACTTTTAAAAGTTATGCTGCACCAGTTATAAAAACAGAAACCTGTTTTGCAGAGATCTTCACAATGAAAAGATCTTTCGTAAAAGAAGGCCTTTTAAAGTCAATTTCTCAATCAGAGGTCTTCACAACTCTTCCCTGAAGCTATTTTCTTGGGGAATCTGGAAGAAATTTCCCCCCATTCAAATGGGATTTCATAATGTTTATAAAGAATGATCTATCAGTAATGGATTTTGGGGGATTAGGTGGGAATAGAAAGTACATTGGGAAATGTGCTGTAAAATTTATATTCATAAAAACAACACAGTAATAAGGGCTCTAGAGAGAAACTAAATTCCTTTTCCTTTCCTTTCTCATTCTTCTTTCCTTCCCTCCTACTTTCTTCCTAGAATCCTCAAATGCTCAGTTACCTCTAAACATTTATTCAAATACAAACTTCAGTCAGTTTGATTGCCTTTTACAGTAGGAGTTCCATTTTGAAGAAAACGAAAATTAAATGTCACCATCAATAAATCAAGTAAAGGATCAAGTAGATTTATAGCATGGGGCAGAGAAATCAATTTAACATAGGGATTAAGAGGTTATTGAGTCAGCCAGACCCAGACTGCACTCCAGCTCCACCACTCACTGTGCATGTCCCTGAGCGAGTTAATTACCACATCCTCCTATGAAAAATGAGGATAACACTAGGTATCTCTGAGTGTAATTGCGAAGATTAAATGACAATACATACATGCAAAGCTTAGCTGTACCTGGAACATGGTGAGTACGCAATAAATATTATAATTAATATAATGTTACAAAACATGCACTGCTGATATCATCGCAAAGCAGTAAAGCAAAAGATATTCCAATATTCCACCTAATTAAGCAAATGAGTATTTAAGCAATAATTTAATACATGTGCTTCTAGTGTTGTTTACAATTATCTCATTCAAATGACATTTTGTAAAAACTGTTTGATGCTCCAGCTGCTTAGATCTTAGAACCAGTAATGAATTGCCAGGCTTTGAACTGAGGAATGCTCAAGTCTCAATAATTCCACAGGGTTGATGCTGGTTCACAGCTTGTCACAATGTGTACCCCCAGGCCTGAAGCTGACCAGCAAAGCAGAATTAGGCAGAGGTACTCCAACTTCCTCATGATCACATACTTCCACTTTACTCCAATCATAGATCCAATCAGCCACTTATTTTATTTTTTTATTATTTTCATTTTTTAGCCACTTCTTTTAAAGATCAAAGATCCAAATAAGTGAACCATTAGGAACTTCTCTATAGGCTATAACAGGGAAACATATTTTATGACTTTATTTGTCTAATCTTCTATTGCTAAAGAAGTCTCTTCATCCTTAACCAAGGCAGCTAGTTTCCCAAAAAGCCTAGTGTGCTGTGGGTCAGGAGATATAAGTTCTGATGTAAAAATATAATCAGCTGAATACAGAGACAAGCCACTTGCCTTGTCTCTAAAATGGAGCTTGCGATGATGATCAATGAGATCACTTCCAATCACAACAGCCTATTATTTCACACCAAGCGGTGTTTCCAGATGAACTAGAAGGCTGTAAATGGTATAGTCAGAGAAGATAATAATGAGTCAAAGTTAAAAAGGGTATATGTATGTCCCCAAAAAGTAATCGAAAAAAAAAATCACAAACATAATTCATTAACTTGTTAAATGAGAAAAAAGATGAGTGGTATTTTGAATATTAATATTCATGATATTTCAGCTGTTAAAGTTAGCTTCATAGTTAACTGACTGCATATAACAGGGCTTTGTGTGTATTAGACAAGCATTTTATGAGTATGAACAGTGTCAAAATAATATATCAGTCTAGTTAAGTGACCAACCTGGGTTATAATTTAAAGGGTTTATATGTTTTACACAGATCTTCAGATTTCCCTTCTAGAGACACTCCTACTTGAACAATTTAAAACTCTTTTCAAGAAGCTACTTGTTGTTTTATATATGTCCTCGATCTTTTAAAGAGATGTTAAAATAATGGGTTGTTTTAATTGCAGAATATATACCCATTAAAGATATTCGGTTTGAAAATGCAGAAAAAAAGACTTTTTTTAACCTTAAAGAAAATACTAGTAAAGAGTGGATTTAATGGAATGACCATTTTCAAGTGCAAAGTATTATGGTATGTTAGGCACTCTCCATACAGTCTCATTTAATCTTTCTAATGAGACATGGTATTATCACCATTCTATGGGACAGATGATAGAAATGAGGCTGATGTAGTGATTTGCCTGAATTTACCAAGTAACTAAGTTGGAGAGGTGAAATTAACCTCAAATTTGGAAGACTGAAATTCCTGCTCTTCCTTCCCATTCTCAGCGCTTCTCTGGAATCATGCTTGCAGGGGGCTGCTTTTATTGATCAGTTCGAATTAATAAAATTGTATACCCATCTTCCTCATATGATTTTAGAAAAACAGATTCCTACTAAATGAATTTTAAATGCAATTTTACAATCTCCTACGAAGAATGTACAAGTCCTTTGTAGAGATATGAAATCTACTGAATTAATAAAGAAAAACCACATCAGAGATACAAAGGGTAAAAGATACCTTATATCTAATTTGATCAAGCCATAATTAAAAATTGATAATTTCATTTAATAACTCCATGTCCAGGTGAATTATGCAGTATATATAATGAATATAAATATGTTTGCAAACAGTTAAGAAAATTTAAAATATGTGTCTGAAGATAAGCTTCAAAGGCTTAAATAAAACAAAATCTTGTTCTTATTTTTTAAAATTTTGAAAAAACACATCAAAACTTCAGGAAGCTTTTCTTTCCCTATAAAGAACTTTGAAAATATTAACCCAATGCCATGATGTGGTGATGAGGGGATGAAAGAGATAAACTAAAGAACTTACATAATTATAAGCATAGCCCACTGGACACAGGCAATAGGGTGGTGAAGACCGGGGTTGGGTAGGGGCTGGGAGGAGGAGGGAAAAGAGAGGGAAATGGGAGATATCTGTAATACTATCAACAAAAAATATATTAAAAAAATAAAATATTAACTTAATCAGGATAGACACTTTTTATTATGTTTTTAAAAGATTGCTGGAGAACAGGTATTATGCTTGCATATGCATAAAATGTGTTTAGACAATACACAAGAAACCTAATATTTGATCCTTTGAGAACATGTTTTGAACTCTGAAGCATGAGAATCTATTAATTATTTAAAATATTTTCAATTATAAAGAAAGTTCTAGACATGAGGGATAATTGCTATCAGTCATGTAGGATGAAAATGTAACACTGTTTAAGCCACTGAAGTAATTTCTTTAAAGTGAGTTAAATGAGTTAGTTGTTTCATTAAGAAATGGTCTGATTCAATTTCTTCCAAATTAAATAATACAGTTCAGTGTAAATTGCTGAAAAAGTTTTGATACTTTTATTTCCAAATTGAATTTAAAGAATTTCTTTTTACTTATATTACACAGAGAGCAGAAGAGTAGGACTTAAATTTAAAATGTAATTGAAAAAGGCCCTCTACAGAAAAACTGCAGAAAACAATTGCCTATTGCTCTATTTCTCAAATAAAAATTTTTACCTTAATAGAATAAATAGAAATGCCAAAAAAAGTATAGTCAAGTCAGAACTATCCTCTTCTTGAACAATGTGTTTGTGTATCTGTCCATAATGTCAATAGGTAAGAATTCATGGCAGTTTCATGTAAATTTTAAAAATTAGGTATGTTTGCAACTTTTGTTTTAAATATTTCTTAAAATTAAAAAAAGTAAATTCTATTATATTTAAAAGCAGAAAAGAAATATTTATGAAGAGTTTTCAGTTGAACTAGGCAGACTTTCCTTTTAAAATTTAAATATCGTCCAAGTCAGCTTTAAATAAATGAATAGAATTTATTATGTGTCAAAATTGCCTACATTTAACAATGAGGTGGGCAGTGGTAGGGCTGAACTGGCTAACTTGGAATACATTATGAGTGATTGACAATCTCATCTTGAAGTTGACCCGTGAAGATCACAAGTTTTGACTTTATTTAAATTGCTAGTCCTTTAACACATCTCTAAATAAGTGGCATTTATAACTTCTTAAGGCCCTGTTTTTGTCTCCACAATTCTAAATTTGATTTACAAATATTTATAAGTAAACTCAAGAGCTTTAACGTAGTAAGTACATTTCCTGTCATTGGTTCTTTTGCCAAAATTTTTGTTTCTCTCCAACAATGTCAAGTCAGATACAATATTTAAGTTATTTTTCCCATAAAATTCTATATATGAATAGCTTTCTGTTGATATTCCTATTCTCTAGGCTCCATAATCTTTCAAGTAAGAGAACCAATTATGAATATCCCCCACACTAAATTATATTAAGCCACCAAAGTGTAATTTATTAATATGAGGAAATTTTCAAATGTCCTTCTAATTCAGCAGCCACTTTCATTATTTTATCTAAGTTATTTCCAGTTTTTCTTAGTAGAGGAATTTGGTACTCAAGCCAATAATCTTTCTTGGTGATTTTTTTAGTCATATCACTAATAAAGGTATTTTTAATTAGAAAAAAATTATATTTTCCTAAATTGTTGACTTTTATTTTGTTGGGATTTTGATGGTAGTGACTTTAGATCCTGATCCTACAATGTCCAGGCTATATGACACTATTTCTGTTGAGAATAAAGGAGAAAAATTGTATTGGAAAAGTAGGAAAAAAACACACTTCTAAGAGCTGAAGGAGAATTTTCTTTTTACTATAACTCCTCAAATTTTACCTAAAATCTCAATTTATTCTTCTTCTCTAAGCCTCTCTGTTCTTATCTGTATCGTAAGGTGAAATGACACATCTAATTCACATGCAATAGAGACAGTGAAAAAACAATGCAAGTAGAAAGCTTAGCTGAGCACTTGGCATAGTAAGCACTCAGTACAAGATATCTGTTACTATTTTAATGGGTATGAATTATATTTTACATATAACCTGCTCATCCTGGAATAAATCTATAACCAATGAAGACTTTTTAAAACATACTCCACAGATGATAGATTATTCATTGGACCCATTATAAAAATATATTGTAAATAAAAACATTTACCAGAACCAAAATACATATACATACAAAAATACATATATATATATATATGATATGTAATTTGTATACATATCATTGTACAAATATATTTTAAAGAATTGGTTTTGTTTTAAATAGCAGAAAAATATTTCTATTAATCTAAAACCACCTGTGATTCCAATATACCAATGATGTTTATTATCTGAACTTTAGATTCTAAAGGAAAAACTGACTAATATTAGGTTGTAGAATCCTGTGATGCTTTGCTCAGTATGGGCCTGGGTATCAGGATTATGTTTAAGAGATGCCAGACCTATTTTGGTAGTGGTAGAGATCAATAACTAAACTTGGCAATCATCAGCTCATAGAATTTGGTGCTTTGAGTAATGGTATGAATTATTCTCTTCCTCTTTTCTTTAAGAGTAAACTTTAGTTTAAGAATACCATTTTTTTCTTAAATTAACAAACATCCTCAGGCTTTTAACTAGTCAGAAAAGCAAACACAGAAGAAATGATGGGCAAATGACCCGTGAATCTAAGTAAATACTCTGCACTTAAGTCCCAAAACAATTTCCAACTCAATTTGATAGACAATATGTCCTCTTAATAGTTTAGGGTCAGCAGCAATTGCCAAGCCTTCCTTTCTAGAATTTTATGTTCTTTCACTAAAGGGCCAGATTCCTTTAGGTGCTATCTTAGTTGGATTTTAATTTATCTTAATATTCTTCAAAGAGCTATTACAGTACACCATATCATTGTATTCTATTTAACTCCCAAACCACCAAGAGCTGGCTGCAGCATCAAACAACGCTATTAAAAATACCTCAAGGGCATCTTGGAGTAGGAATTCCAAACACAAGTTATAGCCTAGGGATAAATAAAGATTGTAAAGACCTTGATTAATATTGAAACGGGGATGCAAGAGAATTTCAGATTTTTAAAAACCAGTTCATAAGCTTTTCATGTTAGGTTTCTAAACTGTGCCCTCTATAATTGTGCAGGTTAGTTAAAAGACAAGAGTCAACTTTATCTCTCCCCATTGCCTTTAAGTTTCCCTTATCAACAGGTTTGGGATCAATCATGACTCAGAATGGCTTAGCAGAGATGTTCAAAAGGAAGCCCCCCAACACTGCACATCTTGCAAAGGAACACAGACTCATGAGCATATAATTTTTAAAAAACCTGGATGTCTTTATTGAGCCATCTACACAATTACATGAAAGTCTTCAGGTGAAATCCTAACTCTAAAGGTTTAAAGTGCAAGTGCAGAAATTATCACAGCCACAGTTGTGTAAGAGTCCCCAGGCATTTCAAATGGGAGTGAATGTTTTGGAAATCTAGCAGACTTAATGGATTAGTTTAGAGTCCTACCTCATGGGAGGCTAAAACCAGAGCTTCAGAGCTGGGAGGAAGATGTTATAGCTGTGTCAGTGGAGGAAGAGACCTGCCTTTCAAAGAGACCTTCTCTGGGTGGGAGAACACAAGGGAGAAAAGCCTATGGCTGCTGCTCGAAGTCTGGGTCTCCATTAGAATCATCGCCAACTGAAAACCAAGATGGCAGCATAGGTGAACACCTAAACTGCTACCTCACACAATTTCAAAACTACAGCTAAAAAACAGAATGGAAATCATCCAGAACTACAGGAAAGCTGGCTGAGTGGAAATTCTAAAACTAGAAGAAAAGAGAGGGGCTCACAGAGACTCAGAGGAGCTGCAAAAAGCTGAGGTATGGAGACATGTGCCTAGAGAGGATGGATAGCAAAATGCCTGGCTGACTTCCTCTAGTGGGAGGGAGATAGAAACTCCCAACTGCACTGAACCCCAGTTCCAGGTGAGACTCAAATGGGGAGAGTCTGGACTATTGTGGAAAGGGAGGAGTGCACAGAAACTTAGGGGAGCCACAAAAGGCAGAGATCTAGAGGCGCACAAGCGTGAGTGCACACGCAGAGGGCTGACTGCTGATTGTGCCATTGGCTTTCTCTAGTGGGAGGAAGAAAGAACCTCCCAACTGCACTAAAATCCACTCCTGACTGCACTGAACCCCAGTTTCGGGGAGATCCTAGGGACCCAGATTCATATGGGTCCCCGGAGCGCACAGAAATTCAGGGGAACCAGAAAGGCAGAGGTCTGGAGGTGCGTGAGTGCGAGTGCGAGTGCGTAGAGAGGGCTGCAGCAATTACCGAGGGACAATGAGATACAGGGGCCACATAGGGCAGGGCTGTCTTCTCAGCCCTGAAACTCTGCCCCATCCAAGTTGAACACAGAGGCTTTTGCAATTTTGCAAGCCTTGTATCATAAGGCTGACTCCAGCACAGAAATTCTCCCGTGTAGACACAGCTGATCCTCACAACCAATTGGCTTGGAGGTCAGTTCCCCCCAGTGACACCAACAACAATCAAGACTTAACTACAAAAAGGTCCACAAAGGGGTGCACAAAAAGAGTCCACCTTAGGTAACTGGGGAGGCAGAGCTACTGGGCCATATAGGACACCAAGCACACAAAGCTACTCTACCAACTCAGGGAAGCAGTGAAAATGTGGAGACAAAGGAACAGATCGCAAACTAAAGAAATGGAGGAAAATAAATGACTGGATATAGCGTTCAAAACCACGGTTATAAGGTTTTTAAAGAATTTCCTAGAAAAGATGGATTTAGCGAGACCAAGAGGAGATGAAAAAGAACCATCTAGAGATGAAATAAAAAATATTATACAGAGACCTAAGAGCAGACTAGAGGAATGCAAGAATCAAGTCAAAGATTTGAAATACAAAGAAGCAGAAAACACTCAACTGGAAAAACAGAAAGAAAAAGGAATCCAAAATTTGGAAGATAGTATAAGGAGCCTTTGGGACAACTTCAAGTGTACCAACATCAGAATTATGGAGGTTCCAGAAGAAGAGAGAGAGCAAGATACTGAAAACCTATTTGAAGAAATAATGACTACAAACTTCCTCTACCTTGTGAAAGAAATAGACTTACAGTGGTACCTCGAGATATGAGTGCCCTAACATACGAGATTTTTGAGATACGAGCTGTCGAGCGAGCGATTTTTACTTTGAAATACGAGCAACATTTGAGATAGGAATAATCTTGCGGATCGGCGGGCTGCACACGACCCACCAGTTTACCGCGACTCGAGCTTCTCATAGTTTCCCACACCTCAAGGTTACGGAATGAATTAAACTCGTATCTCGAGGTACCACTGTATAAGTCCAAGAAGCACACAGAACCCCAAATAAAAGGAATCCAAAGAGGACCACACCAAGGCACATCATAATTAAAATACCAAGAGCAGCCGAGACTGGTTTGGCTCAGTGGATAGAGCATCTGCCTGTGGACTGAAGGGTCCCAGGTTCAATTCCCTGCGAGGGCATGTGCATTGGTTCCGGGCGCATCCCCAGTAGGGGCCGTGCAGGAGGCAGCTGATCGATGTCTCTCCCTCATCGATGTTTCTAACTTTCTATCCCACTCCCTTCCTCTCTGTGAAAAAAATCAATAAAATATATTTAAAAAAATACCAAGAGCAAAAGACAAAGAAAAACTCTTAAAAGCAGCAAGAGAAAAACAGTTAATTACCTACAAAGGAGCACCCATATGATTGTCAGCTGATTTCTCAACAGAAACTATGCAGGCCAGATGGAAGTGGCAAGAAATATTCAAAGTGATGAATAGCAAGAACCTACAACCAAGATCACTCTACCCAGCAAAGCTATCATTCAGAATTGAGGGTCAGATAAAGAGCTTCACAAATAAGAAAAAACTAAAGGAGTTCATCAACACCAAACCAGTATTATATGAAATGCTGAAAGGTACTCTTTTTTTTAAAAAATATATTTTATTGATTTTTCACAGAGAGGAAGGGAGAGGGACAGAAAGTCAGAAACATCGATGAGAGAGAGACATTGATCAGCCGCCTCCTGCACGCCCCCTACTGGAGATGTGCCCGCAAGCAAGGTACATGCCCCCGACTGGAATCAAACCTGGGACCTTTCAGTCAGCAGGCCGACGCTCTATCCACCGAGCCAAACCAGTCTTAGCTGAAAGGTACTCTTTAAGAAGAAGAAGAAAAAGGAAAAGATAAAAATTATGAACAACAAATACATATCTATCAACAAAAATCAAGTGAATAAAAAAATCTGATGAGCAGAATAAACTGGTGTATATAATAGAATTATAGGCATAGAAAGGGAGTGGACTGACAATTCTCAGGGGGAAATTGGTGAGGGGGGTGCAGGGAGAGACTGGACAGAAATCATACACCTATGGATGAGGACAATGAGGGGGAAGGTAAGGGCAGAGGGAGGGGTGGGAGCCGGGTGGAGGGGAGCTATGGTGGGAAAAAGAGGAATAATTGTAATAATCTGAACAATAAAGATTTATTAAATAATAAAAAAAAGAATCATTGCCAACTGAGCACAATAGAAGAAATGGCTTTTTGGCATAAACTTCCTTGTTCTTCTTTTTGGCATAAACTTCCTCATTCTTCTGGAATCTTCTCAGAAGAGTCAGTCTGCTAGATGTAAGTCCCTTCTGCCCAACTCACAAAGACTCTAGAAGCATGAGCAGACTGGGCTTCTTCTAGTCTGCATTCTCATAGAATTTTCCCTTTATATCGTATACTTCAGTATGGAGTTTTATATTTAGTACTAGTATTTGACTACATATATCCCCTCTCCTGGCCTCCAGACTACAGGGACTAAGGACAGGGATAATGCTTCTTCAAGTTGTCATTGCATACCAAGGTCCTTGCTTAGATCTGGCACATGGGAAGCCCCTAAGGAATTATTTGTTTAAAAGATGAGGTTCATATTGTTAAACAGACCAGGTCTAGAGATCGAACCCAAAGGCAGGCAATTGACGAACTCACCAGTAGCCAAAGGCCTATAATCCATAAATAGAATAAAAAATTGTCTAATTGCATTTGTAAATTTGTAGGTTCCATTTAATTATAATTGTAAGTGAGAAATTGCAAATAAAGTAACTAGTAGCAGGAGAAGTAAAAAAAAAAAAAAAGTTACCTCATGTGGTCTGAAGTAAAATTTAGGCTAACGAAGCTGTAGCCAGCAATGCACAAACTGGGACAATGAAAAAGCAGAGATTATGAAGAGTGGAAGTGGGTACAGAAAAGAAAAAAGCCCAGATATGGAAACAAACAAATGGTAACAAATAAACAAATGGCAACCTACAAGCAAAAGATGAATTGCAGTTCTCTAGAATTATGATGATTCCTCAAAACTTATATACCCAAGAATCATGTAAGAATGACATTTATTTTGATTTAGTTATTTCTAATAACCAAAGTGAGCTGCCGGTAATGTTCCTATTTGCTGATGAGGGACCTTTGTGAATTAATGTTGGGAGAAATGATGCTTACTCTTTGATAGCTGCTTGGGAATATGGAGTCCTTTCCTGGAATTCTTAGAGTGTTCCTAGGAAAGACACCAAATTGGTTTGCTTCAAGGAAATGAAACTCTCCTTTCTGGTACTGGCTGAGTGAAAACATAGTTACTGGAGTAAAATATAATTTTGTTCAAAGTACTAATACACCTCAATATTTACTGCAATTGAATTATACATAGAAATTCTACTTCTCTTGGATCTCGCAGTTTTGGAATTGGTTTTTATCTGCTACCTGGAGTTCACTTCCTGATAGTGATCATAGTGAGAGGCATTATCTTTTTCTAGTCACTAGAGACCATGTGGAGTTCAACAAAAACCCAATTTGTGAGATGTCTGGTGGGAATGAAATAGCCTTTTTAATCACTTTATAATCACAGACAGAACTCCTTGTGGATGGGAGCAGAGTGACACAGGCTCTCCTTGAACATATCCTTGCCTTGTCTGACGCTTAAAACTGGGGGCCACTCCCGTCTTAGAGGAACAGATGTTTGGAAAGCAGAGGTGAAAAATGACAAATGGGATCTGGAGATATCATGAGGGGAGAATGATGCAGGTTTATGGAATTAGTAGGGTGAAGAGGATAATAAAGGAGATGTGAGATAGAAAAGAGAGATCACTGAGAAATAACGGAAGGAGAGAGAGGGAAGGGTGGGGGAAAAAGGCCGAGGACATAAGAAAAGGCAAAATGGGAAAGAGTATAATAAAGAACATGAAAAAAAAGAGAATGTGGAAGAAACTGAAGTGAACTGTGATGAAGTGAGAGAGAAGCAATGGAGTACTGTTTTCAGGGTATAAAATCTGAGATATTATTTCTAGGGTTTGAATCTCAGCTCTATAACTTTTCAGAATACTGACTATGAGCCTCACTTTCTTCTTCCCTAAAAATTGTGTGATAGATCATTCTACCTTACCTTACAAAGTTGTTGAGAGAATTAAACATGATTATGGGTGTCAAATCTTAGCACAGAGTTTGTGTCTAGATTAAAAGAGAGAGAAACAAAAGGGCAAAGAAAAGAAGATAGTAGAAGTAGGAAGGAGAGATGTTCAGATAATGGAAGAATAAAAAAGAGAAAAGTGAATTTCTGCTATTAATTTTAGCCTTTTCCAATATTATATTACAAGTTTTTATGCCTACTATATTATTTCTGTTTTAGTGACACAGAAATATAAGTATGTGTTGGGCATGAATACCTTGTATTTTTATTTATTTATTATTTTTAAAAAATATATTTTATTGATTTTTCACAGAGAGGAAGTGAGAGGGATAGAAAGTCAGAAACATCGATGAGAGAGAGACATCAATCAGCCGCCTCCTGCACACCCCACACTGGAGATGTGCCCACAAGCAAGGTACATGCCCCTGACCGGAATCGAACTGGGGATTTTGCAGTCCGCAGGCTGACGCTCTATCCACTGAGCCAAACCAGTCTCAGCAAGAATACCTTTTAAAATGTATCTTTGTATTCAACTAACACACAGTAGTTTGCATTTCCTTAAGAATTAAAATTATCCCTTGGAAATGAGTTAGATAAAGGCTAAAGTTAAACTAGTCATCCAAAAAATAATTTGTTTATTTTCTCTTTCTCTTTAATGTACTGACTACCCATCTGATGGAATTAACTAAAATCACTGGTTATTTTGAAATGTGTTAACCCAGCTGTAGACAGTAGGGAAAATAAAGCCTCTAGTGTTCTTGGTGATGTATCTTTCCAAGTTTTTCTCCACAACACAAACCACTTCCTCTTGCTTGAAGTCATTTTGCATTTCTCATTAGTCTCACAGACCAGGGGTTAGTGGTGAGTGCTGAAGCAGCTCTAAGTCCAAGACCATAAAACAACACAACAGCCTTGGCCCAACGCATGAAAGGAAGGCACACAGAGTTGTTCTTCCCCTCTCAACAAAAGAAAAAAGACAGACAGAGAGGTAGGGTAGCAAAAGTATGAGAAATATATCAAAGAGATATTTTCTGACAGTGGGGAGAAGGAATAAAACCACAGCCCAAATCAGAAGGAAACTAACTCATTACACTCATCACAGAAATACTCCAAAGTACACTTGGCATGGAAGTGGAGACTTGTCAGATCACAGACATGCCTCTATACCGTTTCCACAAAGCTGATTAAATAGTGTGCTCATAGACTCACCAATGACAGTGGGACGAGAGGCCAACTTTCATAGACCATTAGGCATTTAAGGCTACCCTTAAATACCACTCAGAATAAACTGAAAGGCATTTTATCCTTTTCACAATAACCTCTTTTTGTAGGGCCACATGTGTTATTTAAAATATTGGCCAAGGAAACAGGCCGGTAATAGTATTGCTTCTCACATTTTCCTGATTCTGTTTCAGAGGTATGACAATATGGAGAAGGTTATGAATTATTCACTGCTTTCAAGTTATTCTCTTGAAAGAGGTTAAGAGGCATAGTTGTTTTTTTTTTTTAATACACTTTTATTGATTTTAGAAAGGAAGGGAGAGGGAGAGAGAGCTAGAAACATCAATGATGAGGGAGAATCATTGATTTGCTGCCTCCTGCACGTGCCCTACTGGGCATCAAGATGGTAACCTGGGCATGTGCCCTTGACTGGGAATCAATCAAACCTGGGACCCTTCAGTCTGCAGGCCAACACTCTATCCACCGAGTCAAACCAGCCAGAACAAGAGGCACAGTTTTATACCAGTTTCCTTTTTGTTCAGCATAAAAAGTGTTCAATGTTGGCTTCTACTGCCCATATTTTGTTTCTATACTTAATAATCATTTGAGAAAGTTCTGAGACGAGGTAAATGAGGACTTTTGCAACTCTAGGTCTATTGGATACATGCAAATTGAATATAATGGTGTCGTAGCATCACACATTCTACAGTGAAGACACAACAGAAGGACTGACATGTCACTGGGCAGCATGTTTGAGAATGAAGAGGCATAGAGTACAGTTGCTAGAACAATTTCATTAGAGTTGTGTTAGAGGTAGGTATGTGGCTCTGAAACCAGAGGAGAAGAGCCTGATGGCATGATCCAGCCTTGCGAAAGGAGAAGGATGTGGGTTTCAGGCGTCTTCTTACCAAAGAATGAGGTAAAATTAGCCAGGCAATTAAGAGAGTGAAATGAATTCTAGATGGGGAGAAGAGAACAAGCCCATGCAGAGAACTATGAAACATGGTGTGTTGTGAGTGGAAGAAGTTTTCTACTGAAACAGTCAGGTGGTAGGGGGTTTCTGGAGAAGATGTGTGATATATAGCTGGGCAGGGGCTTTGTGTACCAATGCAATGAGGTTAGATTTTATTCTGAGGCTGATGGGAGGCACAGAAGGGTTTTAAACAGGGAAGTGACATTTTCAGATTAATTGTTCAACTAGATCAGTTTGGTTGCACTGTGGAAGGCAGAGCTAAGAAGAATACAGCACAGAAAGACTATTTAAGAAAGTGGTTCTCAAATTTATTTATAGTAAGAAATATATCTTTAAAGCAAAATATCTATGTGTATATGTAATGATAATTTTATAAGATAATATTTATCATTGATAATATAGATGTGGTTTTATATTCCACTATTTTTAAAATAAAATTCTATATAATTTTTTTTTTTTTTTACAAAATGCTAAATGCAACAGAAGTTTCCAAAACACTGTTTCAGGCACTACTTCTGTAATGCAGGGAAAAGTTGGTGAATGCCTGAAGTTTTAGTGAGTTGAAAAAGAGGACAGATTTGAGAAGTATTTCAAAAATAAAATAAAAATATACTTATTTATTTGATGGAGTAGTATATGATCTCCAAGTTTCAGTCTAGAATAAAAGCGCTTCTGAGACAGAAAGAAGAGATTTTTCAAAGAAATATGTGAATCCATCCTTGAAGATATTGTATTTAAGGGGTACAATATTATCACCTATTGGACTTTTATATGATGAGTCTGATAATTAGGGAAGAGGTCTGAGTAGAGATAGTGTTTTAGGAATCTCCTTCACAAGATGGGGATAAAACTACTAAAGCACATAAAAGCATTTGGAGAGTGGGCAAATAAAATAAAGCAATGAGTCAAAAATAACCTTCCAGAGTACTCATTTTTAAGAGGGGAGGAAGACAGATCATGAAGGATGGTGAGAAAGAGTGTTTGGGGAAGCAAGAAGGAAGTAGAATCACCTGGGAGAGAATGGCTCTCAATAAAGATGTGTTGAATAAGTATTTACTGGGTAAATGAATGAGGAAAGAGTTTCAGAGGAAGACAAGGATGCAGAAAGCAAGTAGGAACTCATTGGGAACAGTGGTGGGCAGTTGGAGCAGAGGTGGTGTGAGGGTTGAGGAGTGCATGGGAGATAAGGAGGGGGAGCAATTTGACTTAGAAGGGAAAGACAAAGAACTAAAGGATCATTAAAGGGTCTGTTACTGAACTTTACTATTGTTTTGCATTGTTTTTAAGATTGAGAGAGACATGAATAGGGAAAGAGCCACAAAAAAAGAAGAGACTGAAGATATGAGAAAAAGAAAGGAAAATAGGTGAATCAAGGACCTGGAGGTACTGACAGGAGATAGAAATAAGAGTACAGATGTAGGGGGTAACTCAGAACAAGAAGGAAAAAGGATACATTATCTGCTGAGACCAGAAGGAGAGAGAGAAGGATGGATATGAAAGGCAACAGAGGATGTAGGTGCTGAGAAAGTCCTACGATGAGTTTTTTCATTAAACAACAAGTAAAATAATTTGTTAAAAGGTAATGAGCAGATGCTGGGTGAGGAGGCTTGAGAAGAGGAGTGTATCTGGAATGGGTACCAAGAAGACTGAGAGAAAGCAAAGCAGGGATCAAGTGTCAAGTGACAGAGGGTCCAGCTGAGGTGAGTGATCTTGACTTTATTGGAATTTCAGCTTGAAGTGATGTGGAATTCCCCGCATCACCCTACCCACTCACCTTTGAAATTTAGGTAAAGAAGTGGAGAAGACAGATGACAAGACTTGATCGAGTATTGGGTGTTCCTCAAAATGTATAAGAAAAACAGGATGACAACGAATTTGAGAGAGACCAACTGGGTAGGCAAGAAGGAGAAGAAGTGGGTAGGAGGAGGCTCATACTTTATTTACCCATCTCCTTTGCAGCTAAACATGGCATATGGGTAACTTTGAGTGAAGGAGATGTAAACAGAAGCATTATGTGGGATTTGGGGGAAGACTCTTTCCAAAGGAGGGGCTGTGCTATTCCTCTCTTCCTCCATTGTGCTGCTGGAAATTTATATGTGATGGCTAGAGCTCTTGGAGTCATCTTGAACATGAAGGCAAAGCCCATAATCCAGGGATAGTGAAGGAATTATCTCCACCCAGTAGCTGTGGGATTCTAAATGACCTTAAGAGCAGCCACACCAGCTCTGGACTGCCCACTCTGGGTCTGTTTTATAGAAAAGAGAAATAAACTGTCGTCTTGATTAAAGCATATATTTCAGGTCTTTTACTCTAGCAGAACCAAATTCTAGCTATTATGTATATATAGCAACTGGAGCACTTACACGGCCACCTTGGAAGAGAATGTTAACCCTCCATCACGTCATGCATAAGCAGAGAAAATATTTGATAGTGACCAAGGAAGCTTTGATCTTTCAGGAGGTTATGGTCTGCTCTCGATTTGGATGGACAGAAAACAATAGTCAAAGCCACATGGATGTTATTGGTTTTGCTTGTTACACCAACTGGTCAATCTTCTTTGCATTTCTTATAAAGAAATGTGTTAAAGTTAATGACAACATTTACACCCAGGACTGCATATTTCCCTTGTCTTATACTTTTTTCCCCCCTCCCTGAAGGGTCAGCATTCTCACCAGTCAGCATAAAATGGAATAAGCCCAAGCCTAGTAAATCACTTATATTGCGTTGTTTTAAAGTGACTAAACAGCTGTAGTGTTCAAGGGCAGCTGAATCATCTGCCTGGGGTCACATGTGTTTCACATGTCAAGTAATGTATATGGGTTCCACTCCATCCAGGATTGTACGAAAAAAAACATTTGCAAACAAGTGACCTGAAGCCTTGTCTCCAAACAGCTGCTATGGTTATGAAGCTAGGAGTTGCTGATGTAAACCATTTGAGTTTAGGACTATGTTTCCAATAACTCAAAAAATCATTATAAATCATAATGTTCACAGCAAGGGGGTCAGTTTCTGATCATAATGACTCTCAATAAGTACTCAATCAGGATAAAAAGTAATAGTATGTAATTGTAATTATCACAATGACCTGGTTCATGTGCAAATGGCAAGAATGTGTAATGGGTATAAAAAGAACACCAACCAAACTCGTAATTAAGATGGAATCTAGTTAAATAGCTGAAGAGAGAGGACTTCAAGTAACGAGACTTTACTAATACTTCCCCCTCTAATTCTTGCTCTAGGCAACACTGACTAGAAGCACAAGAGATGACTTCGGGATGCTAATAACTTCCTTAACAAGCTGGAGTAATTGGTATAATGGAGCCAGACGGATGGAACTGAGGAGATGACCTCAGTATTTAAAGAGTTTAGAAATAGAAAAAACTTGTTTTTTAAAAAATCACATTTTAACTCAGAGCATAGTTAGAGTATCTGGTTCCAACAGAGAGAAAGAAAGGGGTATTGATTTTTGTGAGCAGCTTTAGCACTGGGTTCTCCTAATTCAAAAGATATAATTGGCTTTGAATTCTTGAGTTCTCATAAAGTTGTTGGTATATGCTCTTCAAAGCCTAGAATTGGCCTCCCCATCTTGTTTGTATTTACCAGTCCTGATTATCTTTCATGTGGGACATATGCTGGATAAAGTTTGCTTCTGAGCACTGAATTCCTCTCTGTAGGTTTCAAGGTTGGTTGGCTTTTATAAGTAAAATCATAGTTACATCCAAGTCGGAGAAGTAGGTAGTACAGACAGGCATAGACAGATACCCATTCTAGCTAAGTATGGGCTCCAGTCAAGCTGGAAAAGGTCTCTCAGCTCTGAGTCACTTATATAATCGAGTCCCTGAACATGTTTCTGTCACTAATATTTTGTTGCTCTAGGCAACCATCAAGTCCACGTGAAGACTTCTGCCAACTGGAGAGGATGACTAGCCAGAAGAGCCAGAAATTTCTTTTAACTCTTTGTTGAAAACTCAAAATAACAAAAGTGTCAAGGGTATCTCCTAAAAGATCCATACGGGGAAAAGTGAAATTCATACACTGACTTAGTGTATCTTTTATCCACTTCTTAGAGCATTATAACTAAAGAAAATAAAGGCAATTCATCAAAAGCATGAATTAAAAAATAGTTAGACATTATGAAAGAGCTAGGTGGATCCTTAAATGTCATCCAATCCAATACCTTCATCTTACAGAAGAAAAATCAGGTTATGTTACTGACCAAAGGTTAATCAGGAAGCTAGTGACAGAGCTGGGATTATTATAGCTTTGGTCCCTAAACCCTGATGTCATTGCTCTTCCTATAAGTTTCATAAGCCCAGTGCCAGATGCAAAATGAAGGAAGGCTAATAAATCACAAGCAATCACCTCTCTTTTGCAATAACAAATGGTCTTGGATGAAAACTGCCACTTTGTGGGGTGCTGGGAGCCATCATGAGCCTCTGTGGCTAGGTGGTGATCATCCATTAACACACCAGTGTCACTACAAAAGTCTGGCCAGGCAGGATTTGGAACTGACTCAAAAGTATCTGGAAAATGTTCCAATCAATCATTGCTTATTATCTGGATATGATCTTTGCCTCCTCTAAATTCTTTAGACACTTACACTATGTGGCACAACCCTGAAGCTATCTATGATGCTTGGTATCTTTTTCTTTATCTTGCCAAGTTCGTAGGGATGGGACTATGTTGGATTCACTTCTGTTTTCCTGAAAACGAGAGTACGAAATTATAGTGTTTTTTTTTGTTGACTGATGATGAATCGATATTACATTTATTAGCTCTAATAGTATACTAACAACTTACTTATCCAGAGATTAATTATCCAGGAACTCATACTATTCCGCACCAGTAAATAGGTGGAAGAACCCCAGAACAGTACAGTAAAGGCATTTAAATTGGCAGTTACAAAAACTGTCATGGGGATATAAAGTACAGCACAGGGAATACAGAAATAATGCTGTAATAATATGTATGGTGTCAGGCGGATACTGGACTTATTGGGTGATCACTTTGTAAGTTATAAAGATGTCTAATCACTATGTTGTACATCTTTAACTAATACAATATTGTATATCAACTATAACTGGAAAACATTTTTAAAGTTGTTATATGCATAAAAAATTCTAAAGCCCTGCCTCAGATATAAACTGTTCCCAAACCCACTTTTATTTAATTAATTTTCTCTTCTTTTAGACTCAACGAAATGGCATGGTAATCTGATTTGCCAAAAAAAAGAAAAAAAAATCAGCAGATCAGAAAAGATCCCACTAAGGTCAGGTTCATCCAGTAAAAATATCAAAGGTGATGACTGGGAGGAGCAGATGAGACATTAAAATGCAGCACAATTTATTTGGGGATCTTTACTGTTGGGGACATAAATTATGCATCATCACCTCCTTAGGGCACCTGTGAATGACAGAGAACTATAAACATGGATGTGAATGGTGATGACCACTAGGATGACATTCAGGGCCCAGCTTTAAGAGGTTAATGAAGAGTACACCTTCCAAAAACTTCATTCCAAATTGTCATAATAAGAACCTTGATTTTTTAGAATATTTCACACATGGGACACTGTCTCCTTAAATAAAACATAGGTAATGTAGGCATGGATATAATTCAGCCTTATATTTCACACTGGAATCCAGGTATTGACATATTTTTATCCTATGACATAATCCTGTATGCCCAACCTCAAATATCAAGGATTTAAGGTTTCAGACATTGTCAGAACCATTTTACATCCACTCAGTAAAAGCATTCAGTTAGCAGTTCCTAAATGCTTGCTCTCCACCTATCTTACATCTTTTCCCGCTATCTCTTCCTTCATATACCTGCTCTCTAGCTATTTTGCTTGTGTAGGGCCTTCATTAGATCTTATTCTTGGACATTGCTATTGTCCTCTAACTGGTCTCTGAACCTTTAATGTTTTCTTCCTTAACCTCTGGAATTTTTGAAAGGTTCTCAGGTCATTCTAGTAAACAGACACATTTGTGAACCACTACCCTAAATGCTTAGCACACCATTCATTTGACTCTTAATTACACCCTGCAATGGAACTAATTCCTTTAATGGCAGACACCATATGCCTGTGATTTCTGAGCTTAGCTGCTCTACAAAAAAATAGTTGTCTTTTAATAAATAGTCACTGTTAGTGAAAAGTATGATCCCTTCCATTTCCATTTTCTCCCTCCATTTATTGAACAATGATTTGTGAATTCTTAGGGGCCATTTCTTCCACAAGACCAGCAAAGGTGTGTTAACATTTTCTCTGCTCTTCTTTCTAGAGGTGCTATACTTCTTTGCCAGGACACACAGAATCTATCCTTCTTTGAAGGTCTGATTTGGAAGCAGATTGGGCTATCTTTGTACAAAGGCATTTTTTAAATGTGCATGTGTGACTGCCCAAAATAACAATACTTTAAACTTTGCAGACCCTCCCATTGAATGATATCAAAACAATTCAGCTTGTTAAGCATTAGAAAGCTAGAGGACAACATATCCAATTGACATATAAATGGGGATTTACTGCATTGACTGTGCTGGTGGTTTGTTTCAAGTCCCCAAGCAATGAAAGATTTAAGCAGAGCCCTGGCCAGTTTGGCTCAGTAGATAGTCAGCCTGCAGACTGAAGGGTCCCAGATTCAATTCAGGTCAAAGGCTCATGCCTGGGTCGTGGGCTCAATCCCTAGTGGGGGTGTGTGCAATCCCCAATTGGGGGTGTACAAGAGGCAGATGATCAATGATTCTCTCTCATCATTGATATTTCTGTTTTTCTCTCCCTTTTCCTTCCTCTTTGAAAAAAACTGCTTTCTGCAAGTTATGTATGCAAATAGTGATAATTAAGTTTGAAAATCTTTAAGGGAAGTTAATTCTTTTATTTTTAAAATTTTTGCTGTATTTTAGTTAGCAGTTTGCAGACACTTAATTTGTGTTCAGAAACAAATACTTTGCGCCCCTTTCCTCCCCTTAATTTGACCAAGCATTAGCTTATATTTGATGTTCTAAAGTAAGGAAGGTCATTGAAAAAAATTAAATGGACCTAATCTAAACTTACCTAATTGATTTTTAAGTGAAAAAAATATGTCATGCAATTCTGTTTATTTCTTTTGGTTATTATTATTCAAAGGTTTAGCCAAGTACCATGTTTTCCCTTCAAAAAAAATCTTACAAAGCTAATCATTTTCTGGTTTTCTCCTGGCTTCATTCACATCTTTTCCTCACATTTTCATTAGCTCAAGACCACTAAGGTTCAGAGTGGGAACTGAGGAGCATTCCCATTTTCCCATATTTAAATCTCCTGCAAAGCAAATACTTGTTATAAGCAAAATGTGTCTGAGGAATGTTTATCAGACTAGGTTTTTATCTGGCTTTGTCCTAGAATATTGGTTTTTTATAAATTTGTTGTCCCATTTTAATGGTTTCTTTGATGTCTTGTTTTGACCAGCTGCTACACTTTTTGTGGCTGTCCATTTACATCACTTTAAAAAATGGTACATAAATGAAATTCGAACAAAATGAACAGTGCTTTCACATTGTTTCAAAATCAAACATGTTCCTAAGAAATCTGATTTGTGGCAGATGGAGAACAAAACCTTCCAGAGGGAGAGCTGTTAAATGAGTCTTAATTGCTTGCACATGAAAATATAGTGACTAAGATTGTGTGCACAATTAGGAATTTAAACATGGAGAAAAGAACTGACGTGGAACCAGGCAGACATTTTTGCAGGCATAGCTAGTTTCTTGGGAACACAGACAATAGAAGACATATTAGTAAAAAAAAAACAACAATGTTAAGAGAAATTTAGTTGTCTTTCCTTCATTCTTCCTTATGTCAAGCTTACAACTCTAAAGATGATGCATTTGTCTCTAAATCTCACTGATGAAAGTGTCACAGTACACTCAAGGAACAAAAGATTTATTCAAGAATTAGAATTCCTTTTTTTAGTTTATACTGTGCACCAGATACTACTAGGCTTGGTGTTTATTCATCTCATTTAATCCTTATAATACCTCTCTGAAATAGTTTTGTTATTATCTACATTTTATAGATGAGAAAAATTGAGGCTCAGAGAATAGCCTGTCCAAACTCAAAAGGCTAACAAGGGAAAGAGTCAGGATTCTCTGTATTGATTTAGTGAATTCAAAGCTCACCCTCTTAGAATGCCTAGCTACTCCCCTGAGAAAAGATATGGACCTTTTAATAAAACTAACACAAAGGTTGGCCCTACTTTCAATTTCAAGTCAATAATGCCTTCCCACAGCATGGTGAGGACGGTGCACAGGCCAGAGATGGCTAGGTCTGCTGAGAGCTGAGATGACAGATCTAGAGACAGAGGCCAGGGCCTGCTACAGCTGTGGTTTAAGAAGTTTGTTCAGAACATGGGGCGAGGAGTTCTGTGGTCAGGTCAGTGCCTTCCTGGCTCTGTAGGCACCACCTGTAGGGGCAGTGAGGTTCTACCTGACTAGCTCTGCCTCAATGTGGGCCACTCATTCTGGGTCCCATGAGAGCCTTAGGCTTGGGCCATCCTCCTTACAATGACTGACTTTCCAAATGAGTAGGTTGCAAAGTGCTCTACACTGAACTTCCATTGATCTTCAGAGACTTAAATCCATCTCATCCCATTGATATACCTAAATGCCTTTTCTTGGGACCTCAAATTCTCCTTCAGATTCTTTCTCCTTTGGAAACCTAAGCATCCGATGGTTCTAAGGGGCCTTTGATGAATGCCAGTGTGTGGATATTCAATGACCCATCACATGAATTTAAAAACCCAACTCATTCACATACTGAGATGGGGGGGAGGAGGCTACTTACATGTTCTTCTAAAAAAGTTGAGAGGCTTACACAAAAATCCTTCTTTTTCTATTATTCTGTATTCCTTAAAGAAAATCTAACCAGGGAGTGACTTATGCAGCACTCGCCAACCTTTCAGACCCCACAGACACCAGTGGTCCACGGATCACTGGTTGGTTACCGCTGTTCTAGAGCACAGTCTATTTATATTACTATTAAATGAAGATTATAGGAGGGCAATTTATTCTTTGCTTTGCTTCCTATATCTGTAAGTAGATCAGAAGCCATAGATCACAGCACCTGGAGTAGAACTAAGCATAAAAGAGTAATCAACAAATGTGTGTGAATAAAATAATTAGGCAGTCAAATCATATTGGTGATTTGGAACTGAGTTTGAAGGGATACATTAATGAACAAGTGCCATCCTGTATCCCTAAGAACCTTAATATCACAAAGAACAGTTTACTGAGAAATACATTAGCAAAATAAATAGAGTAGTGAGGCCAACTCTCTTATCTCACTATAATCAATAATTATGTTTGGCTCTTCGGTATTTATTTCCTCTTTTTAACAGCACCCTAGTTTCCTTCAGGAAATTACTTGGCATCTCCATTGGTAATTCTAGTAATAGCAGAGCCCACGATGATCAAGTGCTTACTCTGTGTCATGTATAGTGCTTAGTTTTTCATATATCCTCACAAATGATTTTCATGAACTCCTATGAGGCAGTTACTATTATTATGTCCACTTCAAAAACAAGGCGCTTGCAGATTCTGAAACGAATTAAGCAGAAATATCTGTAAGTGGCAGAGCTAGAATATGAATGCACATAATCTGGCCCCATAGTTTAGGCTCTTACTACTACATTATGTTTATACAGTCTGGCAGAACAGCCAGAAGTCCTATTCTCCTTTCGCCAAGACCTAAAACCCAGACTAGACCAATTAGACCCCTTTCATTGGAATTTGGCTCTTAAGCAAATTAACAAAGAAATTAAAAACAATTGAAGGGATCACTAGATTGCTTTCCCCTTAATTTGTGCCTTTCTGGTTCTCTGAAGATTCACAGACTCTGACCCTCAGCATCCCCACTAATTCTCAGAGAGTTGGAAAGTCTTCCAATATTTTTCCACTAAATTCCATTTTGCTTATGTTAGCAGAGCTGCTTTTAATCCTGTAATCAGGGGATCATTACTGATAGACCATTATCTAAGTAAAGTTGATAAGCAAGCCTTGAAGAGAATTGTATGGAATCCTCAAAGAACAAGGTGCTGTGCTCAGTCATAGTTTAACAGACTGAGTGAGAGATAATGTGTGGCAAAATGCCAGGCTAATTTCCTCTGTGCCCTTTCTGTTGAAATGGTGAGAGCGTGAGTCTTCTCTAAGGCAATGGGGCTTGGACACACTGGCCTTCTCCTTTATCTCCAGCATCCCAGCACTTCTGTAAATAGAACCTGATGGTGAGGATCTGTAGAAACACAAACTTTCTGAGGTGTGGCTGAAAGTAAAAAAATATTTCTAGACACCATTCCCCCACCACAAACTGATTAGAATTCATACCAAGCATGAAACTCAGATGAAGCTGTCTCCTTCACAGTGTCACCTGGGAAGACATATATATGCTTAGTCCATATGTTGCCATCATTCTAACAATCCTAGGACACTCTTGGAATTGCTTTCCGAGTCCTTGTTATACTTCTTTCAAGTGCCTCAAAAGTCTTAACCTGGGGAGCGGATCCATTCCTAGAATTAGCCTCATTCTGGGTAATCCAACATCCTGTTTGGTGACTAAGGTTAATAAGCATATTGAAAATAATATTTTTGGTAAAAAGTGAAGTGTGATAGTAAGCCAATGAGATGTTTTTTTTTCTTGTATGGCCTATAAGTTGCCTGTAAAGTCATTTCCAGAACGCTTTCAGCGAGGACAGCAGGGCTAAAAAATATAGTTTATAAACAGGACTACTTTGAGGATAAAAATAATTTAATAACACAATAACCTATTGAAAGTTTTATAATGCTTATCAACTATAAAGCACTTTTCACCTACCTATTAACAAGAGCTAATGTTTATTATTACCAGACATTGTGCCAATTTTTTATATAGATTATATTATTCCTCGGAATTAGAAAGGTATTTATTAGTATTCATCTTATGTTAACTGAAAAGACTCAGGACATAGAGTAATGTGTCTAAGGTTACAAAGTGAGTGAGCAGAGAGACAACAACAAAATCCAGATCTCCTGACTTCGAGCACTGTTCTTCCCCTTCTACATAGGTTCTGACTTATACAACATCAAGCAACTCAAACTGACAACAGTTAGGATTTAAAAAAACAACAACAAACAAACCTTCAGAAGGAGAAAACCTAGGGTATTTCATAAACATTTTCAGTTAAATAGCGCAGCCAGTGCACAAAGACTTAAGAGGCATCTCACCTATTCTCCAACCTACCTGTCTTTCTCTATGTCCCTCCTTGGTGATTGGAAAAATATTCGTTCTTTTACTATTCTCAGTCCTATACCTTCTCATGCTGGTAAGTTTTCCCTAAGTTCCTGAATTGGTTCTCCAGACCCTTTCCAGTCTCTAAGCTAAATCCCAGTGTAGACAACTTCCTGCATCCTCTAGAAAAAAGACCCTACTTTAATCCCATTTTTTCCTGCTTTCATTATTTTATCTACTCCTTTGTTCATTCATTTATGAACCCTCTCTTTTCAATTTACTTAATGCTTTTTGACATTTAGTAGAACACATTTTCTCTTTCTAAATTCCATGAACAACTAGGATAATGGTTCTCAACCCCAAAGGAGGTATTTTATGCTTCATTGGGTCCTCAGAGTCTAAACATAGTCTTTCACGTGCTGGAGACTGAATAAGGGAAAAAGCCAACCCAGGAGGGTCAATTCAGTGGGCAATATGTAAATGTCAGAAACATAGCATAAAAAGGTCATAAATATACATTTGTGTTGCCAGGCTCATAGAATACAATGACCTAGAAATATGTCAAGAGTGCCAACAGTGCCAAAAAAAGAACTACAAAAAAGAGAGAGAAGATGGCACACTCAAAAGCACTATTTATATAGACATCAGAAATATCTAGAGAAGATACTTAGGGAAAAGAGAATTGGGAATTTCATCACTAGAAATGGCACCCAAGAAAATGAGAACAGATACGAAGAGCCTATGGCAAGACCAAACACAGATGATGAACATCACCACCTGATGGAAAATGTTAGTTCAGGGTTAATAGTGTGTGATCCTGGAAGCCAGGTGAGTGCACAAGTTCAAGCACTGCTTTACCCTCAACCTTCTGACATACTAGCCTCACTTCTTACTCCAACCAGGGTGTCTTTCCTGGTGGATGCTCCTGCTCCTAGCACTCTCATGACAACCTTCTGAAGTCAGAAGGTCAGGAAGAGCACTGTGGGGACTGAAGAATGCTTGAAGAATTCTATATCCCGGGCAGGAATCCCTTCCTTGGCTTCTATAACCAACTTCTTAGGTGCTCCCAAAGGGTTTCTCTATATCCATGCACTCCTCTTTTCCTGCCCTCCATTCAGTAACAGATGACATAATTCATTTTCTGCTCTCTCTAAAAAAAAAAAAAAATAGGGAGAAAAATCCCTAGAGATTAATTTAGGGGAGAGACAGAGGACAGCAGGTTGTGTATTTTTTAGTGTATATGTCAATAAATTTTAAGGAGAGAAGCTTAATGTTCTGCCTTTGTGTCAGATGTAATTGATACTTTGTCCTATGAAGCTATATATTGAATTATCACAAGGTTTAAAAGAGATTAAGCAGGCCCAGCCCATGGCTCATTGGATGAGCATTGACCTGTGAACCAGGAGGTCACAGTTTGGTTGTGGGCTCAATCCTCAGTGTGGGGCGTGCAGGAGGCAGCCAATCCATGATTCTCTCTCATCATTGATGTTTCTCTCTCTCCCTCTCTCTCCCTCCCTCCCTTTCTCGCTGAAATCAATAAATATATATTTAAAAAATAAAATAAAAGCAGAACAAAATATCACATCTTTAAAAAAGAGATTATGTAGGTAGTCTTTAGTACATATCAAATATCAGAAAATGTTACTTTTTATTAATATTAATATTAATATTATGTCCAACCAATTTTTAAAGCATTTTCTGTGAAAGTGGAAGAAAGAATGCGTGAGTGAACTTCCTATTTATTCATAGAATTAAACAATTCAGGGCATCATTTAACCAGTAAAATTTGGGAAATAGGGTCCAAAGGAATTTTCATTGTTTTGCTCCATCATCATCTTATATTTCTGAGTATACCCAGAATATTTTACAAGGCATACATAGATGGAAAGCACTTTGTGGATAAAGGGAGTAACTTAAGAATGCAGCTTTTGTTGTTCTTTTTTTTTAAGGAGACTTGGTAATGTGTCTAAGAAGACAAAAAGAATACAGTTACTAAACTTGACATTTCCCAAATTCACTCCCACCCCCATACACAAACATGGACATGATACTTCATTTTCTTCTAGGAGAGTTGCAAGCTAGTCTAACTAAAATCTTATGTACACTTTGAGAGATAACAGCAACGCCGGCTCAGATGATGACGACCATGATGACGAGCATTACACAGATAATAATATCACCTTGTATCCTCTTCCACTAATTGCAGAACACTTCACACATTATCTTGCTTATCCTAGACAGACAGTGATTCTCCAATATATTACCAGCAATTCAATGGCAACTCTGTACACAGCAGTACTCTCATCTACTTTATTCAATATTCTATTACACTCCCAAATTTGGCCGATCATGGTTCACCTGGGTGAACGTGTTAATAATCTAGACTCTGAGCCTTACCCAAAGATTCTCTTCTGGACTGCCTGGGAATCTGTCTTTCTATGTTTGTTCTCAAGCAGGTTTAGAAAATAAGGCCCTTATTTTAAGTCAGGATAATGGGGAAGGAATACTGGCTGACATGAGCTTTAGTAACATTAGGATCCTTTATTTTCATGGCAATTTTTCTGATCAGTTGAAGGATAATAGAGCAGTCATGTCATAGGCTCAATAATCAACAGATAGAGTACTGCCCTATCTGAAGGATATTATTATTTGAAAATACAATCAGTTTTTTACTATGGCACCCTAATGTTGAAATATCACTAGGCAGTGTCTCATTTGAATCTTTTTCTTTAAAAAATATTTTTATTTATTTCAGAGAAGAAGGAAGAGAGAGAGAGAGACAGAAACATCAATGATGAGAGAGAATCATTGATCGGCTGCCTCCTGCATGCGCCCTACTGAAGATCGCCAGGGCACAACCCAGGCATGTGCCCTGACTGGGAATTGGACTATGACTTCCTGGTTTATAGGTTGACACTCAACAACTGAGCTACACCAGCAAGGTATTAGAATATTTTTCTAGGGGAATTGAGGTAAACAGACCACCGAGACCTGAGAAATCCTTACATGTTTGTCATTATGTACATTCCATGTGAAGTGTTAAAGCTATTTGCCTTTGTTAATTACTAGTCAACACCTAAAATAGTCTAAAATTAATTTCTGACATTTTTCTTAGCAATATTTTTTTCTGATATATATCTTCAGGCAAGGGAATCAAAGTAAAACAATAAACAAATGGGACTATGTGAAACTGAAAAGTTTTTGCACAGCAAAGGAAACCATCAATAAAATGAAAAGACAACCACTGAATGGGAGAACATATTCACTAATGATACATCCAATAAGGGGTTAATATCCAAAACTTATGAAGAACTCATATAACAACACCAAAAAACCCCCAAACAATCCAATGTAAAAATGGGCACAGGACCTGAATAGACACTTCTCCAAAGAGGACATACAGATAGCCAATAGACATATAAAAAGATGCTCAATGTTACTAATCATCAGAGAAATGCAAATTAAAAATATAACAGATACCATCTCATACTTGTCAGAATGGTTATCAACAATAAATCAACAAAAAAGTGTTTGTGAGGATTTGGAGAAAAGGGGAATGCAGATTAATGCATCCACTATGGAAAACAATATGGCTGTTCCTCAAAACGTTAAAATGGAACTGCCTTATGACTCAGTGATTCTACTTCTGGGTATATATCTGAAGAAATCCAAAACACTATTTTAAAAGAATATATGTCCACTGCAGCATTATTAACAATAGACAAGACATGGAAGTAGCCAAGTGCCCATCAAAACTGTTGTTGTTTTTTGCATATTAATGGGTAGAATTCAGCTTATCTAAATAAAAGTAGTATAGGAAGGTAAAACAAGTTTGCCAAACTCCATGCATTTAAACAACTCTTTTAGTTCAATGTTTTTTCTTGAAAAGCCTTTTAAAGGAGGGAATATTTTAAAAAGTAATTTACTTTGGCTTAAAAATTTTAAAACACTCGAAGGTCATTAAATGTACTAAATATAAAAGTAAAATAAGCAAAATCTCCAAAAAGGTCAATGCATAAACAGTCACATACAAAATCTTTATTAATGTTTTATTAAAGCTATTTAACATAATGTGTATTCAGCATTTTGCAATCACATTCTTAAAGAAGATACTGAGCACTCATGCTCTGCAATTATTAAAGCAGTGCCACAATCTTTGCTCTCATTAAAAGAAAAAATAAAGAAGTAGCTAATGAAACTAGTGCCTGCTAGTGGTTGATAAAGAGGGTGAGACTTCTGTGGCATAGGCTTGGTCTCCATCATCCTTGTACACTGCTAACACATTTTAGTTCAGTTTGTCCTCAGATCCTACATATATTTCTTACCTAGATCTCTTTTGTCTTCTTTATGTGGCTCCTGCTTTCAGCTATAACTATCTATATCCATATCCATATCCATATTTATATACATCTATATCTACATCTATATCTCTTTTAATATTACATACAGTACACTACTTGTTTTTATTACATATATACACACAGTTTTAAGAGGCAGACCTACATAAGGTTATGGTGTTATCATTATTGTCACCATAAAATAGTTGCTGAGTTTCCTTTCTTTCATAAGCTCAGTGTATTAAATGATTACTCCAAATAATTGTTCCAGGTAAATAGCGCTGTTGTTTTTTTCTCCTTTCTTAGATTGTAGGAACCGCTTTGTGCTTTAGGAGAAGAATATACAAGATTAAGTTTTTTCTCATTTTTTGACTAGTCTTATTCAGTAGTTTACTTTGTTAATGCTCTACTTACCAACTGATTGAATTCTATTTAAAATTCACTTTTTAAGGAGTTATGAATATTCAGGGTAAGAACATATGGAGTGGAGCCACACACCAAATTTTTTTTGGATTAAAACTACTTTAATGTTGATTTATGCTTGTCCTTCATCACATGTCTCCCTCTACAGGTAAAAAGTAGGTAATTGTACTCATTTTAATGGCTTAGAGTGAACTTTTATTTTCTGACGTCAAATGCCAAAAGTCCTTTTTCCTAGGCTGCAAATCTTTATTTACTTGAGGACCTGTAGGTAAGAATCAATGGACAAAATCAAAACAGCTCTAAATATAAAGACCTGTCTAATGAGAAGAGATACAATATTTTCTAATTTTCAAGTCTAGGTAGAAAATCCCAATCTAGTGCTCAGAAATTAGTGACCTTTAATGTTTCTTTTAGTTTCTCCAAAACATACACTTCCAAGGTGGGTCTGAAGGCCAACCTAATTTGATGGATGACTTTGTGGAGGTGTGAGAAGGTCCTTGGACTTAGAAAAAGGAATCCTATATGTATTCCTAGCTCTGCTTGTAAGTAACACTTTCCCTCACTAGGCCTCAGTATTCTATAGAGAAGTTTAAATAAAGGTTCTCTGACTTGCATTCTTATATGAAAATTCTCAATTTCAAAATACTTCAATAGAGCAATTGAAAATATGGAAATTAGTAACATTGAAAATGAGTATTGTGAAAACATGACAATGTTTCATGAGGCGGCTTTTCTTAAGTTAACATTATTTAAAAATGAAATGCTCAAAATGACTAATTGTGCCCAAAGAGACATGACTACACTCCCCAAACAAAATAGCACAATGCAGGTATGGCTTTGGTATCTCTCACTCTCTGCTGCCCTCTCATGTTTCAACACACCCTTTATTTCTGTTATTCACTGTCTCAGGACCCGTGCAGGTGAGCCTGCTGTGATGCAGGGATTCCTAAACATCCTGCCATGACCATTTGAAAACAAAATCATTAATGAAATGTATCAGAAAAGCTGATCCAGCATCAGTGTCCTCCTCCTCTACTCTACCAGTTTTTAAATTAACGTTATGAATACAAGGAGTAAGGCACAGAGGAAACACCTGGTGAGTTCCTCAGAGTCTGCTGAACTCTGATCTTCATCTGACTTCTCTCTAACTCATATAGCATGGAGACTTATGGCCTCATATCTACAGTCTTCAAATGAGCAGGAAAGCCAACGAGAAAGATGGGGCTTACACTCAAGCTCCAAATGGCACACACCATCTTTGTCCTAAATCACACTAAAGAACAAAATCGCTATTTAGTAATAAGGCTCTATTATGAATGTATTTATATTTGGAAGTCTTAATGTAAAAAAAATTGTTAAATCATTTTACAGCTATGCTTTTATCTGCTATGCAGGGAAAAAAAAACAAAAAACCTGTTGCAGGACTAAAATGCTTTAACCCTAATGATATACAATGAAACTTTCCTGGCTTCAACACATGTCAAATGGAATAACCTCAACGGGGAAAAAGGTTCTAAGTTCTAGAGGATGAAGCTTTAGAAAATAGACATATGTAGATAGTCATCATTCTTCACTTTTCTTTTTAAAAAGTCAAGGAGTTGGTCTATAGAAAAGTTATGGAGTTATTTTTTCCTTCAAAGAGCTGTGACGCAAAAGCAAGTTCTTACATTTTGAAAATAATCCCGAACAACAGTTTATCATCCATATCATAAAGACACCAATGGTGGTGGCTGTGGAGAGAGGAAGGGGCCCAGCGCTGGGGATAATAGGAGGCCCCTTTATCGACAGGCACACAGGAATTGTTTCCAACTTGACCATTTGGGGCAGCAACCTCCATAATTTTTACTCTTACGACGCGCAACCTTGTTTTTCTCCCATTCTTCCCTTTATTTCATTCATCTCCGATGTATTGAGCACTCACTCTGTGAAGCATGGAGCTAACTGCATCCCATCTGTGAACTCGTTTAATTTAGCAACAACTGTAAGACATATGGTCACCAATCCTATAAATAATAAAGATAAAAATCCTATATAATCCTATATAACATATGCTAATGATCGTGATGCCCTCACACTGTAACAACCCATCAGCGGGAGGCTGTGTGCACAGCAGGTGCGGGCGGATGGGCAGGGCTGTGTGTGCAGCTAGGCGCACACGGGTAGGTGGGCGCTTGACTCCGGAGGACTTGACAGGAGCTGTGGGCGTGTTTCTGGGTCCTGCCTCCCACCGAAGCAGCAGCAGCAGCCACGGGCCTCTTTCTGGGCAGGAGGGGGGGTTGTGTGCATGGGGAGGTGCGCCTGTGGAGGGATTCTGGGACTTGCACAATTTTGCACGCTGGTCACTAGTTTATAAATGAGGAAACAGAGAAAGGGTGTATAATCTGTCCAGGGCCATGCAGCTATCATGATAGAGATTTGGTTTGAATTCTGGACGGGCAGAGTACTCACACTGCTCAATCCTCAGGTATCAGTGATGTTCCCGTGAAGGTGCCCTTCAGGCACCCTGAGTCTGGATACCACAGCAACCTTTTGAACCTGTCACGAACTTAACTCTATGCTACACTGTTCCTTTAGCCCCTATACGAAATTTCTAAGAAGGCCAAGTTCATCTTAAAGGATGTCCCACTGAACTGTTTTTAATACCATTCCCTGCCCTTTCCAGGACAAGTGCAAAGGTAGAGCATGGTTCCGAGATCAGGGGCATAACTTGGTGGTAGGACCCGAGCAGTCAGCTGCTGAGGGAGGGAATTCACAAGCACCACCTTTTCTGTGTGTCTCACGTTTCCCATCAAGGACTCAACCACTATTATTATCATCATTCATGTTTTTAAGAGCCCACTTTCTCAGAATGGGCTCAGACAGGGGAACCCTCCCCTGCTGTTGCTCTCATTCCCCCACCCCCATTCCACCTTCCTTCCCACCTTGGTTTGCTACACTCGGGCACTTCCATTATCTAGTCAGTTAATGCCTGTTGTGCTTTGTGATGAACACAGCTTGACTAGACAGATAAAGGCAGTTTATTCGTTTCCCTTCCCAGATCAGATATTTCTGTAGTCCCACTCTCCCTAGGCCCCAGGCCAGGAGCTTGTGGGTACACATTAGGCCATAGTGGCCTTAATTCCCAGATTTTAGTAACTCACAGTTACTGAATTTTAGTAAGTCACAGTGCCCTCTGGTCTTGCTCCTGTGCCTCCATACTATGTAAACATTCCATGAGGTCTCTCACACGTGTTCAAAACCAAGCCGGTGCCCTTTGGAGGGCAACTACTCTCCCTTTAATCAGTGCCAAGCAACTGCCAGGGTGGGTGGACAGCTGACTTGACCACTAAGCACCCACTACCTCTTGTTGGGCACAACAGTCTCCAATGCTACCTGCAGCTGCTCCTCTGGGAGGATGCTCCAATGGGCTGGCTCATGTGTGACCTCAACTACAAAAGGTTTCAGGCACCAAAATAGCACTGCATTCTGCTTATAACACAATGTTGGAGTCTTGCTTAGTCCAAAACACAACAGGGGTGGGGAGGAGGGTTTGCCCCTCTTCAAAGGGGTCAGAACTAGTGCCCAGAAGCAGCCACCGGGGACAAGGTTCTATGTGGTGTCTCTCACTAGAGGCCCCAGGCACATGCTCACACAAGCCTATCCTGTTCATCCCTTAACATAGATAATGGATAGAAACAAAGGGTCTAGTTCTAATATGGCCTAATTTGTACCCACAAGCTTGTGGCCTGGGGCCTAGGGACAGTGGGACTATAGAAATATCTGACCTAGTTCAAATGTAAGATAGCTGACATTTAATTTGGGTTTTTAAAGAAGAAATCTGTTACTCAAAGAACTTTAATACACAAGAATTTCAGTTATTATTCATCTCTCTGATCAATGTCAAGAACAACGTTGGTGAACCAGACATATACTATGAAAAGGCAGTTGAAAATCATTACCAATAAAAATCTTGAAATAAACATGTAAAGGAGAACCAATAATTTAATATTCACTGAACACAAGTCTCATTTGAAAAGACATTCATGAAAAACCAACTTTAATAAGTATTGCAGAATCAACTCTGATGTAAAAATCACTAACAAGCCAGGTTGGAAAGTGCTGACTAGACATTCACTATAACTTAATAAGCTGCTCCTCAGCATAATATGAGTTAGAGTCCTAGGAAGACACTCGAAGCAAATGAAATATTGGTCTATTTTGGATAATATGTTAATTTTCTTCTGGTAATAATTTTAGAAAACATAGGTTTTCTTTCCAAGTCAATTATAAAAATGAATCAATTGGGGTTTCAAGAAATGATTAAATGAATTCAATTTCATTTCAGGTTCAGTAAAATGAGACCATTTGTTCTGTTTCGGTTCAGTTGAGGTCAAGTCCGATGTCTAAAATAGACTAACAGGAATTGGTATCATTTTATTTTTCTGTCCTTTATGTCCCTCATACTTCTTTACACATTTCCCCCCCAACTTCTGTTCTGTTGATTCCATCGAACTTTTCTATATTGTATAATTCTTTGCACCCCTCCCAAATTGAATTTATTTTCAACTCTCTGGGTCCAAATCAGGGAGTACTGGAAGGTTGTTCTTTCCTACACATAACTGGGATAATGATAAATTAGGAAGGTGCCTTTTATTTGTGCTTTCACTTTCATTAGACCAAGCTACCAAATATTAACATCACACTGATAATATAAAACCAGCAACAACATGATCAACGTTTTGAAGGAAATGCTATCTCTCAAAATATATATGCCTACAGCAATGCTAAATTTAGTACAAACACACATTTAAAGCATTCCAAAAGTGGTACATCAGTAAAGATTTTTCAAGGAATAGTTCCAATGGACAGTTTGTGAGATCCATGAGAGAAATGATATAGAGAGAATAAAGGATTAATTTCTTTAAGATCCTACAATTGCAGTATAAAATTGGTGTTAATGTTATGTTGAAACTTGGGAAATATGGTTTCTTCCTTGACAAGAGAAGAGTAAGCTCCCAGATCTTTCTTACCTGTTATGGTGGCTTTGTTGATGGATGGTTGATTGCACATGGGTGATCTTCTGACAAAGAGAAAAATACAAAGCAGTCAATATAGGGTGCTTGTTGACTTGGTGACTCTCTGAGTCATTTCAGATCTGCCATTTTAACAGGAAGAATTATTTTTGTTAGGACATGCAAATAAAGACTTCTCTTCACACTAGCCAAAAAGATGCTTTTGACCTAGAGCTCAGATCACACATGTCTAAAAAGAAAACAGTTAAACCTCATAGTTACAGACTTTGAGGTAAAAAAAAGCTGATATAAATGTCACAAGCACATGATAGAAGAGGAAGTTCTTATCGACTGACTGTAGTTAATTATGTTGTCACTTCTGAGTCTATCCGATAATATTGTTTGGTTAGATGTCGTCCTGGGCAGCATATTGTATGTCAAGATCAGGCGTAAGCTCTGACTTTCGATTTTCTGCTGGCTGCTCTTTTCCGTTTTAACCTGTTCTGTCACTGTCAATCAGTTAAAAACTTCTGTCTTGCATAGAATGGAACTCAAGTCCCTCCTTGGATACAGAAGGCCAGGCTGATGCCTTCCTTCTGTCTGACCAACTTTTTGCCTCCCATAGGTTTAGATGCTGGTACCCAAGTGACCATGTCAGAAGGAAGTGTAAAAGGAGTGATAATGTTTCTTGTTTGCCACTTAACACAATTTCCTGGATAAAACTTAAGACTGAAAAGGATTGGGAGAGATACCAATAATCCCTCCCTCCTGCAGGGCTCAGACTTTCCACAGAGGAGGTGACTGAACTACCAAATGCCAGAGCCCCAAGGGTTCCTTGGAGGCAGCAGATTGTGTGTAGCCATGGGGCACAGAAGACCTGCGGCCATGAGTAAATGCTTCCGAGCCCAAGCTCAGGTCACTACTTCCGTCTTCCAGACAACGAGCTCAAGCAGAGTGATAACTCTGCACCGAGCACTATGCCAGGCACAGGGTATACAAGTGTGAACCGTACAACCCCTGCTACTGGGGACTGGCGTTCTCAAGATCACTCAGTTTAGACAAGCAAACAGGTGACTTGAGCACAGAGACATCTGAGTGAACATAGGAGTTAGGTTCAGGACTCGCTCACACAGAGACCGAAAGGTGTATCGACCAGTTTGGAGCCAGTGTGGATGTGTGTCTATGTTAGTTCTTAGTCAGGGACGATGCCCCAAAAGAAATTAGACCTAAAGAAGCTGTGACCTAAAGAATGAATGACAATTGGCCCAGTGGATGAGGACAGGAAGAAGAAAGAAAAAAATGTTCAGGCTGAGGGAACAGGGCTACGCAAATTCATTACCTAGAAAACAGGATAGTCAACTGAAGCTTCTTAGTTCCATGCAATTATTTGGATTAAGGCATTTATACTGATTTTTAAGAAACCTCTTTAGTAGTTATAGCTTTTAAAAAACAAACAAACAAACAAAAACAAACATGAAAAATGTGAATTTGGGAGATCAATTTTTTTATTATGAGATGAAAAGTTCAGATTTTGTGCTCTTTATGAAGTAGTAGCTATTCTGAAATATTATACACTTAGATAAATTATAATTACAAATAAATTTCTACTTATTGTTCTCCTAATATTGATTTAAAGAAATAATTTTTTTTCCTGGTAATTGATAAGAGTTGTTATTTTAATAACATTTTATTATTAATAATAGATTGTCAAAATAATGGGCATTTAAATAATTAATGTTTTCTATTTAATCTTAAAAATTAATTTTCTCTCTTAAAATATTTCTGTTATTAGACCCACCATAAAATCATTTCCTATCTCAGCTTCCTTTTTTTCAAATGCTTCCTTGTTATCACAGAAATTACAATTTTATTAATTGCTCTATGATGCTGCTGATCTAAGGATTGGTAACAGCTGGCAGAAAAATCAAAGATGTTTTCTATGCTATGATGCTTCCCTAAGTAATCACTGACTTAGAATTAAGAGGATGACTTTGGATTGACGTTAGGCTTGATGAGATGATTTCTCCACGGCTAATTTATGAAGTAAGTCAAAACTATAAAGTTACCCTGTGTGTAAATAACTGGGCGGAGGTCTGACTTTGCCAGGTGATTTCTGACAGGTGGACTCACCATATTTATTTGTCATCTTGCTTCAGTTCTGATATTAGAACCATCACTACCAAGTATTTATAGAAAATTAACAGGGCATCATATGACTTAGTGTAAAAGGCTGGACAACAAGGTAAGGAAGGACTCAGAGAAATCTAATATGTTGCCTCGAGTTCAATGAAACTGAGAAAAAACACTGTATAAAAGTTCAGGGTGCAGGACGGAAAACGAAGGGTAACTTACTTGCTAGGTGCTCGATCTTGCATATTAGTTAATGCAGCAAAGTTGTTTCGTACAGTTCGCAGGCTGGCCAAGACCTAGGATAAAAGAAAAAACAAAGATTCTTTAAACTTCTTTAATGCAACTTAAAATGGTTTGGCAATTTAGAAAAATGGCTTATTAAATGAAAACTTGATATTGCTTGCAACTTAGTTTCATATTATCCTACTAAAGCACCTCCACCTACTTAGTAAAGTTTACATGAGTCTGTGTGAAACCTAGAGAGGCCTGACTGAAAAGACCTTCCAGTGACTTCTCTGCGTGGTGGGTGAACAGGAGGACAGTTACAGCAGTCTCCACGGCCACCATCACAATATCTCAGGCGATATACATATAGCAGGATTGCATTTTTATGTAAATTTCAAACCGTGCAACAGAAAATATGACTAAAGTCTCACTTTAAAGGTAAAATTAAAAAAAAATTACCCTCAAATTCTCTTCAGAAACTCTTCAAGAATGTCATCATTTCAAAGTCAACAACTAAGTAAATTTTAAATTGTGTTTTCTTTTTCACCTTTGCTATATGCCTAGTCCAGCTAGTTAAACAGCAATTATTTGCTTTGTTAAGATTATTTGAATCATGAATTATAAGATATTCAGGAAGGTATGTCTCACATAAAATCGGACCACACTGTATGTGCACAGTGCCTGGCCCACAGAGGATACTTAATAAAATTTCGTTTAATAAATGACACAACATATCCACACACCGAAGGCAGGACCAATGGGTTCCACTATCTCTGACAGCCCTTCCTTTTTCTAATTCAGTGAAACTAGGAAGAGGAAAAGAATTAGAAGTGAGACTTAGAAAAGTTACAAGAGCTCCTTACTTTCTCCTAAAATGGGCAAATTTTCTCCAGGGTGGAACTCATATTAGGTGAGATTATAGGTAATCTGGGTGGCAATCAGAATGTTAAATTATCTAAAACACAGGTTACAAATATCCTATCAGGTACTACATAACAACTCAGATAACCCATGCTTCCAATGTGTGAACGTAGACAACTTGCATTAATTTCCCCTGTAGCTCAGTGCCCTCATCTATAAACCTGAGTAGTTCTATCTCTCTCAAAATGTTGTGAAGACGATGTGGAATGACTAGTTAGGTGCCAAGAACAATGCCCAGCAAAGAAAAGTACTCAGTGAATATTCGCTCATTTTAGCAACATTCCATTTGGTTAATGTTTTGGTCTGAGCACAGGACCTGTCATTGATAATATAAATTGATAATATAACTATGTATGGTTTGTACAAATATGTCTAATCTATATAATATGTCTAATCTATATAAATATTGTACTGGTATAGATGTAAATTTATCATTGTCCAAGGTTTCCAGAACTGTTTTCAGGTTTCCTCACCCACCCCCATTTGGCATTGACCTAAAAAAAGGCAGCCTAAATACTTTCTAAGAAATTCTAAAAAAATGTCTGAGATGTTTTTTGAAATTGACATGAATTTGTGGAAATCAAGGGGGTACTGTTTATGCCCTGGGACAGTGACCTTCAGCTCTATTCCCGGAAAGAGTTATTGGTGCTCCCTAAGGTGCCAACCACGATTAACTCAGTCACTGGAAAAACCTGGCTCATTATCACATATAAACAACTCACAGCATTGAAAGGTCACACTGTCTGTGACAGTGTATTCAAATAGCCAACTGCTGACATCGGACCATGATGTCTTTCATTAGGCATGAAATCTTGAATGATGCAAAAATAAATCCAATAAATAATCCACTGTCACTAAAATCATGCAGGCTTAATTTATGCTTTAAGAATGAAGTATCAAATACATTAATAAAACATTTTAAATAAGATTATTGCACTTCTTAATTGATCCGTTCTCTAGGCAAAATTTTAACTTCAAAATTCTGAGAATTTTATTCTAATAAATTATACTAAGTGCACTACATTTGACAGGTGGGTAAATAGAAATTGTGCCGCAGGTAATTTATGTTCTAGGCTCATTTGAAAGAAAATATTGTCATAAAAGACATACTACAATTGGCTTTCAGTATAAAGGTTTTTGACTCTGTCCTAACAAAGATAACAAATTACATTACTTTGTTTTGGTTTTAAATTTAATGGAATTATTTTTGTATGATTTCTATCTTCAGATGATGCAGAATTTAAACAGAAAAGGGTAAAAAGTAAAATGTCTCCCTCTCAATAACAAAGGCAAAATTCAAAATAATTATTTCTGAGAGGAGGCAGGAAGATGAAATTGGGGAGGAATACTCCAGAGTGTTGAAAATATCAGGACTGTTCCATTTCTTAAAGTGTTGATATTTGGTATTATTCTTTATATTTTGGATGATCTCTACATATGTTCTCTTATATGTATATGCAAAATAAAAGGTGAACAAAGACTTTTCCTTCTCAGTCCCTCCTCTTGACATTCAGCTGTCTGTCCCCTGGACTACTTGGCTTTTAGGTTGTTTCCTAGATTTTTCCTTTGCAAACATTACTGCAGTAAATAACCTTGTGAATACATCATTTCCTATGTGTGCAAGTACTAGATCATTGTTTTTGTGGTAGGACAAATAATATCCTATAAATTTTATATTATTCTTGTCTTCTACACGATGACACATAATACTGGCAGACATATAAAGAAAAATTCCAGACAAATCTTAAATCTTATACCCTAGTTGATTGACTCTAGGTATTCCCATCAAGAATGCACTGTGTTAATTTTTTTTGGTGTTGTTAATCCTCACCCTCCTCCCACTCCAAATATATTTTTTTAGAGAGAGTGGAAGAGAAAGGGCGGGGGGTGGGGGGCGGAGAGAAACATCGATGTGAGAGAGACACATCCATAGGTTGCCTCTGCCCCAACCAGGATGAGGACCAAACTCTACAACCCAGGTATGTACCCTTGACCAGGAATCAAACCTATGACCCTCTGGTCTGCAGGTCGAGACTCTAACCACTGATCAAACCCAGCCAGGGCCACTATTTTGGTCTTGTATACTCTCATTTGCATTGTAGAACCTAAGAGTGAGACATCGGCTACTCTAGGCTGTAGGGGAGAATTGGAAACAGTTTGACTCAAGACACTGAGTTAGGGTCCAATTAGTTTTTGCTTCTGATTTGGGGCAGGTCTCATTCCCTTTGAATTCAACTTTTTAGGAGGAACCGTTGTCAGAGTTTCAATGCTCAGGTAATTTTCTTCACTTCGAATACTTGCTAACCAAAAAGTCCTTAAGGCTTTCTTTCACACAGTTTAACGGTTAAAAAATTAGGGTAATTTCTTTCTCTTCTGTCCCTCAAAGCGAAAGTGTAATAAGTCAAGGTAATGGTGAGAAATATATACACTCTGGGAAAAAAATTATAATAGTGTTATGGAAAACTTAAACATAAAGATGGATCATGTACTAGCCCAGGAAAGAGTTTAAATGTCATTTATGCATGCTAATCTTGGGTTTTCTTACGTACATCTGAACATTCACTGAAAACGACAGGAAATGTGGGCTTTATTAAAAAGTTAAACAACTGAACATAACAGCCTAAAAGAAATGTATACTTGTATAACAATAATTTATTGAAAGTATTCAGAAATTTCTTTTCTTTTTTAAAAAAAGATATGCATACATATAAGCCCGGCCAATGGACTCAAGATAATGATTGGTGGGGTGGGATGAGGGCAAGTGATAGGGGGTAGGGGAGGCTGGGAGAAGGTCAATGGGGGGAAAAAAGGAGATAGATGTACTACTATATGTAATACTTTAAACAATAAAAAATGTAAAAAAAAATTAAAAAGACATGGCGACAGTGTTACAAAAAAATCCTGCCAAAAAATATAACAAAGAAATGATTTTGAGGATTGTGTTTTTCATTCCAAATACCCTTTATACCACTAGATGGCACTAAAACACAGACTATGTGTTGCCACCGGCCTTGGGAGAAGTGGGAGGGAGAAAGATTACCTTGTTTTGGTTTTACCTCCAGGAAAAAAACAAAAAACAAACAAACAAACAAAAAACACCCCAAAAAACAAAACTGGAGTCAAATTATGATTACTTATAAGATAGAAAGGTCATTTTGATAGAAAATAAAACCCCTTTCCAAATTATGTGTAGGTCAAACCATACGAAATTGCTCTTTTTGTATGTCAACAAATATTGACTTATAGATCCCTAGAAGATGCTGGCTGTGATTTTATTTTTAAATGAAGGATACAGGAAAACTAAGAGATAGAAGCAACTGAAATGTGGTAAGTATCTTCTTTCACAGCCTGGCAGGGGAGCCTCGTGGGGTCAGCCAGTGGGGGGCTGTGATGAGGACACAGACGGCTGCTGCTCTGTGAAACGGGGATCAGTCAGGGGCATTAAAAACATGGGCAGTGTTTTGTGACCAATGGAAGAGTAAATATTCCATTGGGCTGACAACTACTAGATTTTCAATAAAATTATCCGAGCTGCTGTATTTTGGGTAAAGGTAAAATGATTCAATTGTCCGACCCTGGATTTTGAAATCGGGCATATCTCCTTAGTCTGAATGATGTGAGGGTCCAGCCAGGATCCAACATCATATTTGGGTACTTTTGGTCTTTTCCTGGATCAAAGTTACCACTTCTTTTTTTTTTTTAAATACATTTTATTGATTTTTTTACTGAGAAGAAGAGCGAGAGATGGAGAGTTAGAAACATCAATGAGAGAGAAACATTGATCAGCTGCCTCCTGCACGCCCCCTACTGGGGATGTGCCCGCAACCAAGGTACATGCCCTTGACCGGAATCGAACCTGGGACCTTTCAATCCGCAGGCTGACGCTTTATCCACTGAGCCAACCAGTTTCGGCACCACTTCTTTTTTTAAAAAAAAAAATGTTTCGATTGATTTCAGAGAGGAAGGGAGAGGGAGAGAAAGAAACATCAATGATGAGAGAGAATCATTGATCGGTTACCTCCTGCACATCCCACCCTAAGGATCGAGCTGCAACTGGGGATGTGCTCTGACTGGGAATTGAACTGTGACCTCCTAGTTCATAGGTCAATAACCACTGAGCCATGTCAGTTGGGCTACCACATCTTTTTAACTTCCAGATGAGAATTCCAGTTGACTGAAGAGTTTTACAAGGTAGTCATAACAAAAAATGGGACTGGTGGGTCCAAAGGCAGCTGACTACAAAGTAGGGCTTCCTACATTTTATCAGTGTTGTGTTTCCTTGGTCCCTGCAAGACCTCTGGCCAAATTGTTCCTGTACTCTTGGGAGAGAAAAATGCCAGTTGCCAAGTGGTAGGATATGGTGTGGCAGTGGGATTCTTAACACCTCGCCTTGGTGCCTAAGGAAATTCCCACATCAAAAGATTTTGGAATGAACATAGGAGGAGAATACTTCAAAATGGAAATAAATCAAATGTTTAAAGCTGTCACTTTTTCTGATGATAAAGAGGATGCTGAGCTTACAGGGAAATCTATACTAATAAAAGTGTAATACACTAATTAGCTCGGAAGTCCTTCCTTTTGGACAAAGCCACAGTCGGTGGGCGCCACAGTGGTGGTGGTGGGTGGGGCTGGGGCCAAGGCCCTTGCCCGAATTTTGTGCATTGGTCCTCTAGTAACATAATAAATTGAGAATGGAAGAGAGTTTAGTTTAAATACACCACCAAGAATTTCTAACCCTGGCAGTATTGTAGACGTGGGTAACTATAAGATCCTTTCTGATGATGATGTCCATTCAAAATGATTTGGGCTTCAGCCCTGTCCATGAATGACTTGGATGACTTCCTAAATTCTCTAATAATTAGGGACACAGGAAACCACAACTGGAGGAAAAATGGAGAGATCCTTTTGTGTTTGGAGACACATTCAGGCATAGAAAAAAAATGAGTTCTAAAGAAGAGCAGAAGATGAGATGGGTTTGGGAGAAGACCTTTGTCCATGTTAGATAGTGGACATTTTAAAGACTTAAGGTAAAGCCTTGGTGGGTGGTTCAGTGGTTAGAGCATTGGCCCATGCAATGATGGGTCTCTGTTCGATTCCTGGTCAAGGACACATACCTCAGTTGGGGCTCCTTTGGGAGGCAACCAATCCATGTGTCTCTCTCACATTGATGTTTCTCCCTCTCTCTCTTTTTCTCTCTCTCCCTGCCCTCCCTTCTACTCCTTCTCTGAAAAGCAATGGGGAAAATATCCTTGTGTGAAGATTAACTATAGAGAGCTCCAGGGAAGGCACATGGGCATTTCTTTAAACTGTAAACTGAACCCAAGGCGACAGGCAAAGCCATGCCCTGGGAACATGCTTTGCTAAAAGGCAAGGGTGTTATCAACTTGACCTTTATTTCAGCCCAGGTGTCAGGTAGTGTGTTTTGATATGTAAATCCAGTCAAGCACCAAGAATGCAAATAATCTCCCTTGTCTTGACTTTTGGTGAAACTTCTTGGTATTTGAGGGTATAAAATAAACATGCCACCTGGGCTCTGGGTCACTGCCTCTCCAGAAGAAAGGGCAGTAGTCCCACCCGGTTCCAGTTTTTCCTTCCATTTTGTGTCTTGTCTCTTTCTTTTATTTCTCAATCCCCAGCTCCTCTACTCAGGAACTCGACCCTCTCTCTAGCTGTGCTGGATGCGGAAAAGAGAGAATTATTCTTACATTTCTCTCTCCCCCTCCCTTTCATCTTCCCTTCCACTCTTTCTGAAAAGAGTAATATGGAAAATATCCTTGGGTAAGGATTAACAAACCAATAAACAACAAGAAGAACTGTGGTAAAGAAAATATGCACAGAAAAATAAGCCTAAAGAAATATAAAATAAAATGTCAATACTAGTTATTTTGGGGTTTGGAATTATGGGAAATTTTCTTTTCTTTCTTTTATATCTATCTATCTATCTATCTATATATATTTTTTTCTACACTCTCTATGCAAAAATAGATTATTTTGAGGTAGTATAGCTTTTTCACCAGAAGAATTTAGTATGACATTTCAAACCCCAAAGTATGCTGGGGAAAGTGGAGAATTCTTGTCTATTTAAACATGTCTCAGAGACTTGTTTAATATCAACTGACTTCTGTTCATTGGCAAAAGCACTGTGATATATTAGGCTGAATAATAATTGTATCACCTCAAGTGAAATAAACATCTTATATTAAAATATATAAGCATTATAATATTTAGCATTCAATGGTGATTACTCTATCTTGTATTGAAAATTTGAGGAGTTATTGGGTAGGTCAACAAAATAAGGTAGTTGTGCCTAATAGGGCTTAAAATAAGACTGCTGCTAACCCTTCTTTCTTATCTGGTTTCCCAAAGATGCTCTATTAATGGTGAAATTGGTCAAGATTTTTAACATGCCTTTTTTTTTTTCTTTTTAAATTCTACTGGAACTTTCTAGACCCCATACCCTAGAAAATTCCATTTGGGAAAACTATGATGAAGCCACTTAAAAAGAATCTGCAGCCTTTGGGGCAATGACCAACTTCTTCAAGGTGATATGAGTCATCAAGTTAATCATAAGCAAATGCTTCTAAATACATTCCGGACTACTTTCAGACATCAGATATGCCTATATATTACACAGAGTTGGTTTATCTGCAAAGTTCTAATTTCCCTTTTTTTAAAAGATACATTTTATTGATTTTCCACAGAGAGGAAGGGAGAGGGAAAGAGAGCTAGAATCATTGATGGGAGAGAAACATCGATCAGCTGCCTCCTACACGCCCCCCACTGGGGACATGTCTACAACCAAGGCACATGCCCCCAGACTGAAACCACCCAGTTTGCAGGCCAACCCTCTATCCACTGAGCCAAACCAGTTTTGGCCAAAGTTCTAATTTCTGAGGGTATTAAGTAAACATATTCATTTAAACAGCTTACTAACACAGACTAAGTGATATTTTACACACATGTATATTTATTAGTGTACTGAAATTCTATTAGTTTTCTTAGAGATTATAGAGGTACACTATAGAAAATGTCTGATTATTTAAAAGGAGAGATTTCCTTAGAATTTAAGAGCACTAATGATAAAGTCAGATTTATTAATATATATTAGAAATTAATAAATACTACTTGAAGTAAGAAGGTATCATGCACAAAATATTTTTTCATTTTTTATCATATATTTAGATATATTCTTCTTACAACGATACCTAGAGATTTTAGTTAGAAGCAGAAATAGCTACCTGAACAAACTCAGGTTGGAAGATTGTTTCTATATTTGTTGATGGTTATTTATATATTTTGCCTGATTTTATCTTTTTATTCCATTCTCAACTCTTAGAAAAAATTATGGGTTCTCATTAATAAGCAATTAAAAATCTTTAGCTTTCAATAATTTTGCCATCACAAAACATGATTAAAACATGTGAGCAAGAGAAACAAATGTAATAATCTGAATAATAAAGATTTAGTTAAAAAAACATGTGAGCATACATTATTTTAAATATAGAAATATTATTACTAGAATATATTTATGATCTCCAGGAAGACCTTAAGCAAACAAGACATGAACTGTCTAAAAGGGATGGTGATTTTATTGTACTTTTAATTGCCTTCTTTAATTTAAAAATCACTATTATACAGTTGTATTATTTATGGATTCATTAAATGTTTCATCTAAATGATAACAATTAAAAAAATTTCAGAAAACTTGAAAAAGTGAAAGAATTATACATAATTCTACTATTCCAAACACTGTCATTACGCATTAAAAAAAAAAAAACACACTTAGTGTGATTTTTTTTATAAGTGAAAAAGCCCTTACTGATAACACTAAAAATTCATTAAGCATTTTATTTTGTAGAAATTATGCTATTTTAAAAGCCTAGTATTATTTCAATCTCTTAATAACCCTATGAGGTGGGTGCTCTGGGCACTGTCATATAGGAGGAAACCCAGCTTGGAAGAATTCAGTGACTAGCCCAAGGCCATTCATTTAGCAGGAGGAGGAGATGGGGTTTGAACTCGGGCTTATCATTATACAGCCTCTCCCTCCAACTTTACCAACTGGAAAAAAAGAAGTCTTAGAGAAGTTTAATTAGTTGCCCAAGGCACTAGAGCTAGTCTGACATGATTATTTTTTTTATAACCTCTCTGGATTACCCATAATCCAATATTTAACATTTCTTGTTAATAGTCAGTGTTGGCTTGAAACCTGTCTCATGCCCCAAGTTAAATCAGTGTTACTGCATTCTGTCCTAAGTATATCTACACCAGAGGCTCTCATCTTTTCCTGGAAAAATACTGGGTCCAGATTATTTAATTTAATTGATCAGGAATACAGCCTAGAATAAAATCTGGTCATCAACCATTTTATATATATTTCAAAATGCTTTAGATCATTTTATCACCTTCTAGTATTTGTGTCATGTCGTTAAAGCATTTTTATGATGTGTATATCTAAAAGGAACAAATGAACACAAATACATCACTCAGTTAAATTTTTGTACAAATGACATGTAAAAAGAGGAGTAAAGCATGAGGCTGAATTGGAATATTCAATTTCAAGCAGTGATCATGTACCTAATAATACTAAATGTAATTTAATCCATAATATAGCCTTCTGCTCCTAGTGATATGTCAGTTAAGAAAGCATGGTCCCATTTAAATGTCACTTAGGTAATCTGTAATTTGGAGCAAAGAAACTCTTCAGGTGTATGGGTTTATAGGAAATGGACCAATATGGCCCAGGTCACATTTTCTAGAATTGCCTTCGAAGTACTTGAATTTGTATTCATACTTGTGTTTACTTGAAAATTAAGAACCAGAACGAACCCCCCAAATTAAATTTTGAATGAGGAACCTGCCCATGCATCAAACCGTGCTTACCTGAGCAAATGGAGTCACAATCAAGTCATCTCCGTGTCTGGAAAATAAAGCAAATCTAGTGTTAGAGGTGATCAACTAACTCTTTGACCACTTTTGATCAATATCAAATGGTAAGGTCCACTTTTATAAATTCCCATAGAGAATTACAGTAATTCCATCCTTATTCTTCAGCACAAGCTCTTCCCAGCCACTGGAATGAAAGTATGTCTTCTGGGATGCTAACTATTGTCCAGTTCCCTGGGTAAAAAGAGGAGCTTCTTGACCATCAGCCAAGGTTACTGTTGCTTCTGAAGCACACAGGATATGCATTAGTAGAAACAGAGTTCAAGCAGTGGGGCCTGAATATTGCTGTTGGCCGCTCCCTGTAGATATCAGGAAAGGGTGCTGTGGAAGGAGCGCGCAACTGCAGTGGCTTTGGTGAGAGGCCCCTGGTCCATCTACCATGTGAAGGTGATGAGCATCGCGTGTTCCGCATCACGGTGTGTGAGTCCTGGAAGGGCTGGGCACTGTAGATGACATGGGACTGCATCATACCCTAATAAAAACCCAGTGCAACTTTTCAACTGACTCACGTCCCAGCCGCTGTAATTACGGGGGAATGTTGCCCGGTGTGTGCTGTTGCTGCAGCAACCTCAGCTACACTGGGCCTCGGATGCAAGAGCAAGGTGTCAGTATGACGTGCCCCAGAGGGACAGGGAAAGGCAAGGAAAGTTGTGCAACTCAGAGGAAAGTGTGAAACCGGGGCCCCGAGTTCTTTTGTGGTATTGCTTAGCATGAATAATTTGTGAGAAGGATTTCCAAAATCTCCATGGGACAGTTCTTGACCCAGCTAGCTGAAGCTCTTTAATCAAAAGTGAAGGCAGTTATTCGACACAGAAAGCTGGTCATGACCCTTACTTAGAACCCTGCAACGGAACTGTTCAGTTACTCACGGACTCTGAGAAGGACCTAAGTGACCTAAAACAGCTCTCAGGAAGTAAGCTTCAGCATATGGGTGACGTTAGTGAACGGGTCATTAACAATAATTGGACCAGTTGTTACGGTCGTCATCAAATTACACAGAGATATTGAAATTCAGAGTGTGGGAAAAGAAAAAGCAGAAAAAGGTTGGAACACAATTTAAAGGAAACCTGTCTTATTTTGCACCCCTTAGTTTCAGAATTAATATTTTTTGAGGGGCACCTGTTCTTGGTAGAGTTTATTCAGAGAGTCAAAATTAGGATAATATGAAATCTAGATATTTTCCCAAAGTACACTATTTTCTCCCATTTTATTCGTTGCAATTGCCTGACTGCAATGTTTATTTTCTAAGAATTAAGTCATCTTGACCAAGGCACATCATCCATGGGAATTAATCTCTGGAAATAAGTTTTCTAATTTTTTTACATGAATAACATTGGTTTGAATCACTCTAAGCTCAAAAGGGTGTGAATGTATTTTAAAACACTTAATTCGTTCTTTGGTTGTATTTTCTTCTCCAGCACTATAGATTATTTAGAATACATAATATTTAATATAATTTATCAGTCTTGCTTTCTTTTTTTGTCAAAGCATGGAGACAGTTATAATTTTAGTGAAGATATTTTACTCTTTTGAATTACCCAGAATTGTTTTTTTGCCCAAATATCTCAATTGTCTCATTTTAGTAACAATAAAATTATTTCTAGAATTTCAGTGACAAATATTCTCAATAAAGGGAAGTTATATACTATAACCTTTTCCTTTCAAAATTACATAATGCTTATATTATCTTGACTGTGTAAGATATGTGATGAATATATAATTTTAAAATCTTGTCTGTATCTGCACCTCAGTATTAAGATGTCTTATCAGGTCTACTGTCACAAGTGCAATAATGCATGCAAAATATATATTATTTTGTATATGGAAGAAAATAAACATAAGCATATTTAATTATATCCTACAATTTTCTTATCATAATAAAATATCAAATTTGGTAGTTAAGATTCATAGAAGATCATTCTGTTATTATATACAATTTGGCTTAAAATAAGTGTGAGTTTTAATGAATTGAATATATATATATATACCAAAAAAAAAAAAAAAACCTATGATAGAAAATTACTCTAAAATGCTGCACTTAAGCAATTTTCCCAACAAGGAATATTTCAAAAAAGGAAACCTAGAAAACTGAAGTATTAGAAGGGATTATAACACCACACAATAAGAATATTGCTGCTTCTTAAAATGGGAAGAGACTATTAGGAATTCCCATAATTGGGGAGATACTAGATTCAAATTTGCACAGTGATCATTGCCTAGAGACCTGAAATTATATTTCCTGGTGACATGACTTTTCTGGAGAAGATTAAATAACATTATCTTTCACTTAAAGGAAAACAAATAAACATAACAACAACAAAGTTTTAAAAAAAGCAACTGGGGTATGCTTTAGGAAAAATTGGTTCTTTTAAGAATTAGAGTACTTATGGGGACAGGCGGGGAAAGAGTGAGAGTGGGGGATGAGCTCATAAATAAAGCTTTGACATTGTCTGTGTGTGTGTGTGAGTATGCATGTTAATGTGTGTATGCATATGCATGTTAATGCATGTGAGTGTTAATGCATGTATGTGGTATATACTAGTGTATGGACATATGTGATGAGGACATTGGTTCTCTGGTAACAGTCACAGTGGAGTCAGTGCCATACTGGTCTCTAGTGTCACGAGTGGAAGGGGTGCTTAGTCACCTGCCCTGGTTCCCATGGGCTGAAACAGTAGCCTCCTCCAGTCCAGGTTTGAGGGGGACTGCTTCTCCCCTGTGCTCAGCATGAAGAACTTGAATTACCCAGAAATTGTGTTTGCCAAATACATCGATTGTCTCATTTTGGTAACAGTAAGATTATTTCTAGCATGTCAGTAGCAAATTTCTCAATAAAAGGCAAGTTATGCACTATGTCCTTTTCTTGCCGACTTCTTGCTTAGTGAATCTGAGCCAGCAGTACTTGACAAAGGGGGAGAGAAGAAGGCTTACAGTGTGCTATTGAATCTTAGCTTTTTCCCAAATGGAATGATCCTGGAGTCAAGAAAAATCCCTCTGCTTTTGGCCATCCTTCTCCTATTTGTATGTCACCTACTACTATATTTTTCTATGCTGATTCTTTCTGCAATAAGAAGCCAGAAACTTTGGGAAAAAACTAAAGGAGGAAAATCCAAAAGCAAACCCTTTTATAGAAATCTCATTGGGACCCAGAAACCTTTCCATGCTTTATCATCACCAAACCAGAAGGAAAAGGAGATGTGATTAATTAGAAGAAAGTTTACACGTTACTGAGCAAAGAACCCCAATCCTATGATGCTAAGAGCATTAGTGGCACAAAGTAGCTGCTGCCTCTGAATATCACGCATCACAAATTTCAGCATGACAAGTGATCTTACTAACCAGCCCACTGAAGAGGAACCACGGGTTGAGGCTTACTTTCTAAATCCAATCTTGCGAAAACTTTTTGATCTTCTGTGCCTCATTCTATTACTATAAAACTAGAAAGAAGTTTGCCTCTGAGTTTGTCAATAGGATTAGGGAATTTGGTAAACATACGGAAAATTGGTATTTTGAAATCCTGGTGTCTTTATTTCCTTAGACTCAAAACTATCACCCATTTATGAATTCTACCCTTGATCTACTCCTTTTAGAATTACAGGGAAAGAAGTACATTCTCGTTTTTGATATGTACATAAAAATGTTTCCAGGTACCTAAGCTATTAGACAACACTGAAGAATTAGCCATACTTACTCATCAGTCTCCACTCCCCTGATCAGTGAAGTACAGACCTGAAATAAACAAATACCTAACATAATGTACTATGAATCTAAATCTGCTCTAAAAAGTAAAGTCTTAAAAAATTAAAAACCAAAAAATCATATTGCTTTAGAAATAGATATGACCTTAGAAGTTATTTAGTCTTCTGAAATTTAAATAATTTGCTCACTTCTTATTAGCAATTTAAAAATTAAAGACTTAAATTGGAGTTAATGTAACATCAGCAAAAAATTATCTAGTCTATAGTGTAATCTGTTCTTTACTTGTCAGAAATAAAAATTTAGGCTTTGTTAGAGAAAGTTTATGATGTCCATAAGTGCCCGCAAGTGTGTCAGTTATATGATGGCACGAAAGACAATTTGTTTTCAAAAGTATGTGTAAAAATACTTTCTCATTTCAAAAAGATTGTAATGAACAAAATAGAATCAAAGGCATGGATACAGGGAACAGACTGACAAATGTCAGCGGGGAGGGGAGCAAAGGTGGGGGCAGGATAAAGGAAGGTAAAGGAATTAGCCAAACAACATATGCATAGCCCATGGACACAGACAACAGTGTCCTGAGGGCCAAAGGTGGGGGGGCTGGGTGGAGGTGGTAAAGTGGGGAGGAAATGGGGGACATTTAAAATAGTGTCAACAATATAAAATTTAAATTTAAAAAAACCTTGTCTTGTACATGTGTGTAGACACACTCACTAAACACATTTAGTCACTTTATTTACTAAAAGCCATCACAATAGACTTCCAGACATGTTGATGTCACTGGTGCCTGTCACAGAGCTTTGAGTGCTGACTTCCATGAAGGGGAAGGAGGGAGTGGAAAGGGCTGAGTACACAGCAAGCATTCACAAGTGCTCTCACTCTGCATCCTAGGACCAGACTCTTTCACAGGGTACCTTATGGCACAGGCCCATTCTCAGCATCAGAGGCCCTGTTCTTTTTGTCTCCAGAATGGGTTCTGCGGAGAAGATTTATGAGTAGCTAGTACAATAATGTTTTAAAGATTCTCATGTGGTATATAGATTTGGTAGATTAAAAGGATGTGCATGATTAAGTACAGAGTAGAGAGTAGTGAGCGTGAGCACAATACCTATATGCATGTCTACTATGTACCAGACACTGAGCTCTACTGATACACAGTATTTAATTCTGATGGGTCTGCATTAAATAGATGCCCAGATTCCTATGTTAAGATAAGGAACTAGGCTCTGAGAGCTAAAGTCTCCTTGGTGGTGCCCTTGACCAGTGGTAGAGTTCATTGGTTTTCAATGCCACGCTGAGACCTGGTACTTGCCCAATAGCATGTTCATTGGTCTGCACCAAAGAGAGAACAAACAGGGACCATGGAGTGAAGTTTTAAAAAAGCTAAATTCTTTTGGAAAATGCTTTTATTCTGAGAATATACACTTTATTTTTTTTATTTATAAAGTGATTGTGTATGTTGATGGAAATTTTCTTGTTAAGAGTCCTTTACTTACATAGTGAGCAGTTAGTAACCCCAGCTCAGTCTCCTGGATAAAGACTTTCTGAGTCATGAAATCCTAAGGCATGGAAATGTGCAGTGTAGCTGGATTTAAATGCAGGCTTTACAATACTGTAGTTTCCACGACTCCATGCTGCTTTCTGCACCCTCACTCGGATTCAGCTATGCTGAAGCCCCAGAGTAATACATACTCTAGACTCTAAAACAGCACTGCCCACAGCAATTTCTGCAATGATGGAAACACTCTGTGTTGTCCAATACATTATCCACCAGCCACATGCGGCCACTTAGCACTTGAATGGGGCTGATGCAAGGGAAGAACTGTTTTATTCTTTTATTTAATGTTAATTCACTTAAATTAAGAAGCCACATGTGACTAATGGCTATCGTGTTGAGCTGCACAGCTCTTGAGCAATCTTTACAAAACTTCAGTTACATCTCTTCCAGGAAAAGACAACAATAATAATAATAAATAACCACCAAAATGTGCAGTTAATACATGAAATCAACTCCATGATTTAATGTAAAAGTTCTTTTTACTAACTGCCTTCTTTTTATCTTCTGTAAAAATGTATTCACAATTGAAAATAGCCAGGATTAGATGAAAATTTTATGTACTTTAAAAATTTAAAGTAATGTACTTTAAAAAAAATCACCCAAGGGACCTTTAGGTAGCATATAAATCAGAATGCTTATGTTCTGATTTTTCTGAAAACAAAACAAACCTCCATCCCCCCAAAAACTCCTACCAAAAGAGAAAAACAAATTAAAAAACAAAAACGAACAGCCAAAGAAACAAAATTGGCCATGGTGAAAATAACAAATTTAATTTAAACTTCGCTAAGTCTCAAAGCGGGCATGGATATTAGACATGGAAACATGCGATCTGCAGGCAGGCATGTTCTCTCTGGAAGTGAAACAATGGTCTTGGGATCATTCTTAACATTTGCTAGGAGACAAAGTCTTTCACTGAATTGCGTAAGTGATTTCCTGTCACAGTGCAGCCTCCCATATTTGCTGAAGTGCAAGCTGTTCTTTCTCTTTCTGCTTCTAACTTGTCTGTGCCCAATGAGAGGAAAAGAGGAACTAATGCCTTATGTATGTTTAGACATACCTGTAGTAGTCAGTGACAGCAAGTTAGTTTTTCAATCGAGGTTAAGAAAAACGCTGAAGTCTCAAGACCCTTAAGGAAAGCTGACACAAAGCCTCACAGAAACGGCCGTAACAGATGGAATCAGAGGGGATGTTTCTTCAGCACATCTGACCAGGACCTCAAAGCTATTCCTGACTTGGTTTTTCTTTCAGGCTCTGTTTCGCCGTATTTGTGAAGCACATCTTTATGTCTCATATTGCGGGGATGTAGGGAGGAGGATTTAATACTCCCCAGCATACCTTATGTCAAGAAACACATCACATAATCATTCCAGCAGTGTGATTGACTTTCCTTATATGGCTTCGGAAACAATACAGAATGCATTGAGAACAATGCACTCAGGATCTAATACTGACAAGCAAATATTTAAAGTGATTGATGTGTAAGTGGAAATAGAGATTTTTATAGAAATAAATTTCTATTTAAAAAAATTTTTTTAAGACAGAAATGCATGATCCGAACAAAACTTTAATCTTGTTTTCATGGATCTATAATGTCTCAAACAATACACTGGCATAAATTAGGTGCTATCAATAATGGCTAATGGCTAAATGTATAAGAAAATGATACTCACTAAAAATACAGCCAAGAAATACACCCCTCAGTTGGGAAAACATTTAGCAAGTGATATGACAATCTTCTGAGCAGAAGCTGCCAGGAACTTTTCCTCTACTGTATATAAGATTTTTAGATGCTGAGTTTAGCCTAGTCCTGCAGAGTTACATATGTATATTTCCAAGAGCTGGCCACATATTTTCTTTACTTCTTCTCTGATCAATCTGAGCTATTATTTTATTCTTAAAATATAAATAAAAGCTGCCAAAACCGGTTTGGCTCAGTGGATAGAGCATCGGCCTGTGGACTGAAAGGTTCCAGGTTCGATTCCAGTCCAGGGCATGTATCTTGGTTGTGGGCACATCCCCAGTAGGGGGCATGAAGGAGGCAGCTGATTGATGTTTCTCTCTCATCCATGTTTCTAACTATCCCTCTTTTTTCCTCTCTGTAAAAAATGAATAAAATATATTAAAAAAATATATATATACACACACACACAAATAAAAGCCAAAGATTTACAGTGCTGACTAACTAATTTGGTCAATGTATTTGGTCAGCAGGTACTTCTGTTTCTCAGCAGTTTTTCTGCAATAGTGCATAGCACTTTGCTTAAGTGGCCTCATTGAAATATCATTCTTCTAGAAACCATCAAAATGTTTGTTGTATGTTTTTAAAAAGGCTAAATTCTCAGGACCTTAGATCTCTCATCTGTAAAATGACAAAATGAGTGTCCCTATCCATGGGACTGTGAAAAGGGCCAAATAAGAGAGCAGGTTTGAAGATACTTGGAGAAGTGAAGGGTGGCATATGCATGTAACGGATCTATGATTACTATTACAACCATCATGTATTTTATTTTCTCCTTGTGCCTCAGCTATGTAATGAGTATCTATCTTACCTAATAATAGACAAACATGTAAATTGACTATACCTCCACTATGCCACCAGCCAATCAAGAGTGATATGCAAATTAACCCAACAAAGATGGCAGTTCATTTGTATACTCAGCCACTGAGTGACGAAGGGGCAAGGACACAGACATTCTGCCCCACCCCTGAACTCTCAGGACCTCTGGCAGCGAGGGAAGGAAGGGCCAGAGCAGAAAGAGGTGGCTCCCAGAACGGAAAGAGGTGGCTCCATGGCCTGAGTGGAAAGGGACTGGGCTGGAGTGGAAAGGCAGTGCTGGCAGCCAGGGAAAGGAAAGCCCATTCTAGCATGAATCTTCGTGCATCAGGCTTCTAGTTTATAAATAATAAGGTGATGACATCCTATCTACTAGGAAGTGATATTTTCCTTCTCACTAACTCAATAAGTTACATGGTTGTATTTCAACTTAAAGACATGAAAAGTTTTTCCAAAATGTTTCATTCATATAAATAATCACAAACCTTCACTGGTACTGTTTGAATTTGAAATTTCTAAGGGGTTTTCTTAATAGGGAAGTGTAACTAGAAGAATACATATAAAATCATCAAGAGCATTTCCTGTCATTCTCCTTCTCCACTGGCTGTGCCCTGACACACACACACACACACACACACACACACACACACCCCACAAACACCCCATTCTGTAAGCCCTTTGCATCTGGACCAGCCTCTTTATCCTATCACAAGTCCCTTGACCTGGGCTTCCTCATATTTAACCTTTTTTTTTTTTTCTGTGGATTTCAACATGACCCACTTTCCTGCATTAACTTTGATATGTAATCATTCAACAACAGATTAATCAGAATGCAATAAAAGTAAGAATTTGACCATGCCAAATCCAGCTACAAACCGTTGTGGCTTTTAGATCCCATACACTGTATTCGAATAGTTTTTCTCTTCTGTCACAGTTCCCTACTCACACCAACCAGACTGTCATTCCATAACTGAGCCATGATTTCTGTTGCATCATGTTATGCAAACGTTGCTCCTTTAGCCTGGCTTTCCCTGGATGGTAAACTCTCCTACTCCTCTCTGCTCCTATAGTTTAGTAAATGCCTCCCAAATGGTGTTACTGCACTTTATTATAAAGGTCATAAGTGTGTTAATTATGTGTAAGCGAATGACTAAATGTCTTAAATTTCAAACCCAAATAAGTGGGATAAAAATAACATAGACATAGAGCCAATGGAAAAAAGTTGTTTTGGGATGAAGAAGAGTGGACACCATTATGATAAATATGTTTACAGTTGTGAGTACACAAAACAGAGTTTATTCTTGTATTAATCACTTATTAATTATTGTATTATTTTCCATAAGAGCAACTGCAGACCTGTCTGTACTAATTAATGAGTGTGAGGTAACAGCTGAACTAAAAAAGGGTAAATTTCCAGATGCAATTAAGTGCTACAGATCTGAAGCTCACTTACTAATGACGAACATGTACTAATTAATGATTGTGAGACACAGTGGAATAAGAAAGTGCAGATTTACACAAAGTGTTTAGGTGCTAAAGATCTGATCTGGAGTTCACCTGAGGTTGCCGGGCCAGAGTTATTGAGCAATACGTTATCTGACAAAAGCTGATAGGTGAATACATACACAAAAGCTCTTTCAAAATAAGACTCCAGAGGGCGAGGGAGTATACTTTGGGGAAATACAATTGTTAAGGGGTGATAAGAGGAGCTGATAAAGGAAAGGTCTGTGAGTAAGAGGGAACAGAGAACACAACAATGATAAAAGCTAGGAGATGAAAACCACTTTGCACTTTGTCTAATAACTGGCAACACGTCTTCCACTTTATGGAAGTGGAATGTATTCATTTCAAGTCTTAAATGAATGGATTTTCAGAGGTCAATATGAATGGGATATAGATTTCAGAATATTAAGGCATGGTAAAGAAATATAGAGGACAACTATAGATCTTTGGGGAGATACAACTTATTGAAGAATTTTAAATGCAAACAAAAAAAAAAGAAGAAGGGAAAAATGCACATCTTTTAAAAGATAGCATAGACTTGTGCCTGATTAAAGTAGACAGTGAGATGTTTTTCCTTGTAGTCCACAAGGACACAAATTAGGGCTCACATACTGTCTTTTCCACTAACCATTTGATCTGAGATCTGTATTCCACAGATTATGCCTCATTTGACATTAAGAACATTGTTTTATGGTTTTCTTATATTTCCTGCAATGCTTCACACAGGGATACCTACACAGTAAGAGTTTAGTAATTCAGTATTTGAATAAAAATTGGTTGCAATGTATTTGCTCCTTCCTGGGGAGACCAGAGCATTAATTGTATTATCACTTTACAAGTGTTAATAAAATGGCAACCCACAGCTATAGGTTGTGAAAATGAGGAAAGTACAATTTCACTTCTAAAGCCCTATTCAGACCTATTGGTGATCTGTTAGGATGCCAAGAATAACCCTAGACCCTCAGAGGCCTCATATATGTTAATTCCTGTAAGGTGAATTGCCATCTGTCCTGAGTTTCTGAGATGGTATAATGAGAAAATGGTAATGTTGTTGGATAAATATCTAGATGCAGATGAGGGAAGTGGGGATGACTATATACAGAGGGAAGAATTGCCACAAATGACAGTGCAAGTATTGAGTGAGAGTAAAGTCCTATTTAGAAGCCTTCACAACTTAGAAAGCTGCAGAACATGACAGTAAACACAGGACTGGATTGTGCCGAATAAATGAGCTAATAATAGTGTATGATCTGCACACCTGCTTATCAGTTTTAATTATTTTCTAAGCTGTACCATCATTTAAATTATATTTACGTCTGTCTAATGTTTTCTGTACTTGCTTCTAGCAATTCATATTCCAAAAACTGTTTAATTTAAGTAACCCCCTCACAAAAACCTCTTGAATGATCTGTCAAACCAATGCTAACATCTGTATGGCACATCCATTGAGATATATTTAAAATGCTATGCACTGTCATATCAAGGGTTTTTCAAACTGAGCTTAAAGCTTTTCAAAATTCTAGAAAATATGCATGTAGGCTGGGTAGCTAAAACTCAGGACCAACATGAATATAAGCTAACTAGAGGCCCAATACATGGATTCATGCACTAGTTGGATCCCCTGGCCTAGCCCGTGCCCTCTCGCAATCTGGGACCCTTCAGGAAATGTCAGGCTGCTGGTTTTGGCCTGATTCCCACAGGCCAGGCTGAGGAACCCCACCGCTGCACAAATCTGTGCACTGGGCCTTTAGTATGCATATAAGATCTTTGGTTAATCTCTTCCTACCCTCTCCTTTCCCCCCTTCCCTCTAAGATTCATCAGTCTGTTCCATGTTTCCATGCCTATGCATTGAGTGTCTGCTTCCTGGTGGTCAGTGCGCATCATAGCTACTGGTCAAACAGTCGAATGTTTGCTTAGACTTTTATATATATAGATGTTTTAAGTGTAAATGTTCCATTAAAAATTTAACTCTCACAGACAATGTATCTGTGGGAAAATAAATGTTTCTTATCAAGAGTGACAGTGTCCTCAAGTTAAATATACCTTATATTTTCAGATTGCATGATTTCTCTCACCATTCTTTCTAAATTCTAGAATGATACAGGCAAACGAATATCATTGGTTTTATGACATCATCAACTCTAGAGATAAACTAACTTGATTTTCTATAGAAGCTACCTCTTCTCTTTGCTCACTCTTGTACTTACATATCACTGGCGATGGAGGAGTTCCGGGACATAGACTTTGGAGAGAGGTCATAATCGCTGTCGGATCGATACAGAAACGACTCGCGACGTTGACTGTGGACAAAGTTTGCTTGGAGAATTAGCCCAGATCCTGGGCTAGTCATGGGATCCAAGGGACTCCGTCCCGCAGATGTGCCATTGTCCACATCAAAACTATAAAGGAAGAAGAAGAAATGGCATTGAAGTGAATATTTGAATGTTGACATTTTAGTAAAGGGAGATTTCAGGAATTGACAGTAGGAAAATTTATATCTGATTACTGGTGTTAAGAAACAATAATACTACAATACACAAAAGTAAAGAAGCACATTGGCCGAAACCGGTTTGGCTCAGTGGATAGAGCGTCGGCCTGCGGACTGAAAGGTCCCAGGTTTGATTCCAGTCAAGGGCATGTACCTCGGTTGTGGGCACATTCTCAGTCCTGGGTGTGCAGAAGGCAGCTCATCTATGTTTCTCTCTCATTGATGTTTCTAACTCTCTATCCCTCTTCCTTCCTCTCTATAAAAAATCAATAAAACATATTTTTTTTTAAAAAAGAAGCACATTGACCTCATAGTCTTGTCTTCCTAAGCTTTGGGATACTGATACTTTAACCACCATAGTTAACTAACTCGATACAAGACCCAGATCTCTCCACCCAGGGGTGGGGAACATCTGGCCAGCGGGCTGTAGAAAGCCTGCGAAATCATTTGCTCTGGCCTTGCCAAGATATTAGTGGTGAGTTAATTATACATTTGATCAAATATAGCAAGCTAATCTTTAAGTTGACAATTTTGTAGGCCCTTGAATGATGTTATATTCAAATGGCCCTTGGCAGGAAAAAGATTCTCCAACTCAACTTTAGTGAAAAAGAACCATTCTGAAAATAACAATTCCCCTAAGTATAGAATTCCTTTCAGGAAAACAACACATATATCATCAATGACTAAATATTTGGGTTCAATTTAACAAGTGCTTCTTATATACCCATATCATGGCTTCCCTAAACCTGGGCTGACTTTTTTCCCTTTCTGCCTATACTTATCCAATCATCAATTTCTATTGTAGCCACTTTCCTCCATTCACTGCCAATAGATTGAGTCCAGGGCTCCATCAACTCTCACCTACGTTATTATAACAGCCTTTAAATTAGTCTCTTGCATCCATTTTCCACCCGGTACCAAGAGTGATTCTTCTTAAATGATAAATCTATGTCATTTATCAATTAAAACCCTACAGTAGCTCATTATTGTCCTCAGGATAAAGTCCAAATTTCTTGGCTAGACGGACAGAGTCCTATTAACCCATTTTCAATTACAGTTTACCATTTTCCCAGCCTCAACATTGAAACCCTGCTGCAACAGAGATTTCAACTACATTCATATTGAACCACCATGTCAGGCTACCCCTGTCAAACCTTCCGTTACCTGCCCAATTGTATCCATTCCTGAGAATTTAGTCTTTGCTTGAAAGGCATGAGATGCCCTTTTTTTGTGCTCCCCAGACACTTTCCCACTCCTTATCTGTAGCACTAACCAGGAATAGAAGGTCTTACAACTTGATCTCTTTTCCTGGACTGTGAGCTCTCTGAAAATGGAGGCTCTGAGTGTTTTTAGCATCTCAGAAATCATTACTAAGCAGTTTGAATAAATGCCTAAATGAATGAAAGGCACTGTGGTTGGCAATATAGCTTTTAGAGTTGAGGGAAAAAAGACCCATACATGCACAGTTTTTAACATCTAGATAAAGTTTCCACAAAGAGCTTTCTAGTCAAACATCAACCAGTATTAAAGACACCTCACACTTGTTCTTTCAAGAGGAGGAGGATAGCTCAGGTATGTGGTTCAAGATTGCTGAATGGATAAATAAATAAATTCAAGTTTAGTTGTTACTAACATTTTCCTCAGTACTGTAGAACCTTTATCCAGGCTATTAGCCAGCTAATTTCAAAAGATTATTTTACTTTATCCATTGGAATTATTAATAAAGAGTATTATAATCCAACTATGAAAGCCAAAGTAAAAGAAAAAGTTAGGGGTTGGATGTTTTATGAATCACCTATGAATCTATGATTAAATAAGAATATTGACTCTAAATCAATCCACCTACTAAAAAAAAAAATAGGAAAAACTTATAATGTAGCTTTACCAGTCACAAACATGTCTTCCAATTTAACATTTTCTTAGAATTGTGTCACTTTATAAATGCATTGCTTTGGTCCTTGAAGGACAATGAGAGATAATCTAGTTGAATAGACTCATTTTATAGAAAAGAATACTAGCTCCTAGAAAAGTTAGTTAACTGACCAAAGTTACTAAGATAGTAACTGGATTCAATCATCTATTATTTCAGAAGTTCTTCCAGTTCTAATGTATAATTATGTAAACCACAAATGTGTGCTAATAACTGTGACACCCAAACTGGGAACATTTGTTTCACCTAGTAAGGGACCACTTCATGTATGTGGGAATTTTGGCAATTCTGAGGAAGGCCACAAGGGAAATGGATTTCTAATCATTAAAGAGACATATTAGGAGTCTCTGGCAAGCCCTTCGTGGAAATGCTTAATTAAGTAAGCATTTATTAAGCACCTAATAGGAGCACACTGAGATACAAAAATTGAAGAAGATAAGATTAATTCAGGCTGGGATATCCACAAAGTCTTATAACAGAGTATTATTTTATTTAAAGAGGGCTTTTGTAGGCATCGAGTACACATCTGAAAGACATGCAAGTCCTCTGAATAGGAGGAGGGTAGGAAGAGATTTCTATTTTAAGACAATAGTCATGGAAGTTTTTCTGTGTGAGGATGACTACTTAATCATGTGAACACATAAAAAGGATTTATTTTTATTCCCTTGAAAATGAAGATATTTTTAGTGTTTTACTTATTTTAAATTTTATTACATTTATTGAAGTGACATCTAAGTATATAAAAGCTTAAGCGACCATTACAACAGGACAACCAGATAACCAGATGACTGGCTCGTAGCTACGGAACGCACTGACCACTGGGGGAAGACACTCAATGCTGCCCCCAGTGGTTAGTGCGTTCCCACGGCCAACCTTCCGCAGCCAACCAACCTCCTACAATCCATTCCCTGGGCCTGTCTGCCAACCTCCTGCAGTCCCTCCCCCTGGCCGGCCAGCCTGATCGGGACTGGATGAGATGAGCCAGATAGGCCCCGATTGCTGGCCAGGCTGAGAGACCTCACCCGTGTGCGAATTCGTGCACTGGGCCTGTAGTTGGTTAAAATCTTATAGGCTTCAAGTGAACTATTTATAATACAACATCTGTATATTGCAATGTTTATAGCCATACCATCCTGAACATGCACAATCCTGTCTGTTCTTCCATTTAAAAAAATAAGAAGTGAGTATTCCCTCCTTGCTATGCATTATCAAAAATACAGGAAATAAATAGTGCAATTTTTAGTTTAGTTTTCTTCATTCAATTGAATAAATATTAATATAATCCCAAATCAGCAATTTGTTTTTTATTATTATATTTTTCTAATTACACTAAGCAAGTCTTAACTAACAGAGACTCTCCACTATAAGGTTTAGAAAAATACTGATAAATATTTTAAAACAATTAACATTACCTATTAAGAAAAAAAAATCTTAATAGGTCACAAAATGCTTAATATGGCATATTTTAGGGGCTTTGATACTTTTCTTTGCAAGCTGTAATATAACATGCTGTCCACTAGATGGAGGTCATGTTCTGTAGCGTTATGCTATGTGAAATAAGACAGAAGTACCATATGATTCAGTTACATCTGGAAACTAAAGGACAAAATAAATTAACAAACGAAATAGAAAAAGAGTCATAGATACAGAGAACAGACTGATGTTGCCAGAGGGAAAGGGTTGGGTGGCTGGATAAAAAAGGTGAAGGGATTAAGAAGTAAAAATTGGTAGGTACAGAATAGTTATAGGAATGTAAATTATATGTAGAGAATATAATCAATAATATTATAATAACTATGTATGGTGCCAGATGGGAATTGCAAATATCAGAGGGACCACTTTGTAAAGTATATGATCGTCTAACCATTATATATACATCTGAAAACAATACAAAATAATATTGAATATAAATTATAATTGAAAATTAAATATAAAAAGACTCATGTAAACATCTTAAAATTATGCAAAAAATAAAATCTCACAATATATAGAAAGTAATTACCAACTATTGATAAAATTATGTCAATCTAAAAATTAGCTTACCAACAGATTGAGAATACAGATCTAAAGATGGCCACTGATATTTTATTAAACTTTTATTTAAAAAAATAACAACAACAAGACCTTGAGAAGGCTTAATTGAATTTCCATAAATAAAAATTTAAAACCTACTACGCTGGGGACTAGACTAAATGTTACCGTGTAGTTGGAAGCTGTGAGGATTAGGTAATTGTGGCATATTGTGTACAAAGAAGTAAAGGGTAGTATGACAGTGGTCAGCAAACTCATTAGTCAACAGAGCAGCAAACCTTGGCTTGAGAGCCACATGTGGTTCTCGAGCCATGGTTGGCTGACCACTGGGGTAAGGTTACAACAGTATCATTAATGGTCTGCAAAATGAGTGACTCTAAATTTAGGTTTATTCAGAATATACTTTTTGGCTGAAACCGGTTTGGCTCAGTGGATAGAGCATCAGCCTACCGACTGAAAGGTCCCAGGTTCGATTCCAATCAAGGGCATGTACCTTGGTTGCGGGCACATCCCCAGTAGGGGGCGTGCAGGAGACAGCTGATCAATGTCTCTCTCTCATCAATGTTTCTGACTTCCTATCCCTCTCCCTTCCTCTCTGTAAAGAATCAATAAAATATATTAAAAAAAAAAGAATATACTTTTTGGAGGGAGTTATGTCCAGGTATGTGCAAGGTTGATTTCCACTACATTCAATGATCCCATAATAAAAATTCATTATCAAGAAAGAGTAATGCAATAATATTATAGAATCACTAGGCAGAAGCATTAGCAAATGCCAGTATCGGTGAATGATTTTACAGAAAAACAGACTGCATTATGAAAGATTCAGTGAGCAAATTTTTATAGTTTCTCCTACAACCTTCGATTAGGATTTGAATAAATACAGAGATTTGAACATAATAATTCTCTATAAAGCAATATAACATGACGCCAGAGAGAAGAACAAAACATGACACATCCATGTTAGATATTATATAAATAATAAATTATTAAATTGTGTTATATAGGAAATCCGAGATTGTGATTTAGACAATGAATATAAAGGAAATTTAAGAAGCCGAAGGATATGTTTCCTTTAAGGGCGGATAAAAAATGTCCAGACAGAGTAAAGTTAGGGTGGAAACCATAGATGGAATGTTTGTGTCTCTCAAAATTTATATGCTGAAATTTAATTCCCAGTGTGATCTTATTTGGAGATGGGGCCTTGGGGAAGTGATGAGGTCAGAAGGGTGGAGCCCTCATGAATGGAATTAGTGGCTTATAAAAGAGGCCCAGAGAACTCCCTTGACCCTTACCACACACCGAATCTTCTGGTTTGATCTTGGGCTTTCCCACCTCCAGAACTGTGAGAAATAAATTTCTGCTGTTTATAAACCATCCCATCAATGGCAATTTGTTATGGTAGCCTGAACAAACTAAGAGGATGCAGGCAGAGGATGTGTAGTACAAGTGAAGCAACAGAAGCAAACCCAAGAAGGAATAAGTAAGGCATACATATAAAACAGGACATTCAGTCTGGTTCATTTTGAGGGGTCATATTATTAAACAATAGCAGGGACCTATAAAAATGACAATTTCATATGATTCAGCCTAATAGGTAGGGCTAAGTGTGTTTATGGAAAGTTAGGTAAGGAGTATTAGAAGAAGAATCTTATTATACAGAAATATGTGGAGAGGCATATACCAACTTTTAACATTGACCTCAGGGGCATGAGATGGGGAAGACTATTCACTATTCAGTTGTATACTTACAAATTTTTATTGGCTAAAATAAGCACAGTGATTTTGGAATGAAAAAAAAAAACAACAAGTATAAAAATAATTAAAAAAACCAAAGCACTATCCCTTCCCCACCAGAAGGCTTATTAATCAACTTTAAACATTAGAACTAAGGAGTTCCCCTTGAGAATGGTTAGGTCTGGGGCAAATCAAGGCAATACTTCTTCATTCAACAAATAGTAATATCTGAGTATAATAATGATGGTGGCAATAATAACTAGAATAATGAAAATGATCGTTTGGAGCATTTTCTATGTACCAGGCACTGTGCTCTATGCTTCATATACATTATCGCATTGAATCATCACAATAACCCTTCAGTAGGCACCATGCTTTCCATTTGATCCACAAGGAAGTTGAGGCACAGAGAAATGGCTCTATGTTCAGTGTGTTCACGGTTATATAGTTTGTAAGTTTGTAAGTTGATTTCCAACTCAACCTGTCTGATTGCAGAGCCTGGGCAAATGGCCCTGTGTTTTGTCTATTGCACAGCCTCCTGTTAAACCATTAACATCTCTTATCTTCCTCGCCTGGATGCAACTTCAAATGCTAACTCTCTGAAAGTAACATTCTGATCAACTTATAGACCAAGGCTGATCCTGGGATGAGGTTTTAATACAACTTCTGTTGGGAGGTGGGGAAAGACCCTAAATGTGCTTGTTAGGATGGGCGTTAGAAAATATAGGTTAAATGTCAACTCTTTGGTTCTGCCACTTTCTAGTTGCGTGCTATCGGGCACTTTTACTGTCCCTTGCTAAGCCTCCTTTTCCTGATATCAAACTCTAGGGCCACTACATGGATTAGAAGAGAAAAAATGTCAGCAGGCTGCCTGGCAGCTAGTATATTCCCAATATTTAGCAGCTATTATTTTTATTGTTATTGCTCTCTATCTCTGAGGGAGATTTGCCATCTAGGTCATCCCCTCTACCTGAGTACACCTCTTTGCGAATAACCCAAAGGGAGAGATGAGAGAGAAAGGGAACTGATCACTGATCGGTTACATCTCCTGAGTCAACCCTGACCATCAATGAGGTGACAGATGCTGGAGTCAGATCATTCTTACAACGTTAGCTGCCTTTACATCTCCACCCCACTCCACAGTTCCAGTGAGATAACATTGGGCAGAGGGTGGAGACTGTTGATTTTTCTCTAGATATTCCTCACTGAGGAGAAAGAACAATTTCCTGTTGGGAACTGTGGAAGACATAGAGGTACCAGCAGCCTGGGTGGGACTCCACTGAATATAATGAGCAGAAACAGCCTCTCAGACCTTAGGTCTCCAGCAACTGGGTGTACTCTGGGGACTTCAGGTCACAGTTACACTGCTATTTATTTTCCTGTGCCCGAATCTCCCCTGTATAATGAAACCCCTGCAGTAGGTTATATAACAAAATCCATTTTGGTACTTGCTACTCATGGGTGGGGGGAGGTGTTTCATCCTTGAGCTTAAGTGCAACCAAAGTTGGATAATTACTAAAACATATGATTTCTCTTTATAATCGTTTATTCATTGTTATCAATGCCACAGAACTAGAAAACCTGTTCCTAACTAATGCCAGTGATATTTCTCATTCAAGATTTCCCTGAGGATCAAATAGCTTCTCTGGAGTTAACAAAAGCTGCTTCTCAAAATTCTTTATATTAATATTTACTTTGCTCAGATTAACCACAGAGCTGCGACTGTAGAAATAGTATTTTACAATGATAGGCACAAATGAAAATCTTCCCTAATCAATAAAAATCTGCATCTCACACTTAAACAGGATGCCCTGAGAGGACATGATATTTAGCCACGTCAGTGAATTATACAGGTAAGAGAAATATGCATGTTAGCTTGCAGAATATAGATATTTGCACAGAGGGCTAACATTTAAGCACAGGAACATTTTACCCTTTATTTTCACAGATGGATTTTTTATAAACAAAAGACTGGAACAAAGGTGAAAGGTGCATGCTTATTTTATCAGTAGAAATATTAGATGATTTCTGGAAACATTTGTTTCTGACTCATCAATGACGCTCCCAAGTAACATAGGGAAATAGGGAAATAAAGCGATTCAAGATGAAAATCATAGCGTGAGTTTGATATTTGGACCAGAAACCAGAAGGGACAAGCTGGACTTGCTTAGTGGGTTTTTGCCAAATGAAATGGGATAAGGCCATTTTTTTTTCTCAAAAAAAAAAAAATGCTTATGAGACCTAAAACTTTGAAAGCCTAAATCTAGAATTGTTTTGTTTGAGGTTTATAGGTTATTTTTAAATGATTATCTTAAATAAAAGGTCTTAACGGAAACTCTGCTTATAAAGGGGATCTTAAATGGGTCCTACTGTGTGCCTGCGGTGCTGGGAGGTAGAGGCAAAGCCTGCAACGAGCAGACTAAGGTCCATGTTTGCAGCAATTATCTAGAAATGATCAATAGCTCGAATTGTAAATACATATTTAACTTGAATATGTGCTGCCAGTGGAAAATCTGTTTTCGTAGCTGTTGTAGCCCTTCATTTACCTGAAAATTTCATGCAGGCTTCTCTGTGATCAGAAGAAAACAAGCAAGCATGCATTCCTTTCCCCTGCATCCTGTTTTCATTTGTGGATCTCACAGGAAGAGTAGCATGGGAAGAGCAGTAAAGCACAGATCCCTGTGAGTTCCTGCTTACTGCCCCCTAATGGTTTCCTATTCAAATAAATACTGTGGGAGCCCAGAGCAGGCCATCCCCAAATATCCCACCAGAGCATACTGATTACTTTGAAATAGAGTTGCTTGACTAGCAGCCGATGCAAGAAGGGCACCTTCACCCTCCTTTCACCTTTGTTCCAGGCTTTTGTTTATAAAATCCATCTGTGAAAATAAAGGGTAAAATGTTCCCCATGGAAGGTACCCTCCTAGTTTAAGGGGGGCTATGAGAGACACCCTTATTGCTAAGCTTAAGCAATCCAGGGCAGAAAAGCTGACATAAACAAAGCGGGTTATTTCTTTACTAAATTTACTATCCGAACCCAAATGTTGTTTAGATTTCTCACTAAGGTACACCCAAACCTGTGTCTGAAAAGCAATGAAAAATAATGTCCTTGGGTGAGGATGAACAAAAAAGTAAAATAAAATAAAATCACCACACCAATGGCCCTTAGCCTTTTCTAGTTTCCTTTCCTTTTGTTTTTCTTCCCATCTTTTATCAGCCTCTGATAAACTTTTAAAATATTGTTTATTTTACCTTTCTCATTGAATTGTAAGCTCTACAAATGCAGAGATTTTTATCTGTTTTGTACATTAATGTATCCCAGCATCTAGAAGAGTGTCTGGCACATGGTAGCTGCTCAGTAAATATTTGTATTATGAATGCATTAGTATAATTGGATTCAGCACTACTTACTATAACCTGGTTATTATTTACTATGGAAGCCTGTATGGTTCTACTTCAAATGAATGTTATTATTATTATTTTTATTTTGGCTAGGAATCACTTTTCTAAACAAAGAATCTTATCACCAATGAGGTTCATTAGTTTGTTTGAATGAATCCTCTGGAAAGGCATTAAGAAAGCTGGTGTGTTGAGGGGCATTTAAATAGGGGTTATTTTGAATATACTCCTCTCTGAGCACCAATCAGCCATGGAATCAAGGTTGGGTTCCAGATTTTATGGCATGTGACAGTTATGCAATTTGGAGAGTCCGATTTTAAAAATGCAAAAATAAAAATTTCTTACTTTTGCAAATTTTACAAAACTTAAAACTATATGAAGTGGTTACTCCTTCTCTCTTTTCGAGCTTGGAAATGGCCTCGGCTAGTTAGGGGCCTGAGCTTGATCTTCAATAGTTTCACAGTAAACCTGCATTTCCAACAGTCCTAGCCAGGAAAAACAATGAAATGGCTGAAAGTGAAAATGGAGTAGCATATTTTTTCCTAAAAAGGAAATTAGTATTATAGAGGTTAATTTTTTCCTTCATTCTTTCCTTCCTTCTCTCTCTCTCTCTCTCTCTCTCTCTCTCTCTCTCTCTCTCTCTCCCTAATTTCCAAAACTTATTCATATTTTTCAGAATTTTTCTTTATATTTGTACATGTTTATTCTTCCAGGTCAGTGATTATATTAACTTATTCTGGAGAAGTGGGGAGTGATTCCACCAGATTGGATATTAGAGTCACCTTGAAGGTCTGAAGAAGAATGTGCTTCAAATCATACCTGTCTCCACAAAGGTTATGATTTTCTTTTTGAGGGTTTAGATTTTTGAAATGTGGTTCTCAGAGACATCTCTAGCTATTCAGGCATTTAGACTTATTAAGAATTAATTGCCAAATGACTTAATTGAATGAATAAGAAATATTAAATCATGAATTCCCTTGTTAAAATGTCACTTAAAATAATATATAAAATAGATTAGATAAATCTAGGCCAGATGATAACTAAAAACAAAAACTGTAATAGTTCTATTATAATAGCTTTGAAAAGTATAACAAATCTTATTCTTCCCACTCATGAATATGAAAACTCATACACATGTTTTTCTCTGGGTCTGGACTCTCCTTCACACAAGTCAGGAAACAATTCAGACTCCCTACTATTAAATCTATTTTGGAAAAGTGATATTACTCAGATTCTAACCTCAAGGATCCAAGCAGATGGATTTTCTACTTCAGTGGGGGTAAAAGGGAACAGAGAAGGACTTCAGAGAGCTGTGTGGCCTTAGATGCCATTTCTTTAGTCCTATCAAAGTTACAATAATCTATATATATAAAAGGCTAATATGCAAAATGTCCCCTTGAGAGTTTGGAAGACCGGTAGTTCGATCACTCGCTATGACGTATGCTGACCACCAGGGGGCAATGTGGAATGAAGAAAGGCCCCAGCTGGCAGCTGGAAGGCCCTGATAGGCTCTGATCGCTGGCCAGGCCTAGGGATCCTACCCATGCATGAATTTTGTGCCCTAAGTCTCTAGTTATAACAATATTATCCTAGTCTAGACTACATGGCTCAGTGGTTGAATAACAATTTATGAACCAGGTGGTCACGGTTTGATTCCTGGTCAGGACATATGCCAGTGTGACGAGTGCAGGAGGCAGCGGATCAATGATTCTCTCTCATCATAGATGCTTCTATTTCTTTCTCCTTTTCCCCTTCCTCTCTGAAATCAATAAAAAATATATATATTTTTAAAAAGGAATATTATCCTATGACTTCCGCAAACAATCATTTTCTTCTGCAATCTCTAAAAATACATCTTGTTATGTTATGGGCACATTAAGATGAGCTCTCCTTGTGGTTTCTTTCTTTCTTTTTTTTAATATATTTTATTGATTTTTTACAGAGAGGAAGGGAGAGGGATAGAGAGTTGGAAACATCGATGAGAGAGAGACATCGATCAGCTGCCTCCTGCACGCCCCTAATTGGGGATGTGCCCACAACCAAGGTACATGCCCTTGACCGGAATCGAACCTGGGACCTTTCAGTCCACAGGCCGACGCTCTATCCACTGAGCCACACGGGTTTCGGCTCTCCTTGTGGTTTCTTATAGTGGGTGGAAATATACATGCTTGCAAATTATCCTCCAGAGGTTTTAAGGCATTGTGGAGAGATGCCAAAGAGGCTGTGAGATCTATGTCAACAATGATCTTTGAAGAGTAAAGCTATTGTTCACATTTCCTTGAAATGGTTTTGTATACAATCCTAAGGACAAACGATTTTGGAAAAGAATAGAACTCACTAATCTGGACCATAAACATGGCAAGTTCTGCTTGCTGTCTGCCAAATTAGATTCTCCACTTGCTCCTGGGCCTATAGGAAGTCCTCTTTTCTGCACTTCCTTTGCAATTACAGTTGACCCTGTAACGGGATGTGAGTGGAAATATTGAAGCTCACTTGCAGGACTGGCTCATAATTCCCCTCTACATGCTCCTTCCAGTGCTCTTCTCCTTTGGTCAGCTGCTGCCAGAAGATGGGAGGACCCAGGTCCCTTAATGAGAGTAAGGAGAAGTGCTTCCCTGTCTTCCTAAATACTACCCTGCACAATTACTTGGTGAAAAATGGACGTGTATTTTTAAAGACACTTAATTTTGGAAGTTAATTTGTCAGTACAATAATTCTTAATGTACTACATTACACCAGATTAAACTGGCACGACTGAAAGTATATTCAACTGTCAAACATTTCACATTTGATCTACCTCTGGACTGTAGAAAAAAGGAAAAAGTGCCCCACAGAGGCCCAAGTGAAAATTTCTTTAATTTTACCATTTTCACACTTGGTTTGGCTTCCACCATCCCACACCATTTTCCTGGGTTACGGATATTTCCATTAAAACATTTCTTACCACCCAAGTGCTTAAGAAGCATTAGAGAACATGTTGATAACCATTACACACAGTTATGGTTGTTCTGAAAAGGGTGAAAGCCAGTCCAGTTCTGTTCTGCCTCATGACAGTCCGCAAGGCTGGAAACACTTTTTCTGGAGGATCAACTCAAGCCTGACCTCTTCTCTAATCAACTCAAGTTGCAAAGCGATGTCACTGCTGACCTTTTTGCTCAAGCTTTAACCATTAAAATTCTTTTTATTTTTATGCAATGATGTATCTCAAATATTTGGATAATATGCATCCATTTGTGCCAACTCATCTATTTACCGGAGGAGCAGCTCAAGCATGAAGCTAATGCACAAATTTGTCTCGGATCATAGAGGAGTCACAGGATGAGGCGTCACCTTCCCTCAGGATGTGGACCCGTGCTTCACTTGAGATAACAAGGTCTCAGAAGTATCAGATCGAACGAGGCTTGTCTTAGAATGGGATTCTGGACCACATGAACGTGTACATTTCTAGGAGCACGGACCTCAGTTTATGGAAAAAATCTAGAAATATTTCATAGGTTACTAGACCTACTCATCACTCTTCACGTATTTCTTATTTTTTAATTAGGTTACTTGCAATGGAAACAGGCCTGAATTGGTTCTTTTGACTAAGGATGCTGAAGGTTGAGTCAGAAGCTGAAGGCCCTTCCTGTTCTGAACTCCTAGAGTAATGCCCTCTAGTGCCAGGCGTGCTTCCGTAGAGGAAGGAAAGGGAGTTAGCTGGGGCATTATCTTTGGCTATCTCTTCCGAAATAGTGGAGGAGCGTGCAGTTTGTGCTTCCCTTCACTGAGCTTCACCATAGTACTGGTCTGAGAAACAGTATGTTGTCACCTTAGAAATAAAACTCACATGATCAATATAGACTGAACTGATGGAGCAGGTCACAGAAACAAGTGCAGCCCTCCCACAAATAGTCCTCAACCAGTGCTGTTGCCACTGGGAGGGAATGCAGTTCCCTGAGAAGACACAGGGCTATAGTAATTGCATTGAGCTTCAAATTCTAAATGAAAATGGGATTTCCCCCGCCCCCTCCCCCCCCCGCTCTGGCCAACCAAATTCATGGCGAGACTGTTTATAAATCCTACTGACTTGCCAAATCCAAAGCTAAAAGAAATGCGTGATAGTTTTCTAAATACATTTGACCTTTTCTCTAATCATTTTAAGTTGGGAAGCGATGTCATTGCTGACCTCCTTTGCTTAGACTTTGTGTTTTCAAATGTTAGCCATTAAAATTCCTTTCATTTTATGCAATGATATATCTCAAGTATTTAGATATAATCATCCATTTGTGCCCACTTACCTATTTTCTAGATAAATTCTGATAATTCAACTATGTGTACTTGTCTTTCTTTTTCTTGTAGAAGTTATTCTGAATAATCTTGGCTCCCACTTTTGGATTATTTCCCACTTATACTTCTTTTAAAAAATGACTTATGCTTTTTTAATGAGGAGTTCAAAGTACAGTATAAACAAGGCCATCCATAACGCCTTTCAACCCAGCAAAGACTTTGCTTACTGGCTATAGATGGTCATACCAGAATCCTTAGAAACAGTATTTCCTAATGGACACTGTAATTGTTTTGACTTCTGGCCTGTAAAATATTTAGAACTCCATTGTACCACCATGGTATGTAAATTGAACCTTAATCTCCAGCCTGCCTATATACAATGAGTAGATAATTTAACTTGAAATATACTTACTTTCACAGAAAATACACCTTATGAAACATACTCTATTCTTTTTTCATATTTTACTACAAAAGACTAAAAAAGGAATAGGTGTCAGTTTTTAAAACTTAGTTGAGAAGGAGAAAACCCTAACATGACTATGTACTTTGTTGACCTTTAAAATTTAATTTTGACTGAATTTTTAAAAGGTGTAGAGATGGCTATACTTCATGAAATCCAAATCTGAGTTTATATAAGCATTCAATCCATGTGGGATCCTTTTTTTCCTCCTATCTTTAGAACTTTAAAAAAATCTTAAAACGTGACTTTACCCTTCTCTTTCTTTTTCCTATAAAATTTAGAACTAGAAATTAAATTTGACAACCAGAAAAAAAAAAAATCCAAACCACATCTATGCTTATTCTGCTCTTGGCTTCTTCCTACACAGCTGTCCTTTAAACTTGCAATGTAATTATGAGCTTGAATTCCATGTTTGCCACTAATCCCACTAACGTACTTGGCCCCCTCAGGCCACATGGAAATAATCTCCCAAGGCGCCTTGGGTTCTCTGGCAATTGGTTATGTCCATGAGCAACATCTGGGACTCTAATGGCGAGTTGGACTATGATGATATGTCCTCTGGAAACAAAAACTAATTCTCCCCAAAGCCTTTCCCTCCCACCCCTCTCATGAAGCCCATTCATAGTTGTTGTTCAATGGAATGCACATAGTGAACCTGAGTTAATAGGCAGTGGGGGAGGGGATGAGAAGGATTCTTATCTCAGTTGCCAGAAGAAACTGAAGCTGAACAAGGAGGGCAATGGTTTGCTTAGATTGATGTAAGTGGCCAGATTATGACTCAACCCAATATTTCCTGATCTTTGAACTAAAGATGCAAAAAGAAGATTCAACAATTGGATTAGTTTTAATTTAATAAAGCTTGAATCAAAGACACATTTTTGTTATATCATTTTCTATCAGAACTTAGAGATACTATCTGGCTACCTTGAGACCATGTTCAAAACTTTGCATGGAAAGAACATGACATTTTGCTGAAATGAATGGATGTATTTACTTGTGTCTAAGTAATACTATGACAAAAACTGGACAGGGATTATAGTAAAAATCCTCTACTGTGGTACCCTTGTTAATCATTTTAATCACATTGTAATGCTGTGTTTGGTAAATGTTTAACAACACTTGAGGGAAATTATTGCAAACAACCTCTCTATTGTAAACTAACATAAATACATTAAAAACCAGTTTTGCAAGACAAAGGGTTCCTATTTTATATCCTAACAAGTATTTGAGAAAAAAGAAAGTATCTATACAGTCCTTGTGCCCTTGTGTGTGATGTCATCACAAGATGGCTGCCACAAGATGGCTGCTACAAGATGCAAACCACCTGTAGCCCCTCGCCCAGGATGGCCCCACCCCCAACTGTGGACCCCAATAGGGGTTGTTGCTGGCCTGCAAACCACCCATGGTCCCTCACCCAGGCCAGCCTGCTTTCCCAGACAGCCCCCATCCATGCACCAGGCCTCTATTCTATATATTAAAAGGGTAATATGCAAATTGACCCTAAAAGCAGAATGATCAGAATGACAGCTGGACCAGTCACTATAAGGCACACTGACCAACTCTCATTTCCTTTCTCTGGTGGCAGTCTCCAATTGTCTGATGGCAAACGGGGAACCAGAGGTAGGTGGCAGAGAATGCGGGTGGCACCAGGCTAAGGTCCTCGCCCTGCTGGTCGCCCCATACACAGAAGGCAACCCCTGGCGAGGGTAGGGCGGGTAATTGGGCAGTAACAATCAACCTCTCAGTCCTTCCTCCAGCCATCAGGCACTGATCACCCTATGGTGAAAGGGGAACCAGGGGAGAGTGGTGGCGGGGGGGCAGGGCTGGCTGTGGGCAGTCAAGGAAGATGGCCCTAATTGCAGGCCAGGCCTAGGGACCATACTCATTCATGAATTTTGTGCACTGGGCCTCTAGTATTTTTCTAATTAAAACATAAGAATTTACCCTGAGCTAGAGTACAAGGCTGGGAACTGGGAGCCCTGAATTTGTGTTCAACTCTGCTAAAAACTATTTTTGACTCTGGCAAACATCTTTACTTTTCTGTGACTTAGTAATTTTATCAGAAAAATAAAGAGACTGACAACAAGTCATTCGCAATTACTGGTCTGCAGACTACTTTGAAAATACAGGTTTTAAAATGCAGATTCTTAGGCCTCCTTTTGGGTTCTCTGAGTCAGTAGATCTAGATCTGGGGTGGGACCCAGGAATTTGTATTTTGAAAAAACTGTCCAGGCAATTCCATGTGTTGTCAGGTTGGGAACACTCCTTCCAGGTTTAACATTCCTGATTCTAATTGCACAGCACTGAACTCAGCTCATCATCCTGTACCCCATGCTCACTCCAGAGGCAGGGCATTCAGAGCCAAAGCTGCTCTCATGGGAACTGTCACACCGAGTCCTGCTGTGCCCTTGTCCCTAAGTCAAACTGCCCTTCATTCGGTCTCCATTGCTATGGGGATTTTGTGTGTACTTGAAAGGAAAGAAATTAGGGAAGAGGGCAGGGAAAGGAATGAGGGAGGAAAAGAAGTGGAGGGGAGATAGTTTGGAGTGGTGGAAAATGTGATTGTTACTTCCTTGATTAACTATTCTTGCCTATAAAAGCAGGTGAACATTTTTTATCATGGCATTTGTCACTTTCAAATCTGTTCACAACTTCCTTCAAATCTCGTCGCTGGCTCCTCCACAGATACCTTTGCTCATGCTAATCTCACTGTGTGGAATACATGTGCAGGTGAAGTTTCTTCTGAGCCATACCTGTTTCTGCCCACGGAATCTTTCTGATTTCTCAAAGGTCCACATGGGCTGACCAATGTCCTACAGGCCTCCGATTCTTTCTCCTGTGATTCCAAACAGCTTATTCATGTCCTCAATAAAGCATTCTCTTGGGCTACTGCAAATGGCTTTACAAACAGCACTGCCCTTATTAACTGCCCCTCCCCAGCTAGTTGAGTCTGGGAAGCTACGTACCATTCATTGACTTTAATCATCATAATAAAAATAACATTTATGTGTGCTTTACCATTTACCAAATGAGTTTATATCCATTATCCTACTTGCTTTTTATAACATTTCTGTGAAATACATATTATTGTCTCCCCTTATTTTATGGATGGTAAAACTGCAACTTTAAATCTTACACTTTTCCTGCCTTGCTTAATAAGGCATTAGCAGATAGCGGATGCTCAATAAATGCATATTAAATAATTACATGGATAAATGACTGGTGAGAGAAGACATCATGGTGCGGGAAAATAATGGTCTTTGGTCACAGAGAAGCCCATGTTTGCATCTTGAATCTGCCACTTGCTAATTGGACAATGTTGGACAACTTAGTCTTTCTGAGCTTCTGTTTCCTTATCTATTGCACGAAGAAACAATACTGCTCTCATAAAGGTGTGTGCATGAGTGTGTGTGTGTGTGTGTGTGTGTGTGTGTGAACTCAATAGTATTAAATAAACAATGTTATCCAGTGTGTGCTCAGAGCAAGTACTCATTATATGCTGACTTCTTAACCTTGGTGAGAGGCAATGATCGTATTGTGAATTGCGCCTGAGTTCTGTGCAGATGCCTGCAGAGGGGTACCTTCATTTCTCAAAAATTTACCTTCTCTCATTTTCAGGGAAAAATATAAAGAGGCATAATATTGTCACAGTTAAGAACACATGGTCTAGGGCAGTGGCCGGCAAACGGCAGCTCGCAAGACACATGCTTGCCGTTCTGTTGACTAATGAGTTTGCCGACCACTGGTCTAGGGCATCCAGGTTTTGCACTTATTAGTCAAGTAAACTTGGCCAAATTACTCAACCTCTCCACGCCTCAGTTTCCTCTCTCATCTAATGGAGAACCCAGCATTTAGAACAATGTCTGGCATGTGATCGACATATGTAAACTGGCAATTTCTTGTGTCATGGAGGCATTTAGCTAGCAAGAGGCATGCTTAGTACAAGGAGGGAATGTTTGCTCATTGAGCTTCTCAACCAAATGTTGATAACGCTTGGAAAATAGGAACCCAAAGTAACACTGTAACCTTGTCATTTCCATTTGGGTTAAAAGATAGTAGTAATTAAATAAGGGTTTGGACAATAGGTGAGAACTCACATATCTAGATAACTAAGATAGGGGGGTGTGCATTTTGTTCTCATGTATTTATAAATGGTGAGTAACTCTAGTTTCTACTTTGGATGTTTTCACCTGAAATAAAATCTGACTCTTGCTCTCCCTAGCTCCACCACCAAACAGAAAGAACTAAAAGGAGATAAAGTTGCCATACTCTAGAAACCGTTCCTCTGAGTCCGTTATCTTTATTGCATATTATTATTAAAGGCTTTATTCCACCTGAGAAATCTCACAAACATTTCAAATCTGTAAAAACAAAAAGATATGCTTCCTGCAATGCCAAAACTATATCAAGCAAACAGTAATAATTCCTCTCTTTCTTTAGCCTCACATCTGGGTAAGAGCATACGGGTGTGAAGCAAGAGTAAAAGTAGTTTTGACTGTAGAATGGTAAGTGATGTGAGATCAATGTCCTTGGGAATAACTAGAAACCTGAGCTTTTTATTGCATGCGAGTTAATATTTTGTGGATTCTACTGATGTTAAAATTACCTCAGGCAGATTATCTTTGGAGTGGTAGAGGCTGGGTTGCTTTTGGAAGGCCAGGTATTCCTGTTACCAAAATAAATACTGCTTAGGCAATGGCAAACACGGAAGAGAAACCACAGAAGAAGGGTTTTCCCCATTTCTTCGCTGAAATACTGGTTGGTAAAGTAAAATAATTCTGGGGACCCAGCATTTAAATCTTTGTCATACGGTCTACATGTCAGCCCTGTAATTGCTGTGTGTTATGTACCTATGTTTCCCTATGGATGCTTGACATATGGGCTAATGCCCCTGACAGAAAGTGTGGTCTTTAACTTCTTTCATAGCTTTAGTCACACTGGTTACTTTACTGAAATGTCTCTTCACTGGAGACCTTGATCCTGCTGCCCGCTCCTCCTCTCATCCTCTCCTACACACACCAATTCCCCAACAGAATGAGGACTGATATCTTAGTAGTTCCTAAAGACCAGACTTCCCCCACGGTCCTCAGGTAAGTAATTCATTGTCCACGGGAATCCTACTGTCCCTGTTCTATGGGCCTTTTTCCAAGGGTAACACAATGATAACAGTAATAATAGAGAATGCACTGTTCTCAGCATTTCATGTCCATTGTCTCATCATTACTACATTGTATAAAGGAACCTTACTCAGAGACATGAAGTAATGTGCCTGAAGTTTGTATTTTTATCAAAGATACCTCATTGTTTCTGTGGGGTCCAATGGTCCTTTATTAAATTACTAGAGGCCTGGTGCATGACATTCGTGCCTTTGGGATGTGGGGACCTCAGCCTCGCCTGTGCCCTTTCGCAGTCCATGAGTCTTTGGGGGATGTCTAACTGATGGCTTAAGGTCCGCTCCTCGCCAGGCTCCTGCCACCGCTGCTGTGCTCAAGAGCCATGAGCCTGACTTCTGGCTGAACAGGGGGCAGCTCCTGCATTGAGTGTCTGCCCCTGGTGGTCAGTGGGTGTCATAGAGACCAACTACTCCACTGTTTGGTCGATTTGCAGATTGCCCTTTTATTATATAGGACTGGTGCAGTTCATCAAGATTAGGTCCTAAAAGGCTATTTAGCTCTCCCAAGTATCAAATCATAGCAGAAACCACAGCCTGCGGACTGAAAGGTCCCAGGTTCAATTCTGGCAAGGGCATGTATCTTGGTTGCAGGCACATTCCCAGTAGGGGGTGTGCAGGAGACGGCTGACCAATGTCTCTCTCATCGATGTTTCTAACTCTCTATCCTTCTTCCTTCTTCTCTGTAAAAAATTAATAAAAATATATTTAAAAAAAACACACGGAAGTGGGCTAATGAAAGTCAAAGCATCTATGACAGTGTTTTAAAAGTGGTGTGGGTTCAGTGAATGTCAATTCCCTTGAAATACACACTGGAGTTTCCTATATATTTCTTTGCTATTTTAATAAGATGGACACAATTTGGTTCACTGCATGAATCTGGAGGCCAGTGAAGCACTCACTAATAAAATTATCATTTGTAGCCCTTCCACTTACTGAAACTAATGGCTGATACACAACTTCCTCCATTCAGACAGTCCAACTAGATTTTTAGTGAAGGTGGTCATATATTTATAGTTCCTAGCAAAACAAAATTCTGTTCTCTTTTGACTCCAAGACTTTTCTTTTATGTGGCTCTGCCTTTGTTAGAGCAAGAGAGGGTGTGACTTTGATCCTGGCTTCCCTCCAGAAGTAATTTCACCACTATAAACTAATTCACTGTTATTGAATAGCATATTCCACTCCATGCCTAGGGTAACATACCAGTTTTAGCAAGGTTTGATAAAGGCTGAATGATATATTTCAAATTGATGACCTTTTTGCCCTGAACCCAACTATTTTTTTATTTTTTGGCAGCTTTCCTAGTTCTCTGAATATTTGGAAGCTACTATCAACTCAGTGTTATGCCCAAAAGAAAGAAGTGGTCAAAATGTATTGGCAGTGAGTGGCACACAGCTATGAACCCCTCGTCTTTTAGCACTAGCCCTGGATCTTCCTGGTGAACTAGCCAAGTGGTTCCACTGATAACCCAAGTACAGACTCCCCAAAGGTATGATGCAATTTTTCCCCCTGCTCAGGTCATTCAAATACAAATCCATACACATACAAGTCCAAACTCCGTAGCAGGGGGTTTCAGGTTTTGGAGATCAGATATTCCTTTAAGAGTTAAATAACTTGTAAAGCAGTAAAAATGTAAGCCTTCGAGGGAAAAAATCATAAACATCACACACACACACACACACACACACACACACACACACACGCACGTGCACACGGACAGCTATAATTCTAGAAAGATCAGTATTGCCTAATGGTTAAGCCTGAGGATTTTAGAGACAGATTACCTACATTAAAACTCGTATTCTACTGCTGTATAGTTACAGATTTTCTGCAAGTTATTTAACCTCTTTCCATTGCATTTTTCTCATCTTCAAAATGGAAATAAATACTGTACCTATTTTATAGGGCAATTTTGAGATTTAAGGGAGATAAAGCATGTGAAGTGCTTAACACAAGGTGGGACACTAAGTGCTTTGTAAATTTTTATTATTATTTTAAGGGGGTTACCGATCGTTAAAGCCTTTTTGTGGACTCCAGGTTAAGAATGTTGGCTATGAAACAGGGATAAAGTTCACACCAAGTGGGGACTGTCCACTTGTCATAGAAGCAACAAGATCCTATGAAAGTAAAGGAATGACCAACAAAGGGCATTAAACAACTAGCTCTGCTACCCTGCCTGGCCCTAGCAAGCAGGACAATGGGTCTAGTCACGTCCCTGTTCTTCCTAAGGAACACCAGCCTGTACCAACCACAAGGGCTTGGCAGCAGTGGCTGCTTTCTGCATTGAGCAAAAGGGCTTCTTGGCTGCCTGAACCTAAGGAGGTATTGTTCTGTTCTTGACATATTCTTTGCAAGAACCGCAGTGTAAGGAAGGACTGCTAGAAGGGTTTAATGGGAAAATATAGATGCCCAGTTTAAGGACTGACATACAAAAAAACCGCTAAATAAAAAATGCCGTCTCTCCTGTTGGCTCAGGAGGAAGGGTAACTTGGCTTGACAAAGTCACAGCTCTAAGAGAAAATTCCACTGACACTCAGGGGAACGTCTAAGTTATGTAGTTTAAGTAAATATGACTTGAAATAAGTAGGCCTTTGAGAGGGCTTTTCTTTGGGGATTATACATAGATTTTGCTGGTGTAATGAAATTTTCTCTTAAAACATTTGACTTGTGCTTTAAGGCACACTATTTTAGTCTAAGTAGATGCTTTAGCCAAATTAGTACTTTTTGAAATGATTGAAATATCTAGCAGCCAGCAACTTCTTTAGTTCGAAGTAGCCACAAAGCGAACAGTGCTTGAAGGTTCTGTATCCTATTGTTTTGTTCAGAAAGATTATCACGGAAAATGGCTGAGTAAAATTACTCTAATATATTCCTTTCTGTATCCCCAGCACCTAACACAGTTCTGAAACCATGTACAGGAACTGAATGACTATTCATTGGATGAATGTGCTATATATGAACGTGGTTACCACTTAAAGAGATCTCTGTTAACGCAGGTTTTATTGCTGAACCACACGCACGGGCTTTGTGAAGGGGAATGAGCTGTGCAAGCTCACGCTGTGACTGATACATGATGCAAATGTTAGCCCTGCAGTGGCCTGGAGAGCCCACACTTCCTAATGGGGTCTTAGAGTTGATGAGCAGCAGGATCACTATTTTATTTTCAGTAAGATTCACTGACACTTTTTCAACTGGTCTTACCAAACTCTTTGGGTAGCTCCTGCTGCTTTTGGTCTCATTTTACTTTTAACTCCATTTGTGTGTAGGGTGGGGAAAAGAGAAAGAGGGAAATATCTAAGTAAAGAGAATTTAGCCATGTCAGAAGGGACTACAGGACAAATCACAATCAATAATCCACCAAAAATGCCAGTCATTTAAAATTAATTAAATTTTCCAATGCAGGATTGATGACACAGATATAAGCCCACGACAACAATGGTAGTAAGAATTAGCACTTATGGAGTATGTGGTCTATGCTAAAGATGGTATTAAATCCTTTTGAGGGTCTTATTTGATCCTTATAACAATCCCAGGTGGAGGATACTAGTATTTCCCTATTCTCTTTATAGATAAGGAAACTGAGGCACAGAGAAGTTAAAGAAGTTATAGACCGAGGTAGAGCTAGTGTCAAAGCATCAAGGCTATTCTTCATCATCATACCAATATTTCTCTATGTGGCCATAGACATCTACCTCAGAATTAAGGGTTCCAGGTTTATTCAGAGCTACTGAATTAGTCTTGAACCACTGTCATAGTCTGTGAACCACTCTCTGTGCAGTGTGAATCTCGTGGCATGCTATTCCTACATGGATCAGATTTAATAGAATGATTCTCATTTTTACTATAGAGACCCAACTTATGAGTCAAAATATATCATCACCTTTTAAAGAAACATTGAAATAGTCTCCCATCAAAAATTGCCTCAACAATTAAAATCATTTCAACAGAGAACCCAAACTGTTCTTCTACTGAATTGAAAGATAGATTTTTGTACCACTCTGTTTTTTATGTGGATCTTAGGCCTTAATATCCCAGCGGGAGGAAGAGAGAGAGTGGGGGGGAGAGAAGATTGACATTGACCAACAGATATCAATTGGTTGCCTCCCACATGCGCCTTGACCAGGGAGGGGATGAACCTGCAACCAGGTACATGCCCTTGACCCAAAATTCAAGCTGCTATCCTTTGATCCAGGTGCTAGTGCTCGAACCAATGAGCCAAACTGGCCAGGGACAAATATCTATCTATCTATATAAAAGGCTAATATGCAAAGAGTCCCCTTAGAAGTTCGACCAGGAGAACAGGACTTTGCTTGCTTGCTATGAGGTGTGCTGACCACCAGGGGGCAGTGCAGAACATGGCAGATGACCAGTGGGGGCAGTGGGGTGCTGAGGGAGCAAGGGAAGGAGAAGGTGGAGATTCAGGGAGGTGAGGAGGGGGATGGGGGACTGCAAGGTGGTGGTGTGCCCAGGTGGAGAGGGAAGGAGGAGGCAGGGAGGCGGGAAGGTGGGGAACCTGATCGGTCCTGATCTCCAGCCGGCCTAGGGACCCTACCGGTGCCATGCACTGGACCTCTAGTGTTTCAATAAATACCTAGCAATGTAGTACATATTGAGAGGTTCGTAAAAATTTAAACTCTTTGTCCCAGTAACAGCTTTCCCAAGTACAGTGGTACCTCGAGATATGAGTGCCCTAACATACGAGATTTTTGAGATACGAGCCGTTGAGTGAGCGATTTTTGCTTTGAAACATGAGCAACATTTGAGATAGGAGTAATCGCACGGATTGGCCGGCTGCACATGACCCACCAGTTTATCGCAACTCGAGCGTCTCATAGTTTCCCACGCCTCAAGGTTATGGAACGAATTAAACTTGTATCTCGAGGTACCACTGTATTTGCCTAAGTAATTAGTCACACATCCAGGTTAAGATTTTTATTACAAAGCTATTTAATGAACCATTATTTATAGTAGAGAAAAAAAGAGAAAACTTAATTGCTCAACAATGGCTAAATATAATATTTTTTTTTATTTGTAAAATACAATCTATGCCACTATCAGAATATCAGGTTTTACTAGAACACTAAAGATACGGGGAAATTCTTATGAAAAATGTTATGAAATGCAGAAAAAATTATATAGAAAGTCTTGACAGTCATCTGGCATATGACTATAGGATATATATGGCAATAAACATGTTTCAAGTGTTCAATCTCTGTACCCCAATTTTGTCCTTTCTCCATGTAGGAATACATATATATTACGTGTGTGCTTGAATATAGTGTGCATATGTTTGAATATGGTGTGTGTGTGTGTGTGTGTGTGTGTGTGCTTTAAAGTTCTGCAGGAAAAGCCCAGCAGGTGTGAGTCAGTGGTTGAGCACTGACCCATAAACCAACAGGTCACAGGTTTGATTCCAGTCAGAGAACATGCCCTGGTTGCAGGCTTGATCTCCAGTAGGGGCATGCAGGAGGCAGCTGATTCATAGTTCTCTCTCATCAATGATGTTTATATTTCTTTAGCCCTCCCCCTTCCTGGCTCTCTAAAATAAATAAAAACATTAAAAAAAATAACTAAGCAGGAAATAATCAATATGTTTTAATATGGCTATCCTGGTTATTTATCTTGGTGATCACAGGTTATTTACACTTTGTAACATGTATCTTTTGTAGTTCCCAAATTTTCCATGATGAATACACATTTATTTTGTATTTAGAAAAACACATGCTATTATAAAACAATTCAATGAGGAGGTACTTTTGGAAATACATGTATGATGTAAAGTGAAGCGAGCCTGCATTATGGTCCTCACGAACAAAGGGGCTTCTGAAGTGCCTCACCTGTGTTCCTGCCAACAGCGGTTCTGGCGACAATTATGCTGTCAAGGGGAGCTGCGAACTCAAATGCCACAATTATGAGCTTGAGCAAAGAAGGATGTATTGGAAGTGGCAGGCAATGCCGGCTTCCGCCAAAATAATGGTCAATCTAATGTGTGCTTTTCCCCAAAATGGAAAGTAACATGGCTATAACTGGATATTGTAAATAAATGGTCAAAGGATCCCTAAATAAGAAATATCACATAAGCCTCCTTGCAGCACATTTTTCCTTCTGGGATCTGTGTCAGACTCATAGACATGGAGGCAGCCAGGAAAGTTATCTGTTTACCTCTAGTTTATTTTTATAACTGCAAATACTCGCAATGGAAGAAAACATTTTGTTAAGAGAAAAATGAACCTCCTGAGATTCTGAAAAATCTTAAAAAACAAATCTTTACTCTCAGGCAGCTGTCACACCTAGCCTCATTAAAACTTTATTTTCAATTGAGTTTGTGTGTGTGTGTGTGTGTGTGTGTGTGGTGCACATGTATGTGCAGGTGGTGAGACACATACATATCTGTACACACACACTTATACACATATATGGATAAATTTTTAATAGATTTTTTTAATTTCAGAGAGGAAGGGAGAGGGAGAGAGAGATAGAAACATCAATGATGAGAGAGAAACATGGATCAGCTGCCTCCTGCATGCCCCCTACTAGGGATCGAGCCTGCAACTGGGAATGTGCCCTTGTCTGGAATCAAATCTGGGCCCTTCACAGGCTGACTGAGCCAAACCAGCTAAGGCTATAGATAGATATTTTTAAGGCTAGAAGAATAACTAGTATCTGTTTAGTAACAGCATGGATGGACGCAGGATTGTCATGCTAAGTGAAATGAGATATTCAGAGAAAGACATACATCATATGATCTCACTTATATGTGGAATCTAATGAGCACAATAAACCGAGGAGCAAAAAGAAACAAAGGCATGGATACATGGAAAAGACTGTCAGCTGTCAGAGAGGATGGGGGAGGGGGGCCTGGATGAAAGAAGGTGAAGGGATTAGCCAAAGAACATACATGCATAATCCACGGACCCAGACAACAGTGTGGGGATGACCAGAGGGAAGGGGGCAGGGGCCAGGAGGGAGTCAGGCAAAGGGTTGGGGGGGGAGGGGAAGGGGCAGGGAGGGCTGGGAGGAAGGTGGGCAAAGGGGTGGGGGTGGAGAATGGGGATATCTGTAATAGTGTCAACAATAAAAAAAAAAAAAGTGTAGAATTTTTTTTTTTTAAATTTCTTTGTTGTCCCTAGTGAGTTCTGTTCAGGTGTTGATGCTCACCAGTCAAAGACAAAACAATCTACAGAGTCAGCTTTGTTTGAACAACACCATGGCATCTATTCAGAAAGGTGCCCACCTCTTTTCTTTTTAAATATTGAGGCAGGCCTCTAAGAGGTTTCGTTAAAGCCAATGGCAATAAACATGTTTCAACCTCTGTTATGCTTCACTGTAGACTCTGTGTGTGGTTAGGTTATGAAACAAGAACTTGACCTTACAGATATTTAAAAAGGGGGAAAAAAAATACACAGAGTGATGTTAACTCGGTGCTCATTATCCTAATAAAAACACATAAATATCCAAAAAGAAAAATACAATTATCCATCAGACCTTCTATTTCTTATTAAATAATAGAGGTCATTGTCACAGATCTAGTCATACCCAACTCTGACCTTAATAAATCTGATATAAAAACATTACCAGTGGGGACTATATTAAACTTATGTGACATTTTCAAGCATGATGACTAGTAGTTCAATAATTTTTATTTAGGTGCTCTTCCTGAGAGAAGAGTTACCATCTATGGAAGTATTCCACATGATTATTCCTTCCTTGAAAGGAAGGCTAGATCTACATGCATGTCAACATACTCATAAAAAGTAAATATGCAATCAAAATAGTCAACAATCTGAAATCACAGTCATTTTTATAGTCCCAGATGTTGATCTTTACCCAAATAAAGTGAGACTATTTTGTTTTTTTGTCAGAACTCTAAAAATTAAATATTTAAATCACTCAAATATATAAGTAAATACTCTATCACAGCATAAGTATGGGTATATGCATGTACACATATGCATATGTTATGGGCCAAAAAATCCAATTAGATTTTGTAAAAAACATTTTAGTTATAAGCTATAATGCCTGTATTACACATATTGTCTGTTAAACCACCTACACCCACAAACATATATAGCCATGCACCATTACAATATGGCTTTTAAAATTATTTCATATACCTGACCTCATCTGAGCATAACAGGAATCATAGTCTAATTGAAATAAATGGCTCTATCATAAAACTAAGTCAGTTAATTAGTGCCTATAAAAGCTGTTGATTTATAAGCCTATCTATCCCATAGCCATGCTAACTGAACTAATTAATGACATGTGTCATACAAAGCTTGTTGAATTAATAAATGCTGTTACATTAAAAGGCATACAACAAACAACTCCTTTAAAGCACAACATTGGGATGAGTCAAATATTTCAGTCAAATATGATAGTGTTGTGGAAGAATGCACGGGAGAATGACCAGCCAGCACTCTGAGGAAGGAAAGTTTAATCTTTATTTCTCAGATGTGCTAAGTCCAGGAGAATTCTGGATCCAAATTCTGAACTGAACTTGTGGGGAGGCTCTGGCCTCTATATCTCCTCCTCTGGTGGGCCCCTGGGGTTAGGCTCTGTAGCTCAGCCCCGGTCAGTCAGAGTGGGGAAGTAAGACTACAGTTTTAGGCAGATACTGAACTAGGTTGCAAGCCTCCCCCCTAATTTTTCTTTTTCAATATTAGAGCAGATCAGCTCTCAAATTTAAACAGAAAACATGTCATATAAGTTTATTCTTGTTAGTTATATACATTTTGAGAGCCCTTGCATATTAGCACATAGCACCTGTTCAATAAATAGTATTAATGAATAAAGAAATGAAGGTATAAACATTTTACATTCTTATGTCACAGAGGTCTCTTAAAGAACTAATCTCATGATCTATTGTGTATATATATGTGCATATACATTGCCTATAATACTTAGTGGCTCCAGCTTGGATCACTGGCTATTTTAACAGAAATTAGGAGACTTTAGAATACAAGCTGAAGTTTTAATTTACTTTCCACTAGCTCGCAATCTCAAATAAAGATCACATATTTCCGAAGTTAAACTCTACATAAGTAGGAAATGTGACTCAATAAAGATAAATTTATACTTTATTTTTCCTCAAATATATTAATCATAGAGCCCAAAGTCTACCCTTAATTGATACAAAGTCAAAATGAAGAAAAAAATACAGTTCTTTAACCAACAGCTAAGTAAATGCATCAGAGCATATAATTGTGATGGTATTTTCTTAAAAACAGTACAAATACTGGGCATGATTTTTTTGAAAATAGAGGGAATTGCTGATTTTTATGTAATGCATTTGTGTGTTCAATGCTTGTGGGCATCACTTAATGCGGAAGAAGCCTCCACTTATTGAGTAAAACAAAGAAAAAGAGGCCCTGGCCAAATTCGCTCAAGGCTAAGAGCAAGCTCAGTGTCTGAAAGCCTCAACAATGAGCACTTCAGGAAAGGTGGGTTTGGGATAGTTTGACTGGATCTACTCAATGGCTTTTTATGTTGATAAAAGAGAGATTCTAATTGGTGGGCATTTTTTCATACAAATGGAATGTAACCATAGGCCGGGGACATTATTGACCAAGGATTTCCTTGATTATACAGTAGTCACTTGCTTGAAAATGAAATCTGGCTGGACTGGTAGCCTGGATGACGGTTTCTGCAACCTGCTCTCTACTCCAGCATTGTCACTTGAACTTCACCTGCTGCTCTAACTCCTCCCTGGTCTCTAGAAATACTTTTTATTTTAATCAGGGGCAAATTTAAAAGTCCTCCAGCATCAGTCTGAAGATGCTTTCATGCCACCGTAGCCATAGTCACCTTGAATGTGAGTCCTATCTCTGATGACTGGCTTCAGCTTTGATTCCTTGTGCCTGTCTGCCTTTCCTGACACTCTGATTTACATGACCTCCAGATGTGGGCTTGAGTTGCTTTGTTCCTATTCCACCCTGAACCACAAAGCTGGTATACAAACCTTCCTGAGGTCACATTACCAAGAGGAATGATCTTATGGGAGATTATATTTCCACTAGTTAAAAAAAAAAGTGCAAGTATATCTATCATGTACTTTTTTTAAATAAGTTATATTACATTCTTGTTTCCTTGTACCAAAATATTACCTATTTTATAAAATATACAACAAAAAGAAATTTTGAGATAATGAGATAAATATTTTCTTTTCACACTCTAATGTTGTCTTGTCCTCCTCTTGGGCATATATTTCTCAGATTCACCTTCTCTGAGCCAGTTGTTAGGACACTGTTATATTTTGTCCCCAAATATCAGTTGGTAGGTGACACTGCCACTATGTCTGGTGGATGGAACTCTCACCAGTGCCCACTGGGGAGTGCACTTAGTCCACTGCACTTATGAACACCTCCACCCACCTACCACGCTCCCACCAATGTCTGCTTTATCCTAGTGGGAGGGTGCATTCCAGGTTCCAATAGCTCTCATACTGCCTTATCCTCCTGTCATGGACTAACAAGCCTCTGGGATAAGAAAGGATAAATGTTTGTACCGGGATTACCAAATGGATACAGGCAATAAGAAGGTTTCAAAGGCAAATGTAAAAATAGATGATTAGAATAGTTTTAGTACAGCATGTTTCTATCAATGGGCTACACAGGTGTGTTTTTTCTTTGTTTTTACTGGTTTCTATTACGATGTTAATTGTAAGGCGTAATTTTACACCCGGTAAGTGTGTAGACATGATAAGATGATATATAAACATTTACAAAGCAACAAGTAAAGTAGGAGATATTTAATAATGGTCCCAAAACATATGGCTAACTATTTGGGAGTAAAATACATTTGGATCCTTACCTTAAAATAAATCCACAAATAAAGAATATATAGCTAAATATTTATTTGCGCTTAGTATAGGGGAAAAAAAACTTATGTTGTTAAAACAAAGAAAAAAGTTACAGGAGAAAAAAAACTCAATAATTTTGACTATATACAACACCATAAATAAAAGTAAAAGAAGAACTAAGAACTGGAATATATTATAATAAATGTGGGATGAAAAAAGACTCACATGTACAATAAGTAAAGAGCTTTTGCAATTAAGAAAACTATGCAGCCACAGTAAAAAACACCCCAGCTAATTGGCAAATAAAAAATTCAAGAAAGACAAAATGCTGATGTTTTTAATTTTGGGGAAAAATTAGAAAAAGCCTAAATGTCCAACAACAGACAAATATTTAAATTATGAAATATTTTAAGACAGAATATTATAAATACATATAATGTTTTAAATATTACCAAATGACATGAGAAAATGCTAAATTTTAAAAAGCTGGAAGTAAAAGTATATGGTTCATATGGCTGCTATTAGTCCTTTTTTGACTTAGAAAAAGAGTGAAAGAAAATACTTAGCACTTCACAGTGGTTATTTTGGGAAGTGGTGAGGTTATGAGTCATTTATATTTGTCTCTTTGTTTTTCTATATTTTTAAAAGATCTTAGCGTGCACAAGGATTGCTTCTATAATAAGTATTGTAATAAAATAAGATATGTGAGGTTTAATGTGTCTTCCCTTGTAAATATTTTACAGATTCTATGGCAAGAAATTTAAAGTTAGTAATGTTTTCCTATTTGAATAGAATATAAAGGAGTTCTCAAAAACAGAAGTATCAGACTCTGTGAAATACATTTCATAGTTAACTTGGGGGCAAGCCACTATTGTGCTGTACCTTATTTAAAAAGCTGTATGAAGGCGGTTTCCCATGGGCAAGCTTCTGAGAGACAGGACAGCAGAGCTGTCAAGGGCATAGGCTTTGTTGCCCAGCAGCCTGGTTGATGTTCTCGCTTCAGTGAGCAAAGCACTGCAACAGTGCAGAAGGCAACTGTGCCTCTGCAAGATTCATCAGGACAAGGCGCTACACCAGCGGTTCTCAACCTGTGGGTCGCGACCCCTTTGGGGTCGAACGACCCTTTCACAGGGGTCGCCTAAGACCAGCTGAAAACACCTATTTCCCATGGTCTTAGGAACCAACAGACCGCTCCTTGGTGTAGCAATGTAGTTTACTGTTGTCATATGAAGACTGTTACCCATGCTACACCACGATTCAAGACAAAATCTCATTTATTTGTAATTAGAAATAAATATTTCACAATATATAAATACATATTATTTTTGTGATTAATCACTATGCTTTAATTATGTTCATTTTGTAACAATGAAAATACATCCTGCATATCAGATATTTACATTACAGTTCATAACAGTAGCAAAATTACAGTTATGAAGTAGCAATGGAAATAATTTTATGGTTGGGGGTCACCACCACATGAGGAGCTGTCTTAAAGGGTCCGGGCATTAGGAAGGTTGAGAACCACTGCTCTACACAGATGCCACCACACCAAGCAGGAGGGGGCAGAAAATGGGGCCAACCTCATTTCTAGTGACTAAATAATGACTGCATGGATTATTCATGTCATCTAGATTATAATTGAGAAGTGATAGTATGGAATGGACAGAATAAGTTCCAAAAATAAACAATGCCCAGGGGATACCCTCCCGCCCTCTGTCCTTCCCTCCCTCCCTCCCTCCTTCCTCCCCTTCCTTCCTTCCTCCCTTCCTCCCCTTCCTTCCTTCCCTCCTTCTTTCCTCCTTCCCTCCTTCCTTCCTTTCCTTTCTTTCCTCCCTTCCTTCCCTTCCTTCCTTCCTTCCTTCCTTCCTTCCTTCCTTCCTTCCTTCCTTTTCTTTCTTCCTTCTTTCCTTCCCTTCCTTCCGTTCCTTCCTTCCTTCCCCCCCCTCCCTCCCTCCCTGCCTCCCTGCCTCCCTGCTTCCCCTGGGTGCCTATGCTCTCAGCATAACAGTATGCAAAATACAGCTCAGCCAGGGTCCTTAGCAATTGCAATTAGATCTTGATCAACAGTAGAGTCACATTCTCTAGTCACATTATACATAAAAATGTCAAAGAATATTGCCTTTTTTTTTTAATGAGGGAGAAAAGCAGGCAACTATGAGGTTTTACAACACAAAATTCTTTGTTAATTCTGTTGACATTTGGCAAATGAATTACTAGTTGCCTCGTGGCAGCAAAATCTCTATTTTTGAAAAAAAGATTAGTCAGTGTCTTTTCCTTGAAAATAAACAATAGTCCTGCCAAAGGGAAAATGTATCATGACTTGAAAGGAATACATTTTATGTTGTAAAGATATGCCCATATTTAAATAAAGTAAAAAAAATATTAAGACTTCTCTTTAGCTATGATCATCTTCATAAATTAATTGTGCAGGAATAGATTGTTAATAGACAAGTTAATTGGCGTTAGAACTTGTTCTGGTAGCATCTTTGTTAATTCTATCATTCAATCCCTCCATCCCCAAATACAGTTGTCATACATAGTATATTCCTCATTCCTGTAGCCCAGTGATTCTCAACCTTTCTAATGCTGTGACCCTTTAATAAGTTCCTCATGTTGTGGTGACCCCCTAACCATAAAATTATTTTTGTTGCTACTGTTATGAATCGTAATGTAAATATCTGTGTTTTCCGATGGTCTTAGGCGACCCACAGGTTGAGAACTGCTGCTGTAGAGCCTAAGACCATCGGAAAACACACACACACACAGATAGAAACATCAATGATGAGAGAGAATCATTGATATGCTCCCTTCTGCATGCCTCCCTCTGGGGATCAAGCCTGCAACTCGGGCTTGTGCCCTGACCAGGAATCAAACTGTGACCTTCTGGTCAATGCTCAACCATGAGCCACATTGGCTGGGTGAAAACATATTTATTTATGTCAACAGTCTTTGTGTATTTACATAAATGTGAATGTTGTGCCTTAACTTTTTCATTAAAAATACACCTAGACTAAACTAATAATGATGCACTATTTGATAGCATTTCCTTTCACCAGTAAAATAGAATGAAAAGATAGCCACATTGGAAAAAAATACAAAAGTTAAGCATAGAGGTACCATTTGAACCAGCATTTCCACTATTAAGTATATACCAGCAGAAATGAAAGTATATGCCCATACAAAAGCTTTTACGTAAGTATTCATAGCAGCATAACTCATAAGAGCTAGAAGGTGAAATAATTCAAATGTGTATCAACTGCCAGATGAATAAACAATCTGTGGCTTAGCCATACAATGGAATACTCTTTATCCATAAAAAGAAATGAAATGCCGGTACATACTACAACACAGTGTAATCTTAAAATCATTACACAGCCTGTGGATTGAAAGGTTCCAGGTTTGATTCTGGTCAAGGGCATGTACCTTGGTTATAGGCACATTCCCATTAGGAGGTGTGCAGGAAGCAGCAGTTCAATGTTTCTAATTCTCTATCTCTCTCCCTTCCTCTCTGTAAAAAATCAATAAAATATATTAAAAAACACACAATACACTAAGTAAAAGAAGCTGGCTGTGAAAGGCCAGAGGCTTCATGATTCAACTTACATGAAAGATTCAGAACAGGCATACTTAGAGAGGCAAAAAAGCAGACTGGTCATTTCCTGGGGCTAGAGTTGGACAGGTGATGGGGAACTAGAAAGTGACAACTACAGGTCACTTAGTTTCCTCTACGACAGTGGTTCTCAACCTTCCTAAGGCCGCGACCCTTGCATACAGTACCTCATGTGGTGGTGATCCCCAACCATGAAATTTTGCTACTGTTATGCATCATGATGTAAATATCTGCATTTTCCAATGGTCTTAGCGACCCTGTGAAAGGGTCATTTGAATCCCAAAGGGGTCGCGATCCACAGGTTGAGAACCACTGCTCTAGGAGGATAAAATATTCTTAAACTAATTTTGATGATGGTCGCACAACTGTGTGAGTGTACTAAAAATCAATGAATTGTACAACTCCAAAGAGTTAATTGTATGGTATTCAAATTACATTTCACTTAAGACCCTCCAAAAAAAAAAATAAAAGCAGAAAGCATTTCACGTACTAATATACTATCAAATGAAAAAAATAGTTATAAATATTCCATTTTCCTTGTACATAAATTGTTCAATCAATCCCATACTGACTGACACTTAGGCTGTGTCTACTCTTCTAATTACAAAAATTGCTACACAACATTTTTTGTACATATATTTTTGCACCTATACACAGCAAATAGGTAGATTAAAAAGTGAAGTTGTGACATTAAAGAGAGACAATATAGTATATCATTAAAGTAGTGCAACAGAAGACTATTCCTTTAATTTGTTGATAGCTGTAGCAGCTGTTAAACTCCAATAGAGTTTAATTGCAATTACTGAGTAAAATGCATGTCTCTGAAAAAATTTAAATGAAAATTTAGGAGTTACCCATTCTCTGTCATGAGAACATTAAAGAAGAGGCACAATAAGCTCCTTTTAAAAGAAATTCAGACAAAAACCAATGGTTTATTCTGTGTAAGCTCTGGAACTCAAGAAAGAGAAGCTTCCTTTTAATAGACATGAATTTATTTGAATTCATTATGTGGTTTCCCAAATGCTGTGCACATTTCAACTGACCTTTCAGCCTCAAAGTAGGAGTCTCAGAGCAAAAGGATAAAGGGAATCTGTTTCAATTAAGATAAACATCAACTGCCAACACTGGATTAGATTATTTGAATTCTAAGAAAACAAAACTGTCATCTAAAGAAATGCAAAGCATCAGGAACAGCAGTAAACTTGATAAAATGTTACCGTGTGATGTTTTCATGGTGCAAAGAGATGTTACTGAGTGTTCATGGAGCACTGTCTATGTTGAAATGTATTCCTTCCTTTTCTTCCTTCCACTCTTTCTGCCTCATTTTGGAGTTGTTTTTGTGTGATTCTGTCTAGCTGCGCTATCATCTCTACTTAAATGAACATATCCAGGCAGAGTAAACTCTATTGTTCATTATGTTTAAGGAACGATAGATAATAACTAATAAAATATTATGGTCGATTGAATGTTAGTTTTCCAAAAGAATTAGAATGTAATATATTTCACACTAAAACTTTATTTATTTTTGGTTGATATTATTGCTTCTGCCATTATTTGTTCTTTTATGATCCACGAACTACTTGAGACCTTAGAGGATGAACACAGGATGAGGGGTGTGAAGATGATCTGTGGTGGGTTTTGGTTAACACAGGCCCAAAGTGTATTTGCTGTTCAAAGATAGAAAGCATTCATGAACCTTAAAGGTGGCCAGGGAAAAGAACACTACATATGGCAGGAACAGCCTTGTCTGTCAGAGCTCCTGTCTTTTGGATCACTCATCTTATCACAGTGGAGACACTCTATGGTCAGCTAAAGGCCAACATTATATCCTCTGGGAAGATTATGATAACCAGTTGGTGTGACCATTTTTTTTTAATCCTCACCTGAGGATATTTTCCCATTGATTTTTAGAGCATGGAAGAGAGAGGGAAAGACATAGAGAATTATCAATGTGAGAGAAACAACTCGTTTGTTGTCTTCTGCATGTACCCTGATCAGGGCCTGGGCTGGGGAGGACCCTGCAACTGAGGTCCATGCCCTTGCCTGGAATCGGACCCAGACCCTTCGGTCTACAGGCCAATGCTCTATCCACTGAGCCAAACTGGTGAGGGCTGTAAACACACGTATATTTATTAACTGATTACATTTTTTAATTCAAATCTTAACTAAATATAGCCCATGGAGGCATTAGAACACTGAAATAGATGCACCCATAGCTAAGGAGAATTCAATGGTTTTCCTGGTGGGCAACATGCTTCCTAAAGTCAAGGTAAATGTACTGTGAGAAAATACTCTTTAAAGAGTGACCACAGGGCTAAATGGTTCTTAGTGATTTCCGAAAACTCTTTCTTTTTCTTGGTTGGGAGAGACATTGAAAAGCAGAGTTATCTTTACCCTAAAAAATGCCCTTCCAATCCAGCAACTCAAATTTTGGCACTCTCTTAAACTTTGATTAAAGAAGATAGATTTGCAGCATAGCATCCCGAGGGCATTTTTACTCCAGGAGGCTTTACTTGTATAACTTGAAGTTCACTTTCTCTGACCTTGGCCCATCAAGGTTCTTGGGAACACATACTCGCACCAGCAGTTGGGGTAGATAATACTGAAAACAACCTAGCCAAAGACCAACACTGAAGACAGACAGTGAGAAATCCACTATTTGAGGATTTCCAATTTGTCACTGGATATCCAATTTGAGGGCCAAATAAATGTAAGGTATTTTTGAGAGCATTTTCCACCTATTTTCTTTTTTAAATAACTCAAAAAGATAGTCTCTTTCGCTGAAACTGCTTTGGCTCAGTGGATAGAGCGTTGGTCTGCGGACTGAAAGGTCCCAGTTTTGATCTCAGTAAAGGGCATGTACCTTGGTTGCGGGCACATCCCCAGTAGGGGGCGTGCAAGAGGCAGCTGATCGATGTCTCTCATCGATCTTTCTAACTCTCTATCCCTCTCCCTTCCTCTCTGTAAAAAATTAATAAAATATGTTAAAAAAAAAAAGATGGTCTCTGTTCTTCATGTCTTCTGTATACTCAAGTCCATTGTATCTTCTATAATCATAATTTTTGGTCAACTGGTTCTTTTAGTTTTTGGCTTCTCTGAACATCTTAATTCAAGTACAATTCCAGGACACACACACACACACACATTAACTATCTTTTCTGTATCCTCTTCATTGTATTTATTAGATTGAAAATCTTTTACTAACAATTATTTTTGCTAAGTTAGCTCCATGAAGGGGGGAGGCACCATTGTAACCCCAGTGCCTAGTACATAAAAGACTAAATATATGTTTGTCCACATAGAAATATATAGAAACTACCCTATATAAAACTGTAGAAAAGTATCCTAAACAAAAACTTTCTCAAACTATCTTACCTAATAATAAAGAAACATGTAAATTGACTGTACCTTCGCTATGCCCACAGCCAATCAGAGTGAGTATGCAAATTAACCCAACAAAGATGGAGGTTAATTTGCATACATACCTGGGTTCCAGGAACCTCCTTGGCATCCAGGTCACTCCCAGCCAGCCATTGGAGGGGCTGAGCCTGAGATTGGAGGAGCAGGGTGAGGGGCAGGGGTACTTTCCCAAGCCTAAAGCCTGGGACTTGGGAAGGGGCCGAGCCTGAAACCAAACACACACCATCCGGAAGTCAGTGCTGGGTTGCCCAACTGTAGCCGGGTGACCCAACACTGACTGCTCAAGTGGCTGAGACCCAGAAAGTGAGTCAGGGTCTGATCTGCAGCCTCAGTGGAAGCTGTTGATCAGTGAACTTACCTCTCTCTTTCTCTCCCTCTTTCTTTTTGATCTTCAAAAGCAGCTAGGCTTTTTTTTTCTTTCCTGGCCTCCAGGGGCTACTGTTAAGCTCTGCCTCTTTGATTAGGCCCAGAGATAGACCTGGAGATGCTGACTGGCATAGGAACCAACCAATGAAAACCAAAGGTGGGTGCTGTGGGGAAAACAATGGCTACCTACAAGGCAGAGCTTCTGATGCTGACTGGCATAGGAACTGAACAATGAGAACCAAAGGTGGGTGCTGTGGGGAACCAATGGCTACCTATAAGGCAGAGCTTCTGATGCTGACTGGCATAGGAACTGACCCAAGAGAACCAAAGGTGGGTGCTGTGGGGAGCCAATGGCTGCCTAGAAGATGGAGCTTCTGACACTGACTGGCATGGAAACTGAACGAGAACCAAATCTGGGTGCTGTGGGGAGCCAATGGCTGCCTACGAGGTGAAGCTTTTGACACTGGCATAGGAACTAACCAATCAGAACCAAATTGGCCAGCAAAGGAGGGCAGTTGGGGATGACATCAGGCCTGCAGGAGAGGACAGTTAGGGGTGATCAGGCTGGCAGGCAGAAGCAGTTAGGGGCAATCAGGCAGGCAGGCAGGTGAGCAGTTAGGAGCCAGTGGTCCCAGATTGTGAGAGGGATATCTGACTGCTGGATATCTGATTCTTGGGATCAGGCCTAAAATGGCAGTCAGACATCCTGCAAGGGGTCCCCAATTGGAGAGGGTGCAGGTTGAGTTGAGGGAATCCCTCTTCCGTGCACGAATTTCAAGCACCGGGCCTCTAGTTTTCTATAAAAAAGTATATGTATCTCTATATTCTTGTGGCATCATTGTAGGTTACTACTAAAATAAAAATAATTCATGTGTATTTAAGAATTGAATCTCAAGAAACATATTTCTAAATACTATAATATTGAGAAAATTATATATATATATACAAACATATATATACATATATATAACAAGGGTATATATAGGAAGTATCTAGTCTAGCTTTAGCTTGAAGTGAAGTTGATTTCTTCCATATTCATATCAATTTATTTCATAGAATAAGTTTAGATTAAGCCAAGATTAAATTAACCTTTTAATTCAATTATAGTTAAGTTTTGCTTACAGCTATTATGCCATTTTCTCAGTAAAATGTCCATTGTTATTTCACATGTAAAAGATCTCATATGAAAATCATATACGTGTCATATCATATGCCATTGTAAATGGCTAAAATTCTTACATCCTCAAATAGTAACTGGTATCAAAACTAGCATAAGCCCAGCTGGTGTTGCTCAGTGGTTGGGTGTCAACCTATGAACCAGGAAGTTATGGTTTGATTCCACACCAGGGTATATGTTCGGGTTGCAGGCTCGATCCTCAGCAGAGGGTGTGCAGGAGGCAGCTGATCCATGATCCTCTCTCATCATTATGTTTCTACTTCTCTCCTCCTCCCTCTCCCTCTGCTCTGAAATCAATAAAAATATTTTTTTAAAACTGGTATGAAAACATACAAAAGAAAATGTCAGTAGGCATTTCTGCCTCCTAATAATAATAAACTGGCTAATATTTATTTGGTTTGCTATGAACCAGGCATTGTGCCAAGAAAGCACTTTCCATGTATTCTTTTATTTAACCTTCAGAGGAGCCCCATGGGCTGTTTTTCCCCTGGTCTAAGATCACTCAGTCTATAAGTGGAGAAGCCTAGTTTTGAACTCAACCTGACTTCAGGAGCCACGTCATATCTCCCGTACATGTTGTTGGCAATTCTGAGCTGCTCCTGAACTTTAATAGCTCAAGCCTATGATGTTTCTCTATGAATTACCAAACAACAACAACAACAACAACAACAACAACAAACCGTCACACAAAGAAATACTTCAAATGCAGTCAAGCAGATAAGGTCTGACATCAAAATGATAGCAAGGTTTACAACTAGCTATTAGCTTTTCCATAGAACAAAAATATGTATCTACAAAGATGTTCAGAGCATGACCATTTGCCCTACTCCCTGTCCAGGTGTAGGAAGCTTAAACAGGCTTCATCAAACTTTCTAAGTGTTTTTTGCTTTCTTTCTGTAAAATGGTTAAAGGGTTTCTTAGATAATTGAGAAAAAAAATAAGTCAATTCTTTTCAAGAGTACAGATTATATGTCATTATATGCAACATAACTTCCCACTTACCCACCTACCAGAGTTACTCAGAGTCTCTCCACAAATCTTTCCTAAAACACAAGGTTTATTCTCAGGGATCAGTCTATTTTCTATTACTCCGCTTAGTTACAACTCATGTAAAAAATATCTTCTTCTCCCAACTCACATGCATGAATTTATTCTGGGGGCTATCCTAAATCAGAAAATTCTAGGATTGAGAACAAACTTTATAGACGTTTTCATGGATTTAATTTTATTTCCCACCCAATTTATTGGAATTCATAAGTTTTGACATGAGTTGATATGCAAGGCACTAATTCTTTTTATTTATCTGACTGCTTGAATCTACCCTATCTCAGCCAGAACAGATTGTCACCAATTTAAGACAATTATTAGTATACTGAGAGTCTTTGCTCCTTTTTCTTTTCAAATAGGTTCAATTTCTAAAGTTGGGTACTAATGAATATAGAAAATCAAAAAAGATTTTAAGGGAACTTTTTATTCATAAATACTTCAGAAGACACTAAGTTATTCATTTGGTATTCAATTAAGTCTTGCCTTGAAGGCATGCAATAGACTCACCCATTTTAGGGGGAACGGTAAGGGGAGCGGGAAGAGATTAACCAATGAATTTATAGGTGTAGCCTTGGACAGACAATAGTGCAATGAAGGCCTGGATGGGGGAAGGGAGCAGGGTAGAGGGGGCATTACAAACATAAACATAGATTAATGGAACAGAATAGAGAGCTCTGAAATAAATCCATGCATATAATATGATCAAGTACTTTACAACAAAGAAGCCAAGAACATTCAATGGGGAAAGGACAGTCTTTTCAATAAATAATGTTGAAAAAGCTGGACTGCCAAACACAAAAGAATGAAACTATTTTATACCAAACACAAAACTAACTGAAAATGGATTAAAAACTTGACTGTATGACCTGATACTATAAAACTCCTAGCAGGAAATAAAGGTGGTAAGCTCTTTGACAAAGGTTTTGACAATGATTTTTTAAATCTGACACCCCAAAGCAAAAGAAACAAAAATATATCATTCTAAAAAGCTTCTGCATAGAAATAAAAACCCATCAACAAACTTAACAGGTATCCTATTAAATGGAAAAAAAAATGTTTGCAAAGCATATATCTGATAAGAAGTTAATATCCAAAATATATTTAAAAACTCATACAATTCATAAGCAACAACAACAACAACAACAATCTAATAAAATGTTGGACAGACCTGAATAGATATTTTTCCAAAGAAGACATACAGATGGCCAACAGGTACATAAAAAAGATGCTCAACATTATTAGCATCAAGACACTTCAAATAAAATTTCAATATCACCTCACACATGTTAGAATGGTTATTATCAAATGACAACAACTAGAGAGTGTTGGTAAGGATATAGAGTAAGGAATACACTTGCCACTGATTGCAGTACTATTTGCAATAGTCAAATATAAAGATAACCTAAGTGCCCATCAATGGATGAATGAATAAAGAAATTGTGACAGTGA
>JAAGEH010002531.1:52590598-52615719 GCA_011751065.1 Lasiurus cinereus | reverse complement strand
AAAACTAAACAACAAAAGCCCCCCAAACAAACAAAATACCCTTAACAAACTCATAGATATAGGAAACAAATGAATTGTTACCAGAGGCAGAGGGTGGAGGTATGGGAGAAATAGGTGAAGGGAGTTAAATAGTAAAACCAAACAAAACACACAACAACAACAAAATTCCCATAAAATCTCCTTACCTAGGCATTAATAACATGTTAGCTGTGTCACCCAGACATTTCTACACACAGAGATACCCATTCACAGAGTATTAACATTTTTAAGGTATTAATAAAATAAAGAAATATGACTGTACTCAACCATGATAATGATAAAATGAGCTCATTTAGAGAGCTGGCAAAAGAGCTAGTAGCAGTTATTTGTGAAAAGGAAAAGTTTTTTTTCCTCCTATTGGTGAAGCAGAGCCCTCAGCCCTTTTTCAAAATTTAACTAGGACCTATAAAAATAAAAGGATCCTGAAGATTATCTATAAAATTAGAGATTTTGGCAAGGGATTAAATTAAGTCAAATATTCATTTGGAGTTATTTTTAAGATTCTCTTCTTTCCAGGAATTTTTCTGATGTTCCCTTCCTATAAATATATAACATTTTTCTAGTTCATATATTCTATGTTTTAAAAGATTAAAGGCTAAATTAGTTTAAATAAAAAAAGAAATCTATTGTTTTTAAGGTTTGTATAAATATAAAAAATTTAAATATTTAACTTGGCTGGCATAGCCTTATTAGGAAGTGACTAAATAAACAATTTATTTAGAATGAGAATATCTGTCTAGCCCAGGGAAAATATTTTGGTCTAAAAATAATCAAATATTCCTGATTTATTTTAGATTACTCCACCCTAAATTCAAGTAGTGAGGTGTTTAAATTATTTTATTCACCACTGGGTTTCTGAAAGCAACTGAAAAACACACTTAAAAAAAACAACTATAAATATACTTTCTAACCAGGAAAGTAAAAAAAAAACATCCCAGGGATAGAGTAGTAGATGAAACTAAAACTCCTCTGTCCTACAGAAATATCTTAGAAAGTCACTAGATTGGAAATTTCATGAAGACCAAGAGTATATATTTTACCATTGTCTCTCTAACAACAAGTAGGGTTCCTGGGGCAGAACTGGTTTAATGAATATTGTTAAATGAAGCAATGAAAAATGCACCTTTCCTTTTGCAACTAATAGAGAAGCTACAAACCACCACGCTACCCCACCCCAAACACAAACTCTTGATTAAGGACTATGTGTTTTAAGATAAGGTTTTTGAACAACACTAAAACAAATAATTTCCTGCATGATTAAGGATTAGACCTTAATTTTTTAGTATTTCAAAATACTTAAGATTAGAGTGTGGAAATACTAAAAGCTAACTTAATAATGGGGACAGTTCATAATACAGTGACAAACAGGGAATGCTAACCCTGCCTGACTTTGGAGATCAGAGGTTAACTCCATTCAGGACAAACTTGACTCTTAGATTCAGCGTCTCAACTGTGAAGTTTACCTGACATGACAGTGACAGTTAGGTTGGCCTCCAAAATGCTCACATTGAAGCAGGAGTGAGCTTGAAATGGTGGTCTTTGTACTTATCTCCAACAGGTCTCTCACTGCACAAAATAATCATCACCCCGTTGCCAGAGTCAGAAGGTCAACCATGTTAGCGGGGTGATTATCATGTGCAGCACACATGAGCATTTCTGAATGCATCATTCATTACAAGCTGATGGTACTGAGATGAGTTGCTCAGGCAGGGAGAAAATATTGAGGAATATTGGGAAGTGTAGTTCTGGCATGGGAGACACAGGTATGGGGAGAAGTATTGAGACTGCAATAACCCGGGGAGGTGGTAAAATTAGGGCGAAAGCCACAGAAAACAGGCAAAAATTCTCCCAACATTACAACTCCTTGACATAGATGGTAAATTCTGTCTCCACAACTCACATAGTGAAATTCCTACCCTAGCAGGGAGTCATCTACTAGAGGAAAATTAAAAATAAAAACAAATTGTAACACACTGCTTTTCTCCACGCAACAATCACAATGAATACTGATGATGGGACAGGCACCACACTGGACATAGGGGTACAAAGATAAACCCAGTCTAATTCTTTGGTTATTTACATGAGAAAAATCTTAGCGTTATGGAGAAATTTCATGTGTATTTTTAGGAAAGGGTATAATTACCATACATATACTTACCGATTCATATACAATTAGACTCAATTTTTACAATAGGAGTCAACTAAATAATTGGGACTATTTTATTTTATTTTTTCCAAACAAGAGATTCACAGAATCTTTTGTGGTCCAGTTTTTTCTGCCCTCTTCTCCATCCCTATCCCCACTCCCTGTCCCATGTGCTTAACTCCACCCACAATCACACCTTTTAACCAATGTTCAGTTGTTAATTATCACAACCAATGCTTTTAACACATTTTTTATTGGTAACTACTCATAATAAAATAAGTAGATGCCAGAGACTAGGGAATACTAATTTTCTGCTGTCCTTTAGCTACTGCATTTTCTATATTTCAAGCCACTATGCTTTACAGTTAATCCACAAGCAATGCCTCAGGCCATAGGAACAGAGATCTCAGTTTCTGCCTAGCATGGCAAGGTACACTAGACAGGATTCCTTCTCAGTCTGGGGCCTGGTAGGGAGCAAGAGACTCAGAATGGAGATAACAATCTGTGAATTACATAACCAAGAATGCACGTTGGGACTAGAGGAGCAGAGGATCTGGAGAGGTAGGGAAGGTCTGGCAGTGAGACGACAGCAAAACGGAACCACTAAGCAGGAAGATTACGTGGAGAAACCCTTCACCCGGATGTGCCCAGGAATAATGCCCAAGCCCGAGGCCCTCTCTGTCAGACGAAACCCCTGCCTGGGTCTGCTTCTCTAGAGGAGTCTGATCAAAGTAAATAAGAAGCATTTTAGCTTTGCATTGACTGCTTTTTTTTTCTGCCGCCTTCTCTATGCAGTTTACCTCTTTGACCCACCTGAACAGAAGTATGTCTTTTTTGAATCATAGTGTTAATGGGATTTATCCCGAATACCTAGCTTTGTATAAGTGCTCAGTTCTGAGAAATGCCCAAGAAGACTGCCTTATGGAAAAAAAAGGTCTTAGACATTAAGTGTTTTCACATTTGTAGTACTTGGTTAGTTAAAATGCCCCACTAATACACAGATGAATAAATGCATGATATAAGCTAACATCTCCTGGTGCTCACCAGGAGTCAGCCATTGTGTTCAGAACCAGGCTTATTAACTCATCTGACCGATTCACATATATATCATAGCTACAGGTAATATTTTGAAGTTTTTAAGAGTACATGAAATTATTTGCCATGCAAGCCTAGGTAAATTAGTTTACTTCAGTAGGTCTCAGTTTCCTCATCTGTAAAATGAGGAATCATAAAACTCACAAGCTTCTTGCCAAATGCACAGCGTGGGGCTGCCGCACAGTAAACACACAGTATATAGCAACTGCCATTATTTTTCATCCTGTTAAAAACCATATTGGAAGAGCAGAGAAGAGCAAAGAATTTCAGGACGTGAATCTTAGTTACTTAACTATGCGACTTCCTAAAGCTTAACGATCAGAGTGCAGTGTCTGGGACAGGACTTGGATAAAAACAAGGTCTGGAATTTCCTTCAGGAGATAGCTAAAGTGTTATCCTCCATATTTCTTTGCTTAATCTAATTCAAGTTTTTGGAGAATTCTCAAAAACATGACAGAATTATGGGATTAGTTAACTTCACAGACATAAGGTTAAGAATTGCATTAATGTCCCATACAAATTATAATAGAACTGTCTTCATGCATTTGCCTGACAGACGAAGCTTTAAGCTCTGTCTCAAATTTGACCTCAAATTTCATTTTTGATTTTTAAAAAATCTTTCTCCAACCAAACCATTTGCCACATAAGCATTGGCATTGTTTCTAACGCATTTTCTCGACCCTACTTGACCAGAAATCTCAAAGACTAGCAAAACTTTTTCCATTTCCAAAATGGGGTCAGGGGTGGGGAGAATTAGATTATAGGTTATTATCTGTACTCCCTTTCATTTCAAAGATTTTTATGGTTCTACTCACTGGCCAAATGCCAGAAAGGAAGAAGACAGTGCAGTTTATTGTCTGACTAGAGAGAGGTCAATAAACTGAACATGTCAGGAACCAGCTCAATCCCTAGAGAACCGAGCTATGTCAAAGTCCATTTTCTACTTCTTGACACATCTCTACGGTCCCTCGTCAAAGCCTTGTATGTGAATCTTGAGAAAGAAAGCACCCAAACACAGAAACTAAACATGTTTTTGAGATGCACAAGGTTAAAAGGAAAACTTGAACAATCTAGAATAGGAAGGAAAAGTTTAAATAGCTGACTACTTTTTGAAATACCATGAGGCAAAACCATGTGAGGTCTATGTGGTTGAGATGGCAGAGAAAAGGAGATAAAACAAGAACAACAGTAACAGCAAATGTGGGATTTAGACCATGTTATTTTCTTCAGCTCCATGATTGACAAGCTGTGTGACCTCAGCTAAATTGTGTAAAGTACCAAATCCAAGGACTAACTGAATGCTCAAAAATATTGTAGCTATCATCATTCCAGTGCTTACTATTCAGACTACCATTATAAACTGAGGACAGTGGTTCCCACCCTCTTTTTGGCCATGCCCTACTTAAGCATCTTTAAAATCCTGACCCTCCCACGCCGCCTCTGTGTCATATAATTCTGATTATTCAAAAAGTGAACTATTCACATGGAGGAAGCCTAAAAGGCCATTAACTTGGTCTAAACAAGCTTCCAAAGAACATGGCATCCATGAAAGAGAAAAATAAAAGAACGAAAGGATAGTTGAAGTACTGAGAAAGAACTCACTAAGAAATTGTTGAAAAATAATAATAATATGAAGTGATATGAAAAATAGCAGATAAAGCTTCAAAACATATAATAGAAAACTGAAATACACAAATATGTCACAATCTATATTTTTATACTGTATATGAGGCCCCTAGAATCATAAGAAATGCAAAAATTCACTTTTAATAACTCATTCTTGAATTGCCCTCCTTAAACATCAAATTGTCCTCCTCTCCCACCCCCCACCCCGTGGGATGTGTGCCCCACGAACCACTGACTTAGGAGCTGCTATTCTAGCTAGCTGGTGATCCAGTTCCCAATCAGTTAGTTACTTGATGTTCTTCGACAAGTTGTAGTATCAGGACAGATTACAGCAATAAGTAGAATGCCATTGGTTAAAAGCTGACACATTTCGCAATAATTTATCCTACCTAAAACAGTATCCATCATATACATTCCTTGACACAAAGGAAAAAGTCTGTGCCACATTGCAATGGGATGAAATCATAGATGACTGAAATGATTATTTTTGGCATTTCACAGATATGTGAATATTTCATGCTTAAGGATTTAAAGGAGTTGAATTTCTCACCTCATATGTATTTGAAACAGGAAGGAACATTAGGGACAATGGGAATACTCTTCTGTGTGAAGTCTGACAACAATTCCATATTGAAACTACGTTTTATGAAATATTTCTTTTAACAAGTCACACTGGTGCCATCTACTTTACAATTCAAAATGAGTATTTTGCGCTATGAAAGGAAAAAGACCATGGGGTCGCTGACTAGCAGTTTTCAAATGTCATAAAAAAGAACTAATTATCCACTGATTCACTATCCCCACATCTACTAATAATTGGAAAGAAGTGGGTTAACATGTAAGCAAGGGAGGTTAGTATTCCATATAAACAAAACGCCTTGATTGTGTGGGTTGTGAAGCATCAGGACCACTTCCATTAAGGAAGCTCTGGAGGCTGTAACTCCGGTGTGCATACATTTTACACCGAATGTTCTCATTTCTTGTTCTCCCTCGTGTAGAAGAGAGGAATGGAAGGACTGCAGTTGACTCCCTTAATCCTCTTGCAGAAGTTCTTAGGGTTGAGATGAGGGGGAAATGTCTTCTACATTCAAGTCCATTCATGGCAGCCTTTGCCCAGAAGGTGGCAATAGGATTAGACAAGGTAGGGTGCTAGATGGTGGGAGTCTGATTTAAAATGGGCTGGAGTTCTTCCAATATTGACCTTTCTACTGATCTTCCACACTTCTTCAGATCTTCCTCATAATTTTTATTTTTATTTTTTCTGACTTTTATTCTGAAGAACAGTTTACCTTAGGCTTCCACATCCTCACTTATCACCCAGGAATCTCCTAGAAGAGCCAACCCCATTGGAAGGCTGAGAGTGAATAATAAACCTATGTAAATCATATTTCCTCTGTTACGCTAAGACATTACATCCACAGGCTCTGGGATTCTCACTATTCTCTATTTTTTTTTGAAGTACTTTCTAGTTTAGAACAAATGACCACATAGCAAGGCATTTTGAGAATTAAGTATATCACAGGCATACCCTTCCATTACTTATCTTTATGTGGTTACACTTAATAGGACCTCACTTAGGCACACTGTTTTTGTGCCCCTGTGGTATCCTAGTTCTTCCTGTAAGTCCTGATCCCTTGTTAGATTTGGTGCTTTGGGCTAGAGGATACCTTACTTCTACTAACCATTTTCTAATATATCTTCAACCTCTGCTTTCCTTCTTGAGAATTTGGATAATCTCTGGAAGGGCTCCTAAGAAAACCTACGCAGTTTTTAAATTAGGACTGTGCTTTTTTTGTGACTCTATTCCTCATCAACCTAGTTAAATGCCTCCAGGTCTCTCTCATTCTTGTTACCTTTATCCAGGCTTTACCAATTCTATATGTTTAATAATAATTATTACTCAGAATAGCTGTACAGATCTTCCAGACATCTTTCCCTAAGGAAAATATCCTTAAAGACATCATTGACATTTTTCCTCTTTTGTTGCAAGTTATAATCTACTTTTCTCAATCTTGCTTGTGACAGTTGGATGGATTCATGACTAATGATTCCTATACCCATGATTACATTCATGTCCTCATTCTTTCTGGTTTAATTAAATTCACTATATGATTGGAATGACTGATAGAGGGAATAATAAGTGAGCTATTCTTTTACCTCTCTTGAAAAGCACGTTTTAGTGATGGGACCAAAACCATGGTATGCCTCAAATCAATGAGGAAGTTACAGGTAGGACTAAGTGTTGCTCACACATAACAACAGTCAATTTTATTCATGTGTAGCTTTTACAGTGCAACATCATCAAGGAATGTTGCATGGGGCAATGATCTACAAACTTTATTCACCATTGGCATGATATGGAACTAAAAAGGTTGAGAATTCCGTTTAAAAATATCCAAACTAAAGAAATCCCCCCCCTCTCTTTTTAAAAGAGCACAATACCACTTCAGCATTTCTTTTCCAATCCACATGTCAGCTATGCATACAGTATTTGATGATAGATTTTCCATGCTAAATAAGCATAAAGCAAATTTGTAAAAGATAAGTAAGTAAATTTAATGTATCTTAATTGTTATAACTTTTCTGTGATTTCTCATAAATGAAAATGGCCCATTTCAAAGTAGAAGCAGTTGGACTACTGCCATTTGAATTTCCCAGGAAGTTTAAGTAGCAGCAAATTTGTTACTGTCCTTATGGGAATACAGAAAACACAAGACTCTCCAGCAGGAGGGTAGCACTACAGCACACAGAACTATATAGGATCTTCGTAGTTGATTAGTGTAGTATTTTTCAATTCTTTGGAAGCCTAGAGCTCTTAGAGGTACTGCAAGGATAGAAATGGGGTCCGGGTAAAGGTGTAAACTCAGGGGCTGTTTTTATGTTATATTTGTGCTTACATACATGTGCATGTTTAAAATTATCTGTATATCAGATACATGTATAATTTTAAGTCTTCCATATATCATTTATATTAGCATTTCATTTGTGGAAAGTACTCCACTGAAAAAACATGTTTGAAGTTCACCCATCTAGGTCACCTTCCTTATTTTACAGGAGAGTAGACCTGGCTATAGAGAAACTAGTGGCCTCAGACACAGCAAGTTGAAAGTAGAGTGGACAAAGGGCTTTTTCAGGGGAATCTCAGGATTTACAACTCTAAAGAGTATAACTACCTAAAATCCATTCTGTGCTTCTCTGGTTATATTTTAAATTCTCAAGGTATCTTAATCACTTCTCCTAAATGCTATGCAACTCTAGGTCTATTATGTAACATCTGTGATACAAACTTAGGTAATAGGATAGGAAAAAAATCATCACATGGTAAAAACTCTGAACCAACCTTGAAAGCAGTCACTTTCCTAAGAAAGTCACAATGGATATTGGATAGGCTGAAAGCATGCAAATTCCATTTTTCCCTTTATAAAAGCCTCTAAGATAAAACATACATGATATAATATGTTTCAAAGGTGACTTAAAACCTGATGAAACCTAATACAAAGCCTTACAGAGCTTGCAGAGAACAAACTTAAACTTGCTAACTAACGTAACGGGAAAGATGATCTATTCAAAAGTAGGAGGCATTGACCTTTTGCTCTTTATTTCTCTATAACAGGAACAGATGACCTTATTTTCTATCAGTAGAGAACATACTGGCCTAGCGGCTGAAACTACAAGTCTATCAAATGGCCATTTTTATCATCCAACATCAACCTTAAACTTCATAGGGCAATCAGACCTCTAAAACAACAACTCCAACTTATTTCTTCAATCACTCAATATCTAAACAAACATTTTAATGCATTTAAATATAGTCACAAGATAGTTTTAAAGTGATTAAAAAATAATAACTTTATAGGAAGTAAATTAGGGCTGTAAATAAGTTAGTGTGGGTTGATTTTTCTGATATTGATTGAAGAGAGGCAGATAGGAAAAAATAAAGGACAACTAATCTAAAGCATCGCATCCTTACAGAAGCCAGTTAGCAAACTTCCAAAGGTAGCATCTGGCTTAGAGGCACCTGAAGGGAAGCAGACAGTTTTGGAGAAAGTGGGCCAATGGGACAGAAAATAGACTTACATAAGATGAATTAAGATGATAAAGCCAAAATAGACAGGTCCCAAAGTATTCTAAAGTCCAAAACTTTTAACGGGTAAAGGAATAAATGGCAAATCAGCAGGTATCTCTCATGGGAAGTCAACTGTTAAAAGGATGAAGCAGATTTTGGCATTTGAAAAGAAATGGAGGTTGGGGGAAGTGGGTGCTTGAGAAGTTAAAACAGAAAAAGTGGTCAGGAGAAATCATTGTCCCATGAGCTCTCTGGGTCCTATATGTGCAGAGGCACAGGGAGAGAAACGGTTACTTTTATTTGTTTTTATTGAGTAAATAAATTACACATATATATATGTATATGTGTATACACACACACACATATATGTAAGTGAAATACATATATATTTCCCCTATATGCCTAATCTATCATCTATATAGATTTTACTATAAATGTAAGTAAATAAATGTGTATAAAGTATTTGAATGATACAAGAGATAATAAAATAGTAAAACTGTAATTATAGCAATTACAACCTCAGGCCAAACAATTTAGAGGCAGCAGTGATATGCTCAATCCGTTATATTATTAGTAAGGCACATGTAAGATTAACAATGGGAGAGGTTCTATAGTATACAGTTAAATCTGGAAATCACTAGCATAAAGAGAGACATTTATTTCTCACATGAAAAACATTTTGACCCCAACACTACGTGAAATATATAAAATTAGATGTAACAATACACACATTCACATATCAATATTTAAAAATATATTGTAAATTTTGGCCCTATTTACTTATGAAAATAGCTTCCACAATTTGGAATAACAAAGTAGAATAGTTGTGGATATAAATGGACTATGACAATCTCAGAGGAGTAGAGGATGTCAATGTTACTCGTCTCTTGAAGTAAATTATTGCCCATTGAACTCTGAATTTGAAATTAGTCTTCCAACACGTTAGGCAAAAAGAAAAATAGGTTGGTTAAATACTGTGTATTCAAGCATCAAATCCTGTTTCACACAGGCAGGATAGAAATCACAAATGAATAAAATTCATTTATTTTATAAATTTTGATTGCCCATTTATGTTAGAGATTTATACTATCTGGTAATGAATATAAGGATTCTAAGTATTTCCTAGTATTTATTGTTTGACATAAAAGAAGCATACACACTTTTCTTTAAATAAACTCATGGAAGACCTTATTACATATACTCTTTTATAAGGAATTGTAAGTGACTTAAGAGACAATATCTACATCTGTAATTTATTAAAACTTACAGAAATACTATTGAAGGGACAATTCTTGATTTTAGGCCACTGTAAACACCAGCACAGTAACCATATAAGTTTGTGCTAAATGCCTTATGCAAAAATGTTTTAGTATTTATATGTGAGTTTGGCTGCTCATAAAATATGTAATAGTTGGCTTCTGCTTCCATCTTATCCCCAACCACCTGCCCTTAACCATGATTTTATTTCCCCCATCTGAAGCATGATTACTTCCACTTCAAAGAAGTAATCTTAGTTTTTTATAATCACTAAGATAATAGAAGATTAACCTCTGAAATAGCCATAAAAGTATTCCGTAAATATCTACTTTAGACACAAAAGTTACATTGTTGGAAAAATATTCCCTAAGGGCCATATGCGTACAAGCATATCAGGTCAAATATAGGGGAAACGGTACAATAAAATATTAGAATACATTGAAATTAATAAACTTCTCACTAAGGTGAAAACACTAAAATTACCAGAAACACACAGTTACCAGGAAATATTACTGACACAATAAAACATAAGCAACTAGATATGTATGTAGCCACACTGTTAAATTTGGGTTGGTCGTATGGTTAACATACATAACATAATTAATGTCTCTGAATTAATTTCACAACTGTGCTAAAAGCCAAGATACCATTTCTAAAGAAAATGACAGGCGGTCAACTACCGAACTGCTTGCAAGAAAGGTGAGCAATTAAGCAACCAAATCAGACAAGTGAACACGAGTTTTCATTTCTGAACTTCCCACAGATTTGCAAGTTTCTTTCCTCCTCTAAGAACTACCACCGGATGAATGTCTCCAGTCCACATGGAGTTAAAAACAGGAGCGCCCCTGTTTTTTTTTCTGTTTTAAGAGCTGACAAACTGGACACAAAGCAGAGAACAAAACTGTCACCCACAACCGCGCTCTTTCGCACAAAGCCTTCACATCAAACCTAATTCTCCAACCCCGTCAGCAATTACTAAATACTCAAGCATGACGTCAATCTCGAAAAGGGAAGGCTGGAAGAGATGGGAGGAAAGCATGTTACCAAACTGCCTCTGTAGTCTTCAGGGAACTGGTAGACCGGGACCTTGGCTTCATGATAATGCTCATTTTGAAAAATAAGAAAAAAAAAAAGAAAGGAAATAAAAAAAAAGTCTTCTGATTTAACACAGTTCAGCTGCCTTTTCACAAACAGAATCCACTCTGCAGGGAGGCTGCCTGGAGAACGGCAGGGTGGCGGGGGCCCAGCTCCTGCCCCGAGCCCGGAGCATAAGGACGCAGCGGAGACACCGCCGGAGCCCGCCCGCCTTTCTCACTGCATGCGCTCCAGCACCGGGCGGGTCGCAGGGGACAGTTCTTTTTTTTTGCTGTTTGCATGGCCCAGGGAGGAACTGAAGTTTGAATCTGCTCTTCATCGGGTCACAGGGGGAACCGACGCCGCCAACGAGCCACTGGATCCTGTCGCTCTCTCTCTTCGTGTTGTTGCAAATCCATGATCCCGCAGGCTTGAAGTTTGCCCGCCGCCTGAAAAGTCCGCAGGTAAGGGCGCGAGGAGGAAGGAAAGAACCGCCAAGCCCGCTACCACCGGAGAGCTGTCAGGCAAGTTCCATCGCAGGAAGACCGCAGGAAAACACTCCTCTCGTGGGGCGGGGGAGCCCAGAGAGAGAGAGAAGTCAGCCCGGGAACAAAGCTCCCCGCTGCGCCCCGGGCCCGCGGCGCTACCTGCGGGTGTAATTTCAGCCCGGTCCCCGGCGTGGAATCCGACCCCGAGCCTTTGTGAATGAGAACTGTCATTCAGTCTCGCCAGGAAGAGACTATATTCTTCCAGGGTTGTGTGACGTCTGTAGGAAGGCAGTTCAAAACACCGCAGGGAAGTGAGAGAGGAAAAAAAAAAAAAAAACACACAATAAAAAAAAACAACCACCCAACCAGAGCGTCCAGCCCCGCCTTCTCCTGAATTGCTGAAACTTACAAAGCGAAGGGACAGACCAGCCCCAGAGACAGGACTGTAAGCCGGCCAAGCAGACCTCTCCAAACGTATTAAAACCATTTCCCCCTCTGGGAAATGAGGTGTCTGTGTCATTCAGCGTTCAGAATCACTGAGCACCTTTACAAGGAACACATTCCCTTGCCATTGAATTGTTTGCTAATTACCCTCTTCCAAAAAAAAAAAAAAAAAGAGTCATTTTCTCCAAGTCCTGTACTGAAAACTCAAATTCTGTGTCAGAGCAAAAGTTGAGACAACTCGAGGGTTTAGTAGCAGCGGTACCCTGGAGCGCAGTTAATGGCATGCCTTGCTGTGGGGCTGGTTGCAGAGAGGCAAATTGCCTCTTAAAAGGTCAACATTGTAGCAGGCATCATGGCATCAGGTTGTGCCAGAATTGTTTAAACAGAAAAACTTAATGCATTATTGCTGGACAAGTGGCTACATGTTAACTAAGCCTGTTCCTTTGCACAATGTCCTCTAAATCATTTCTTTTTTGAAAGTCATATGCAAATTGCATTGATTTCTATACACCAAGACACTGGGTCTGCTAATTCCTAACGAAGCCTTTCAGTGAGAAAGGAAGCTCACACCATTTCACCTCAACACCTCTTATTGTGAAGACCAATCCCCACCCTACCTCCTACAGCTGAAATAAAAGCTGTTCTATTTTAGTAGATTTAATCCAAGCTGAATGCAACTGCTCCTAGGAGAAGGAACATTTGACCACCCTGGCTATCCCTTTGAACATTTGTACAAAGGAGATATATTCATCTGGGTGTGTCAACTTCGGTTATTTTGGATGTGAATTATCAAGAGAAAATAAATAAAGCATTCTGATCCCTCGGATGACATTAGTTAGTACGTTGGTGTTCTAGTCTGACGTGAACTTTCGTATTTATTTAGCATTTGTAGGCAGGATGTTGGAGTGCAGTTGTGTCCCACCCAAAGGACTTGGAAAATTAATGTCGTGAGGCATCCCGCCAGAGGCTCTGGCTGCTTCTTACAGCAAACCCTTCAGCTCCCCTTTGGTCACGCGTCAAGGTGCATTTGTGATTTCGTCTCCTCTCAGTGGTCCTCAGGCCTCTGGAGGTACATGCCAATCAACTGGTTTCCGCAATAGCCCATCTCCGTAAGCTTTTCATTTTGGTGCACTCTCAGCTCTGCTGCATATTTAGTGTATTGACGGCACTTGAAAGCAGGTTAACAATCACATATTTTTAGGAATTCAGAGAAAAGTTTGTGAGACTCCTCATGTTTGAGGGGGAGGAGGCTCAAGGGAAGAGGTTTCTCTTATTTTCTTCCTGCATTTTTAACAAGAGAAAAGGAATAAAAAAACCCCACACTGAATAAAAGTAAAGCAATTACCATTAGTATTTAATTGGAGCACTGGTCTCTTCTGTGTGAGGTTGCCTGCCATTCAGGGGGAAACAATGACAATGATCACAGAATGTAATGTTGCTATTTCAAGAAAAAAAATAAAAGACAAATGGTCACAGAATGTAATGTCTGAATATTGTGCGTTGAACTCTCCTGAAATAATCAGCCCTGTGTTCTCCCATCCCCCAGAAGGCTCTCTGTCCCAGTGAGATTACTTAGCTCACGGCCACTCCCTTCACTGTCACATACGCAGAAGAGGTAAGTGCTGCCTGGAGCGCTCGCTGTTCCTTACTTGCTCAATGTTCCATGCATTCCAAGAATCTACCTCTGAAAATCCTAGCCCACTTATTGGGTATCTCCTGAACTTAGAAATACTAAATATCACTTCTGTCCTCAAAGAAAAAAACAAGTTTAAGTGGGGAAATCCAAAGTTGTATGCAACTAACCAGTGTTAAAGGAAAAAAAAAATAATAATGCAGACTTGTAAAGAATTTTTGTGAATTTATTTGAGCCAAACTGTCGACATATGCCTGGAAGCAGAACCTCAGTGAATTGAGATAATGCTTCAGAGAATGGAGGGTTACATTGGTATTTGTACATACCAATCAAAGGAAAGGGTCGTAGGTGAGTTACATGAAATTCATTGGTGATTGTTTAAGGAGGTGGGATAAAGCAAAGCCGGGAAACCTCTGGGATAGGGTAAAAAGTGAAATGATGAGCATGTGCTTCTTTTACAGAGATGGATACAGCATACTTTAACGTAATTAACTGTCGACAATTAAGTTGGTAACAATAAAGAGGGAATGTCCTGGTGCCATTTGTTGTACCCTGAGGGGTCTGGGGTAAAAAGGAAGTTACAAGTTACCCAGACATCTCATAGATAGGTTATCTTAGAGGCAAAAAGGCAAATGGGCTCAGTAAAAATCTAAGTTGATTTTCTCAGGGAAAATATCGGCCTGGGACGTGACTACCCACTATAACCTGTGTGTAGTTAAATATTTAATTTTCAGACCATCTTTTTGTGGTTATTTTAGGTCTGAGTTTGTAAGACTGCCAGGCCAGCCTCCCCTGAGCTTGTCAGGTTAGCATGTGGCTCCTTTCGTCCACACCAGAATACTCAAAGCTTCTTGGATCAGTACATCAAGTTTGCTATTACAGAGAAAAATGAACAATATTAGCAGGCCATTAAGATATAAGTTTTTTAACATGTTGCTTCTTCTCCTAATATTTAAGGTAATGACAGAATAAAAACAACACGAAAGTACTTATTTAATATTATAGTGTTTTCTCTACTCTAAGACATTTTTTCACGGGAACATTTCTGAAATAATGTTTTGTAATCTGTGTCATATATTTTTTTTCCCTTTGAAAAGCTGCTCAGAATGGAGCAGATAAGGCACTATCCTCCGCATTCCTCTTAGTACACGAGTATATGATGATATTAGTTAGTACGTCAGGAAGCCAGGACCCAGGGAGGCTGAATTTCAAGAACCATGTGGCCCCCGTCTGGAGGACTTTGAAGAACATGCATTTGATCCAGAGCTGCTGTTATGGGTAGCATTCCCTTGATATATTGCATTGTGTAGTGCTTTATAAACTTCTATTTTGACTATTGTCACCACAGCATTTTTGTTTTGTTTCAATTTTTATTTATTGATTGATCTTTGAGGGACAGGAGGGAAGGAGAGAGAGAAACATCGATTTGTTCCACTTATTTATCCATCTGCATATAATTTATTGAACCAAACCACTATGTCACATGATGTTCCCTGACCTTTAGTCATTTGGTCAAGACATCTGCAGTTTTGCCATGTTGGCATACCCTCTATACTATTACTTATTTGACATTTTTCTTCAATGGCTCGAACTTAATATAATTTCTTTTTTAAAATATGTCTTTATTGATCTCAAAGAGGAAGGGAGTGAGAGAGATAGAAACATCAATGATTAGAGGCAATCATTGATCAGCTGCCTCCTGCACACCCCGCACTGGGGATCAAGACTGCAATCTGGTCCTGGGCCCTTGACTGGAATTGAACCTGGGACCCTTCAATCCACAAGCTGGCACTCTATCCACTGGTTCATAAGTCAATGTTCAATCACTTAGCCACTGTGACCAGATGTAAATAATATAATTTTTAAAGATAACTTTATTATTTTAAAATGCTCTGCCCACTTTCAAATCTGTCTTATTTACAGGTTACAAGAAATACCCTACACTTTTTAATTAGTCATGAGAAGATTTTTGAGAACCATGTCATAAACCAATAAAATACTCACACCCATCAAATGTGCTTAAATTCAGTACTACCAATATTTCAAATAACTTTTTAGGAAAAATGACCATGGAATTGCAATTATTTTTTATAGTTTCCTGGTATTCTACATTGTACTCTAACATTAATAAGGACAAGTCACTTTGCCCTAGCCAGCATGGTTCAGTGGCTAGAATGTTGGCCTGTGGACTGAAGGGTCCTGGATTCAATTCCAGTCAAGGGTACATGCCCTGTTGCAGGCTTGATCCCCAATTAATGATTCTCTCTCACCATTGATGTTTCTATCTCTCACTCTCTGCATTCCTCTCTGAAATCAATAAAAACATTTTATATATACATATATGTATATATGTATGTATAAAGAAAAAGAACAAGTCACTTTGAATTCTTACAGCATTTCCTTGTTATTGAGGAATAATATATTTTCCTTCGAGCATCTTCTCTTATCTTATTACACTAGTTAAGTATACAACTGGCCTCAAGGACTTTTCTCTAGGCAAGAACCTCCTTGGAACTAAATTGCTTAATTTCTGAGGAAAAGCCCAGAGTAATATTTTGAAGGCTTCTGACCTTCAGGTTTTCAGCCTCTTTTGTAAAATGTCAAATTACAATAATAGTCCTCACAATTTTGATGTAACCCCTCTGTTTAATTTTGCTTTTGTTGTCTGCCTTTGGGTGTTATGTCCAAAAACTCACCGTCAAGATCAAAGTCAAGCAGCTTTCCCCTATTTCCTCAAAGAGTTTTAAGGCTTCAGGGCTTATAGCCATTTTTAATGTCTTTAATCCATTTGAAGTTACTTTTTAGGAGTGGCATAAAATAGGGGTCTAGTTTCCTTCTTTTGTATGTGGCTATCCAGTTTTCCTAAAACTACTTAAGAGACTATTCTTTCCCTATTATATGTTCTTGGTGTCCTTGAAAATCAGTTGCCTACATAAGCATGTTTTTTTTTTGTTTTTTTTTTTCCTCTGGGCTCTCTATTCTGTTCCATTGATCTACAGGCTTGTCTGCTTTTGTGTTGGTACCATACGGTTTTTATTACTAGAGCTTTGTAATATAGCTAGAAATCAGGAAATGTGATGTCTCCAGCTTTGTCCACCTTTCTCAAGATTGCTTTGGCTATCATTGGCCTTTTTTTATTTCTATAAAAAATGTCATTGCAATTTTAATAGGTATTGCTTTGAATATTTTCATGAAACTAAAAAGCTTCTGCACAACAAAGGAAACTATCAACAAAATTATTTAGGGTTCTTCACCCAATCCATTGTGGGGGATGAGGGACAGGGCATATCCCCAAACCAACAAGCAATTCTTGGACACCAGCAGGATGTCTGAGAATTCAACCCAGTCGGATACTATCTATCCAGAAATAGTATCAGATTCCATAGGGTAAGCTATCAGTCCCAAAAGATTGCCCTTCAGACACTAGTTGCAAGTCCAGGGTGTTACCTGTGCTTCTGACAGACTGACTACAAATGAGAGGTTCCCATGACTCCCTCCATGTGTTCCATTAATTTTTGGCTGGCTCATAAAATTTAGAAAACCCATTGACTCGCTAGATTACATTTATATAAAAGGACATAATTCAATAATAAGCAGAGGGAAAAGATGCATAGAAAGGTGGGAGAAAAGGAAATGGGGTTTCCAGCTCTCTCCTAGAATATCACTATCCCTCCCCTCTTTCCATATGTTCCCCAACCATACAGCTCTCTGAACCCCATCCTCTTGGATTTTTAATGGAGGCTTCATTACAAGTATGACTGGTTAAATCATTGACCACTGGGGATTGATTCAGTTCCTCTTCCTTCCCCATAGCTCCTGTAGGGTTTGGGGCTGAAAGTTCTAACCCTCTAATCACATTATTGGTTCCTCAGGCAAGCAATTCCCTCTCTTCTTATCTAAGGGCTTTCTGAAAGTCATCATATTAACTTAACAAAGGACATCTTTATGCCTCTTATCACAGGAAATTCCAAGGGTTTTAAGGGCTGTGAGCCAGGAACCTGTGGACAAAGATCAAATAATTATGAGAAATATAGTTTGGTCATCTGATGACGAATAAATACATTGATGTGCCACATAATAACCTTTATGTGACCATGGATGGAGCTGAAAAACTCCTATCATTTAGTGAGGTCATGGGGCAATTCGTTACTCATGTGTTTGTGCTGATGCTGGTGTAAACAAACTTGCCAGTTGCATGAAAATATAGCACAGAATCCCAATATGGTTTTTATAAGTCTCTTTTAGAGATTGAAAGGGTTACAGTAAATTCATTACATTGGCATATTCAGATTCTTATTGAAATACTAAATAATTTGAACAATGATAAAAATTTGGTGTTTATTTTAGATGATAAAAATGAATTATTATTATAATTTTACATTAGCATTGTTTAAGAAAATGACCTTAGTTGTGCTGTTGTTGAGATGCATGGTTGAGATGTATAAGGGGGAAATAGGATATCTGGGATGAATTTGTTTTAAAACAGAGGGATTGGGAAGGACAGAGGAAACCAATATAGCAAAATGTAACAGCCACAGAAACTGGGAGATGGGTACATGGAGGTTCATTGTACTCTCTACTTCTGTGCATTTAAAAATGTTCACAATAAAGCACTTTAAAAGGTAGAATTAAAAAATGTATAGCATATACAATTATGTAGAGTAATAATAAGTGACTATGTTACTGGCTTATGTGTTTATTACATTATATTTGTAAGTTATTTTAGAGGGCACTCTTTCTACGTATAAAAGTTTGCTGTTAAACACTGTGATTTGATAGGCTGGCAGCAGTCTGATACATCTCTTGTTTATTGAGTCTCTTGATTGCATCATTTTCTCTTGTGCTTGATTTAATCTCATGTTTTGTATAGTAACATGCTATGCAAGCCTGTAGCCTAGGAACAGTAGGCTATACCACATATCCTAAGTGTGTAGAAGACTATGCCATGTAGGTTTGGGTAAGTGCACTCTATGATGTTAGCATAATGACAAAATCACCTAACAATGCTTTTCTCAGAACATATTCCTGTCATTAAGCAATGCATGACTATATTTATTATGTTATAATATTGAAAAATTTAAAAGACAACCTGTGAGAAGATATTTTTATTTATTTTTAAAAATATATTTTTATTAATTTTTTTACAGAGAGGAAGGGAGAGGGATAGAGTTAGAAACATGGATGAGAGAGACATTGATCAGCCACCTCCTGCACGCCCCCTACTAGGGATGTGTCCGCAACCAAGATACATGCCCTTGACCAGAATCGAACCCGGGACCTTTCAGTCCACAGGCTGACGCTCTATCCACTGAGCCAAACTGGGTTTTGGCAGAAGATATTTTTAAATCACATATTTGATAAGATGTTAATATCCAAAATATATAAAGAACTCATACGTCTCAATGGCAAAAAAAATACAACAAAAATCACCAACTCAAATCCCACATTTATGATTAAAACATGAGCAAAGGACCAGAAGTAAACATTTTCCCAAAGAGGACTATGGCTAACAGGTACATAAAAAGGTGTTTAATATCACTAATTATCAGGGAAATGCAAATCAAAACTAAGAGGAGATATAACCTCATACTTGTATTGATGATGTTTATAAAAAAGACAAGAGGTAAATGCTGATGAAGAGGTGGAGAAAAGGGAAACCTTGGGGGCTATTTATGGGAAAGTAAATTGGGTTATCCACTATGAAAACATCATAGACTTTCTTCAAAAAATAAAAAAATCGAACTACCATATGATCCAGCAATTCTACTTCTGCGTATATATCCAAAGGAAATGAATTTAATATCTCAAAGAGATATCTACACTTCCATGTTCATTGTAGCCTTATTCACAGTAACCATGATATGGAAATAACCTTTTCCATGGATGAGCAGATAAAAAAGATGTGGTATAAAAATATAGTGGGACATTATTCAACCATGGAAAAGAAGGGATACGCTATTTGTGATAACATAGATGAACCTGGAGGACAAGCCAGACAGAGAAAGACAAATACTGTACACTCTCACTTATAAGTAGAATATAAAAGAGAGAGAAATAGAGAGAGAGAGAGAGAAAGAGAGAGAGAGAGAGAGAGAGAGAGAGAGAGAGAGAGAGAGAGATGTTAAAAATGGAGAGATGATGGCCAAGGTGTACAAGTCTTTAGTTATAAGAAGAATAAGTTCTGTGATCACATCATAAGTTATAAAAGTGTCTAATAACTATGTTGTACATCTGAAACTAATATCATATCTGCCAATTGTAATTAAAAGACAAAAAAGAAGTTCTGTGGATCAAATGTGCAGAATTGTGACTATAATTAATCCTGTATTGTAAATAGTACTCACAATTCGCTAATTGAGTAGATCTTAAGCATTCTCACCACACACACACACACACACACACACACACACACGCACACACAAATTGTAACTAAAAGGTAATGGATGTATTAATTAACCTGATTGTGGTAATCATTTCACAATGTATGGGTATATCAAACTATCACACTGTACACTTTATATTTTAATTTTTTAATTAAATTTATTGGGGTGACATTGGTTAATAGGATCATAAAGGTTTCAGATGTGGATTTTCTATGCTACATAATCTGTATATTGCACTGTGTGTACTTTAAATATATACAATTTTATTTGTCAATCATACCTCGATAAAGCTTGGGAATAAAAGGAGAAAGACTGACAATATATTGTATTATATAATATCAAGAATCTAGAAATATAACAGATAATTATACTTTAACAGTTAAATTATATAAAAATAAAGACGACAGTATAAAACAATGACATAAAAAACATATAAAATAAAAATCATCAAAGCCAAAAGCTGGTTCCTTATAAAGAATAATAAATTGACAAATACAAAGCAATATTGACCAAGAACTAATTTGAGAAACACAAATTGTCAGTATCAGTTCCTCTAGATGTAAAAAATGAAAATATATTATGAACAACTTTATGCCAATAAATTTGAAAATTTAAGCAATATGGGCAAAGTTCTTGAGAAACACAAAAAAAGAAATGGAAAATACAAAGTCATATTTAGATTTGAGACTGAATCTATAGTAAAAATTAATTGACAATAATAAAGCTTTCATAAATAAAAATAACAATAATCATGATTATGTAATAATCCACCTGCTAATTACTTTATATTCTTTTTTAATTGTTTATCTCAATAAACCTGGAAATTAGGTGCACAAATACTAATTTTATGAATAAAGAAAGCCAATGATTTGTTCAAAGTCACATCACTAGTTACAGGATCAGTATGCATGTGATGTGTGTGATGTGTTTGTGAGAAGAATAGAGGGAGGAGAAGAAAGGAGAGAGGGTGATTAAACGTTGCTGCTATGTTTTTGGGAATTGTTTTTAAGCCATCGATCTCTTCAGTTGGACAGTGGCAATGAATGAATATCCATTAAAATGGTGTGTGTTATTGAGAAGGGACATATTTAACAACCAGCAAATTTTAGATTTGCCAGATATTCAGGATTAAACAATCTGAGTTTACTGTCTTTGTTTCTAATTTGTAGGCTCATAAACACTATGATGAAGGTAAAGATAATATCACGAATCCGTTCACCATAAAATGTGATAAAATCTTTAGCCATACTCATAACATGAGTAATGGTGGTTGGCTGTTGCCTGTACAACAGATGGCATTTTGATTGCCTCCGTAGGTAATACTGGCTCACAAATGATCCTTTTGAAAGGTAACAATATGTAAGACCTCTGTCAATGTATAGTTTCAACATGTATAATGTCAATAAAGTACATTGACTTTTATTGAAAGGTTCAGAAAACTAGTTTTTAAAACCAGCATAAACACTTCTGCATGGGATCAGTAATATTGACAAGAAATGCATTTTGTCATCGACTTTCAGAAGTTTGTACTAATTCAAAATATTGCCTTTGAAAGAAAACATTGTAGGCATCAAATAAATTATCTAACTTCAAATTTTACAAGTCCTCTTGTATTTCCTTTGTATTCTGTATTCATTACATATTTATGTGATGAACGATTTTTTTGAAAAAGATAATAAAACAACCTGAAAAATTGTATATCTAAATGAAGCCCTGCTTTTAATATTGTGACATGAAATGTAAGTCTCCATTAAGACAGGATTTGGAAAATAATCTATCAGAAATAAATGCACACAGAATGTGCTTTAATGATAATTTAATACCTGATGCAATAGACAATGAATAAAATTGACTTATTAAAAAGCAAACATTCATCAGGTCAATTTAATTTACATTTGTTTAATAACATGTCCCCCTGCCTATGTTAAAAGTAACAGTAAAATGATTCAGGCAACTCAAGCAATTTCCTTTGACCACACACATTCCAAATACATTTTAGTTAATGTAAAAGGTCTATTATTTAGACAATGCCTATTAATTAGGGAAGGTATAGAGGGTCAGGTTAAAAGTAGCCTTTGGGGTCAGACTGTGGGTGAAAAGCCAGATTCCACTAATGACTAGTTGTTTGATCAACATACCTAAACTTCTCTAACCCTCAGTTTCTTCAGCTATAAAATGAAGATACAAAAGAGTTTTATGAGGATTAAATGAGACATCTAAAACCTTGGCAAAGTGTTTGGCATATAGTAAGGGCCCAATAAATAATACCTACTCTTAAAAATAACTTTTAAATTCATTAAAAATTAAAAAAAATAAATTTTAAAGAGAAGTTAATAAATATGGAGGAAAAGAGGTTTAAAAGTTAAAAATATCTATTATAATAAAAGCATAATATGCTAATTAGACTGGACGTCCTTCTGGACATCCTTCGGAATGATCTTTTGGACAAAGCCAGGACTGTGAGGGAAACCTGTGTCCTGGGTGCCTGCTGGCGGCCGGAGGGAAGCCCAGGTCCCGGGTGCCAGAGGGAATCTGGTGCCGGCAGCCAGGGGAAGGAAGGCCTACTCTTGCACGAATTTCATGCATTGTACCTCTAGTACTAGTCTAAACTAATAATATAGAAATATGGGAACTGACCATCACTTTGTAATATCCACAGCTAATCAGGAGGGAATATGCAAATTAGTGGGACAAAAATAGCAGCAGCCATAGAGCCAGCTGGAGTGGGCCCCAGGACAGAGGAAGCTTGTGGGATTGGGCCTAAACTGGCAGTCAGACATCCCCCAAGGAGTTCCAGATTGGAGAGGGTGCAGGCTGGTCTGAGGGACACCTCCTAACCCTGTGCACGAATTTCATGCACTGATTTAAAATAATTGTTTTGTGTTTAATCTTAGTTTAGAACCTGATTCCCTGACTCCCTTTACATAATAGATTGTAAATAGTTTTCCTGCCTCATGTCTTATGCATCTAAATTTTATTCTCTGTATTGTTTTTGTGTTATCTTTCACAGACCCAAATATTAAATTGTTAATGTTAAATTAAATGTTAAATTCCCTACTTCAAACCCTTTGGTAACTTCCCATTCCTTATAGAATCAATTGTAGCCTTTTGTGTGTGTTAAATAAAAACTTCTACCATTTGGATGTGTATAAACCAGGTAGACCTTTTGAATACTTTTGACAATCCAATATAGAGTCACTGTCAGCCATGACAGTTATGTCAAGTGCTACATCAAGACTGAGGTAATGGTGTGTAATGGGAACTCCCTTAGGAGGGGCCTGAAACACCCAAAACCACAAATCTGGACATTGGATAAAGGCTCCATATGGACACTAATATGTGTGGGACTTCTGTCCACTGAGGGCTGTAAGAACTCAGAGCTCCAACCATTTGATGCTGGAGCTTGGTTGTACCTTGGGTGACCCCGGTAGCCCAACTGGACTTCTACCCCACCAGGTGCATGCCACCACTATAGTTGGCTGGATTCAGACCAATACCTGCTTCTCCACTGGCAGACACTGACAGTGACTGGACTTCATGCTGGAAGCTTGCTCTACTCCCTTCTACCACTTATGTCAGTAACCTGTGATACTATTGGCTGATTCGTGGGTGGGGGTCTCCCTTAATAAACCTGGCATTGTGGGAAAATACAAATGTGTGACTTCTTTGGGGATGCTCCCTTGTTCATGATAATATACAATTTATCGTTCAGCCTTACCCTTGATAAGTAATTTTTCATACCCTATTACAGCAACTACACAATTGTACGTGTCTTGCCTCAAATTTGCTGTGCTGTTTCCTTTGCCTGGTGAACATTTTACCTTCTAACCCCCTTCTCTGTGAGCAAATGTCCTACTCACCCTTCAAGATCTAATATAAGCAGCCAACTAACTCAAAGACAAATTTAGGGGTTATTTTTTTTGGCTTCACTCAATCTGTGAACCTCTTGGGTAATTTTGATTATTATGTTTTACTTGTGTGTAATGTACTTACAATGTATGGCAGCACATAATGGGAATTATAGAGTTTCATGGCCACTGTTCAGCCATTGATTTTGATTGTGTGACTTCCAAAAAATAAAGTCTAAAAGTCAACATCCTCTTCTATAAAATGAAACAATATATTGAAACAGGAATTTTAGGAGAATATAGGTGGGCTTAGGGATTTTTTTAGAATTGTGGTCCATGGAAAAACACAGGGCTACAGACTAGGAGAAGGTACATCTCCATAATACAAGGAAGCCAGGTGCAGGGAGCAGCACCAGTTGCATTTACGTAAGACAAGGGAGCTGGAAGTAGCCAAAAAGGTCTATATTTACAAGATAAAGAAGAAGGAAGAAAGCCCAGAAAGAAAAGAACAATGAGGGAGGAAGGCATCACATGTTCTATGTGGTTTGACCTTTGACTATTGCTATAGTGACCAATCAGAGGGGATATCAGGACTCAGGGACTTGCATGAAAACAGGAAGTCAGTGGCACCCTCCCCTACCCCCGCTCCCCATGTGGGAGTCCATTCTATGGGACTCTTTCCCTCTCCCCACGTTGGGGTTTGTACTTGTTCTTCAACACATTTCCACCTTTGCTATGCTACCTTCTGATCGTGGATTTATTCTTCGACTTTGGTGAACAAAGAATCCAGGTTCCAGTCCAAAAATTCCATTTCAATATGCAACTATGTTCCTCCCAGGGCTGTTCTGGGATTAAATGAGAAGAGATGTTGCCTCATTTGCAATCTCAAACTATGATCTTTTGGATCTTTGGGCATGCTTCACTGGAAGCATTCTCTCCTCTCTTCTCTCTTCTTCTCCCTTCTCCCTTCTCCCTTCTCCCTTCTCCCTTCTCTCTCTCTCTCTCTCTCTCTCTCTCTCTCT